>CM050513.1:63034370-63739370 GCA_027563665.1 Antrozous pallidus
TTTTTATAATAAGTCTTTATTGTTGAAAGTATTACGTATGTCCTTCCCCCTCCCCTTGCCCTCTCCCTTCCCCTTCCCTCTCTAAGCCTTCACCACCCACTGTCTGTGTCCCTGGGTTATGCATATACGCATATGAGGTCATTGGTTGAACTCTTCCTCCCTCCCGCCTCCACCCTCCCCTGCCTTCCCTCTGAAGTCTGACAGTCTGTTCAATATTTCTATGTCTCTGGGTCTGAAAATATGAAATGCTTCATAGATTTGTGGCTCATCCTTGCATAGCAACCATGTTAATCTTCTCTGTATTGTTCCAATTTTAGTATATATATATTTTAAATAAATCTTCATTGTTCAGATTATTACAGTTGTTCCTCTTTTCCCCCCCATAGCTCCCCTCTGCATAGCATAGCTTTCCTCCCTGCTTCCCACCCCACCCTGTTCCCTCCCCCCACACTGTCCTCATCCACAGGTGTACGCTTTTCATCCATTCTCTTCCCGCACCCCCCACAGCCCTTTCCTCCAGAGAATTGCCAGTCCACTCCCTTTCTATGCCCCTGATTCTATTATAGTCACCAATTTATTCTGTTCATCAGATTTTTTATCCACTTGATTTTTAGATTCACTTGTTGATATGTATTTGTTTGTTCATAATTTTAATTTTTACCTTTTTCTTCTTCCTCCTCTTCTTAAAGAATATCTTTCAGCATTTCATATAATACTGGTTTGGGGGTGATAAACTCCTTTAGTATATGTGCTGCCAAAGCGAGCACTGATAAGTGTATTTTTTAAAATGTATTTTTACTTATTTCAGAGATGGAAAGGTAGACACATCAATGAGGAGAGAGAATTACTGTTTGATGCCTCCTGCACGCCCCACACTGGGGATCAAGCCTGCAACGTGGGCATCTTCCTTGACCTGGCACGGAACCGTGACTTCTTGGTTAATAGGTTGACGCTTAACCACTAAGTCACACGGGCCAGGCTTTGGTAAGTGTATTTTTTTTTGTTAAATTATGGAATTTTGTAGAAGTGATAGAGAAGGCAATGGAGTTCCGTGGTTAGATTCAGGAAGTAATGAAAGGAAGGAGATCTCCTATTTCTTTTTTTTTTTTTCTTCTTTTTTTTTTGAGATCTCCTATTTCTTCTAGTGGTTTACTTTGCCCCCATCTGCTTTGCCCATTCTTCCAGATTTAGTCCATGCCTCTCGAATTCTTGGTTCCCATGGGCCTAAAACCTCCGAGTTGTTTTTGAGGTGAAAAAGTAAAATAAGAGTTATGTGAAACTTTTCTTGGAGATATTTGTCCCTCTGGTTTGTCACAGACTGGTTCGTGATTTATCCAGAAACCCCCCCAAACACTTTTAAAGAAATATCTCAGGTAAAGGAAATGGCTAGATCAACCCTAATCTGTATGTCAAAGGATGTTTGCATATGGTTATTAATCCCTCTACATTAGAGTGGAGAACTCAAAAGATCCTGTTACCTGCATACCTGCTAGAGCCTGGACATTCAGCTGCGGGAGGCTGATGTGGTCCCTGCATCCAAAAGCAGGGCCAGTCTGCTCCTGACGCTCTGAATGTGGCTCAGAGACCCGAACAAGGTACATTAGGGCCAAGGACACTTTTTTCAGCTACAATTTCTCTTTCCTCCCACTGACTAATCTGTGTGCCCAGAAGACTAAGTTATGGAAATAAACCAAAAGGTTGAATTTATTTCATGTAAAGAGATAATTTCTTAGGAAGAAGTAAAAAACAAAACAAAACAAAAAAAAACACCACACATTAAAAAAAATTTAACATATCGCCTTCCTTAAGCAAGAAAACTTAAAAAGTGGCATCAATCAAGGAAGAATAGCCTACCCCTGCCCCCTTCTGATGTGGGAGGGAATAACAGAATTGGTCTACAGCTAGAAACTGGGAAAGTGTGGCCTCTTAGCTCCTTGATTTAACTAACTGGAAAACAAGGGAAAAGACAGACAACTCTGAGGAATTATTTATCTCACACACTAAATACCAGCTCATAGTATGTTCTCCTCTCCTAGAGCAACAAATACTTTGGTCGAAAATTATAGGAAATATGCTAACAAAATTTTCAAGTAGACTTGTCCTTTGCCAGACACTAAAGAAATACAGGAATCAAATCCTCTGGCATCACTGGCCCAGGGCATCAGCATCCCCCGGCCTGTGCGGCCCAGTCGGCTGAGCATCATCTCCGGCACCACCGCGCCCTGATTTCATTCCGGGTCGTGACACGTGCCTGGGTTGCAGGCTCAGGCTCTGACGGGGCCGCGCAGGAGGCAGTGGACTGGTGTTTCCCCCCGCCCTCTAAAATTGATTAAAACACAGTAAGTCTGAGTGTGACTCACTGACTGAACGTTGGCCCAGGAACCAAGAGGCCCCGTTTGGTTCTGGGCCAGGGCACAGGCCCCGTGCAGGCCAGACTCCAGTGGGGGCTTTCAGGAGGCAGCCGATCGATGTCTCTTTCTCATCGATGTTTCCATCTCTCTCCTTTCCTCTTCCTCTAAAATTAATAAAAATATATTTTTAAAAAACGTATTTTAAAAAACAGCAGAAAATCAGCATAATATAGTAAGAAATACTAGACTGGATTCTATGCATATCCAGAATAGATTGCATTGATTACATGGTTGTATTCTATTTGCCAAATGTATATTTCCTTTTGCTTGGCTTCAGCTATTCCTAACATAAATAATTCATTTGATCTCAATAGAAATTCAACAATTAGGCTGAAGCATATGTAATGGTTGTTTCAATAGATCAATTATGAATCTTTTTAAATAGACGAATACTGGCAATTTCATATGATTAAATCTAACACTGCAAAAAATGTGAGTCTGTGGGGATAATAATTAGTCAGAATATTTATTAATTGGACAGTTCCTTTTCTTTGTCCTCTCTCATTTTCAGATTAAAAAAAAAAAACCTACCAGAGACCCCTGGCTGGTGAGCTCAGTGGGTAGAGCATCAGCCCATGCACCAGAGGATCCCAGGTGTATGACCTTCAATTCCCAGGCAAGGCCCACACCTGGGTTGCAGGTCGATCCCTGGCCCAGGGTCAGGGCTTGTGTGGAAGGCAACCAACTAATATTTCTCTCCCCCCCACCCTCAATCAGTCCCTCCCGTCCACTCTTCTCTCTAAAAATCAATGGGGTCTGGCTGGTGTGGTTCAGTGGTTGAGCATCAACCTATGAACCAGGAGGTCATGGTTCAATTCCAGTCAGGGCAAAGCTCCATCCCCAGGGTGGGGCATGCAGGAGGCAGTCAATAAATTTCCTCTCTCAGCATTGATGTTTCTATCTCTCTCTCTCCCTTCCTCTCTGAAATAAAAAATATATTTTAAAAACAGAAACAGTTGCCCTAACCAGTTTGGCTTAGTGGATGGAGCATTGGCCTGCAGACTGAAGGGTCCCAGGTTCGACTCCAATCAAGGGCATCTACTTGGTTACGGACACATCCCCAGCAGGAGGTGTGCAGGAGGCAGCTGATCAATGTTTCTCTCTCATCGAGTTTCTCTCTATCCCTCTCCCTTGCTCTCTGTAAAAAATCAATTGTGTGTGTGTGTGTATGTGTGTGTATGTGCGTGTGCATGCGTGTGTGTATTAAAGAATCAGTTTCTAAGACAACAATATGCATTTATGTCACTAGTCACTAGCAGGTTTTACCAGAAACACAAGCTTGAGAGGACAGGGATTGTGCCCAGTTTTGTACAGCATTATATCCCTGGCGTTTAACGGCACCTGAGTAATTTAAAATGTAAAGTATTTGCTCGGTTGATGTAACGTCCTCTGGTACACCGGAGGGTCATGGGTTTGATTCCCATTCAGCGCCCACACCCAGGTCTTGGGTTCAGTCCCTGATTGGGCCCATACTGGTACCCCATCAAGCCCCGCTGGGTACTGGAGGCAGTTTATCAATGTTGCTCCCTCACATCGATGTTTTTCTCTTTCTCTCTTCCTTCCTCTCTCTCTCTCTCAAAATCAATTTAAAACATCCTGTCTTATAAAGAGGGAAGATGCAAGTTGATCATCACTCTGTCACAGAGATGGCTGCACCCACAGCTGAGGCCAAGTTCCCATAAGGAGCCTTAAGGAGCAATCAGCAGGGACCTGAGGCTACGCCCTCCCCCGCCCCTGTGGGGCTTAACAGGGGACTTCAGGCCGTGCCCCCACCCTAGTGCCGGGCGGGGGGAACCTCAGGCCAGGGCTTACCATCTTGGTGCTTGTCAAGGCGACCTCAGATTGCTCCCCCTGCCCCAGCACCAGGCTGGGGGAACCTTAGGCGGCGCCCCCCCACCAGGTGGGGCTTGACAGGGGACTTCAGGCCATGCCCCTGCCTCCGATACCAGGCCGGGGAACCTCAGACTGAGCCCTCTCCCCGCCATGGGGCTTGACGGGGGACCTCAGGCTATGCCCCCACCCAGTAGGGCTTGACTGGTAACCTCAAGGTGCACCCCCAGAACTTAGGCCAGTCCCCCCACCCAGCAGGGCTTGATGGGTAAGCAGAGTGTGGTTCATACATGTAGAGGGATGTTGCTAGTACTCAGCATTATAAAGCAAGGAGACCTGTCACATGCTGCAACATGGGTGAGCTTGGAGGACAGTACACTACGTGAAGTGAGCCAGTCACAGAAGACAATAATATAAGATTCCTATACACAAGGTTTCTAGAGCAGTCAAATGAATAGAAACAGAGAGTAGAGTGGTGGTTACCTGGGGCTGGCGGGGCGGGGGGGGGGGGATAATTTTCAGTAAAATACTGGCATTGAGCCCTGGCTGGTGTTGCTCAGTGGTGAGAGTGTTGGCCTGGACATTAGAGAACCAACAGTTAGATTCCCAGTCAAGGACATGTACTTGGGTTGCAGGATTGATCCCAGACCCTGGTCCAGGTGCCTGAGGGAAGCAACCAATCAATGTATCTCTCTCACATAACCCCCACTCCCTCCCACCCTTCTCCTCTTCCCTTTCACTCTTTCTTTTAAAAAAATCAGGTGAGATTTAACAAAAACTAAAATAAAATAGTCATTAAAATTACTGCAAACATACCATTGTCATCCTGCATACAGGTCCTTTGGGTGACATTCTGTACCTAATAATAATACTGGTAATTAAAAGAGCAGTGATATTTTTATTGCTAACAATGGTCAGACAATGTGCAAACATAACTTATCATACTTAATCATTGTTACAGATCAGTAAGCTATTAGATTTCCCATTTTAACAAGTGAGTCAACTGACTTTCCAAAAGTAAGAAACTTGCTCAGTTGTGCACAGTTTGGAGGCCACGAGGTCCAGCTCAGGCAGTGATGTGAATGACGTCACCAAGCGGGACTTCCAGTCGGGGTGTCTGGCAGTGGGGACCTGTCAGACGGAAGGGAAGTGGATGACACTTGAGATCTAGCTCAGCTCCTTGCATCTCAGTTTCTGACTCAATCCAGTTCTCTAGCTGATGCCTCAACCTCGTTCCTTCAGCTATCCAATTTTTTCTTTTTTAAAAAGATCATGACAACACTAAGAAGGCAGGGAGAAGGGAGCTGGGCTATGTGACTCACAGACCTTCAGCTGTAACAACAGAAAGATGAGCAGGACAAAGCGATTCTGAAACTGAGAGAGTGCAGGCCTCTAGCACAGTGACGGTCGTCTTTCGGCCTCATCTGAGTTCCAGCCGGTTGGAGGCCAAGGGTTAATAACTGGTAGTTTGCTGCCCACAACATGATAAACCAACCTAATTAACCGAATAAGTAGTCTAGAGCAGTGGTTCTCAACCTTTAGAATGCCGTGACCTTTAATACAGTTCCTCATGTTGTGGTGACCCCCAACCATAAAATTATTTTTGTTGCTACTTCATAATTATGTAATTTTGTGACTAGTATGAATTGTAACATAAATATCTGTGTTTTCCGATGGTCTTAAGCTCAGCAGCAGCGGTTCTCAACCTGCAGGTCACAACATTAGAAAGGGTCACCTAAGACCATTGGAAAACACAAATATTTACATTACAATTCGTTAACAGTCACAAAATTACAGTTATGAAGTAGCAACAAAAATAACTTTACAGTTAGGGGTCACCACAACATGAGGAGCTGTATTAAAGGGTCTCGGCATTAGAAAGGTTGAGAACCGCTGCTTTTGAGGATCCTGCAGTGAGGATTAGCTCACCAATTTCCTTGCCCATCTCACTAATCTTCAGGTTATTTGGACTTCTCTGAAAATTCATAAACCACTTTATTCAACCTGCTGTTGATGCAACATTTTATGGGTTTTACTGTACAGATCTGTCGCACCCTTTATTAAATAGATCCCTAAGATTTTGATAATTCTGAATATTATAAATTTCACTGTTTCTTTTTAAAAATATATATTTTATTGATTTTTTTATAGATAGGAAGGGAGAGGGATAGAAAGTAAGAAACATCGATGAGAAAGAAACATCGATCAGCTGCCTCCTGCACACCCCCCACCAGGGATGTGCCCACAACCAAGGTACATGCCCTTGACGGGAATCAAACCGGGACCTTTCAGTCCACAGGCCAATGCTCTATCCACTGAGCCAAACCGGTTTTGGCAAATTTCACTGTTTTTTAATTTCAATTTCTGAGTGTTCAAGGTAAGTATATAGAAATACAATTAATTTTTGTACATTTATCTTATATCCTGCAACCATGCTAAACTCACTTATTAATCCTCTGGTAGACACTATCAGATTTTCGACAAGTCATCTCTGAAAATAGTTTTACACTTGATCTTAGCCAAAAAAGCTGAGAAGCAATTCTTCATTTACGGAGCCTTTTTCTTTTTGCTCTACTCTACTGGGTGGAACCTCCTATAAAATGTTCAGAAGCAATGGCAATGGACATCCTTCCATTAAATTGTTGGCAGGAATGTATCCATTCACCGTGTTTGGTAGAGCTTTTTTTCCCCTAAACGTGCTTTATCAAACCAAGGAAATTCCCTTTAAATTATGATTTGCTTAGAACTTTGATCATAAATTAGTGAATTGTCAAATGCGTCTTCAGCATTTATTACTAACCACATTATTTTCCCCATGTATTGATATGGTAAATTTTATTATTGCCATAGTTGTTCATAATATTTGGAGAACCTGTAATGGTTTTACCTCTCTCATTCTCGGCATTTCTTTTAATCTTGTGCAGTCTGGACAGGTATATGGATTATTCTAGAGCTTTTCAAAGAACAGGTTTTGGGTTACATTTTTTCTATTACTTTTTCTTTCCAATGTCATTGATTTCTGCTCTACCTTTGTTATTTTCCTCTTCTGCTTATACTTCCATTTGCACTGCTTTTTCTTTTAAAAAAAAATATTTTATTGATTTTTTTACAGAGCAGAAGGGAGAGGGATAGAAAGTCAGAAACATCCATTAGAGAGAGACATAGATTAGCTGCTTCTTGCACGCCCCCTACTGGGGATGTGCCCGCAACTAAGGTACATGCCCTTGCCGGAATCGAACCTGGGACCTTTCAGTCCTCAGTCCGACGCTCTATCCACTGAGCCAAACTAGTCTCGACTGCACTGCTTTTTCTTAAGTGGAAGCTGGGGTCGCTAATTTGAGACTATTTTCCCCTCAACATAGCATCTAGTACTACACGCTCCCTCTAAGTACTGCTTTCATTGCATCACAAGATACAACATCAGAACACAAAAATGAACTGTACATCCATATACCAACGATGAACAAGTAGAAACCAAAGTGAGGAAAGCAACACCATTTACAATAGTTCCAAGAAAATCATTGCTTAGCTCTAAATCCAACAAAACTTGTAAAGAATCCGTATGCTAAAACCACATAATGCTGGTGAAAGAAAAGAAAAAGGAAATAAATGGAGACATGCCATATTCATGGTTTAGAAGATTCCCCCACATAAATATGTGAACTCTCCCCAAACTTATCCTGTAGATTTAATTTAATTTCAGTGACAATCCCAGCAGGGCCTTTGTATAGACTGATTCTAAAATTTATATAGGAAGGCAAAACTGCCAGAAAAGCCAAAATAATTTTGTAAGAATGAAGTTGTAGGAATTACACCACTAGATTTTTAAGACACAAGAAGCTACAGTAATCATGACCATGTGCTATTGACAAAAGGAGATACTTATAGACCAATGGAAGAGAATACAAAGTCCAGGAATAAACCTATATTAAAATAGCCGATTCTGGACAAAGATACAAAAGAAGTTCATTGAAAAAAGAGAGTCTTTTCAAGGCTCCTGAAACACCAGACATCCGTCCGTATGTCCCCAAACAAAAACCATAACCCTCACATTTTGAAAAAAATTAACTCAAAAGAGATTATAAATCTAAATGTCATGTTAAACTATAAAACATTTGGAAGAAAACATAAAAGATCTTCGAGAACTGAGGCTAGACAAAGATTTCTTAGACCTGCCACCAAAAAGCAAAATCCATGTAAGAAGAAAAATTTGATACACTGGACTTCACCCAAATAAAAATCGCTGCTCTGTGAAAAACGCTGTCAGGTGGATGAAGAGACAAGCTGCAATCTAGGAGGAAATATTGCAAATCATGTAACTGAGAACCAACTTGTACCCAAAATACATAAAGGTTCTAAGCTCAACAGTAAGGAAACTACCCAATGTAAAAATGAACCAAAAAAACATTAGGAAAAGAACAAAAATAATTAAAAAGACAAAAAATTAAAAATTAACAATTTAGATAGTTCATCAAAGGAGATACACAGATGGCAAGTAATCCCTCTTCCCATTAGAGAATGTGCGAATGAAAACCACAATGAGGTTTCACCGCACATCTATTAAAATGGCTAAAATAAGAAATACTAAAAATGTCAAGTGCTGGTAAAGATGCAGAACTGGAACCGCCTTTTTGGTGAGTAATAACTTTTTCTGAAACATATAAATATGCTTGGGCTTTTGTTGTTGTTTTAATATATTTTTATTGATTTCAGAGAGGAAGGGATAGGGAGAGATAGAAACATCAATGATGAGAGAGAACCATGGATCGGCTGCTTCCTGCACATCCCCTACTGGGGATCTACCCTGCAACTCCGCCATCTGCCCTTGATTGGGCTCGAACCTGGGACCCCTGAGTCCGCAGTCCGATGCTCTATCCACTGAGCCAAACCGGCTAGGGCAGGAAGTAATATTTTGACATCTTGACTTTAGGCAAAGACACTTTCCAGTTGACTCAACACAAGTTTCCAGTCAGAGAACATACGGCACAAATCTGAATTGTGCACCAAATTTAAATGCAGCCTAAAATGTTTGGGTTGGCATGAGTGGAATCCTCTAGATTTCAGGCAACCATGTATGTCCACTATGTCCTCCTTTTAAAAAGCACTCTTGAATTTACGCTTTGTTTAGTTCTAAAGGAGCACATGTTTTCGGTAAAGGGTCATGGTCTTGTTAGTGTGCGGCCACCAGGCCTGCTGCAGCTACTCCCCTCTGCCCTCCGCAGAGCAGTGGAGACAAGGGCTCGACCGGGCGGGTTCCAAACAGACCACACAGGAACCGGCCCATCGACCTCCTGCCGGGGCTGCGACAGCACAGGGTAAGGCCGGCCCTCACACATTTAGAACTCCACTGGCAGCTCCCGACAGGACCAGAGCCAGCTTCCATTAGCACTAAGCATTTCATTAGCAGCTTCCTGGTTGTGCTGGAGAAACATTCAACTGCTGGCAAGCACCGGCCTCGAGGTAGTTTCAAAAGACATCTCCTTTCTACTCATCCCTTTCTGATCCTGTTAAGCAGCCCAACCGGCACCATCCGTGCAGCAAGGGGCTGAGAGACGACCGCCTTAAGTGGCTGAGCCGTGTCAAGAGCCCAGTTCCCCCGACCTCAACCCCAGGGAATAAGCACCCACCCCTTACAAACAGGGTGCTCCCCAGAAAAACAGGGAGTATCCGCCCCTGACCTTCATGAGGACAGAAGTGTTTCTCGGGTTGCCCAGTGATGGCATCACAATCACCCACCGCATCATCATCCCTGGGGTGGGACTCAGGTGACCTTGAAGCACAAGGACAAGGCACAGTGCCCCTGTTCCTCCAGCCCATCTGGTGGCCCAAGACACATGGCTGCAGGGCCAGGGGCCAGGATCTGCCGAGGCCCCTGGTCTTCACAAAACCCAGGGCAGGCTTAAAAAAGCAAACTTTATTAATATACTGTCCAAGTCCAGGCTAAAATTATAGCAACCTATTTACAAAGTGCTGCCCATGAGCCAGGCGTGGCTGGGCCTGGCACTCTGGCAGACACACCAGACACAGCCTCAACGCAGGCGGGGGCCACCCGAACATTCACAGAACCGCCCGCAGGGACAGCATTCGAGGAGGGCGCGAGACCGAGGGAGAGACGGGCAGTCAGATGCTGAGGGAGGGCAGGGCGGCAGGCCTGCCTCAGAACTCCAGGCTGAAGGTCAGGCCGCTGGGGACCCCGCTGCCCTGCAGCGGCGGCGAGCTCCAGGCGGCAGAGCTGGTGCGCGTGTGGTAGCGAGGCTTGCTCTTCTGGAAGATGTCCTCCAGGTCAAGCTGGCGAATGGCGCCAAAGAGCTCTAGCAGGTTCGGGGGGTGGCAGTACTGGTGGAGGACGGCCTGGCTGAGCTGGGTGCCTGCAGGGGAACACAGGGCTGGGTCACTGCCTTGGGGATCCCCATGTCCCTGCCCCACCCAGAGCTCTTATCAGCCTCTGCACACCAGCATGCCCCACCCCTGCCGGGCCAGCTCCTCTAAGCCCTGCTCCCCCGCCCCCACCACCAAACACCGATAATGCTTTCACTGTACGTTCCTCCTGCCAATTAGAATTAGGTGGCTTTGCCAGTCATCGGGCTTCCTGGCTACAATGACCCCTGCTAAGTGACACCCCCCAAGTGACTTGATTCAGATCCTGGTTCCGGTGTGGTTCAAATGAGGCGGCACTCACAGAGCAAGCTGTCTTCTGTAGAGTGCTGACCCCGGGGAGGGAGACTGCAGCCCCCTGACCCCCAGCCCTGCAATCTCTGTAGAGCACCTCTGTATGCACGGCCCCACTCTCTGCCACAGGCTTCACACCCAGGCTGAGGCCGCAGTCATGCTCACCCTCGCTGGGGCCTCTAAACTGCAGGGTCAAATCCTGCTCCAATGCCTGCCCCACCTCGGGGCTTTTCTGCCTCCCCAGCTGGAACCCCCAGCACCAGGTGCCCACAGCCAGCCCCTATGTAAAGCATTTGTTGAGAACAAAGGCATCCAGCACATGCTCCAAAGGTGAGCCCACTGGACAATGCCAATCTTCCCTGAGCGAGTCCCAAGGCTGGGTGTAGCTTGCTAGGCCAACACGTCAGGTTCCTGGCCTCCCAACACCTGCATTGGCCAAACCACTTCCTCCAGGGCCCCAGAAGTCCCAAGTGAGGATCCAGGACCCAGAGCTCCGGGCCTTGCTCACCTGTGGCCCAGGAGAGGGGATGGGACTCATCATCCGTGGAGTCATCGCTATTCAGATCCATCCCGTAGCTATCCAGGTTGACCTTGGGGGGAGTCCTGGGCCCCTGTGGCGTCTTTTGATATGAGGTACAAGCTGGAGACTGGAAAAACGAACAAGGGCGTCAGCTCCCCCTTCCCCACACCCGCAACTCCCACCACCGAGGACATGGGGCCTGGCCACCTCCCCTCTTTTCACAGGAAAAATCAAAAGGCTCAGGGTCACTTTGAAAGTCACACCACATACACAGCCCTGACTCTTCCTTTTTCAGGTTAAAGTGGTCGCAAATGTACTTCCACGTTGGCATGTCCCCTGTGAACAGCTCCTAGGACCCAACTGGGAGCCCCATGATTTAAAGCATCCATCTATGTCAGTGGTTGGCAAACTGCAGCTCCTGAGCCACCGCGGTTTGCCGCTCTGTTGACTAAGAAGTTTGCCGACCACTGGGATAGGGGCTTTATCACAAGGAACATCATCAGCCTGTAATTACTGGAATCCAGAGTCTAGGTCAGTGGTCGGCAAACTCATTAGTCAACAGAGCGGTGAGCTACCGCAGTTTGCCGACCACTGGTCTAGGTGAACGTTCAGCCAACTTCCCACTTTCCAACCTTCACCTATTCTACACTGAAAACCCTTCCTCATAATACGTTTTGGGAGGAACCAAGATGGCGGCCCCACACAGCAATTTCAAAACTACAACTTAACGGCAGAACAAACACCGGAAAGGTGGCTGAGTGAAAATTCCACACATAAAAGTAAAGATAGTACACTGACTCAGAGAAGCGGCAGAGGGCAGTGTTAAAGATACTCGTGGAGTCAGAGGTTTGGAGTCCTGTGCGTGCGCGAGCGGATAGGACGGGCGGCTGCAAACCCGCTGGTTTTCGTGAACGGGGAGGGAGACAAGGCATCCCACTGCCCTGATTCCCCAGTTCCGGGGAGCCCACACTCATATGGGGTAGAACTGGGCAGTAAGGAAGCACGTTGAAACTCGGGCGCTGCAGAAGTCTGTGAGCTTGTGGAGAGGGCGCACACGTAAACTTGGGAACAGCAGAAGCACGTGAGCTTGCAGAGAGGACTCGTGACTTGCTCTCTCGTTCGGGAAACCACCGGACTGCATTGTTTTACAACCCTGGGTGAGACTTTTGGTGTGCAGACTCATTTGGGGAGAGGCTGAATTGTCCAGCAGTGGGTAGAGCTCAGCGGCAGCTTTCTCTCAGAGGTGCGTGCAGCCATTACCACCAGGCACAGAGACCCAGGTGCCTCATAGGGCGGAGCTGACAGAAATCAATGCTGCCTGCTCAGCCAGGAGACTCCATCCATCCAACCTGAGTACAGCTGATCCTCATAGCCAATTGGCCTGGAGGTCAAACCCTCCTAGTGCTAACAACAATAATGTAGGCTCAACTTTAACAAGACTGTGCAACCCATAAAGGGCTGCACCAAGAGTATCCACCTCAAGTAACTGGGGAGGCTGAGCCACTGTCCCTTAGAGGACATCTACCACACAAAGTAATCAACGAACTCAGGAAAGCAGCCACAATGCAGAGACATGGAAAGAAATCGCATGTGAAAGAAATGGAGGGGAAAAAAACGACTGGACATAGAGTTCAAAACCACGGTTATAAGGTTTTTCAAGAGGCTCCTAGAAAAGGCTGATGAACTTAATGAGACCTTTGAGGAAATTAACAAACCTATGAGAAAGTGAACAAGACCTACGAAGATATGAATGAGACCCTCAAGGATATGAACGAGACCCTTGAGGATATGAAAAAGGACCAACTAGAAATTAAGCATACACTGACTGAAATTTAAAAAAATATTATACAAAGACCTAAAAGCAGTCTAGAGGACTGCAAGAATCAAGTCAAAGATTTGAAATACAAAAAGGCAAAATCCATTCAGCTGAAAAAGCAAGAAGCCAAAAGAATCCAAAAAATTGAAGATAGTGTAAGGGGCCTCTGGGACAACCTCAAGCATACCAACATCCAAATTATAGGGGTGCCAGAAAAAGAGGGAGAGCAAGATAATGAAAACCTATTTGAAGAAATAGTGACTGAAAACTTCCCCCACCTGATGAAAGAAATTGACTCAAAAGTCCAAGAAGCTCACAGAACCCCAAACTATAGGAATCTAAAGAGGACCACACCAAGACACATCATAATGAAAATGCCAAGAGCAAAAGACAAAGAGAGAATATTAAAAGCAGCAAGAGAAAAACAGTTACCTATAAGGGAGCACCCATATGATTGTCAGCGGATTTCTCAACAGAAACTATGCAGGCCAGATGGGAGTGGCAAGAAATATTCAAAGTGATGAATTGCAAGAATCTACAACCAAGATTACTCTACCTAGCAAAGCTGTCATTCAGAATTGAAGGCCAGATAAAGTGCTTCGCAGATAAGAAAAAGCTAAAGGAGCTCATCACCGCCAAACCAATATTATATGAAATGCTGAAAGATATTCTTTAAGAAGAGGAAGAAGAAAAAGGTAAAAATAAAAATTATGAACAACAAATACACATCTATCAACAAATGAATATAAAAATCAAGTGAATTAAAACTTGATGAACAGAATAAACTGGTGAATATAACAGAATCATGGGCATCAAGAGGGAATGGACTGACAATTCTTGCGGAGAAAATGGGTGTGGGAGGTGTAGCAAGAGACTGGACAAAAATCATACACCTATGGGAGAGGACAGTGGGGAGGAGGTAACGGCAGAGGGTGGGATGGGTACTGGGTGGAGGGGAGCTATAGGGGGAAAAAAGGGGGAACAATGTAATTAATAAACTGAACAATAAAGATTAAAATATTAAAGAAAAAATAATGTTTTATTTGTAAAGCATTAAACTGGAAATCACCTAACTGCTCGTCAACAGGCGCTGGTTAAGGAAATTCTGATACTATTAGCTGGTACACAATGGTAAAAAATGAGAAATTTATAAATGCTGAAGAGAAGCGTACAATATAAAAACAACAGGGGAGGAAAAAAATACCTCGCTGCCAAATGTATGTATCAGAGTAAATGCTTGTGTCCTCCTTCCCCCCACCCCAAAAAAAATCCCTATTAAGTCCTATCTCTCCACTGATGATATTAGGAGGTAGGGCCTTGGGAGGTGCTTAGGTCATGAGGGTGGAGCCCTCAGGAATTTGATCAGTGTCCTTCAAACAGAGACTCCAGAGAACTCCGCCTCCCTTACCCCATGCAAGCAAGGGCACAGCAAGAAGACAGCTGGCTGTGAACCAGCAGGATGCCCCTAATAGACATTGAATCCCAGTCTCAAATGTCTGCTTAAGCCACCTGGTCTATGGTACTTTGTTAAGGCAGCCCAAGCAGACTGTATAGCCTGTATGTACAGCCTGTGTCCACTTAGAACGTGTACAATGCTTATACCTATAACCATATAGAGATATACACCAGACTCAGTTTTCATCTGAGGTACATTTCTTTCACTTTATACTCTTTTATAAAGTTTAGTTTCTTTTTTTAAAAAAAATTCCTTAAAAAAAATAAATCTTTATTGTTCAGATTATTACAGGTGTTTCTCTTCCCCACTCCCCCATAGATCCCCTCCAACTGATTCCCCATCCCACCCCATGCCCTTACCCCACCCTCCCGCCACTGTCTTCATTCATAGGTGTAAGATTTTTGTCCAGTCTCTTCCCACATCCCTCATATCCTCTTCCCCCTGAGAATTGTCAGTCTACTACCTTTCTATGTCTCTGATTCTATTATATTCATCAGTCCATTCTGTTCATCAGATTGTCTATTCACTTGATTTTTAGATTCACTTGTTGGTAGGTATGTATTTGTTGTCATTTTGTTGTTCATAGTTTTTATCTTTACCTTTTTCTTCTTCTTCCTCTTCTTAAAGAATACCCTTCAGCATTTCATTTAATCCTGGTTTGGTGGTGATGAACTCCTTTAGCTTTTTCTTGTCTGTGAATCTCTTTATCTGACCTTCAATTCTGAATGATAGCTTTGCTGGGTAGAGTAATCTTGGTTGTAGGTTCTTGTTATTCATCACTTTGAACATTTCTTGTCACTCCCGTCTGGCCTGCATAGTTTCTGGTGAGAAATCAGCTGACAGTTATATGGGTACTCCCTTGTAGGTAATTAACTGTTTTTCTCTTGCTGCTTTTAATATTCTCTCTTTGTCTTTTGCTCTTGGCATTTTCATTATGATGTGTCTTGGTGTGGTCCTCTTTGGATCCCTCTTATTTGGGGTTCTCTGCGCTTTCTAGACTTGTAAGTCTATTTCTTTCACCAGGTAGGGAAGGTTTTCTGTCATTATTTCTTCTAATAGGTTTTCAATATTATGTTCTCTCTCTTCTTCTGGCACCCCCAGAATTCAGATGTTGGTATGCTTGAGGTTGTCCCAGAGGCTCGTTACACTGTCTTCATATTTTTGGATTCTTTTTTCTTTTTGTTTTTCTGGCTTGGTATTTTTTGTCTCCATATTTCAGATCTTTGGTTTGATTCTTAGGATCCTTTGATCTACCATTGAATTTCTGTATATTCTTTATATCAGACAGTGTATGCTTAATTTCTGACTGGTCTTTTTCCATTTTCTTGGCATTCTCATTAAGGTCCTTGAAGGTCTCACTAAGTTCCTCAGAGGTCTTGTCAAGTTTCTCAGTGGTTTTTAGAAAATTCTTGAGTAACCTTATAAATGTGGTCCTGAACTCTATGTCCAATAGTCTGCTTTCCTCCATATTTTTCATTTGTGACATGTTTCTTTGTCTCCACATTTTGCTGCTTCCCTGTGTTGATGGAGTGGAAGAAATGCTGTGCTAGAGACATACTTATGGGGCAGGACTTGCTTCAGTGGGGCTTTGGTGCTCATCAAGTCTGCCTCTTGAATGTGTCATTTCACAGTGACCTCTAGATTTACTAGCTTCTGGATCTCCAATGGGATGCAGGTTAGCTATTGTCTGAGGCAACCCAGCAGGAGCGAGAACTACAGTTTTCTCCTCTTTGCTTGGGGTTTGGAAGTTTTGGAGCTGTCTGACCAGAGCTGCAGTTTGTTAGTTAAGCTGCCATAGGGCATGCCATTTATATGCAAATCCTGCTGCACACAGCTCAGGTGGGTTTGCAGATTGTGTGGGGCGGAGTCTCGGAGTCACTAGGCTACGATGTGGCAAACAGCGATGGCTGCCAGTCAGCCCTCTCTGTGTCTTCACATTTCCAAGTCCCTGTGTCCTGTGCCCCAGCACAGTAAACAATGGTTGCTGTGGGCACCTCTACAAGGGAGCCAACCTCACTTTCCAACCTGATGGCAGACAGTCCAGGTTCTCCCCTTAGGAGTCTGGGTCTCCAGCATCTCCCCAGAAACTGGCGTTCAGAGTACTCAGCAGCTTGTTTCCCTTCGGGCTGAAAAAAGCAGTGTCCCCAGTCGCCCGCCTCCACCCAGTTCGCACGCCTCCGTACCTCAGCTTTTCAGCGCTTGTGCACGTCTCAATGCTCTTTTCTCCTTCCGTCTAGTTGCAGAACTTCCACTCGGCCAGCTTTCCCGTGGTTCTGGGTGATGGACATTTTGTCTTTTAGTTGCAGTTTTGAAATTGTTGTGCGAGGCAGCAGTTTAGGTGTTTACCTATGCTGCCATCTTGGTTTCTCTAAAACAAATTCCTTTTTGAGAATAAGAAAAAACACATGTATCCAGAAGAGTAAAAACTACTGGGCAACCTGCATCCTTCATCTTTCTTTCTTTCTTTTTTTTTTTTCAATCTTTACTCAGATTATAATTGTTCCTCTTTTTTTCGCCATAGCTCCCCTCCACCTGGTTCCCACCCCACCCTCCGCCCTTATCCCCCCCGCACTGTCCTCATCCATAGTGTATGATTTTTGTTCAGTCTCTTCCCACACCCGCTTCCTCTCTCCCCCAGAGAATTATCAGTCCACTCCCTTTCTATGCCCCTGATTCTATTATATTCACCAGTTTATTCTGTTCATCAGATTTTTTATTCATTTGATTTTTAGATTCACTTGTTGACAGATATGTATTTGTTGTTCATAATTTTTTAAAAATATATTTTATTGATTTTTTACAGAGAGAAGAGGGAGAGAGATAGAAAGTCAGAAACATTGATGGGAGAGAAACACCAATCCGCTGCCTCATGCACACTCTCCTACTGGGGATGTGTCTGAAACCAAGGTACATGCCCTTTCCCAGAATCGAACCCGGGACCTTTCAGTCTGCAGGCCAACACTCTATCCACTGAGCCAAGCCAATTCAGCTATTGTTCTTAATTTTTATCTTTACTTTTTTCTTCTTTTTCCTCTTCTTAAAGAATACCTTTCAGCATTTTGTATAATACTGGTTTGGTGGTGATTAATTTCTTTAGCTTTTTCTTATCTGTGAAGGTCTTTATCTGACCTTCAATTCTGAATGATAGTTTTGCTGGGTTGAGTAATCTTGGTCGTAGGTTCTTGCTGTTCATCACTTTGAATATTTCTTACAACTCCAATCTGACCTGCATAGTTTCTGTTGAAAAGTCAGCTGACAATTGTATGGGTGCTCCTTTGTAGGTAATTAACTATTTTTTCTCTGCTGCTTTTAATATTCTCTTTGTCTTTTGCTCTTGGCATTTTAATTATGATGTGTCTTGGTGTGGTCCTCCTTGATTCCTGGACTTGTAAGTCAATTTCTTTCACCAGGTGGGGAAAGTTTACAGTCATTATTTCTTCAAATAGGTTTTCAGTATTTTGCTCTCTCTCTTCTTCTGGCACCCCCATAATTCGGATGTTGGTACTCTTGAAGTTGCTGTAGAGGCTCCTTACACTATCTTCATACTTTTGGATTCCCTCCCTTCCTTCCTTCCTTCCTTCCTTCCTTCCTTCCTTCCTTCCTTCCTTCCCCTTCCCTTTCCCTTTCCCCTTCCCCTTCCCCTTCTCCTTCCCCTTCTCCTTCCCCTTCTCCTTCCCCTTCTCCTTCCCCTCCTTCTCCTCCTTCTTTTTCTTTTCTGGTTGGGTATTTTTTGCTTCCTTGTATTTCAAATCTTTCACTTGATTCTTGTGATCCTCTAGTCTGCTGTTGAATCTATGTTATTTTTTATTTTAGTCAGTGTATACTTAATTTCTAGTTGGTCCTTTTTCATATACTTGAGGGTCTCACTAAATTTATCAACCTTTTCTAGAAAATTCTTGAAAAACCTTATAACCATGGTTTTAAACTCTATATCCAGTCATTTTCTTCCCTCCATTTCTTTCACTTCTGACCCATTTCTTTGTCTTCGCATTTTGGCTGCTTCCCTGTGTTGACAAAGTGGCTTTGTGTGCTAGGTGTCCTATACGGCCCAGTGAATCAGCCTCCCCAGTTATCTGAGGTGGACATTCTTGGTGCACCCCTTTGTGGGCTGTGTGCACAGTCTTGTTGTAGTTAAGTCTTGATTGTTGTTGGTATCCCTGGGAGGAATTGATCTCCAGGCCAAATGTCTGTGAGGATCAGCTGTATCTATGACAGGAAAATTTCTGTGCTGGAGACGCCCTTATGAGGCAAGACTTGCTTCATAAAAGGTGTTGGTGCTTACTGAGTCTGCCCCCTGAGTGTGTCCCTTATGGATCTGATGAGTTGTAATCTGAATGGTCCTACTCTGATGCCTGGGTACTCTGGCTCTTGGATGTCCAAGGAGGTGCTAATTTAGCCTCTGCCTGAGGCCAGAGAGATCTTCAGATTCCTCTTATTTGTTTGGGTTTTGGAGGTTCCCAGAGGAGGCCCAGCTGTGAAGCAATGCAAGCTGCTGTGGGGCCTTGGGCCTTCTTTTGGATGTTCTGGCTCTCTCTGACTCAGCTGCAGTTTGTTAGGTAACTTTAGATTTCTAAGGACCAGGCCATTGATATGCAAAAGCCTCTGTGCACAGCCTGGATGGGGCAGAGTATCAGGGTGGAGCAAACAGCAATGGCTTCCCGTCAGCCCTGCCCTAAGAGGCCCTCCAGGTCTCAGTGTCCCTTGGTAATCGCTGCAAGCATCTCTGAGAGAAAGCCGTCTTTGAGTTCCGCCTGCTGTCAGACAGTCCAGTTTCTCCTGGTACGAGTCTGGGATCCCAGAGTCTTGCCCGGAACTGTAGTTCAGAGCAGTAAGGAGCTTGTGTCTTCCTCCGGATTTAAAAAGCCAGCCATGTACTCAGTTGCCAGTCCTTTCCACGTGCGTGCCTCCGTACCCCTGCACTTTACTTCCACAGCTCCTCTGAGTCTCAGTGTGCTTTTCTCTTTCCTTCCAGTTGTAGAATTTCCACTCAGCCAGCCTTCCTGTGGTTCTGGATGATATCCGTTTTGCCTTTTAGTTGTAGTTTTGAAGTTGTTGTGCGAGGCCGCAAGTTTACCTATGCCGCCATCTTGGTCTCTCCCTTCCTCTTTCTATGGTTCTTACAAATAGATGTAATTGTGCCTCCAGCTTTGGGAAGAGAATAGTCAGAGCTGGGGCTCCTCTCTGCTCTGGTGCTTTGCCTCACCTGCACGTCCATGGTCATGGCTGGCCCTTTGTTGGCGCTGCAGCCTCCTTGGCTTTCTTCTCCTGCTCCTCCTGTAGGTGCTACTGTTTTTCCCAGGACCAGTGGCCAGCCAGGGGTTATGGGTCATGTGAATGTGCCCTCCCCAACTCCTGCAAAACCCGCATGGCCAAGTAAGGCAGCTCGCGCCCCAGGAGCCACCATATCAGGGCTCCCCAGCCCAAAGCCCAGCACAGACCCCAAGCGAGCCCCACGGCCCACCACTGCCCACCCTGCTCCCCTGTACCTTTTTCTTCTTCTCCTCCAGTTCCCTCTGCAGCCTCTCCTTTTGCAGCCGCGGGGCCTTCTCCCTCTCCCGCAGCTCCCTGAGGACCAAGCAAAGGCCTGTCATGCAGGAAGCTGAGCCCTGGCTCAGTAGCCGTCCCTGCCAGGGAAGCTGGGCCCATGGCTCTGGCTGTAGAAGACGGAATGGCAGAATGGGCACAGCAGCCAAGAGCCCACAGCCGCATCTGTGCCCCAAGGCTGGAAAGTGCGCAGCGGGGTGCAGGGAGCACTCAGCTTTGGAGTCCACCAAATCTGGTCCCACACTTGCATTGAACTTAGGTCTGAGCTTCTGCCTTTGCTGTACAACGGGGATCCCAACACCTTTCCTCCAATCACCACGAGAATTAAACGAGAAAATCTGAGTTACCCCGGATCGTCCTGGCCCTCAGGGTCGACCTTGGGCCCCAAGCCTGGCGTGAAGTGGAGCTGGGCTGTTTGGGGGCTTTGGAGGCACCTCCACTTACTAGTCCATGACTAAATCAAGGCCTTCAACTTCTCCGCACCTGCCCCCACTCCGGGAAGTGGAGCTGCTGGTTCCTAGGCCATAGGGCCTTCAAGTGAGGATTCGGCGAGAAACATGAGTAGAGCGGGTAGCTAGTAACCCCTAAGCTGCCAACCGTAACAACCATCACCGTCACCCCCATGAAGACCCTGCCATTGGGCGGCACACATGTGATTCTAAAACCACATCAACTGTTGCCCTCTGCCCTTTGTCCCCCACCCAGACTCCTGCCCCCGATTCTGCCACAGGACCAGGACACTTTTGTGTCAATCAAGAAGCACAGGGAGCCCTGACCAGGTCTCTCAAATGGTTAGAGCATCGTCTCGATACACTAAGATTGTGGGTTTGATCCCAGGTCAGGGCACATACAAGAATCAACCAATGAATGCATAAATAAGTGGAACAACAAACCAATTGTTTCTCTATAGAAAATCAATAATTTAAAAAAAAAAGCACAGGGAGATGGTCCCCATGCAGTTCATCCCCCTGGTTTCCACCCCCCACTCCTCACTGTGCCCAAAGCCACCTAAAGACTGGCAGGAACAGGTTGCCTGATGCTCCTCAGGTGGTGGAGCAGGAGAGGCAGTTGCTAGGCCTGTTTGGGTATTCCCACTTCTGTACACACATGGGCACAGTTCTCTTCACCTACACACAAGCGGGGTCAGCACAGGCGCAGATCCCACAGCTCCTGGCCAACAGTGACTGTGGCTTGTCCTCCTTGGCATCCCCAAGAGCTGGCACAGCCAAGCACAGGGTGGGCCCCCGAATAAGGCTCACAGAACCCACTGCAGAGACCTCTGTCTCTGAGAGCGTCAGACCCAGGCTCTGCTGCCATGGATACCAAGGGAGGCAGTTGGAGATGATGGGGGGGGGGGGTGTGTCTGAGTTCCCATCACCCCAGAGGAGGCATACTCAGTGGGGAGGGTCTGCAATCACCCAAACAACTCCTGCTCAGATGCCCATGGGGGCCCGGTGGAGCAACCCACTGCCCTGCCATGTCGCTGAGGACAAAGGGAAACAAAGGGGCAGCAGCACGCTGGCTGGAGGTAGAACTAAGAGTCCCAGGTGAACTCGCCCATTACGTCTTCCATCTCCCAGAGCCAACACCGCATTCAGGGTCTGCCTGCTGCAGACCTCCGGGTGCTGAGCCAAGGGAAGCGTAATCCTCTTTTGCAAAGCCCAAGGGAAGGGGGACCTGCTCTAGAGGACCGCTCCGTCTCTCGTCCACACAAACACACGTGGCTAGACATCGCCCTGGCCCCCAGGGGCTGGCCCACCAGCCTGGCCCTCGGGGCTCCTTCACCTCTCGGCCTGGAGCCGCTCCTGCTCCTCCTCCTCCTTCCTTTGCTGCTCTTCCTCCTCCTGTGAACACAGAGCAAAGTCAGGGCCTCAGGCCAGGCCTGGGCTAGGCTGGACAGGTGCCAGAGGTGTGGGGAGGAGGGAGGGTGGTTGGCAGAAGGCATCAGAGACTGTCAGGGCTGAGCCAGGAGCCACACATCACCACCCAGCCTGAAAAGGCATCTTGTGGCAACTTCCTTTGCTGCTGCAGCTGAGTTAGTAGTTAAGGGTACAGACCGGAGCCAGACGCACTTGCTGTGACGCTGGGCTATCGTGTTAAGCCCTCTGGCCTTGGTTTCTTCACGCTCAAATGGGGACAAAAGCAGCAATACCTACAGCTCACAATGTGCTGAGCTGATACACACACCTAGAACAGTGTCTGGCCCGGAGTAAATACTCAACAAATTCAGCCATCCGTGTTATAACCCCACGGACAGACTTGTGTTCCCTGCCGTCATAAGATGGACAGCTCCAAAGAAGAGGTGGGTCCCTGTTGTAGAACACCTGACACTCTAACTGCCTTGTCAAGTCGATATCACTGCTGCCTGGAGGAACCAAAGCACAGAGGGGTCAAGCAACCTACGCGGGGTCACACAGCTAATAAGACAGCGAGAGCCGAGACTGGGAGTCCGGCTTAGAGTCCATACGCCTGATCCTCAAAGTGCCACCTCTACAGAAACACAGGCAGTCCCTGCCACCACCCCCATCTCCAAGGCGTCTGCGGAGCCTCCGCGGGGCTGGAAGCCACAGAGCCACCAGAGTGAACCCACAAAGCGGGGGGTGCCCAGAAGTCCTCAGGGGCCGAGGCAGCGCCCGTCCTGCCCCACCTCCTCCTGCTGCCCCTCCCGCCACCTGCATTCGCACCTGTTGCAGACACCGGAGCCTCCTTGCCGCCCCCTGCTTCCTGCGCACCTCCATCTTCACGGCTGCTGCCACTTTCCTGGCCTTCTCCTCAGCCAATCGCTCCTCCTTGGCCTGTAGAGCCCATCCATACCTGCCCATTGGAGCAGCCCTCCGCACTCAGCCCTACAGAGCGGGTCCCAGAACTGCGACAGGCACCCCTGCAAGCCCGGCTTGTTCCGCACAGGCCCGGGGAGGGGCCCCTGGTGCCTGTCCTGCCCGAGGGCATACGCCTCCCACCCTCAGCTGAGCTTGGGACAAACTGCAGGGCCCGTGGATGGAGACGAGAGAGGTCCGGGGTGTCAAACCCCTAACTTCCCGAGGGGTCCGGTTCCAGTCCTCGGCCGCCAAGGGAGACCTGCTTGGGCCCCGGCCGGGAACAGCCCCCTGAGAGCCGGATGCCCCTCAGCCGCGGCTCTCACCTTCTCATTCTTACCCTGCGGAGCAATCTCCTGCTCAGCCCGCTTTCTCTTCTCCGCCCTCAGCCTGCGGAGCTGCTCTGCCGCCTCCTTCCACCGCAGGTTCTCCAGGCGCCGCTGCTCCTTCTCCTGGGCGGGAGGGGGTGTGAGCAAGGCCAGCCCAGGGCCGGGCCAGGGGCAGAGCTGGCCCAGGACAACCGCCCCGGCCCACAGCCTGCAGCCAGATGGGCAGAAGCATCAGACTGCTTCTGAGGGCAGAGCCGCCCCAACCCCCTCCACTGCCACCCAATCGGAGGCCTGGCCTTCCGTCTTTCTTCTCAGGGACCCTGAGGCCTCCCAAGGGCCCGAGTCACCAGTGCCTTCCACTTAGCCCTGCCAAATGGAGGGCACCATAAAAAAACAGGTTCAAAATTGGATGTATGCTCTGAGGATAACTAAGTGCACTTAAGAGGAGAATGGCCGAAACCGGTGTGGCTCAATGGATAGAGCATCGGCCTGCAGACTGAAGGGTCCCAGGTTCGATTCCGGTCAAGGGCATGTACCTTGGTTGCAGGCACATCCCCGGTAGGGGGTGTGCAGGAGGCAGCTGATCGATGTTTCTAACTCTTTCTCCTTCTCCCTTCCTCTCTGTAAAAAAATCAATAAAATATATTTAAAATAAAATAAAACAAAACAAAATAAAAGGAGAATGAAGAACGAGATTGGGACTTTATTAGTGTGCTTTGTAACCTTTTTATGCTGTGTGTGTGTGCTTAACAAGTAATCACAAACATTCTCAAGACACCTGGGAAGATAGAAAATCTCAGCAGGTAGATCCAAAGAAGAACAAAATGGAAATTTTAGAATAATTATAACTGAAATAAATTCCGTGGGTGGGTCCAAGAGCAGATGGAGAAGACAGACACCGGTCAAACATGAAGATGAATTAGTAACGTGTATCCAACCTGAACACAGAGAAAACACATGGGAGGAAAATTAATGGAGCCTGAGGCAGCTGTGAGATGATACCAAAGTGTCTAGCACTGGCGCCATCATTCCACAATGGGAAGGGTACACTGCAGGGGAAAAGGAAGGCTTGGAAACACTCCAATTTGGGTAAAAGCTATAAATTTACAGATTCGTCGAAACCCATGTAGCAGGATAAATCTAAGGAAACCCATGTCTAGCCACATCATAACCACACAGCTGAAAACTTCATACAAAGGAGAAAAAAATTTAAAAGCAGCCACAAAAGGGGATGAGATGGAACAATGATTTGACATTACTTAGGGGATAAGGGTGGGACAATGATTTGAATGACTGAAAACTTCTCCCCAGAAACAATGGGTGCCAGAAGGAAGTGGCACAACATTGGTAAAGTGCTGGAGGAAAGAACTGTTAACCAGGAGCTCTATCTGTATTCAATGGCATTGTCCTTTAGGAGTGAATGAGACCAGTGTCAATGTCCTTCAGAAGTGAAGTGAGACCTTCTCAAATAAAGGAAAAGTAAAGTTGTTGCCAGCAGACTCCTCAAAGAATTACTAAAGGAAGTTCTCCAGACAAAAAATAAATGATGCCAAAAGGACACGTGAAACATCAAGAATGAAAAAAAAAGAAAAATGATAAATATCTGGGTAAATATCGCTAGGCTATTTTTCCCCTTTAGAGTTCTTTACAATGTTTGACAGTTGGAAGAATTATTCTGACACTATCTCACAGGGTAGTCCATGTATGAAGACGTAACGTGTAAGAGAAGAATAGCACACAGTGTGGAGAGTAGTAAGATTTCTATATTACAATTAAACTGATATCAATTCTATAGTGGCTGTGGAAATTAAGCATGTAATGCAACCAGTACGAGACTGCAAAATGAACTAGTAAAAATCACAACAGACAAATTAAAATGAAATACTAAAAATGTTCAACTGTTTGCAAAACATAGATTTCACTGTATAATTTTCAACATAAACTTCACTGTATAATTTTTAACATAAAAGAATTTTTTTCTTTAAGAGGGAGAAAGAAATAGAAGGAAAGAGAGAGAACCCTGAGACACAGAGTTTGAGACGGCCTTTGGGAGGCCCCACAGGGAGAGGTCAGCTGGCCCTTGGCTGGCTCTCATTCTCCAATGGCCTAGACCCAGAGAGGATCAGCAGGAGGCTGGTCCTCGAACCATCACACCCACCTGTTCTTCTGTGAGGAAAGCAGTTTGGAAGAAACACCCGCTGGCCCAGAGGGTGCCCACCACCATCTCTTCCTGCCCTAAGAGCCCAACAGACTCCTACTTTCTACAGGGATCGGCAAAACAGGGTTTCCTCTCAAAACGTGAGAGCTAGCATTTCCCAGCATTGGGCAGAGGGCTCATCCTGTTGCTCTGTGAATTTTATAGAAGACAAGAGCTGTTCGTATCCTACCATGTACTTCCTCTCTGCCCCAACCCTTGAAGAAGGGCTGGATGGTCCCTGCTCCCCAGAGGCCACCGTCACAGCCAAAGCAGAAGGAGGAGGAAACATAAGCATCTGCCCCTTCTGCCTCCAAGGGCTTCAACCCAGCCTTTGGATGAGATGGAACAATGATTTGACATTACTTAGGGGATAAAGGTGGGACAATGATTTGAATGACTGAAAACTTCTCCCCAGAAACAATGGGTGCCAGAAGGAAGTGGCACAACATTAGTGAAGTGCTGGAGGAAAGAACTGTTAACCAGGAGCTGTTAACCATCTCCCTCATGCCACGCCCCCGTGCTGGATGCTGGACACGCTCCTCCCTGGTTCACCTAATCTCTGTGAGGGGTCGAGGAAACGTATGCCCAGAGATTAGAAAATTAGTCCAAGTCCACAAGGCCCTTGTGACCTAGTAAGGACCCCTGGTCTCCTGAGGACTGTCCTACCGTCACCAGATGCCCTGGGCAGGGATCTGGGTTCCCGAAAGCACGAAAAGGCCGTTTCCTAGACCTCTCAGCCATCCCATGAGCCCTGCAAGGCCCCACTTCGTCTGGATTGGCACAGGAGGTCCCTGTAGGATGACCAGTCTGAGCCTGGTTCACTGCTGTGGGCCCTGGTGCTAGCAGGGGCCTGGCAGAGAAACAGGCATTAAGGGCTCCCTGCCCACTTGTTGGCATATTGGAAGGTAAGCCATTGCCATGGCCACCCAGAGACCAGCCTCCTTGCAGGAGAGTCAAGTTCAGGGTCTACCTGTCCAACTGCTCGGAAGCCCCTTGACCTGCAGAGTCCTCCCAGTAGGAGGCCCTTCGAAGCACCAGTGGGAACTTAGCAATGAAGCGGCTGCAGCTTTGCAACTCGGGAGACTGAGAGCCAGGACTGGGGCCAGTAGATCCCAGCTCTCTGTGGCTCCTTGCTAAGGGCTGGTGGCCCAGCCCAGTTCTGGGGTATCTGGGAAGAGAACAGCTTCTGGGGCCTCTTTTTCAGAGGCCGCTGCTGACATTTCCACCCTCAGTCCCCTATCTGACCTTCAAGCAAATATTGCTCCACCCTCCCCTCAGGTGGTGGCTCAGGTGTGTTGCCCAATAAATTTCAGCTCAGATCCTGAGAGGAAGCTCAGTGATGGGCAGGAGGGAGGTGGCTCATCCCCAATGAGTGAAGGTGTCACAAGCATGTCCTACACCTTAACCTTCAAGGCACTGGGGTGTGGGATGGGTGGTCAGGATGTGGGCCTGCTAAGCCAATTCTTCAGCTTCCCAACCCAGGGACCACACTGAGATGGCCAAGCCTCTAGGCCCCAGTACAGAACACAAGAGGTCAGGACAGTCCCCAAGTGTCGAGGCAGCCCATGGCCGAAGAGGCCTAAGCAGGCTCTTGACCAGTGCCAGGTCACACCTGCCTTAGCACAGACCCATGCTGCTCCCAGCAGTCTAGGGGCCATCCAGGAGCCTGCAGCCAGGCAGCCCCGCTGTAGCAGAGCTTGGCTTGGGACCCGGGCTCCCTCACCTTGGGGTCCACACGCAGGGGAGTGTTCCGCTTAACGAAGGATTGTATGACCCTGCTGCGAGAGGCCGAGGTCGGGGTCAGGAGCATCTGGTTCTTCTGCATGGTGTGCAGGAAGGTCCAGGGAGGCTGTACCACCTGCAGACGGACCAGGGTCAGGACCCGGGGCGGGACTCAGGGGCGGGGCACAGGCCCTGAGGGCAGGGTGCCGTCCACTCACCTTGCTGGCTGGACAGGGCCGGGAAGGGGTCTCAATCGGGGGGAGCTGCAGCTCCTCCTCTTGGAGCTGCTGCTCCTGGTCCAGCTCACTCACAGCTTCCTTGTTGTGGAGCTTTCTTCGGCAGTTGTGCTTCCTCCTATAGGTGCAGGAGGCAGCAGCGTCACAGGGCTGACCCCGGGTACCCCACCACCACCACCACCACTATGAAGAAAACTGGGACCAGCCCATAGGACTCTACGCTGCACAGGTGGGGTCTCCCCTGACTGATCCTCCACTGCCCAGGAAGACAAAGGGAAGGGGCCAGGCCAAGGTCACATGGCCAGGAGGACTCGAGGATGGAATCTGGGATCTGGTCACTTCCTCCCAGGCCAGGCTCATTCCCCAGCATCAGGCTGACTCCTTCATTAGGTCAGAGCACCAGGCCCTTGACCATATGCCCATCCTCCCCAAGAGGACTGTGCTGTGAGCCCCAGGTGCAGGCTGTGAGCCAGGCAATGGGCATCCTCCCTCCGCGCCCCTCCAAATAGTGGTCCACACCCCTTCCCAGATACAAACCTGACACTCTGGGGTGGCTCCTCGGGGCCACCTGTTTGATGGCTCTCGGCCTCTGTGAGGAGAGAGATTTCAGTGAGGGCGCAGTGACAGCATGGAGGGTCGGAAGGGGCCCACGGGTGGCAGCTGAGCAGGGCTCTCTCCTGGCAGACCCCAGGGTGACCAGTGGCAGAAGCATCAGCCTTAGCACCACTGGCCTGGGCAAATGTGTGGATCCCCAGAGCCAGCACACAATCCCCGGCCCATGGACTGCGCACCCCCCAGCCCGGCCTCTGTGACAAATACAGGACAAACCAGGACATGGCTGAAATAAGGCCATAATTTAGAGTAAAACTGCTGTTTCAAACTTTGGCCTCGGTCCACCCCTGCTTGCTTCAAACAAAAGAATTATTGCTCTAGTTCCTAGCTTGTGACTTTGAAGACTAGAGGAGTAACCTCGGCACCAATTATGTAGATAAGACAACTGTTTTTACAAAGATAGGACCACATTCCCATGTTTAGCAGAAAACATAGTTAGAAGATAAAGAGCAAGAAATAGGGTCATTCATAACCTTTTGGCACCCTTTCCCCAGATGCAGCCTTGAGGGCTGTTTGCCAAACGCAGGGCAATAACATTTATGGTTCAGACCCCTTTAAAAGGCCTGCCTGCACGCAGGGCGGTGCGGCTGTGGGTGTTTGCATGGTGCCCCCGCGACCGTCCTGGCCAGTATTCAATAAATCCTTGCCTGCTTGTTACCAACTTAACTGCCTCCGTGGTCGTTTGCAACTGGTCATGGAAGTCACCCCACAACAATGGCCACCTCTAACAGAGCTGGGGGCCTTTCAGGAGCAGAAGCTATGGAAGGTGCAAACTCCAGCAGACCCACTGATGAGCCTCCAAATCCCACCCCCTGGCCCTCTCAGCTGGAGCTGATGTGACAGGAGGGGAGGGTTCCTATGCAGGGTCTCCACGGGGGTGGGGGGCAGTCAGTCCATTTCGTTTCACTGACATGACAAAGCACAGATCCTTCCCCTGTCCTTTATTCCCACCCCAGGGAGCTGTGGGGCTGGCATGGCCATTGTCCCTGACCCAGGGTCGGGGACACCGAGTTCAAGACCTCACAACTACTGTGCTCTTTCCATCAGGGAGACGTGAGCTGCACCCCAGGCGCCTGTGGCAGACTGGGGGTGCCAGAGCCCAGAGCCTGTGGCACTCCGCTCTCTGTAGACAGGGACCCACAAAGGTGAGAAGTGAGCCAGTGGCAAGGACAAAACAAGGCCCCAGCACATAGCTCCCTCCCCCTGCTGCCCCTGGAGTGGCTTTCCAGGCCTGCCCCAGTTCAAGCCCCTCCCCGCCCCCGCCCCACTCCACCCACCACCACCATTTCCTGCACCAACCAGCCATGGCCACTCCCATGACATTTGGCAGCAGCTCCGGCCAAAAGGCAGGAGATGGGTCTCATTTACCTTCAGCTTATAGCCCAGAAAACGTAGCTTCCCTCTCCCCAGAGAGAAAGTCCGACCGAGGCCGCCAGGCCCACATGCCGCCAGGTGTCTGCACGTGGCCGGTCAGGAGACTCACCTTGCTGCCCTACCCAGGGCTTGGCCTGGCCACCAGCTGCAGGCTGCGAGCCAGGCATACTAACAACAATACTGGGGGCACCGCGAGGCCACAAGGTACTCTCTTCATTCTTGGGGACCTGAGGGAGGAAACAAGACTTTAGGGGTCTACCCACGAAGCTTGCAACCAGGGCAGCAATGGGCAGTGGCAGTTTGTCCTGGGCAAACACCCCTAACCTGTCCCCAGGTACCCTTTTCTCTGACTTCTTAATGAGCCAAAGCAGTCCAGCCTAGACTCATTTCCCCCCCCCTGGTCCTTCTCCCGTTGCTTCTCCTCTCCTAGGCCCTTGCTTGTTTCTTTAATTAATGCACTCTAAAATTAAAAATAAGCCCTAGTTGGTGTTGTTTGTTTTTGGTTTGGCTCAGTGAATAGAGCATCACCCTGCAGGCTGAAGGGTCTCAGGTTTGATCCAATCAAGGGCACATGCTTAGGTTACAGACTTGATCCCTGGTCAGGACGCGTGCGGGAGACAACCACTCAAGGTGTGTCTCCCACATCGAAGTTCCTCTCTCTCTCTCTCTCTCTCTCTCTCTCTCTCTCTCTCTCTCTCTCTCTCTCTGTCTCTCGCCCCACCCCCTTTCCTCCCCCTCTCTCTAAAAATAACTGGAAAAATATCCTTGGGTGAAGACTAACAGAAGAAAAAAAAATCAGACTTTAGGAGTCTGCACCTGGGGCTCACAGCACAGAGCACAAGCTCCAAGGCCTCGAGCCCCCCGGCCTGCCTGCCTTACCTCAGGCCCAGCCTCCTCCATAGGCTCAGCCTCCTTGCTGGGGTTCTCCTCAGGGCTGAAAGCAGAGATGGAGACACTGTGAGCCCAACTAGCAAAATCGTCCCCACAGGAGGGCCGCCTCTAACCCCTGGGGTAGAGACCCTGGAGGAGTGCATGGCAGATGTCGGCCAACACTCTGGTTTTGCAAATGAGGAAACTGAGGTCAGGGACCTCACCCACTGACCACACCTCCCTGTGGTTAATGCCATTCTTGAACCCACGCCCTCTACCCAGGGCCGGTGTGTTCCGCTCCACCATGTTGCGGGCCACTCCTGTTCGTGAAACTGTTGAGTCTGAAGATACTGAGGTGAAGGCATGTGGATAGTCATCGTGGTCAACTCATTCTGCGGGGGACAACTAGCTGGGCTGGAGTGCTAGTTCATCCATTTACCTCCTCTTCAGGTTACAGGAACTTCCTCCTCAGTCAGCTGGGGTGATCCCAGCATCAGCCGAAAGGGTTGGGGCTCCTTGCGTTCACCCACGTGGGGTGCTTAGGAGAGTGTTTGCCATGTACAAAGGGCTCTGTCACTGTCGCAGCTCTTATTCTCATCAGACCTCAGCTCAGAGGACCGTGGTCCCCGTGGGAGCCACAGAGGAGGACGGGCAGCTGCAGGAGTCCGGGAGGGCTGCATGGAGGCGGTGGCATCCTGCCAGGTGGAACAAATTCGGGAAAGGTATCCTTGGCAGAGGGAACAGCGTGTACAAAGACCCGTAGGCATGAAGCCCCTGAGGTGTGAAATGGCAAGTGATGGGGCTGCTGCTGGGGCTCATGTGTCACACAGGGGCGCTCGGGCTTGATCCCACTAATGTGGAGGCTGTGGCCCTCGATGGTTGTTGGGAAGTTCCTGGCACTTTTCAAAAACTGTCCAAAAGGGAGGGAGGGAACAAGGCAGGGAGACCAGCTCAGGTCAAATATAAAGTGAAGGGCTGCCCTAGCCAGTTTGGCTCAGTGAATAGACCATCGGCCTGTGAACTGAAGGGTTCCGGGTTCGATTCCAACCAAGGGCACATGCCGCCTGATTCCCAGTGGGGGGCCATGCAGGAGGCAGCCAATCAACGATTCTCTCTTATCATTGATGTTTCTTTTCGTTTGTTTGTTTTTAATATATTTTATTGATTTTTTACAGAGCGGAAGGGAGAGGGATAGAAAGTCAGAAACATCGATGAGAAAGAAACATCGATCAGCCGCCTCTTGCACGCCCCCCACTGGGGATGTGCCCGCAGCCAAGGTACATGCCCTTGACCGGAATCGAACCCGGGACCTTTCAGTCCGCAGTCCGACGCTCTATCCACTGAGCCAAACCGGTTTCAGCTCATCATTGATGTTTCTACCTCCCCCTCCCTTCCTCTCTGAAATCAATAAAGATATATTAATAAAAAACAATAAAGTGAAAGGGCTGGAGGCAGAAGACCAGGGTTCTAGCCCAGGCTCTGCCACCCTCTCTGAGCCTGAGTCTCCCCACCTGTGACTTTGGGATGTCAGTGTTCACCACACTGCTGGGAAGATGAAATCCATAGAACCTCTCGCTGGCTGAGCTCGTACTGCACCACGCATCCTGCTACAGGCTCTGCTCATGTGATCACTGAACCTACAAGCCAGTGCGATACTGGGGAGCAGGGACCGTTCTCACTTTAGATTTGAAGAAAGTGAGGCTCAGAGAAGTGGAAAATTAACAAAAGGACATAGAGCTTAAGGGGCAGAGCTGGGGTATGTACCCAGGATCCCCTTCCTCGACACCCAGTCCCCTTTGCTGGCAGTCTGCAGCCCACGGTCATTTCCATGGGAATCATAACAAGCAGAGCCCGGGGCTGAGCCACAGACCTCCAGGGCCGCAACTGGTGGCTCTCGCCCAAGCAGAGACTTGGGATTCTTTCTTCTCCCATCTCTGGAAACCCTTCCGATGCTCCAAGGCCCAGATCAAACCACCCCGACCCCAACACACACAGACACACACACACACTCTGGACTCCAAGGTCTTGGGTCATGCTTTGTTTCCCTGTAATAATTCACCCCCAGCATGGCCCACACAGCACCCACCACCACCCCTGCAGGCCTCTGCTCCCAGTTCACACCTGGGAACCGAGCTCTTTGCTAGGCACCAGCCTCCGGACTCCATTTGCCCAGCTGACCCTCCCCTGGCTAGTGGCAGCCCCCGGCCCCTCCTACCTTTCCTGGATGGCGTTTCTGCTTGCATCCTGAATATTAGCAATCCTTCTCTTCTTCCCTCGGTTCTTCTGAGAGGGCGTTTTGGGCATCAGCTCCGGCTCCTTGACGAGTTTTCTGTTTGGTACAACAAGGATGCCATCTGTGGCTGCCTGGAACCACTGACACCCTCCCTTTCCCAGCCCAGCCCCTACCCAGGTCCTGGCAGTGACAGGTCAAGTTTGGTGACTAAGCACCAAGTGAGTCCTCCCAGAGACACAGTAGGGGAGCAAGGTGGCCAGGGGAGCATGTGCCGCCCCATTCTCCGAGGCCCAGCTCAACTCCTCTCCTTCCTCTTCCCATCAGACTAGGCCGGGCCCCAGCACACTGGGCACTCGGGAGAGACCCCTGGCAGCCTGTCTGTCTTGCCTGTCCAGTCAGGAAATGGGCAGCTGTCTCCCCAAAGCTGGAGCAGCCGGCAGCCCCTGGTGCCTCCTGCCAGCCTGCCCCTGTCCCTGCCCCCACCTGGTGAACATGTGCCTGGCTTCCTTCTGGATTTCCTCGAGCCACACAAAGTGTGTGTCCACTTTGCACGCCAACGCCATAAGCTTCTGGTCACGCAGCTCCAGCAGGTGAACAAGCCCTGGGGCTGTCCCCATGGTGGCTCTGGCTGGGGAAAAACAAAAACCAGAGGCACGGGGGCTCAGGACTGGGAACTGGAACCTTCTCCAGGGAGAGACTGCCAGGCCATTGTGCCCATCCCCCAATCACCACAAGACACCCAGTGCCTGAATCGGGGGCCCTCCCTCCTCATAGCTATTTCCCAGAGATGCCAACCAAATGCCAACCCGCTAGCCTCATTTTTGCAAAAAGAAAGGCCTGTCCCACTCACCCTCTTCAAGTGCCTTCCCTCTACCCACCCACAGCACTCTGTCCCCATAAGTTCACACTTCCAAACCAATTCTGGTACAACAGTCCTCTGTGCTTATGGCCTTTTCTGGGCTTAAAGTGACAAGCCACGGCCAACTGCCTTCCCACATCAGGGAGACCCCGCGGCTGCCACGGACCCCTGTCCACCTTCACAAACCCAGCCCTGCTCTGGCTCTCCTATGGGCTCTCTTCCTGCCTGTGGTGAGCAAGGGCTTAGACACAGCCACCCTGAGCCATACATGAGCTGACCCCAGGCCTCATGCCACAGAACTCAGAATCCAATTGTCTCCTGCAGAGGCCAGTGAACGGAAGCCGTCCTGCGTTCCGAGGGAGTCGGTAAGAAAGTAGGGAGCATAGACTGTTTTTCTCCAAGAGGCCCCACAACCTTCTCTCGAGCTGAAATGCCCCATGAAAGGAGCAGAGAAGCAATGCCTTCTTTTTAAGAAAACTTTTGTAGAATTACTAGGTAGGGAAGAATACAAAACCAGTTTTCTCTTCATTTCTTAAAAACCAGCAGCTCAGGAGAGGAACCAAGATGGTGGCATAGAGAAATGCTGGCACTCACCGCCTCCCATAACCACATCAAAATTACAACTAAAATACAGGACAACTGCCGGAAAGCTGGCTGAATGGAAGTCCTACACCTAGAGAAGTAAAGAAGAAAGCATGTTGAGACTCTTAAGAGGGGTGGAGGTGCCAGGTGGGTTGGTCTGGCACCCACGTGGGCTTCAGAGGTCACCCTGAGGAGCAAAGGGTCCCAGCCCCACACCACACCCCCACCCAGGGTCCCAGAGCTGGGAAGAGAAGTCCCCATAACTTCAGGCTGTAAAGACCAGTGGGGGTTGTGGCTAAGAGACATGGAGGCTGCTGGAGACCCAGGTGTCCCTTTTAAAGGGCCTTGGCACCAATTCATTCAGACTTGCTTCCTCTGAGCTCCAGTGCCCAGAGGTGCTGGGGGACCCAGACACACATGGGGAGGAACTGGATTATCTGGCTTTGGGGCAGGAACTTGGGGATGGCTTTCTACCTGAGGGAGGTGCTGGAAGGGGTCATTGTTCCTATGCCCAGACCTCCCTGTCCCAGGCCTGACTGGCAACCATATCTGAGTCCCCATCAACCTGGAGCACATGGTTTACTCTGCCTGGTGATTCCCTGAGACCCAGCCCCATCCAATTTGCAGCCCCACCCAAGCTGTTTGCAGCAGCTTTTCCATATGAAAGGCCTGTCCTGGCTCAGGCTCCTGACTTTGCTAAAATCTTTCAAACAAGCTGCAGCTTCCCCAAACCTATCAATAAAAGGCCCAAGACCTGCACCCGGTGGAAAGCTTCATGCTATATCAGATTATAACCCGACACATCCACAAGTGACACATTCAAGGGTCAGACTCAGTGAGCACCAAAGCCCCACTGAAGCAAGTCCTGCTCCATAAGGGTGTCTTCTGCATAGCAGCTCTCCCACTGTAGTCACAGCTGGTCCTCACAGCCAATTGGCCTGGAGGTCAATTCCTCCCAGTGATGCCAATAGAAATCAAGTCTCAACTACAACAAGGCTGTGCACACTGCCCACAAGGGGCCCACCTAGAGTGCCCAGCTCAGGTGATGGGGAGGCTGTGCCACTGGGCCCTACAGGACACCTACTACACAAGGCCACTCTACCAATTCCAGGAACCATAGCATCTCTACCCAATACACAGAAACAAACACAAGGAAACAGCCAAAATGTGGAGACAAAGAAACATGTCACAAATGAAAGATGGAAGAAATACAGAGTTCAGAACACAGTTATAGGGTTACTCAAGGGTCTTCATGAGACTTTCAAGGGACTTATTGAGACTCTCAAAGAATCTTACCTGGGGAAGTTAGTTTTTAGCAGAGCTCAGTTTTAAAAAAGGTCACCACCATAAGTTAGGACAAAGGTGACCCTAAGAAAGGAAGCATCAGGGTACCAAGAATGAGGCTAATGGGAAGAGGAGCAAAAACGTCTTCAGCCCGTGTCAAACCCTGTGCACAAACCCAGAGCACCCAACATCCCACCGATAGAGAAGGGACCTCATCTCCTCCCCTCCCCCAATACTTCCCTCACACCACACACCAGACTGGAGGCCCCACTGCCCTCCTTTAGAGGTGCCTGTTCTTTTGAGAGTGCAAGAAGTTAGGGAGCTGCTCCATTTACCAAGTTCTGTTCCATGCCCAGGTGAGGCATCTCATTAACTCTCACCTCAACCTCAAGGATACCCAGGTGCAGATGAGGCAAAGAGAAGTTAACTCAGCCATCCTGGGGCCTGGGTTTAAACCGTGCTCTTAACCACAAGCTATGCTGCCTGCTCCATTGAAAGCTCTGAAAGGCTAGCACCAAGTATTGGCGTTGGGCACCTCCCGAGAAGGCACGTGTCTGGATGGAACTGAACCGCTGACGGTGACCCTGCCTGGAGGATGGCAAGGGGCATCCAGAACGGGTTAGTTTAAAACGTTGCTCAGCTGGAGGCGGAGGTGTTGAGCGAAACTGTATGGAGAAGCCGTCTGGCATAATTCCATCACACAGCCCAGATGGTGTGTGCTTCCTCCTTATCACACTACAGGGTGCCAGGCACCCGGCGGGGGCGGGGTTATTTTCTCAGAACCTGGTGACTCGGGGTCGGCAAACTCATTGGTCAACAGAGCCAAATATCAACAGTACAACGATTGAAATTTCTTTTGAGAGCCACATTTTTTTAAACTTAAGCTTCTCCTAACGCCAGTTCTTCAAAACAGACTCGCCCAGGCCATGGTATTTTGTGGAAGAGCCACACTCAAGGGGCCAAAGAGCCACATGTGGATCATGAGCTGCGGTTTGCCGACCACCAATTAGGTGGAAGAGGCAGAGGCGGGGACTAAGGAAGGTCACCTCGCCACATGAGAGAGGTGACCGGTCCATTCCTGGGTGGGAAACGGGCAGGGGGTCACATCCCTGGGGTCACCCACCCTCCCTGCCTGGAGTTCAAGGAAGGAGTAATAAATTGCTACTCACCCCACCCCCCGCCGGCTGCCGGGGCACGCTCACTCGGTGGCACAGCATCGCCTAAGTGCTACTCAGATCCAAGTCCCATGGTCTCAGACCCTCAGCGGAGCTCCCAAGCTCACGGCTCCGCGCATGCAATGGAGATGTGCAAAGTAGGCTGGAGGCTGGAGCAATTGGCAAATTTACCAGGGCGGCTGCAAAACTCTAAGCCTATGGGATAAAAGAAATCGCCAGTCAGGCCACCTATTGGCTACTTGGATTGGCAGTCTGTGGGACTGCGGGCGGGGAAAGGAAGCACTGAAGCTCCTGGCCCCGACGAGGCAGGCCAGGACTGTAAGGCCCAGCATGCACTGTGAGGGATCCAGGGCATCGAAGGCACCTCTGATATCCTGTTGCCAACTCCTGGAAAGCCCAGGGAAGGCTGGTCCAGGTGTAAGGACAGTCAATGGGTCCTCGCTGCCTGTCACTACTTGAACCAGTTAAGCAGAGACAGGATTGAATCATATATGAGCATTTATTCCAATACTGCCGACAGCAGGTCAACCACAAAAATCTGCTCTCTACCCACCACAAGCCAGCTGCTTATATTGGGTGGGACAAAGATTACACGGGGAAGTAGGCAAAACGCATGCCAAATGGGTAGTTTACAGGTCTGGAGATTTGCAGAGTCCTGCGTGTATGCAAAGGCTGGGGGTCTTCAAAGGGCTAGTGGCATACAAGGGGCTGGGGGTCTTTAAAGGGCTTAGTGATACGCAAAGGGCTGGTGGTTCTGCTTTCTGCAACAAGGTTGTTCATCTTTCCACGATAAATGGCAACTTCCTGATGGGGAGGATGGACTGCATTTCCAGGTGAGCAACCAGGTCCCACAGGCAACTTCCAGCCAGGTTAGCATGTGCTTTCTTTAATCAGAACAAAACGATCACGGTTAACAGAGCATGATTCACAGTTCTTACAATTGCAACTGGTCCCCAATGTTCTATTTCTGCCGCTATCACAGGGAGTCTTGCACTTTGCCAGGTCTTCATTCAGCTAAGTCTTCCATACAGGAAGTGTGATTGGCAACTGGAAGGTGTTTGACAGGGAAAGCACTACAAAATCTTTATATGTTTGCTGGGGCTGTTGTAGCAAAAGTACCATAAACAGAATGGCTTAAGTGACAGAAACATTGTCCTCACACTTCCGGAAGTTAGAAGTCCGAGATCAAGGACTGCAGCAGGGCTGGTCTCTTCTGAGAGCTGCAAGGGAGAACCGGTTCCAGGCGCTCTCCTGGCTTCCAGGGACTTGCTGGCAATGCTGGCAGACCCGATATCTCTTCCTTCACAAAGACCCTGAGGCTGCAGGAGACCCGGGTCGCTCTTAAAAGGCCCCGGCATGAACTTAGACTTGCTCCTTCTGAGTTCCAGAGCCTGCCTGGAGGTGCTGGGGGCCGAGACACGTGGGAGGAACCGGATTGTCTGGCATCAGTGTAGGAACTCAGGGATGGCTTTCTACCAGACAGCAGTGCTCTCGTTTTGGTGGTGGTAGTGAGGAATTGGTTTAGTAACAGAAGAAAATAGAACCATAAATTTCAAAGAGGGAACTCTTCCCCCGAAGAATATCAATTAATGTAAAAGATGCCTTTCATATTTCATGCCTCTGACCTTTAGCAAACTTCAGAGTTAAAGTCTTGCCCACTGGTGTGGCTCAGCGGTTGGGCATTGACCCGTGAGCAAGAGGTCGCTGGTCCGATTCCCAGTCGGGGCGCATGCCCGGGGCTGCGGGCTGTGGGCTGTGGGCTCTGACCCCGGCTGGGGGAGTGCAGGAGGCAGCGGGTCGATGCTGATGTTTCTCTCTCATTGATGTTTCTCTCTCTCCCTTCCCTCTCTCTCTGAAAATCAATAAAAGCATATGTTAAAAATCAATAAAAACATTCTTTTAAATCTTTACTCAGGCTAAAACATGTTACAGCAGGTGTTCCCCACCTTTATCAGGACAGGCATGCCTTGGAGACATGCAGGTGCGTTTGGTACTTGACCACCACAATAACGTGAGTATTGCAGTGAAGCAAGTCCCACACAGTTTTTGGTTTCCCAGTGCATATAAAAGCTATGTTTTCACTCTACTCTCGCTATTAAGTGTGCATAGCATTATGTCTAAAATAACTATGTACTGTATGCACCTTAATGAGAAAATACTTTATTGCTAAAAAATGCTAAGCTTCATCTGAGCCCTCAGTGAGTCCCAACCTTTTTGGGGTGGAGGGTCTTGCCTCAGTGTTGATGGCTGCTACTGATCAGGGTGGCGGCGGCTGCAGGCCGGGGTGGCTGTGCCAATTTCTTGTTTTTGTTTTTTGACAGATCCTGCCTCAGATTTATTTGTACAAATAGCAAAGGAGGATACCAGCTCCATGCATACAGCAGCCCTGAGGTCCCACCAGTCCTTCCATCCTCACATCACGTCAGCAGACAGAGGCCTCTACGGTGGAGCCTTCGTGGGGGCCTGGGCATCTTTGGGAGCGGGAGCCTGAGCTACAACTGCACCCGCAGCCTGAGGCTTGGTTTTGGCCTTGGCCTTGGCCATTGACCGGGAGAGCCTGAACCCCTTGGTGATGCCGCACATTTCCCAAGCTTGGGGTGAGCAATGTAGGCAAGTTGACTGAGGTTGCTGCTGCTGCCCTTTGAGATATTGGGCCTGGCCTCCTGGGGCTTGACCAGACCCTTGATGGCCTCGGCATATGCGCTCGTGGCCTTGGCATTGCTGGCCTGCACCCTTCTTCAGGCCCTTCTTGTTGTGCTTCTTGGCAAAGTGCATGTTCCTTAAGAGATTTATATCTTTGTGATCAGGAATTCTTGATGCTGTTTCTGTGCCATTTTCGGGACTGGTTGTGCGTGGTGTGGTTCTTGGACTTGGCCATCTTTGCACCAAAGCCCACGGCTCCCGAAGGGCCTGGCCAATTTCTTAAAATAAAGCAACAATGAAGATCGCCACATTGACTGACTTTCTTTCACAAGTGATTTCTCTATAGCATGTGATGCTGTTTGATAGCATATTAACCACAGCAGAAGTTCTTTCAAAATTGGGATCAATCCTCTCAAACCCTGCCACTGCATTATCAACTACAATTATGTAATACTAGGAGCCCAGTGCACGAAATTCATGCATGGGTATGGTCCCTAGGCCTGGCCAGTGATCAGGGCCAATCTGTGGGGTGACTGGTGGGGTGATGGGGGCGGGGCCCTGCTGGCACTCACCTTGGCTGGCCTGGGGCCTGCAGGCTGGGGGCTCTGCTGCATCGAGCGTCTGCCCCCCTGGTGGTCAGTGCATGTCACAACAACTGGTTGTACCACTCTCCAGTCGATTTGCATATTAGGCTTTTATCATATAGGATTCTAAATCCTTTGTTGTCATTTCAACAATCTTCCCAGCATCTTCACCAGGAGTATATTCCATCTCAAAATACCACTTTCTTTGCTCGTCCATAAGAAGTAACTCCTCATTTGTTTTATCATGGAATTGCAGCAATTCAGTCATATCTTCTGGCTCTACTAACTTTCTGGCTCTTTCTTTTCCCACCATCCCTGCAGTTACCTCCTCCACTGAAGCCCTGAACCCCTCAAAGTCATCACAAGTGTTGGAATCAACTTCTTCCAACTCCTGTTAATGTTGATATTTTGACTCTTCCCATAAATCGCAATGCTCTTAATGGCATACAGAACGGTGAGTCCTTTCCAGAAGGTTTTCAATTTACGTTGCCCAGATCCATGAGGAATCGCTAACAATGGCAGCTATAGACTTATGAACTGTGTTTCTTTAATTGGCGTGTTGTTGTTTTTTAGAAAGGAAGGGGGAGAGAGAGAAGAAGGGAGGGAGGGAGGGAAAGATGGAAAGAGAAGGGAGAGAGACAAAGAGAGAGAAGAAGGGAGGGAGGGAGGGAGGGAGGGAGGGAGGGAGGGAGGGAGAATGTAGAAGAGAGGGAGGGAGAGAACATCGATGTGAAAGAGAAACATCGACCGGTTGCCTCCCATACCCACCCCCGGACCCAGACCAAAACCGCAGTCTGGGCATGTGCCCTGACGGGGTCCAACTGGCAGCCTTCCAGTGCACGGGGTGATGCTGAACCAGCTGAGCCACACCGGCCAGGGCCGAGATTTGTTTCTTAAATAATAAGACTTGAAAATCAGAATTACTCCTTGACTCATGGGCTGACAGAGTGAATGTTGTGTTCCATGAATACAACATTAATCTCCTTGTACATCTCCTCAGAGCTCTTGTGTGCCCAGGTGCATTGTCAATGAACAGTAATATCTTGAAAGGAATCTTATTTTATGAGCAGCAGCTCTCAATAGTGGGCTTAAAATATTTAATAAATCATGTTGTAAACAGATATACTGTCATCCAGACTTGATTTTTCCAGGCAGAGTACATTTGGCGTAAATCTACTTAAGGGCCCAAGGATTTGGGGAATGGTAAATGATCATCGGCTCCAATTTAAAATCACCAGCTACATTAGCCCCTAATAAGAGAGTCAGCTTGCCCTTTGAAGCTTTGAAACCAGGCATTAGCAGCTATGAAAATCCTAAATGACATCTTCTTCCAATACAAGGCTGTTTAGTCTACATTGAAAATCCGTTGTTTAGTGTAGATACCTTTATTAATGATCTCAGCTAGATCTTCTGGATAACTTGCTGCAGCTTCTACATCAGCACTTGCTGCTGCACCTTGTACTTTTAAAAGTATATATATTTTTATATATTTTTTTATTGATTGAGAGAAAGAGGAAGGGAGAGGGAGAGAGAAAAATATCGATGAGAGAGGAACATCATTGATTGGCTGCCTTCTGTATGCCCCACCCCCTATTGGGAATGGAGACCCCAGCCTGGGCATGCGCCCTGACCTGGAATCACACTGGAGACTGAGCCCCATCGGCCAGAGCTGCGCCTTGCACTGTTATGTATGGAGACGGCTACTTTCTTTAAGTCTCATAAACCAACTTCCATGTTCAAACTTTCCTCCTGCAGCTTCCATCTCTCTCAGCCTCATGGTGTTGAAGAAAGTGAGAGCCTTGCTCAGGATTAGGCTTTGGCTTAAGAGTGCTGTGGCTGGTTTGGTCTTCTATCCAGACCACAACTTTCTCCATATGAGCAAGAAGGCTGTTTCTGTCTTATCACTGAAAACAGACTCACCCAGGCCACACTCAAGGGGCCAAAGAGCCGCATATGGCTTGCGAGCCGCAGTTTGCCGATCACGGTCCTATGGCCATGGAAACTGAGGAGAAAATAAACAAATGGGACTACATCAAAATAAATAGCTTCTGCACAGCAAAAGAAACCATCAACAAAACAAAAAGGGAGCCCACTGTATGGGAGAACATATTTGGCAATGATACATCTGATAAGGGTTAATATCCAAAATATATAAGGTACTCATACAACTTAACAAAAGGAAGACAAACAATCCAATTAAAAAATGGGCAAAGGCCCCAAATAGACAATTCTCCAAAGAGGACATTCAGATGACGAAGAGACATATAAAAAAAAGGCTCAATCACTGATAATCAGAAAGATGCAAATTAAACAAGACAAGGTAATCACCTCACACCTGTCAGAATAGCTACCATCAACAACTGGCAAGTGCTGGTGAGGATGTGGAGAAAAGGGAAGCCTACTACACTGCTGGTGGGAATGCAGACTGGTTCAACCATTATGAAAAACAGTATGGAGTTTCCTCAAAAAATTAAATATGAGCCCTAGGCAAATGACTGGCTCAGTGGATAGAGCTTTGGCCTGTGGACTGAAGGATCCCAGGTTCGATTCCAGTCAAGGGCACATACCTGGGTTGCAGGCTCCATCCCTGGGGACTTGTACATGATGTGTCTCTCTCTCTCTCTGCCTCTTCCCCTCCCTTCCATTATCTAAAAATCAATGGAAAAATATTCTCCGGTGAGGATTAACAAAAAATAAACAAACAAACAAACAAATAAACATGCCTGGCACTTGGCAAATACTCAATAGATGTTAGCTCCATTATGATTACTTACTCTCCTGTCCCCAGTGTGTATCCCTCTGGGTACTGTATAACCCAGATTTGGTGATCTGAAGTGAACATTTCCAAAAACTAGTATCTTAGTTACATCCAAAAGGTTATACGAGTCAGAGGGGATGGGGCTCGGGGAGCTGAGTGAGAAAGGTGAAGGGATTAGGCAAAGAAAGAAAAAAACTCATAGACACACAGCAGTATGGTGATTACTAGAGGGGCAGGGAGAGGGGAGGTGGAGCAGGTAAAGGGGGATAAATGGTGATGGAAGGAGACTTGAGCAGTGACTACACAGTATAACATACAGATGATGTGTTATATAATCATACACCTGAAACCTATATAATTTTATTAACCAATAAAATTTTTAAATAATAGTTTATTGATTTTTAGGGAGAGGGAAAAGGAGAAACAGTGATTTGATAGCCTAAAATCAATCAGCTGCCGCCTGCATACCCCGTACTGGGGATCGAGCCCAAAAAGCAGGCATGTGCCCTTGACCGGGAATTGAACCAGCAACATTTTGGTGCACAGGACGAAGTCCAACCATTGTTTTAAAAGACTCTGGCCAGCTGAAGACGGTTTGGCTCAGGGGATAGAACATCGGCCTGCGGACTGAAAGGTCCCAGGTTCGATTCCGGTCAAGGGCATGTACTGTGGCTGCAGGCACATCCCCAGTAGGGGGTGTGCAAGAGGCAGCTGATCGATGTTTCTCTCTCATCGATGTTTCTGACTTTCTATCCCTCTCTCTTCCTTTCTGTGAAAAATCAATAAAATGTATTTTTAAAAATAAAATAAAATAAAAGACTCTGGCCAGTATTGCTCAGTTGGCTGGAGTGTAGCTCCATACATCAAAAGGTGGCTGGTTCAATTCCAAGTCAGAGCATATAAGGGAGGCAAACCATCGATGTTTCTCTTTCACATCATGTTTCTCTCTCTCTCTCAAATCAATAAAAAACATATTCTCGGGTGAAGATTAAAAAATGTTCTTAAGAAAAAATTATATGAGAGAGAACCAAGATGGCGGCTTAGGTAAAACACCTATCTTGCTGTCATACACGGCAATTTTAAAACTGCAACTTAACGAAAGAACAAACACCATCCAGAATCACCAGAAAGCTGGCTGAGTGAAAATTCCACAAATAAAAGTGAAGATAAGACACTGTGACTCGGAGGAGCGGTGGTGGACAGCGTTGAAGATACGCGCGGAAAGAAGTTTGGAGGAGTGCACGCCAGCGGATAGGGCAGGCAGCTGAAAACTGGCCAGTTTTCTTGAATGGGGGAGACAAAGACATCCCACTGGACTGATTCTCCAGCTCTGGGCGAAGTCCAGGGAACCCACTATCATACGGGGTAAAAACTGGACAGTGGGAGGGCACGCCGAAGCTCGGGTGCTGCAGGGGTCTGCTGGCTTGTGGAGAAAGCGAGCTTGTGCGGAGTGCGTGTGAACTTGGGAACAGCGCAGCTGCCTGACCGCACAGAGAGCACTCGTGACTTGCTCTTTCATTCGGGAAACCGTCAGACTGCTTTGTTTTACGACCCTGGGTGAGATGTTGGGTGTGCAGACTCATTTGGGGAGAGTCTGAATTCTCCGGCAGCGGGTGGAGCTCGGCAGCGGCTCTCTCTCAGAGGTGCTGGCAGCCATTGCCCCCAGCACAGAGTCCCTGGGGCTGCATAGGCGGAGCTAATGCTGTCTGCTTGGCCCGGAGACTCCACCCATCCAACCTGAGCACAGCTGAACTTCACAGACAATTGGCCTGGAGGTCAACCCCTCCAAGTGCTAACAACAATTAACCTGAGCTTAACTTCAGCAAGACTGTGCAACCCATATCCACCTCAGGTAACTGGGGAGGCTGAGCCACTGTCTCTTGTAGGACGTCTACCACACAAAGCTAATTGACCAACTCAGGGAAGCAGCCACCATGCAGAGATATGGAAAGAAATCAGATGTGAAAGAAATGGAGGGAAAAAAAACGACTGGACATGGAATTCAAAATGACGATTATAGGGCTTCTCAAGAGGCTCCTAGAAAAGGTCGAGACCTATAAGGAAATAAGCGAGACCTACAAGGAAATGAACGAAACCCTCAAGGATATGAATGAGACCTGCAAGGAAATGAACAAGACCAATGTGGAAATGAATGAGTCCTACAAGGAAATGAACGAGACCCTCAAGGATATGAATGAGACCTGCAAGGAAATGAACAAGACCAACGTGGAAATGAATGAGTCCTACAAGAAAATGAACGAGACCTACAAGGATATGAATGAGACTCTCAAGGATATGAAAAAGGACCAACCAGAAATTAAGCATACACTGACTGAAATAAAAAATATTATACAAAAACCTAAAAATACTCTAGAGCACCCCAAGAACCAAGTTAAAGATTTGAAATACAAAGAGGTAAAATCCACTCAGCTGAAAAAGCAAGAAACCAAAAGAATCCAAAAAATTGAAGATAGTGTAAGGGGCCTCTGGGACAACTTCAAGCATACCAACATCCAAATTATAGGGGTGCCAGAAAAAGAGAGAGAGCAAGACAATGAAAACCTATTTGAAGAAATAGTGACCGAAAACTTCCCACACCTGGTGAAAGAAATTGACTTAAAAGTCCAAGAAGCACACAGAACCCCAATATATAGGAACCCTAAGAGGACCACACCAAGGCACATCATAATTAAAATGCCAAGAGCAGAGAGAACCAAGATGGCGGCATAGGTAAACACCTATTGTTCTGCCCCACACAACAATTCAAAAACTACAACATAACAACAAAACAAACATCACCCAGAATCACCAGAAAGCTGACTGAGTGAAAACTCCACAAATAAAAGTAAAGGTGGGACACTGAGACTCAGAAGAGCGGCGGGAGCGCAGCCTTGAAGACGGAAACAGGTTAGGAGCCATCCTGGTCGCGCGCGCGCGGGATGTAGGGCTGGAGCAGCAACCCCAGCTGGATTTCGCCAACGGGGAGGGCGGAGACGTCCAGTGCCAGGCGAGGTCTGAGATCCGGGATACGTGGAGACATCCCACTGCACAGATTCCCCAGCGCCAGGCGAGGTCCGAGATCCGGGGGACGAACCCTGGAAGCCGGGCGCGGCAGAGGTCTCCTAGTTTGCAGAGAAACAGGGTTGCTGGGAAAAGAAGTTTGTGCGCAAGTAAACTGTGCGACAGCACAGACGTGCGACTTGCTCCCTGGAAACTTGTCTCCTGGTCCCGGAAACCACCTGTTTTACAACCATGGGCGAGACTTAGGGTGTGCAGACTCATTTGGGGAGAGGCAGAGTTGTCTGGCAAGGGGAAGAGACTAGCGGCTTTCTCTTGGAGGTGTCTGCAGCCATCCCCATCCAACAGAGACCCGCGCTCTCGAGCACCGCGTAGGACATAGCTGACACTGAGGTTGCCTGCACAGCTCAGAGACTCTGCCCATCCAACCTGAACACAGTCTCCTTTCACAGCCAATTGGCCTGGAGGTCAAACCCTCTTAGGGCTAACAACAAGCTGGGCTTAAATTCAAAAATACTGTACAACCCATAAAGGATTGCAGTAAGAGTACCCACCTCAGGTAACTGGGGAGACTGTGCCACTGACCCTTAGAGGACATCTACCACATAAAGCAGCCACCATGCAGAGATATGGAAAGAAATCAGGTGTGAAAGAAATGGAGGGAAAAAGACGACTAGACAGAGAGTTCAAAACCACGATTATAAGGCTTTTCAAGAGGCTCCTAGAAAAGGCCGATGAACTTAATGAGAACTACGAGGAAATAAACAAGACCAACCAGGAAATGAATGAGACTTACAAGGAAATGAATGAGACCCTCAAGGAAATGAACAAGACCTCTGAGGATATGAACGAGACCCTCACGGGTATGAAAAAGGACCAACTAGAAATCAAGCATACACAGACTGAAATAAAAAACATTACACAAAATCCTAAAAGCAGTCCAGAGGGCCACAAGAACCAAGTCAAAGATTTGAAATACAAAGAAGCAAAATCCACTTGGCTGGAAAAGCAAGAAACAAAAAGAATTCAGATAATTGAAGATAGTGTAAGGGGCCTCTGGGACAACCTCAAGCATGCCAACATCCGAATTATTGGGGTGCCAGAAAAAGAGAGAGAGCAAGTTAATGAAAACCTACTTGAAGAAATAGTGACTGAAAACTTCCCCCACCTGGTGAAAGAAACTGATTTAAAAGCCCAAGAAGTACACAGAACCCCAAAACATAGGAATCTAAAGAGGACCACACCAAGACATATCATAATTAAAATGCCAAGAGCAAAAGATAAAGAGAGAATATTAAAAGCAGCTGGAGAAAAACAGTTGGTTACCTATAGGGGAGCACCCATACGATTGTCAGCGGATTTCTCAAAAGAAACAATGCAGGCCAGACGGGAGTGGCAAGAAATATTCAAAGTGATGAATTGCAAGAATCTACAACCAAGATTACTCTACCCAGCAAAGCTATCATTCAGAATTGAAGGTCAGATAAAGTGTTTCACAGATAAGAAAAAGCTAAAGGAGTTCATCACCACCAAACCAATATTATACGAAATGCTGAAAGATATTCTTTAAGAAGAGGAAGAAGAAAAAGATAAAAGTGTAAATTATGAACAACAAATACACATCTATCAACAAATGAATCTAAAAATCAAGTGAATTAATAAGCTGATTAACAGGATAAACTGGTGAATGTAACAGAATCAGGGACATAGAGAGGGAATGGGCTGGCAATTCTTGGGGAGGAAAGGGTTGTGGAAAGTGCAGCAAGAGACTGGACAAAAATCATACAACTATGGTGGAGGGGGGTGAGGGCGGAGGGTGGGATGGGTACCGGGTGGAGGGGAGCTATAGGGGGGGGAAAGGGAAACAATGTAATTAATAAACTGAACAATAAAGATTTTTTAAAAAAATAAAATAGAAAAAAAGAAAAAATTATATGAGAAGTAGGCAGACTAAACTTTATAACTAGAAATACCGAATAAGAAGTTTCAATCCAATTTCTTTTCATTCTCTGCCTTCCAAACAATCTGATGATTCAGAAATTCTTTTCATAACTTTCAATCTCCTGGAAACTGATGAACCATCTCTTTCTGTAGAAAAAAAGGAAACACAACGATACAGAACACCAAGCACACTAGACACACGACACCTCAGCCCCCACTTTCTAGCGTCCTATCACTCTAAGAAACAGAAATGTGTGTAAAAAATGTGGGGTTTTCATGCATCCTAAGATTTAACACCATTTCTCTGCTCTGAGAGTAGACAATACCACATAAATTCTATTTTACATGAACTAATACAAAACTCTAGGTTTTTACAGTCTGTCCAAGTTGACAGCCAAAGAGGTAAAATAACCCAGACTATGAACTGATGTCAAAAGTTAATTATAAATTTGAGAGAGAAAAAAAGTTAATTATGTTAGTGTGGCTCAGAGGTTGGACATTGACCTATGAACCAGCAGGTCACGGTTCGATTCATGGTGAGGGCACATGCCAGGGCTGCAGGTTCGATCCCCAGTGTGGAGCCTGCAGGAAGCAGCCCATCAATGACTCTCTCATCATTGATGTTTCTATCTCTGTCTCTCTCCCTCTCTCTTCCTCTCTGAAATCAACAAAAATATATATAAATAAATAAGTAAAACAAAAGCTGTTGAACAAAATATGTTACTTTTTTTAAAAAAAAATAAATTTGGCCGAAACCGGTTTGGCTCAGTGGATAGAGCGTCAGCCTGAGGACTGAAGGGTCTGAGGCTTGATTCCAATGAAGGACATGTATCTTGGTTGCAGGCACATCCCTAGTAGGGCGTGTGCAAGAGGCAGCTGATCGATATTTCTGACTTTTTATCCCTTTCCCTTTCTCTCTGTAAAAAAAATCAATAAAGTATATTAAAATAAAATAAAATGAAATGGCTAATAACAATGCCTTTGGCCAAGGTAATTTAAAAAAATAAAATAAAAAATAAATCTGTAGTCCCTAGCTTGTTTGGCATTTTGTACAAAATTGTTATGTTTTTAACTCTGCTTGGTTGTCCCACCTCTTGGACCCAGACTGTGAGCTCCTAGGAAGCAAACACCAACTTTAAGAATCCTTTTATCTTTAACTTCTAAACATACTTTATGCTCAGGAATGTTAGCTGAAAGAAGACAATTTTCACTTCCTTTTAAGTATCTTGGATGGGAGAGTGAATTCCCAATGAATATTAAGAGAACACTGCCATCTCCTGGGTAAATATAGGTCATGCATCTTTTAGCAAATACTATAACAGGAAAACAAAGCACAGAATTTGTACCCTGATCAGAAGTTTGAAATTTAAACCTACCTGTACCATTTGCTATGTTTAAACTGGAAATTTTCAATATTTTAAAATATCAGTTTCCTGCCCTAGCTGGTTTGGCTCAGTGGATGGACCGTTGACCTGCGGACTGAAGAGTTCCGGGTTCAAATCCAGTCCAGGGCACATGCCCGGTTTGCAGGCCCAATCCCCAGCAAGGGATGTGCAGGAGGCAGCCCATCAATGATTCTCATCATTGATGTTTCTAACTCTCTCTCCCTCTCCCTTCCTCTCTGAAATCAATAAAAATATTTTAAAGGTTTTTAAAATAAGATGTCTGTTTTCTCTTCTATAAAATAAACATAGCATCTGACCTCTCTCAGAGATTATCACGTGTGGGAGAGGAAGAAATGTCGCTGCACCCTGGATATTTTTCAGAAGGTCTAATGTTTAAATGGACATGAGATAGATTAATAAGAGAAAATAAATTGAATATATATGTATGCATGGGAACACCACATTCAGAGAGAACCAGAGACCCCCACCTACACAAGAGGTTCAAAGATAGAAAGGGAAATGTGTTATATTTTGACGTTCTAAGCTAAGGATCACCTTGGCCTTCAGAATGGAGAAGGTCATCGCAGGACAATAAGAAAAGCAGATGTTCAGTAATTCGGACAGTTTGCCCTGCCCTATAGGTAGGTCATAAAAAATTATTTCTGGTGATAACTCTAATTATGGGCAAAGCCCCTGATTTAAATTCTTTAAGGGAGAACTAAACATTTCTTGTGAGCCTGCAGGGGCTTGATTGCTTTCAGCTCAAAATAATTCACATGCCAAAGTAGCATATTTTGGGGAGGACTCTTCTGAACCTCTACACAGGACAGTCAAATCGGATAATGACGGTTAAAAGTAGTTTGTTGATTACAAAGCATTTTATAAGTATGAGATATACTGTCTGATTCCTTACTACAAATTCAAGTAAATACCTGCAGCTTGAGGGTCAGAGCCAACTCATTAAATTTTAGATAGCCAATGGCCTATTTCAATGGTCAGCAAACCGCAGCTCGAGAGCCACATGCAGCTCTTTGGCCCCTTTTAGCAAAGGCCAGCTTAGGAGTACCCTAATTGAGTTAATAACACTGTATCTACCTATATAGTTTAAGTTTAAAAAATTTGGCTCTCAAAAGAAATTTCAACCGTTGTACTGTGGATATTTGGCTCCGTTGACTAATGAGTTTGCCGACCACTTGCCTATTTCTTTCTTTATATGTTACTGTAGGCTCACTATCATAATGTGTTAAAATGTGTTGTTGAATATAAAAATATGCTAAATTAAAACTACACAGAGCCCTAACCAGTTTTGCTCAGTGGATAGAGCATAAGCCTGTGGACTCAGGGGTCCCAGGTTCAATTCCGGTCAAGGGCATGTACCTTGGTTGTGGCTACATCCCCAGTAGGAGGTGTGTAGGAGGCAGCTGATCGATGTTTCTCTCTCATCAATGTTTCTAACTCTCTCTCCCTTCTTCTCTGTAAAAAATCAATAAAATATATTTTTTAAAAAACTACACGGAGACACGCTATTTCTTTGCTATCAGACTGGCAAAAATCCAAAAGCCTAAGAACAAATTGTTGGAGATACTGTGTTAAAATGGCACGTTTATAGATTTTTTTGTGGAAGGGAAAAATTACATAATTCCTTTTTTTCACCCTATCTAGCAAAATTACATATGCTTTTACCCTGCAACCTAACAGACTACTCACATGAATATATCCAAAAGATACAATGATAAAATTAAGAAAAGACAATATACAAGGCATATTCATACTAGTAGGTAAGGAAGCTATCAAAAACTACTGGGTTGTTTTACTGCATACCTCAAATTAATGATCTCAAAATGAGATTTGAAATTTTTTTTATTATTTTTTTTCTTCAGCTACTGTTTATTGACATACAGGTAGGCTGTATAGCGGTAGTGGGGATCATAAAGGTGGAGGATGGAGTTTGTCTGGAGTAACAGCTGAGTGGAGTGCAGGAACAGAGGTGCACAGGACACAAGATGAGAGTGGGGGAGCTGAGGGGATTTGAGAAGCAAGTGAAGGCCAGGGCCAGACAGTCTGCCGAAACTGGAACCACTGCCCTCTCTAGCATCTATCTTGTGGCCAGGCCAGGCTTGGGAGTTCTCTGAGGGTCCATTTCTACAGGAACTGAATGGAGTGCACAGAGGAGCAGCAGGAGCTATTGCCCTCCTATCTTCAGCTTTGGAGCCTCCAGTCCTGCCCCCTGTCTGTCTTGCTTGGGTCGGGCTGTGAGATGGGCAGCCTGGCTCTGGACTGTACCTCACCTGAGCAGGGTCTTAAAAATAGCCACGCTTTACAGAGGCCTTAATCTTCCCTGGAGCCCCGGTCCATGGGTGCCACACTACAGCTCCAAGTGAGCACTGCAAGCACCGCTGGCCTAAGGGATGGGTTGGGGGACGGGATGGGACAGGGGCTGGAGCAGGGGTTCTGGGGCCCATTACGGCACAGGCACCACACGCATGGTGTTAGTGAAGCCAGAGCCAGGACGCCACCCGGTCAGCACGATGACCACATCTCCCTTCTTGAGGAAGCCTCGGGCTTTGCCAACATTCATGGCCAAGTTCACCCGGTGGAGCCACATCCTGACGGTGGGAATGAGGCCCGGAGAGAGCCCCCAGGACTAACTGGGCAGCATCTCAATTGTGCAGCAGGGTCAGGCACAGAAGCTTTATCCAGCGTGACTTTGAGCTTCTCCAGAGCCATCTGGCCTCCAGTAGTTCTCTCTGTTAAATGCTGGTGTGGTTTCTCTTTACACGAGAAGGCTGTGGCTGGAACGTTCCAGAACTGACCTTAAAGCAAGTGAGAAAGACATTGAAAAATGAATTTCCATACTGCTTTTAGGGGTGTGTATTTTAAACCCCAAACATTAGGAGAACACAGAAGAGGAGATACACAAAGCAGCTGGGCAGAGGGATGTAGCACCAGCATCAATAAGATCTCCTTATCTCCAAGGTGGCCGAGAATCAACCACAACAGTGGCACAGGATGGGGCCCTTTGGAGTGAGTCAACAGCCATCTCGGTTGTTACCCAGGCACTGATGATTCAGGAACAGTTTCCCTCCTCACCACCTCCACTCCCTTGGCAGCTGCAAACCTGTGCCACAACACCCCGATGGGCAGGAGTTCTCGACATGATGGAGGCTCATTATTCCACCAGCCCTGTGAACAGTGTTTAACACTAGGAATGTGTGCAGATGAAAAATACAGAGTTAAATAATAAACACATTATATTCTTTTTTAAAAGTTCATAAATTCATAATGAAATTTTAAAAATATATTTCTTGATTTCAGAGAGAAAGGGAGAGGAAGGAAAGGGGGGAGGGAGGGAGGAAAGGAGGGAGGGAGGGGAGGGAGGAGGGAGGGAAGAAGAGAAACATCAATGATGAGAAAGACTGCCTCCTGCACACCCCACACTGGGGATCAAGCCCACAACCTGGACATGTGCCCTGACCAGGAATGGAATCATGATTTCCTGGTTCATAGGCCCATGCTCAACCACAATGGCTGGGTATAATAAATTTTTATTTTTATTTTTTTAGAAAAGAAAAAGAAATTCCCACCATTTGCAACAACATAGATGGAACTGAAGAGCATTATGCTAAGTGAAATAAGCCAGTCGGAGAAAGATAAATGTTACATGATCTCACTCATCTGTGGGAAATAATGAAAAACATAAACTGATGAACAAAAGCAGATCCAGAGACAGGGAAGCATCGATCAGACTGTCAAACCTCAAAGGGAAGGTAGGGGAGGCGAGGGGTAAGGAGGAGAAATCTACCAAAGGACTTGTGTGCATGCATGTAAGCCTAACCAGTGGACACAGACACCAGGGGGTGAGGGCATGAGTGGGGCGGGGGTGGGAAGGTAAGGGGGGATAAGGACAAATATGTAATATCTCAATCAAAAAAGAAATTAAAGTGAAAAAAAAAAGAGTATTGGACCACAATGATTCCAAGGTGGTACCTTTATATCTCAGGATTTTAGGTTCAATTTTATTTTGGAAGTTCAAATAAATGGCTCTGCTTTGGCTATAAAATATATATATATATGTAAATTTCAGAGAGGAAGAGATAGAGAGAAGTAGAAACATCAAGTATGAGAGAGAATCATTGATTGGCTGCCTCCTGTACGCCCCCTACTGGGAATCAAGCCCACAACCTGGGCATGGGCCCCTGACTGGAATGGAACCTGTGATGCTTCAGGCCACAGGCCAATGCTCTATCCACTGAGAAAACCAGCTGGTGCTAAATTTTTAAAACTCTAACCCAGTGGTCGCAAACATCATTAGTCAACAGAGCCAAATATCAACAGTACAATGATTGAAATTTCTTTTGAGAGCCAAAGTTTTTAAACTTCAACTTCGTCTAACACCACTTCTTCAAAATAGACTCGCCCAGGCTGTGGTATTTTGTGGAAGAGCCACACTCAAGGGGCCAGCGAGCTGTATGTGGCTCGCAAGCCTCAGTTTGCTGACCACTGCTCTAACCAATCACCTTTAGAGGAATTACCTAACAACTTATGCAATCAAGTAATGTGTCTCTCTCTCACATCGATGTTTCTCTCTCTCTCTCTCTCTCTCTCTCTCTCTCTCTCTCTCTCTCTCTCTCTCTCCCTTTCTTCCCCCTCCCCTTTTCCCTCCCAACCACTCATGCTCTCAAAAAGTCAATGGGGCTGAAACTGGTTTGGCTCAGTGGATAGAGCGTCGGCATGCGGACTGAAAGGTCCCAGGTTTGATTCCAGTCAGGGGCATGTACCTTGGTTGCGGACACATCCCTAGTAGGGGGTGTGCAGGAGGCAGCTGATCGATGTTTCTCTCTCATCAATGTTTCTGACTTTCTATCCCTCTCCCTTCCTCTCTGTAATCAATAAAATGTATTATTAAAAAAATCAATGGGAAAAATATCCTCAGGTGAGGATTAACAACTACAAAAAAGGAGTGACAGAATAGCAGCACTTTGCAACCCCTAGTGAAACAGCTGATCTAGGCAATGATTATCAAAAGTCACTAAAACCATTTGGTTAAAAGCTGGCTGGGTATCATAAAAAACACTATATACAAAATCCCTTTTGAATATGTATGTAATATATTTTAACAAAATATTAGCAGATTGAATTCAGAAATATATATAAAAAAAAAGGTTATACGTTATGATCAACTATGATTCATTTCAAGAATGTAAGGCTGGTTAAATATTCAAAAATCAAAGTAATGCAATATGACATATTAATAGAATAAAGGACAAAATCCATATTAGTAGATATACAATAAGCATTTGACAATACCTAATAATCATTCATGATAAAATCTCTCAACTAATAGGAGGAAATTTTCTCAATTTGATAAATAACAGATAAAAAAAAAAAAACCTACAGTTAACATCATACTTACTTCTAAAGACTGACTTCATTCCCCCTAAAACCAGGAACAAAGCAAGGGTGTCTGTTCTGTTTTATATATATATATATACATATATATATATATATATATATATATGTTTTAATTTCAGAAAGAAAGGGAGAGGGAAAGAGAAACATCAATGATGAGAATCACTGATCAGCTGTCTCCTGCACGCCCCCTACTGGGGACCAAGCCCACAACCCTGGCATGTGTCCTTAACAGAACTGAACCCGGGACTCTTCAGTCCGCAGGCGGATTCTCTATCCACTGAGCCAAACCACCTAGGGTTGCTTTTACTATTTTTGCTCAACTATGCTGGAAGTTCTAGACAAGACTCTTACAAAAGAAAACAGCCCTGACTGGTCTGGCTCAGTGGAAAGAGCGTCAGCCTGCGGACTGAAGGGTCCCAGGTTGCATTCCGGCCGAGGGCACATGCCTGGGTTGCGGGCTCGACCCCCTGTGGGGGTTGTGCAGGAGGCAGCCGATCAATCATTCTCCCTCAGCATTGTTGTTTCTGTCTTTCTCTCCTCCCTTCCTCTCTGAAATCAATAGAGAAATATATTTTAAAAACAGAACAAAACAAAATAAAAAAAACTTCTAATCTCAGCAGGCTCTTAGATATTTCCCACACTAGTTACTGCCCTCTTTTAGTCCCTATCTTTCTACCTCACTTTCTCTCAATGTTCTTAGCATGTAATATTCTTCTACTATCTTCAACCTTTTCATCTCTACTGGCTTCCCTCCTCAGCATATTAATTACTTTTAAAAGTCAAGCCAGGAAATATGGTCACTCTAATTAAGACAAAAGGTGGGAAACAATACAAATATTAACCAATAGAAAACTTTTAAAATAATAATGGTACATCCTGACAATGGAAGACTACATAGCCATAAAAGGGAGCACATTATGTAGTGATTTGGAAGGTTCTCCAGATGTATAGTAAAGAGGTTTTAAAGAAAAAAATACAAAACAATGGTTATATATGCTACCAATTGTGTAAAAGAGAAAATATATAATTGCTTAATAGTGAATAAAATATAACTGAAAGGATATATAGAACACCAATCACAGTGTTTGTCTCTGAGGAAGGAAAGTGGGTGTCTAGGAAATGAAACAGTAGTTACTTCACTAAATGCCCTTTTTGTTCCTTTTGAATTTTGAACCAGATGGATAAATACAATTGTAAAAGAAAATGGTCCTAGTAAAAGTTGGCTAGTTGATCATTTTATGACCTATGTTTCCTCTCTTCTTGAGCTTGTATGTTGAGTAATGAAAATTCTGTTAAACACTGTGATCCCATAGAGTTCGTTGTTTGTTTTTTTTATCTTTATTGTTGGAAATATTACATATATCTCCTTTACTTCCCCATTGACCCATTCTAGTCCGCTCACCCCCCCAGGCCTTCCCCACACTATTGTCTGTGTCCGTGAGTTATGCACATATGCATACAACTTCTTCGGTTGATCTCTTCCCACCCCTGACCCCCACCTTCCCTCTGATATCCGACAGTCTGTTCCATGTTTCTATGTATCTAAATTTATTTTGCTCCTCGGTTTATTTTGTTCATTAGATTTCACATATGAGTGAGATCATGTGATGCTTGTCTTTCTCTGACTGGCTTATCTCACTTAGCTTAATACTCTCCAGGTCCCTCCATGCCGCCTGAAAGGGTAAAAGTTTCTTCTTTTTTTACTGCTGCACAGTATCCCGTGGTATAAATGTACTACAGTTTTTTATCCACTCATTTACTGATGGACACTCGGGTTGTTTCTAGATCCTTAAGTAGTTTTAGAATCATTTTAATTTTGCTACAGAGGAATAAGAATTGTGCAAAACAAAACTAAGATACACTTCAGAAAAATCTAAAATCAAGTACCAGTATTGTCACTACTCCAGACAATTTATATGAAATATTACTTTTTTCTAATTTCTGTACTTAATGATTCTCCCAAAACAGCAAGTAACCATTTCTTACATTACATATTTACTTGGCACCTTCTGTACTTTTTGCTATGATTTTTTTTTCATCCAAATTAAATTAAACTGGACTGGAATAATAAAAGCAAATAAATGAATAAATACACTTAACCCTGAGATTTTCTTACCTAAATAGTAGTTATTGTATAAATAATCTGATTAACTAAAATTGTTTTATCCAAAAATTTCAATAACTTTTTTGTTGTCAATCCTTACCAGAAGATATTTCTTCCCCCATTGATTTTTAGAAAGAGTGGAAGGAAGGGGGGAGGGGAGAGAGAGAAGGAGAGACAACAGAGAAACATCAATGCGAGAGAGACACATGGACTGGTGGCCTCCCAGCATGCTCCCAGACCAGGACCAGGTGTGGAACCAAAGACCCTTTGATGCTCAGGCGGGCACTCTAGCCACTGAGTCCTGCTGGCCAGGGCTGTAACAGCTTTTAGCACAAGTGGATGATGTAAAAACGTTTCAAATTACATAAGATCTTGAGAAATTATGGCTTGTAGAATGTAGATAAGTGTGGTTAAAAATTAATTTAGCTAGTCTTTCAGAGAATAATTTTGTTCACTATATGGTAATACAAGATTTGTATAACATCTTTCATATACTTTAGGTTAAAAGAAGTATTAAAATGCTACCAACCACAATCTGAAGGTTTTTTCTTTTTGCTATTTCAAATTCTTTCTAATTAGTTTTAGTCTTCAATGAGTTTTTAAAAATATTTTTAGGACTTTGGCGAAATCTACAAACTCATATCATATTATAATATCAGATTTGCTCTAATCTAGCCTTATGGCTATCAGAGAAACTAAATTATAGGAGACATTGTTTGACAAAATAGAAAGTATATTTTAAGCATTGTAAATTTAACCAGTGTGATGATTATATTGTGATTTTTTTTCACATGTTCCTATTTATGCTTTTTCAGCCCTAAAAATTTGGTTTTGTAATTGCTAAGCCAGAGGAGGGTAGGAAAGCATACTGGAATATATCATAGATACAGTCAAGCTTATGTGAAATTTCATTTACTCCATCAAGGTCTAACATCAAGTTTAAACATATACACCAGCACTATAGTGCTCTAGCCAGAATCTGAATCCTATTCAAATATATGTGCTTACTAATGATGACTTAGCAGTTTTAAAATATATTAACCTATTTGGTGGCCTTGATTAATATATTTAAATTTTCAACTCCAATGAATCCCTTAAAGCCCATAAACCCAAGCAACATAAAGGCAGCATCACTTAGTTTCAGAATTATTGAGGAATGAATGAGAAGTGAGAAAGAAATTGTAAGTGTAATGACTGTTTCAAAAAACTTGGTGGTAGAAGGAATACAAATAAGAGTAAAAATATATGCCCTAACCGGTTTGGCTCACTGGATAGAGCATCGGCTTGTGGACTCAAGGGTCCCAGGTTTGATTCCAATCAAGGGCATGTACCTTGGTTGGGGGCATATCCCCAGTAGGGGGTGTGTAGGAGGCAGCTGATTGATATTTCTCTCTCATCAATGTTTATAATTTTCTCTCCCTCTCCCTTCCTCTCTGTAAAAAGTCAATAAAATATATATTTTTTAAAAAGAGTAAAAATATATCAATTTTTTTAGAGAGAGCAATATTGATGGAAAATCTGAATTGCATAAAGTTGCTTAACTGATGTATACTTTAATGTAATCACACTCATACAAAGAGTCAAAATATAGTGATTGTTTAAGATGGTAGAGACTTGAGCATATTTAAATGCTGATGGACAGAGTCATTGCAGAGGAAGCGGAAAAATAGAGCAAAGTAAGTGGAGAGATCAACCTGGGAGTGAAGAAAGGCTTCCTCATCTGTAGTACTTGAAGTGACAGGGGCTATAACTGTAACAGCAGGAAACTGAGGGCTTCTCTGTGAAGCAGTGGGATGGTGAGCTTAAGTGAAGTAGAGAAGCTTTGAAAGGTTGACTACGGAGTTGCCTTTAGATGTAGCTGAATATTCTTATCATAGTGTTGAAAACTCTGCATAATGCAGACCTCACCTACATCCTCATCTTCACTGGTTCACATTCTCACACCCAAAAAACTTTTATTCCAACCACACTGATCTCAGATGTTTCCATTATGCTGTTAGTTCTTGCAGGGACTCTGTCTGGAACATTTTTATCCTCATCCCCATGCAAACATCTCTCATCCTTTCAGAGTTGGCTCCCATCTCCCAACATTCCTTTAGGCCCCTCCCCTTTTTCCTCAGATGTCCTTTACCCTGAGCCTAGTTAGGTAAATGTCTTCCTCTGAATATGTCTTCATCTTAGCATTTTTATTATAAAGTTTATTTTAATTACTTATTATTTTTGTTAATTCTCATCCAAGAATATTTTTCCATTAATTTTTAGAGAGAGTGGAAGAGAGGGGGATAGGCAGAGAGAGAGAAACGTCGATGTGAAAGATACATTAACTGACTGCCTCCCACAAGCACACCACCCAGGTCTGGGAACTGAGCCAGAAACCCTTGACCTGAATCAAATCTGGGACTCTTCAGTCCTTAGGCGCTATCCACTGAGCCAAACACACACACACATACTAGTGGCCCGGTGCATGAAATTCATGCACGGAGTGGGGATTCCCTCAGCCCAGCCTGCACCCTCTCCAATCAGGGACCCCTTCAGGATATCTGACTGTTGGCAGTCTGACTGTTGGCAGTCGAACATCCCTCTCGCAATCTAGGACCACTGGCTCCTAACTGCTCACTGGCTTGCCTGCCTGATCGCCCCTAACCACCTCTGCCTGCCTGCCTGATCGCCCCTAACCACCTCTGCCTGCCTGATCACCCCTAACCACCTCTGCCTGCCTGCCTGCCTGATCGCCCCTAACTGCTCCCCTACCAGCCTGATTGCTCCTAAGTGTTCCCCTGCTGGCCTGATTGCCCCTAACTGCTCTGCCTTGCCCCACACCTGGGACCCAGGCTTCCCTCCCTCTGGCCAGCTATAGGCACCCAGGACCCGGGCCAGCTTCACTCAGGCTGGTCGCAGCCACAGACAGCCACAGGCACCCAGGACCACAGGGCATGCAGCTTCTCCCTCTCCTGGGCCGAGGCGCAGGTGCTGCTGCTGGCACCCAGGACTGGGAGGCAGGCGGCTTGTCCCTCTCCTGGGCCAGAGAGGCAGGCAGAGCTGTTGGCATCCGGGACCGTGGAGTGGGTGGCATGTTCCTCTCCCAGTCCGTAGCCTGTCTGGTCCCCATTCTTCTCTCCCCAGTGTTGAGTGTTTGAGCCGTTAATGGCTTGATGGCATGAAGTGTGATGAATATTTGCATATTAGCTCTTCATTATATCGGATTTTAACTTGTCACAGTCTATCTTCAAGTGGATATTTTACCACTTCACATCTTGTATAGAAACTTCACAGTAACAAAATTTCATTTTTCCCAGGTAATCTTTGTGCTATTATTGTCATGTATTTTACTTACACAGATGTTATAAAACTGACATTACATTATTATTTGTTTAAGTTGTTACAGTAATTACCTTTAAATATATTTCAATAATAAGAAACGTCTATTATATTTTTTTCCTATGCATATACTGTCTTTGGTGTTTTCCATTTCTTGGTATAGATCATTATTTATATCTGGCAAAATTTTATTTCTGCTTGCAGGACTTCTTTTAAGATTTCTTATACTACAAATCTGCTGGTGATTAAAACATTCAATCTTTTACACATAAAAAATATTTTAACTATTTCTAAAATAGTTTAAAATAGTGATTGGCTTGTGGGCGTGGCTTATTTGGCATAGCGAAGGTATGGTCAATTTACATATTACTCTTTTATTAGATAGGAGATATATATATGGTTTAGAAAGAGAGAGAGATTGATTCTTATATGTGCCCAGACTAGGGGTCAAACCCACAATCTTGGCTTATTGGGACAATATTCTCCAACTGAGCTACCTGGCTAGGGCTCATTGGGAATTTTAAACACTGACTTCTCATTTCTTCCAATAGTCAGAAACTGTTTTTTATTTTGTTGTTGTTGTTATTTTTTAAAAATATGTTTTCATTGATTTTAGAGAGAAAGGAAGGAAGAGGGAGAAAGAGATAGAAACATTAACGGAGATTGGCTGCCTCCTGCCTGCTCCTAGGGGGATGGAGCCTGCAACCTGGCCTTGTGCCCTGACCAGGAATCAAACTGGTGACCTTTTGGTTCATGAGTCAACACTCATCCACTGAGCGACTCTGGCTGGGCAGTCAGAAACTGATTTTACTTTTCATTTCTGGGCCTGGCACACTATAAGCCAATGAAAAATACCCGCTGAATGAATGGCAGATAATTATGTTAGAGCTCTCAGTACTTACATTTTACCCAGAAAAACAGATTATACTTACAAATGGAGAAACTAAGACAGAAAGGAGTGTACACCAATAGTAACATTAGCAGAACAAAAATTAATGAAAAAAATAACTTAAGTGAAATAACCCTTCACCTGTAGTAATTGAACAAATGAGCCTCTAATAAGCCATAACAAATAAATATTCTCTGAACACAAACATCAAGTTCTCAATGTTGTATCACAGAGTGTTTAGCTTTTCTGATTTAAGAATTCAAAATCATTAAAACTAATTCTCCCCATATTCCACAAAATTCTGGCATAGCCAGGAACTGAGCTAAAAACTCATTAGAGGTACACGAAAGAATTTTCTTTCACTTATGAAAAGCCTTGTTTATAGCTGGCATGTCATAATTGCCTAATACTTTTGCACAGATTTAACTAATGGGTCCTTTTCAAGCAGAAACCCCAAAAAAGACCGAACACTGCCAAGCTTAACCACCTGGGATGACAAACTTGTTCTTCTTGAATATCATACTTCACACCATGCTCTGGGCCTCCCAAGTCATGTTCCAGCCTCATGCAAAAGCAGCAATACTGTAGTAAAAGAAGAATGGGTCCAAAGGCCAAAGTTCAGCTGGGGGCTAGGGCTTTATGCAAACAACCTCCCCTTCTACTGCGAAGGTTTTCCTCAGTGCCCAACCAATTCCTGTTACTGGAGAGAACAAGAGTGAGGAACTAATTACTGGTTATCATTAAGGCTAGTTCAAAAAAGCGGGAGCAGGAAATAAAAGGAAGCAAAGTAACTTCTGGTTAATGTTTAGAAATGCCCTAAGATATGGTATCTTTCTCTTGACAGTTCAAGAGAAATAACATTCAGAGAAATAACATTCTTATGAAACAAGGGTAATATTAGCTTGTTACACTGGGAAAAACTAATGCTGGCTTGAATTTATACAAAGTATTAGGACCCAGAACTTTCTTAAATTACTTAATAGGGAAAACCACGCATGAACCAGCCCAGGGCAAGCTGGAGTTCCTGAATTAGCCTCGTGCCCATCGGAGAACAGATAGGAAATGACTACAGAGGAGAACAATAAACAAACAAACAAAGAAAGGTCACTTCGTATGGTTTCAAACCAAATAAACCCCCCAACCCCACCAAGGCAAAGGAGAATTGCCTTTCCAGAGAATACACCCGAGTGTGGCTTTGGTATTTATTTCCCCATGGTTACCCTTGATGCTCATTTTCATCCCAAAATGAAACGTAATATTTTGTGCCACAGCCAGCCTCTAGACTACTCTCAGCGCTGTATCATAATGCTTCCACGTGAACTACTTCCTTTAGGGATGCGGTCATTTCCTGGGATAATTCAATCTAACAGCTAATTTTGGCAAAAGCTGCATCATGAAAACAGCCTTGTTGTCAGAGGCTTGAGTCTGGTTCCTGCTCCTATTAATTAGTTGGGTTATCTTATTCAAGTAAGTCATAATTTCTGAGTCTTCGTTTCCTCATCTTCAAAACTCATTAACTACTTTGTAGGTTTCTAGTAAGAGGATGAGATAAATTATATAAAGGTGGGCACATCATAAACACTGGATGGTAGCTCTTATTTAAAACTGACTTCCTACTAAATATTGATGCTGTGTTAAGCTTTGTGAAGATACAGGTGAATGTTCTAGCTGCAAACGGTAGAATTCCTAAACGTGCTGAATTTTCAAAATTCTTATTGTGCATCACTTCTTTTTGGCCCCTGAGGAACACAGGGGCAAGCAATTTAAATAACTAAGATGTCGGAACTACTTTACAGTTTATAAATGTTTAAGGGCTGCCCGAGTTGGTGTGGCTCCATGAATAGAGAGTCTTCCTGCGGGCTGAAGGGTCCCAGATTCCATTGCCAAGGGTATGAACCTTGGTTGCAGCTGGATCCTCAGTAGGGGGTGTACAAGAGGCAGTCAGTCAATGATTCTCTCTCAACATTGATGTTTCTCTCTCTCCCTCTCCCTTCTTTTTTTTAAGAAATCAATAAAAAATAAAATAAATAAAAATTGCCGAAACCTGTTTGGCTCAGTGGATAGAGCGTCGGGTTGTGGACTGAAGGGTCCCAGGTTCAATACTGGTCAAGGGCATGTACCTTGGCTGTGGGCACATCCCCGGTAGGGGGTGCGCAGGAGGCAACTGATCAATGCTTCTCTCTCATCCATGTTTCTGGATTTCTGTCCCTCTCCCTTCCTCTCTGTAGAAAATCAATAAAATATATTTTTAAATAAATAAATAAAACGTTGAAGGGCTCAGAGTTAAGAATACCCAATTCCTAAACAGCCACCAAATCCTATCTAATAAAAGAGTAATATGTAGATTGATCATCACTCCAACACACAAGATGGCTGTCTCCATGTGGTCAAAGATCCTGCCCCCATGTGGACACAAGATGGCCACCACAAGATAGCTAGCAGGGGAGGGCAGTTGGGAGGGACCAGGCCTGCAAGGGAGGACTGTAAGGGGTGACCAGGCCAGCAGAGGTGGGAAGTTGGGGGTGACCGGGCCTGCAGGGAAGGGCAGTTATGGGTGACCTGGTCTGCAGAGGAGGGTTGTTGGGGGGCGGGGGCGGGAACCAGGCCTACAGGGGAGGGCAGTTGGGAGGGACCAGGCCAGTAGAAGAGGGAAGTTGGGGACAAACAGGCTGGCAGGGGAGCAGTTAGACATCAATCAGGCTGGCAGGGGATTGGTGAGGGGGTGATCAGGCTGGCAGGCAGAAGCAGTTAGGGGCAATCAGGAAAGCAGGTAGGTGAGTAGTTGGGAGCCAGCAGTCCTGGGTTGTGAGAAGGATGTCTGACTGCCCGTTTAGGCCCAATTGCATTGGAAGGGTCCCAGATTGGAGAGGGTGCAGACTGGGCTAAGGGACACCCTCCCTATGCACGAATTTCGTGCACTGGGCCTTTAGTAACTGACATAGATAGGAGAAGCCAAGCACCTTAACAAGCACCATGGTGAGCTTTTCACAGCCTCGTGACCTCATTAAAGTACCCGGGGAGCTGTTTCTGGTCAGGGTATTTTCTGGCGTTTGACTGCTCGATCGCCAATACCCCTTGGCAGAGATTACCATTTGTTTGGCCTCCACGCTGGCACTAGGAGGCCACGGCGGGCCTTTCTGGCCTGAACGCCGAGCGTCACTAAGTGGCCTCTATAGCAGGGCCCACTCTTATCCGAGTCTAGAGAGGCGCCCCGCTCCTTTTCTCTGAGAACCCACCCTTCCGACCCCGCCGTGTCCTTGCGGAGAGCCGAGCTCCCGAGCGTCGCGCCCGCACAGCCACGCTTTTCCCGCCCTCCGCGCCCGCACGCTCCGAGGGCCGACCTCGGCAAGCACCTCGGCGAGCGGCAGCGCACCGAAGTCCGCCGGCTTTCGGCCGGCCCGCCTCCTTTGCACTGATTGGCTGGGCTCCTCTTCTCCCCGCCCCCAAGCTTTTTGCTTCCTCGGTGATTGAACCTCGGCCGTGTCCATCCCAGCTCTCAGGCACCGCCCTCTCCTCCCCACGCTCTGAGCCGCCCTCCGCCCGTTTCCTTCCCTCGCCCGGGATCCTCTCTCCCGTCCCCTGCCGGGGGTGTGGGGTGCACCTGACAGTGGCTGGAGCCTTATAGGGACGGGCGCCTCCTCCTGTTACAATCCCACCCACCAGGCCCCGACTCTCGGACGCCTCCCGGGCCGCACACTCCATCACCGAGCTCCCCCCATCTCTCCTCGTCCCCGATTCCTCCGCCCCTCCTTCCAGCCACGGTTCAGACGCCCTGGGCGCTCTGCCGGAACGGGCGACGTGCTAGGGGGATGCGCTCCATGAAGGCTCTGCAGAATGCGCTGAGCAGGGCCGGCAGTCACTGCTGGCGGGGAGACTGGGGTCACCTGAGCCGGAGCCCCCTCCTTGGCGGGGGCGTCCGGCACCACCTCGGTGAGGCCGCGGCGCAGGGCAGGGACACGCCGCACAGTCACCAGCCGCAGCGCCCGGATCAGTAAGGCTTGCGCGACGGGTAGGGAACAGGCTCCCGCTCACTAGCTCCCAAGTCCCATTCCTCGGGAGCGCATCTCATCTTCCCTCTCCTCTCTTCGCTCACTCGCCTGCGATGCCTTTTCCTTTAGATTTGGGGTTTTGGGTCCGCCGCGCTCGGGCAGTAAAATGCCGTCCGCCCGGGAGAGCGTGTGGTCAGGTCGGTCCTCGGGATGGTGCCTGTCCAAGGTGCGTACCTAACGGGGAACCTGGATGCGCGCAGTGTTTCTCGGTGCACGTGTCTGAGTGCGGGGCTGTGTGCGCACCACCCAGCCTCACCCTCCCTCTCCCTCTCCCTCTCGTGTGTATTTTAGGGGATGCCTGGGTGCGCAGCAGCCTCCCCCCTCGAGTCCTGCTGTACTGGGGTCTGTCAATGGGGGGTCTGTCAGTCGGGGGGTGTCTGTGTCGGCGTTTTCTCGGCGTAGAATAGGTGATGCGCGTGTATTATTTGTGCGCAAGTACGTGCGTGTGCCGTTTGCGTAAGTGCTGGGTGTGCGCATTACCAGGGCTCCCTAATCCGTGAATAAGGGTGTTTTTCCAATTGGTTGTTGAATGGGGAAAATTTTTATAATAGTGACGGGATGGGGGGGGTGAGCATAAAACGCAGATTTCTGAAACTAGAGCCCATCAGATCCGTTATTTGTGCTTCTCAGGCTTACTGATCTTAAAGGGCCTTTCTCTCTCTTTCTCTCTCTCTCTCTCTCTCTCTCTCTCTCTCTCTCTCTCTCTCTATTTCTCTTTCTCTCTCTCTCTCTCTCCCCCCCTCCCTCCCTCCCCTTTGGGGCTCGTATTCTGCCCTAACCCCCAATACCCAGGAACACTTGGTGGCTGAGCCTCTATCCTCTGAGACACAGACAGAGGCAGACAGGAAATACTGCCCTCCCCAGAAGAGAATATAGACACTATCCAAGTAGCCCTGCTCCGTAAGAGCAAGAACAGGAAATGGACCATCTCCCCTGTCAGTGACATGGACTGATGACTTTCAGAAAGATGTGCGCACGCAATTAGAGTAGCCAGACACCATCCCTACCTCACCACCACTGGAATCCCTGTTCTGACCAATATGGTCTTGTTTGTTTATGTACTTATTATTAATAATTATTGTGCTGTACTTTTCCATCAGCCTCTTCTCAAGGAGACATGGAACATTTCAACTTTAAAGAATAAGCTCTCTCTCTCTCTCTCCTGATCAACTTTCCCCAAATAATTGCCATGGGAGAGATGATGGTGGAGTAGAGCCAAAGCTTACCCTCCTTCACCCTCACACTTTCTGTGGGATGGAGAGCAAGAGGGGACCCTGGTGCCCGGCCCCCTTTCCCTGTGCAGCTGAGTCAGGTGAATAAGGGTGCTCTCGAAAGCTTGGTCCTCCTGCCTGTGGCTGCCTGTGCTCCAGGGACTTCTTGCTAATGGCCTTGGGCCCAAGGAGCTGAGAGCACTGCAGGGGATGGGCTCTGGGAATGTGACACCCTGAGGGGGAGGGGTTCTTGTGTTGGGGAGGGGGAGGGGAATAAAGTGAAAATACCATTATTCAGGTTATTGTTTGTTTTTTAATATTTGGCTCTATTGTTTTTATTATAAAAGAAAAACAAGATAAATAGAACATCAAAAATTAAGTTCCCAATTGATTTTGTCATATATATCCATATATATCCTATATAGGTATATATTAAATTTAATAAAAATAGGACCGTGGCATTCATATTATTTAGTAACCTATCTTTTCCATTTAAACAGCTTTCAATATCATTGAATGTATGTATGTATTGTTATTCTAATGGCTGCCATTTTGCCATTTTAAGATTCCATTGTATGAAGCATGATTTTAGCCAATTTTCAGTTTAGTTACTACAAGTTCTTGTGTACTTGTTCAATTATTTCTTAGAATAAATTGCTAGAAGAGTTTGCTCTCCAGAGATTGATATCTTGTATAGTCTAATAGAGATATTTTTGCATATGTCAGCAGATACATGTTAATATAATTTTTCCTTGTTTATGCAAGTGATGTTATCTATATACATTGGTCTGCATTTTACTTCCTCCCCCCCCAACATTATGTTGTAGATCAATCCATATCTGGGTCAAAGGGTGTGCAGGGTTTTTTTTTTGTTTGTTTTGTTTTTGTTTGTTTTGTTAATCCTTACCTGTGGACATTCTTTCCAGGATTTCTTTCAGAGAAGAGGAGGGAGGAAGACAGGGAGGGGAAAGAGAGAGAGAGAAACATCTGTGTGAGAGAGACACATGGACTGCATGAGCCTCAACTGACCGGGGGCAGGGAGCAAACCCAAACTGAAGTAGGTGCCCTTGACGGGGAAGTGAACCTGAAATCCTTCCGTGCACAAGCCTGTGCTCTAACCACTGAGCAGCACCGACCAGGACAAGCCTTATTTAAGGCTTGAGACCCATTCAGTAGGATGGCATTATTTCCTGTCTTCCTTCAGCTTCGGGCAGAAAGACCTGCCCTCAAAGTGTTCCTGTGTATTTCCCTTCTTGAGTTATTTCTAAGATATCTTTTCCTCCCTTCGGCTGCCACCACATGAATCCTCACTACGCCTATTGTGACAATTGGATTTCCTCAGAAACAGGAAAACTTCCCCCTCTCTTAGTATTTCTCCGAGAACAAAATACATATACACACATGCCTAGTCTATGCCAGACTTCTTGATTATTAATATATTGTTTTATTTTTAATGCATTGTTTCGACAGAAAATACGTTCATATTCACACATATCCTATTTATTAGATAATATACATATTCATAAGTTAACAATTCAAAATTTACAAAAAGATATATAGTGGGAAATATCTCTCCCACCCCTTTTCCAGCACCTGCTTCATCTCCCTAGGGAGAGATAAATTAGTCTTTCAGAAATATTTTGTGCCTGAAAAGCCACATACATATATATATTATGTGTCAGTTGAGGCTCATATACACTTTCCCTTTTAAACATAAATAGTACCATACTAAAAGTAATGTTTTATAGCTTGCTTCCTTTAGCTAATATTAAATCAATATTTATGTATGCCCTCATTAATTTTTTTAATGATTTTAGAGAGGTCAGAGAGAGAGAAAGACATCAATTTGTTGTTCCACTTAGTTATGCATTCACTGATTGATTCTTGTATGTGGGCTGAGCTGGGATCGAACCTGCAACCTTGGTGCATCGGGACAACTGAGCTACCTGGCCAGGGCTTTTTTTTTCTTTCTTTTAACACTGCACAATAGTCCATGACACACATACCCCGTAGTTTACCTATCCAGCTCCCTGTTGAAACACATGGAGGTTATTTCAGTATTACCTATCACCAACAATGCAGTGAATATGTTACTTTGTAGGTATGTGAGTACATCGACAGGATAAATACCTGGAAATCAAATTGTTGGGTCAGAGGGTTTTTAAGGGCCTTAATCTCAGATGGCTGTCATATTTGGAATGATCTGATAAAATAATTCCTCTAAATCTGTTAACATACTAATAGAAGGATTCTTGAAGACCAAGAAATCTTCAGTACCTGGAATCTTAAAGTGTTATAAGCCAGCTAGAGAGATAATTTGGGGAACAGAAGTGTAACTAGGTGATTTTTTTTAAAGACCCACTGTGTGCTAGGGACTTTGCTCAATGCTAGGAAGACAAGCATACATAAAACACAAAGACCTAACAGTGGAACGAGAGAAATTCTCCTGTCAGTAAGATGATGTGTTGTGTCACACCAGCAGTATAGCAGCATCTGGAGGTTAGGGAAGCCTTTAAAGAGTCAGCAACATTTGATTTGGACCTTGAAGGATGAGCAGGAGTGTGCAACATGAAGGAGAGAGAGGTTATTCCATGCAGAAGTTCTAGCATAAGCAAAGGCCAGGAAGCCTGACAGTACCTGGCCCATTTGGGAGCCTCGCGGCATACCTGGAGTGCGGGGGTGCCGTGAAGAATAGAGAAGGAACGCTGGCAGGTTGTAAAGAGCCTTCGGTGCCGTACCAAGAAATAATAACTTATTCTGTAAGCAATAGGGAGCTATGAAAGGTTTTCAGTAGTGAAATGACATTTGCGTTTTAGAAAGATGACGATGCATTGTGGAAGATGGGTTGGAAGTCAAGAAGAGCATATAGTACTGTTAGGAGTTGGTGATAAGGAACCATGATGTACCGAGCATCTGTTTGGTGAAAGACAGTTTTGGAATGTATGGAATGTTATTTTAGTGAAGCCTCACATCACCCATGTAACGCAGACATTACTACCCTTATTTTATAGATGAGGAAGCCAGTTCAGCAGTATTAAATAACCTTACTATCTATATTAAGATCATACAAGTATTAAGGCAAACTCTGGTTCCTTCTACTGTATCATGCTGGCACAAGGGAAGAGAAGAAAAGAGGGTCGATTTGAGACATTATGGAGGTAAATTCAACATTGTTTACCAAGTGAACATGGATGCAAGGTACGGAAATTATCCAAATGGTCCCATGTTCCCAGCGTGGCAACTGGAGGAGTGGTAACACTGCGAAGAGGAGCAGAGGGAAGGAGGTGAAATTACCTCAGGTCCGGACATGTTGTGGTACCTGTGGAACATCTAGAAATGGAACCGTCTAGAAGGCAGCTAGAAATAATAGTCTAAAGGCCAGGAACAGCAACAACAAAAAGCTTGTGAATAGAATTTAAGACTTCTCAGGACAGATGTGAGAGTTGACATTATGGGGACAGGTCAGATAGCTCTGGGGGAGGCCTAGAAGAAGATACCCACAACTTAGGAGCCCATGTCCCAGGAGGAGCAAGGATCCGTTCTCAGGGTCCTGCCCTCCTCCCGTCTCTGCCCCAAACAGGGATTCGTCAGAGAGTGGCATGCTGTCCCGCTTGGGGGATCTGCTCTTCTACACCATTGCCGAGGGACAGGAGCGAATCCCTGTCCACAAGTTCACTACTGTAAGTTTCTCAGAACCCTAATCCCTTGGGATCTCATATGGATTTTAGAGAAAGGAAGGGAAAGAGAGACTTTGTTGTTCCACTTATTTAAGCATTCCTTGGTTGATCCCTGCACGTGCTCTGACCGGGACGACGTACCGGGACGACGCTCTAACCACTCGAGTTGTCTGGCCAGGGCCTTGGCATCTCTCGAAAGTGGGGAAACAGTGGGGCAGGTGTAAGGCAGCTAATAACAGGTTGCTTCATGAGGATGAAGAGTAGAATATGCCTAGACTGATGAGACAATCCCATCTCTGCCCCAGGAGGGGAAGATTAAGTCCTCTGACTCAGCCCATCTTCTTGATTTGGGACTTTGACCCAAGAGGTTCAGAAACCAGCTGCCTTCAAAGCTGTTCTATTTCTTCTTAGTTTGCAAACCCATTTGTTACACTGAATGTAGTAGGATTAAGCTAATTGTCCTTTGGGAAAGATTATTAGGATTGTATTACTGCCCTGGCGGCTGATCTTAGTAGCTTCTTCTTTACCCTAAAGGCACTGAAGGCTACTGGACTGCAGACGTCAGATCCCCGGCTCCGGGACTGCATGAGCCAGATGCGCCGCATGGTTCGAGAGTCCAGCAGTGGTGGCCTCCTGGACCGAGACCTCTTCCAAAAGTGAGGGCCCAGGAACAAGAGCACCACTCTCAATTGTTCTTGGACGTAGATTATAACAGCAGGGAGGGGTCTTGGGGTTGGGTAGTTCAGCCCCTCACTTTATTTTATTACTTATTACACAAGTTACACATGAGTATGCACATACTCAGTGTAAGAGTTCAAACAATATAGAAATACATTTTCTCCTTTCCCTGTCTCCCCAATCTCAGTTCCATTTCCCAGAAGTAAACATTATTAACAGATTAGTATCTTTTAGATAATGTCCTATGCGTTTATATATATATATAAGAATATGTAAATATGCTTACTTAAGGTTTTTAAAATATAAAGATGACCTACTGTGCATTTTATTTGGGTATTTATTTTCCTTGGGCTATCTTTCCACATTATTCCAACCCCTCATTTTAGAGGCAAAGAAACTCAAGACCCAGAAAGACAATGTGACGTGCCAAAGGTCACAGTATTGGTCCCAAACCTGATGACCACTCACACCTTTATTCCAAATTTCCATGGCTCCAGAGTGAGCCACAGCTGCGTCTCTCCAGCTCCCTAACCCACTCACGTCTGGAATCCAGGTGTGTGAGCAGCAACATTGTGCTCCTGACCCAGGCATTCCGAAAGAAGTTTGTCATTCCTGATTTTGAGGAGTTCACGGGCCATGTGGATCGCATCTTTGAGGATGCCGGAGAGTTCACTGGAGGCAAAGTGAGGGCCGGGGGACTAAGGGAGGGGCAAGGGCTCTGGGCCAGATAGACCTTGCTTCTCAGAGATTTCCTGGGGCTGGGAATCCAATGGATGAGGGGTGAGAAGCAGAACCTCTAAAAATGGAGACAAGGGCTTTATGTATTTCTATACATGTAATTTCTAAAGCAAGTGAGGGAATTTGAAGTTTTTGTGGGGACATTTGGCATAAGGACTCAATAGAACTTGGAAAGAGACTTATAGGATAATTGAGCCCAAGAACCAAAAAGGGAAGCTGATCCCAGAATACTCTTCTTTTTACCTTCCATGGACTTGACTGCCTTCTCTATAGGAGTGGAGCTACAGAAAGATAAGGTCTTCTGGGACTTAAGTCTTGGGTGTCTCTGAAAACCACCGGCAGGAGAGAACTCTGTTGCCCTAGAGAAAACAGAATTTTAGCCTTTATGGAAAAGATTCTCCTGACCCTGAACCTCAGCAGCTGTATTCCCCTTCTTCACCTCCATATCTCCGTTCTGTCCATTTTCTCTACCCATGACCAGGTGGCAGCCTACATCCCCCAGCTGGCCAAGTCAAATCCAGACCTGTGGGGCGTCTCCCTGTGTACTGTGGATGGTCAGCGGTGAGATGCTGGGTGAGAGAAAGGGGAAGCAGGGCCTGGGTGCAGAACATGGGCCGACCTCTCATGGCAGCTGTCTACCTCCAGGCACTCGGTGGGCCACACGAAGATCCCCTTCTGCCTGCAGTCCTGTGTCAAGCCCCTCACCTATGCCATCTCCGTAAGCACCCTAGGCACTGACTACGTGCACAAGTTTGTGGGCAAGGAGCCCAGTGGCCTGCGCTACAACAAGCTCTCCCTCAATGAGGAAGGTGAGCACTGCCATAATGCTCCCCTCTTATCCCCACCTCACCCTTTTTTGTTTATTTCTCTGCCCTTCCTGATTAGCTCTGTCATCCTATCCTCTCCAGCAAAGAAATCTTTCTAGTCTAGCCTGCAGAGTGGGCAGGCTGTAAATGAGGTTTTTTCTCTGGCTGATAGACACTGGGTGGTTTGTATTTTCTCAGGAATCCCCCATAATCCCATGGTCAATGCTGGCGCCATTGTTGTGAGCTCCCTGATCAAGGTCAGTGCCACCCTAGCCTTCTCTGAACTCCCTGTTCCTATAACCTTCTTATCTGTCCAGCTCTCCAAGGAGACTGGTGGGGCTTTGATTCCTTTGAGGATTCCCCAGAAGGCAGTGAGAGCACCTATGAGGATGTTAGTAAAAGGATCTTTACCCCTGCCCCCACCCACGAGTCAGGAACCCAGAGCTTCCTGGCTCTTAGAGAAGTGAGCAGGTCCTGACCCCTGCCTAGGACCAAGGGCCAAATGCCAGACACAGGGGGAGGACAACACTATTAGGTGCTGATTGGCCACTTCTGGGTGAGGGACACACAGAAGGAAGGGTGAATGGCCAGGCCAGGGTAGCTATTCACGTCACCTGGAACTATGAGTTGGCCTTGAGCAAAGGTGTCAGGCTGGCCTGTCAGCTGTAGGTCTCCCAGGGCTTGAGTAACAACCTGGGCAGCAACGCTCTGGAGCCAATCACAGCCCCTTCTGGGGAAGGTGGTGTTAGGAGCCCTTCCTCCAAGGACTTAGGTGTAAGAGTTCCTGTGATGTTGACACTGTAGTTGACATGTGCAGGACGTAATGAGGGTGGGAGGAGACCAGCTCCCCGGAGAGCTGGGCAGATGCTGGGACAGCGCTATAGCTCTGTTGTACCTGGGGCCTGCCTCAGTCCATTCGCATTTACGCAGACCCTATTGAACTTGATTTTCAACTAAAATCTTTAACTTTACTTCAATTACCAACATAATTGATAAACTTAAATATTATAATATATGCAACACACACCCTCATCCTATTCCTATCACACCAGTCTTGGAGATAGCTATGGGAGTCCAGGAAAGGATAGAGTAAGGTTCCGGCATGGGGTGTAAGGAATGGGGATGGGATCAGGAATATGGGGTGGGGCGTGGGGACAGGACTGGAACCAGGAAAATGAAAGTGGGAGTCTGTGGTGAGGGTTGGAATTGAGAATGGAAGTGGGAGTGAGACTCTGGGATGAGTGAGGCTCATAGATGGGGTGAGGTTATTTGTATTCATTACTTGATAATAAAATCTAAGTGATTTTGTTTTTACGGTCACTAAATTTACATGGATACAAAAAAGTCTTAGCTGTTTATTGGTGTGGTTTTTCAAAAAATAAAATAAAGACAAAGAAGAAATAGTTGATTGTAAAATGTAACACATTTCCAGTAGCAAACCAGTCTAACACTTTAACTGGGTCCTTCTGTCCCTCCTGTCATCTTCCTGGGCTTGGAAAACTGATCTCTCTCTCTCTCTCTCTCTCTGCAGATGGACTGTAACAAAGCAGAGAAGTTTGATTTTGTAAGTTTCCCCTGGCTGCTGTTCTCCGTGGCATGTTGTCCCCTCCAGCTGCCCGGGGCCTGGCTCTCACCCTTCGACAGAGCACAGCCCGTACTAGAGGCCTTATTTCCAGAGCTGTGGGGGTCTCTGGCCTCAGAGAAGAAAGGCACCTGAAGTTCTTGCTGGGAAAGGACTGAGGCGTCCGGAGAGTTAGGGGTCCTCACTCATGGTGCCTCCCATGTCTCTTTTCTCCTCTAGGTGTTGCAGTATCTGAACAAAATGGCTGGAAATGAATTCGTGGGTTTCAGCAATGCCACGTAAGACTTGTTCACAGGATTGGCTAAACACGTGTGTGTGTGTGTGTGTGTGTGTGTGTGTGTGTGTGTGAGAGAGAGAGAGAGAGAGAGAGAGAGAGAGAGAGAGAGAGGATAGAACTGTAAGAGGAAGAAATACCAAGGGAACTTTGGCTTCCCAGCTTCCTCTGAGCCCCTTCATTGGCATTTGCTTACTTTATAAAATAATTTGCTCTATTTCTATTTAATACTGAATGAGCAAGGTGATGTGAGGATTTCTTGCCAAGCCTCTCAAAGCCAAAAACTTCATCAGTTTTTCTAGACTAGATGGCTAAACAATTTGGGGTGTTTTGTTTTCCACACTTTATAATAACGCTTTGCCCAGTACTTGCTGGGGTCCAGGAGTTTCCCAGTATTACTGAGAATTTATAAAATTTATGATTTAATTTAACACGTGCAGTGTAGTTCTCTCTCTCTCAGGGTCAGCTCTATAGCTCTGTACCTGAGGCCTGCCTCATTCCATTCGCATCTAAGCAGACCCTATTGAACTTGATTTTCAGCTAAAATCTTTGACTTTATTTCAATTACCAACATAATTGATAAACTTAAATATTATAATATATGCAACACACACCCTCATCCTATTCCTATCACACCAGTTTTTTTCCCCTTCTCCTCACACTCACCCACCAAACATCAAGTACTAAATTGGGTGTTTGCTTCAGATTCCAGTCAGAGAAGGAAACGGGGGATCGGAACTATGCCATCGGCTATTATCTAAAGGAAAAGAAGGTAATTGGGAGAGGCTGGTAGCGCAAGGCCCGGGGAATTCTGTGGCTGGGGAAGGGCAGTTCGGGCGGGGCTTGGGCTGAGGTCCTGGCCGTGTGGAAGACGACTGATGGCCTGATGAGAAATGCTCTCCCCTCTTCTTGCAGTGCTTTCCGAAGGGGGTGGACATGATGGCCGCCCTCGACCTCTACTTCCAGGTAAACACTGCCACTCAACTCGGGGTCAAGGGAGCGGGACAGGCTGTACTTCTTGCTCTGACCCAAAGGGATGCCCCTCCAGAAACACCAGGGGAACGTGCAGAAAGAGCAGGAGGCCAAGAACGTTGCTCTGCAGCCAAGAGTGTTCAGGCCCAACCACACCCGCACCTCTGCCTTGTCTCCGTAGCTGTGCTCCGTGGAGGTCACCTGTGAGTCAGGCAGTGTCATGGCAGCCACCCTGGCCAACGGTGGGATCTGCCCCATCACAGGAGAGAGCGTGCTGAGCGCTGAAGCCGTGCGCAACACCCTCAGCCTCATGCACTCCTGCGGCATGTACGACTTCTCAGGCCAGTTTGCCTTCCACGTGAGTGTTTCTGGCCCTTCCATCCGTTCGTCACAAGCCCGTAGCCAAGAAGAGAGGACACTGAGTCTCTGAAGGTGGAGAGGGGGGAGCTTGCACCTGCCTCCCATTCACTGACTTCCAGCCAGACGATGAGGCTGAGAGTCCGTAGGGGTTTGCCAAACACACAAAGTCCAAACACACAAACACGTCTCTTGTGGCCCCTTCACATGGCTGGTGCCTCTCTGGCTTTCAGGTCAGATGTCACCTGCAGAGAGAGGCTTTCCTGACCACTTTTATCCTCAGGTGGTGCCCCTCCCACTTCCTTCTCTGTCACATCTCCCCACTTCTTTTCTTCCGTGTAATCAGAAGCTGTGATTATTTTTGTCTATTTGTCTACCTATTTACTGTCTTTCTCCTATCATCAGAATGACAGGCTTTGTCCTAGTTCCAGCATCAGTCATGGAGTGGATACCCAATAAATATTCCCTTCCTGAGGCCATGATCTTAAAGGGGGGTAGGGGAGGAGAGGAGTAGGAAAAGCTAATTAACAAGCCAAAAAGTTGAGATGGATGTGACCTTGCCCACATAGTCATTTGGGATAAACTATTAACGCAGACTTGGGAAACCTCTAGCTCATCCTCAGTTTCAACTTTGTCCCCAAGGTGGGCCTGCCAGCCAAGTCAGCTGTGTCAGGAGCCATCCTCCTGGTGGTACCCAATGTCATGGGAATGATGTGTCTCTCACCTCCACTGGACAAGCTGGGGAACAGCCATAGGGGCATCACTTTTTGCCAGGTGAGTTCCTTTGCACATAATACCAAATATTTTTGAATGAGCAACTAAAGCAATTTTTAGCTCCTACGAAGAGTAAGGAGTAAGTAAATAATCTCTCTGGCTTACAATTTTAGAAGTTGGTGTCTCTCTTCAATTTCCACAACTATGACAACCTGAGACACTGTGCTCGAAAGTTAGACCCACGGCGTGAAGGGGGAGAAGTTAGGGTAAGGAAACCCCCAGGTAGCGTCTGAGAATATTTCAGAATACCCTTGGCTAAGCATCCAGGGAGGAGGGTCATGGGGCAGAGCTGGGCGTGGGTGGGCGCAGAGTCACAGTTAATCTCAAGAGGGTGTGGTCTGTTTTCCAGAACAAGACTGTGGTAAACCTGCTGTTTGCTGCCTATAGCGGAGATGTCTCAGCTCTTCGAAGGTACTTCTGTGACCAAATAAACACAATAAAATACTCTTGGTCAGAGATCTCATGAGGCGTTACCAGAGCAAAATAGTTCAGTGCTTCAGCTTGAGAGTCAGATACAATGGACACACAGTGCACTTAAATGAACATTTTGTCAAAATACAGTGCCTACTAAGACCTTAATTAACGGTAGCCACTGTTATGATTAACCTGGGTGTTAAGAGCAGAGATGGTAGGTAAGGATCCTGCCTTAAATGGATTACAACATCGGCAAATATGTCCTGGGTGGCGACCACAGATAAGCAATGATGTTTCTGGAACCAGCATACTCCCATTTCTCCGATGTGGGAGTAACAGTCTGATCTGGGTAGAGAACACATTGTGCGAGGCACACGATTTTGCCACAAACTCTGGAACCTAGCCAGTCTGACCCCACTTCAGAAAGGACATGAGTGGTTCTAAGTTGATACGGATTACTTTCCACTACCCTCAGGTTTGCCTTGTCAGCCATGGACATGGAACAGAAAGACTATGACTCCCGCACAGCCCTGCATGTTGCTGCAGCTGAAGGTATCTGAAAGTTAAATAAGAGGGGAGGTAGATCGGAAGACCCTTTTCTACCAAGAGTACCCTCCCCCCTCCCATTGGGCATGCCCTCGAGGTTACAGGAGCAGTCGCCTGTTTTGTCCAGACACCGTTGTGTTTGCAGGCTGACTGTTATTGGGTACTGCAGGGAACAAAATGGGAAGAGGCCTTTTCCCCTCCCTTATTGGTTCAGAACTCCAGCTGCCAAGGGTCTGCACCATTGTTGTCACCAAAGTTTCAGGATCTGTACCCTCTCATTTCCCTTCTGCCCATATTCCTAGGACACATTGAAGTTGTTAAATTTCTGATTGAGGCTTGCAAAGTGAATCCTTTTGTCAAGGACAGGTGAGTAGGATTAAGCTAAAAAGGGGTACGGGTAGCCACCGTTGTTATGTATAGAACCAGGGCACTTCCTCTGTCTTCTCTGTTCCTCTCAGGTGGGGCAACATTCCCCTGGACGATGCTGTGCAGTTCAATCACCTGGAGGTAGTGAAACTGCTTCAAGATTACCAGGACTCCTACACACCATATGAGAACCAGGCCGAAGTAGCAGCTGAGGCTCTGTCTAAAGAGAACTTAGAGAGCATGGTGTGAGCATGGAGCACACGTGGTCCCTGCTCAAGAAAAAAGCACGAACTGGCCACACATTTAACCCATAACCACCAAACATGCGAGAGAGCTGCACTCCTCAGTGCAGACCAAGACAGGCCAGTGCTTTCTGTGAGCGTCAGAGTACCCCGTTTCCCTTGGCAGCGTGTAGAGAAGTGCCTAGGTGGATACCTGCAGAAGAGCTATCCACAGAGACTGGGGGCTTCTTCAAGGTACAGCCTAATTGCCTTGCCCACTCAGAATCTTTCCAGGTCTTCATCAGGTCCCCTCCTCCTCTGCCTGAAGAAACCATCACGAGAGAGAAAGAGGGAGACACTTGGATGAAGGGGCTCTAGCCACCATGCACATGTAAATATCCTCAGAGCTATGCACCTGGTTTCAGATGTCTGGAAAGATCTGTCCCCCTTGGCAAGGAAACAGACATTTTATAGACAGAGGAAGTATTTTGTGCTTAAATAAACTTTAATTACACAAATTATTATTTTTGCTAAGCCCAGTCCTCTTTCTCCCCAGGAGGCATTCAGTTGTATCACCATCATAAAGACAGAATATGATGGAGCCACAGGGTCAAACAGAGAAATACATATTTCACATACATGCTCATCCCACCAGGTTTTCCTCAACCTCTAATACTGCTTTAGGTTCTGCTGCCAAGGTTGCGGTGGGAGGGTGAGGGTTTGGATCTGAGCAGGCTCAGAAATGTATTGTGCCAGACCTCAGGTCTCTCTCCTCCCTCTGGGAGTTCCAACTGTAGCAGAAATGAAGATTGAACTTCTCAAGAATAAAGTTTCCAGCACGAATGCCCTTGATATCCCCCAAGTGTCTCTTTCCCTTTGGTAGTGGTTGTAACTGGCCCATGACTACGAGCGATTGTCCAGGTGTCAGGTATGCAGGTTCAGGCAAATGGACTTACGGTGAGGATAGCTGCAGTTGTGTGGGGCTGAGTCCAGCTTTGAGGTACTGAGGAAGGAGGGCTGTCTTCTCACTCTGGCAGTAAAGCATTTCCAGAGGGAGCCAGTGCCCAGACTGTATGAGCTTTACAGAAAGGGTCAAGTCACTGAACCACTCCTCCAGCCAGAGGTAGAAAGGATTGACTGTGAAGAGACTCAGCAGAACACCGAGAACAAACAGAAGTTACACATGGGTCAAGGGAGAGAAAGGTATCATAGTGATCAAAGCTGGAAGGTAAGACCCCAGGACTGAATACAGTCCTAGAAAGGCCTGGGCACGGGAAGATGGGAGGGACCCAAGGAAGCAAGTCAAGGAAAATATATTCATTAGCCTAGGAAACTTGGCAGTAGCCTAGCTTTCACAGGTAGAGGAGAGGGAAGTGACTAAGATACTGCACAGAGGACCTGAGTTGTGGGAGCCAGAGGTTGCTTGAGGCAAAGTTAAAAGGTTCCAGACACTCTCAAAAGGACACTGGGCAAGCCAAAACCGGTTTGGCTCAGTGGATATAGCGTCGGCCTGCGGACTGAAAGGTCCCGGGTTTGGGTCAGGGGCATGCACCTTGGTTGCGGGCACATTCCCAGTAGGGGGTATGCAGGAGGCAGGTGACCGATGTTTCTCTCTCATCGATGTTTCTGACTTTATCTCTTTCCCTTCCTGTAAAAAAAAAAAGAATCAATAAAATATATATATATAAAAAAAAAGACACTGGCCAAGAGTGTGATTAGGAGCTCCAGTGATGGTCACACTAGAGGCCCTTAGGCACTTCAAGCCCTGAATGGGTCAGCAATTCTCCATCCCAAAGGGCAAAGGCAGGTACCACCGGACCCTGGAAATCTGTCTGTAGTGCGTGGACCACAGCAACCCGGCTCACATCCACCAAGCTCAGCTTCTGGGCCTCATACTCCAGCAGCAGCCCCACCTTCTCTGGATGCCCGATGCCCTCAATAGGGGCTTTCATGGTGTGCCACTTGCGCTGGGCATAGGTGAACACCCAAGAACGGTCATCGACACCGATGCAGCTGTCCCGAGGAATGTCCACGTCCGCCACTCCTATCCGGAAATGCTGCGAGCACTTCACTGTCACCTCCCAGTAGTGCCTGCCGCTGGTGACCACCGTGTCTGCCAGCACCACTGCCCACTCCCGGAAACGCTCCACATTCAGGGCCAGCTGGGTGGGCTCCAAGCCCACCATGCCGTACTTGACGCCTGTGTCATTTTTGAAGAGTGCCAGGCTGCTGTGGGCGGTTTTCTCTTCCAGTTTGAAACTGACGCCTGCGGGCAGAGCAAAGAGACTGGGTGATGACAGCGGCTACAGCCCTGGGACTAGACACAGAGACGCAGAGAGCGCCTGAAGCAGGCCGTCGTGAGATCGCGAAGAAGCAGGGAAGAAGAGTCAGCATGCCGAGCGGGCCAGGAAGCGGGGAGCTTATCTAGGCAGCCCAAGGAGCCAAAAAGCTCGGGCAGGCAAAGCCCTAGGTTTTTAAAGAACCCAGATGGTGTCCGAGGTTTGGAATCTCAACACCAACGCGGGGGGTGGTTAGAAAAGCTATGGGAACCCGTTTTGAGATAAAAGGGAGGAAAGGAGATGACCCTGACCCTACCTCTGCGGGCTTCTGCGGCAGCAACCCCCAAGCGCTTGGCTCTCCAGCGGCAGAGGCAAGGCGAACGTGCAAAGAACAGCGCCATCTTGCGCCCCAGAAGAACTAGGTACAACTCCCCACCCGAGACCCCGCCCCCCGGCCCGCCTGCTTCGTTCGCGCGCGTTCGGTGCGCGAGAAGCTGTCGCGCAGTTGATGACGTAAGAGAGCTGGCGCCCAAGAGGGAGCCGCCATTTTAGTGAGCCAGCGGCGGGGGGTTACGGTTTATGGGGGGGGCGGTTTTTCCTGAGGGACGGAATGCTGCTCACGTTTTAGGTAGGCCTTTAGAGAGATGATGTAGCAAGATGGTTACAAGTGATTTTAGAATTAAACAATAATAGGATTCGAACCCGGCCCCGCTGTATGGCTTTAGACAAATCACTTCTCCGAGCTCTAGTGTCCTCATTTGTAAAACAAAAATCTCTAGCCGACAGAGCCAGCGCCCACGGCCCGGGCGCCATGAGCGGCCTCTTAGGGCGCGCCGCGCTGAGGGAGCTGCTGTGCGGCCCGCGGGTCCGAGTCCCCGGCCTGCTCGTGCGCCCCAGCTCCGGGGCGCCCGCCTGGGCCCGGGAGCGGACCCTGGTGGTCGTGAAGCCCGACGGGGTGCAGCGACGGCTGGTAGGCGAGGTGATCCGGCGTTTTGAGAGGAAGGGCTTCAAGCTGGTGGGGATGAAGATGCTTCGGGCGCCAGAGAGCGTCCTCGCCCAGCACTACCAGCACCATCGGGAGAAGCCCTTCTACCCGGCCCTCCTCGGCTACATGAGCTCGGAGCCCGTGGTGGCCATGGTCTGGGAAGGCCCCAACGTGGTGTGCACCTCCAGGGCCATGATCGGACTCACCAACTCGGCCGAGGCTGCCCCCGGCACCATCCGAGGAGACTTCAGCCTCCACGTCCGAAGGAACATCATCCACGCCAGCGACTCGGTGGAGGGGGCCCAAAGGGAGATCCCGCTGTGGTTCCGGGGCAGTGAGCTGGTGGACTGGGCGGACGAAGGCCACCGCAGCAGCCTGTACCCGGCCTGAGCCTCCGGCTGGCCGGCATCCACCAGGACCAGCCACCTGTGCTCTGCCCACTGCCCCGCACCACCTCCCTGTTCCCCTGCTGCCTTAGCCCGGAGCAGCTGAGCCAACTTTATGTGCCTTTTGGTATCCTAAACCATCGAGAGATTGGACCAAATCCTTTTCGTACCAAAATGCCAGGCCAATTTTGGAGTATCTCCAAAAGTGGGTAGTCTAACCTCCCCTCCCCAAAAGGGGAGGAGACATTAAAACTCATTGTGCTGTGCAGAACACAGGTAGAAAGGACTTACTGTGGAGAGACAAAGTATCTGGCTAACAGACCTTAGGAACAACTAAATGAGAGAATAGCTTAGAATACAACTTGACAAGTAGGGGCCAGTGGGTAAGCGGCAGTTGTTTTAATTAACATTAAATACATAAATACTGTAAATGTTGGTTTTGTATTTTCAGAGTTGGGAGTGGAGGGTTTAACTCAATATTTGTTTTTCCCAAGTTAACCAAAAACATCACTATTTTGTTTGTGTTTTTTTGTTAATCCTCACCCGAGGATATTTTTTCCATTGTTTTTTTTTTTTTTTTTTTTTTTTAGAGTGGAAGGGAGAGAGAAATACGTGGATTGGTGGCCTCCACAGCTCTCTCGGCCTGCAACCCAGGCACATGCCCTTGATGGGGAATTGCTGGAGGCCCACGGAGTCACACCAGCCAGTGTGGGGCTTTCCGTCTGCTTTAATTCAGTGTCCACACTGCAGTCAGTGTGATACGTTTTAAATACGTCTTACTGATTTCAGAGAGAGGAAGGGAGAAGAGAGAAACATCAATGATGAGAGAATCATTGATCGGCTGCTTCCTGCACACCCCCTGGTGAGGATTGAGCCCTCAACTCAGGCTTGTGCCCCTGACCAAAATAGAAGCCGGGACCCTTCAGTCCGCAGGCTGATACTCTGTCCACTGGGCCAAACCAGCCAGGGCCAGAGTAATATTTCTAAACACAAATTTGATCATACCACCCCCCTACTTAAATCTTTTAATGTGCCTGCATCAAATTCCCTTGCAAATTCCATGGTCATAAGGCTTTACATGATATTACTGCTGCCTACGTTCATTTTTTTCTCTCACAAAACACAACCTCTCTTACAAAGGTCTACAGCAAGCATGTCAAACTCATGGCATTCGAGCTGCATGCCTCATTTATTTGGCCAGTGTTAGCCTTCGAGTTTGACATGCTTGTCCTACAGTCTAGTAGATGAGAATGTTGCCAGGGGGAATAAGATGTATTAAGTGCCATGATTGAAATGATTATAGGATGCTCAGTAAGCAAAGAAGAAACTTCTGGTTTCTTGTATATGAGGGAATATTAGGGAGAGACTTCCCTGAAGTCATAGCTATAGCTTTAAAGCAAAAGTAGTTACAAGGGAAGGAACCCAGCTTGCTGAAGAGCTCAGCTCAAGTCTTCCCCAATGTGCACACTCTTGAGTGTCTCATCCATTCTGGTAGAGTCCCCGATCAACTATTGGGAGGCTCTCAAAAACTCCCCTCCGCCTCTCTCCTGAGTCCAGATCTATATACCCAACAGCTTATTGGGCATTTCTACCTGGATGTCCCCCAATCACCTCAATCTTGTCCCCCAATCTTACTGATTTTATCATTATGGGTATTGATTTTAGAAAGCGAGGAAGGGAGAGAGAGAGAGAGAGAGGAAAACATTGATTTGAGAGAGAACAATTGACTGCCTTTCCACACATGCCCAGACCGGGGATCAAACCCACAACCTACATATGTGTCCTGACCCAGAATCAAACCTGCATCCTTCTGGTACACAGGACAATGCTCCAACCAACTGAGCCACACCAGCCAGGGCATCACCTCAGTTTTAACATGTCTAAATCTAATTTTGTCTTCCTACTACACTTCCTAGATTTCCTGACTCTGGGAACTACCACCCATAACCAGCCAGTTTCCCAGGTCAGAAACCTGTAAGTCCGAGACCTTTGACCCCCTCTCATATAACTGATTGTCACTGAATCCCTGGAGTATTGCATTGGCCTCAACTCCTCTCATTCTCAGTGCTGTCAAGAGGACATTTAAGGAGGCAGCTACCTATCTCATGTGGATTCTTAAGAATAGGAAGTAAGTCCTTTGTCCTCTGTGCTCCAGGGCCTCAGCATTCCCAGTAGAACAGATGAGTGTTCACTGTTTTTGAATGAATGAGTAGTATGAAGGGAGAAAATTTTGTACCCACATTCTTGGAGTGCAGTGGTTTCTTAGCTCCAGCAGGGGTCAGCTTGGCACAGCCTTTTCATCTGGCTAATATGTGAGAGGTTTCTAGTCCTTTTTTAAAACATTTTTTTATTGATTTCAGAGAGGAAGGGAGAGAGAGATATAAACATCAATGATGAGGGAAAATCATCCTTCTGAACACCCCCTACTGGGGATCTAGCCTGCAACCCCAGGCATATGCTCTGACCAGAATCTAACTGCAACCTCCTGACTCAGGTTGACGCTCAGCCACTGAGCAACACCTGCAGGGCGAGATGTCTAGGAGCAAATGGGTAGAGGATAAATTTCCTTCAGAATCCTCCTCTGTCAGTACTTTTTGCATTTTGGTAATAATGAGAGGAAATTTTCTGGATTATGTTCAGATGGTGAGAGCTAAAGCAAATATTTTCTTACCTGTCATCTCTTGCATTATTTCACTTTTACAGATGGACTATCTATCTAATAAACACACATCACTCAGATGATTTACCTGCCTTGTTGCTAATGAACAAGTGATTAATTCTTAACATTTCCATGCATAATAATTAGGAAGTGGTAAAATTTTACTTGATGAACAAAGGGGAAAAGACATTTAAGGTATAGGAGACAGTTAGGCTAAAGCACTGGGTTATGAAACAGAATGGAATGTTTGAGGAGCACAGAAGCACATTATTGCCAGAGTCTCATGCTGGGGTGATAAAGAGAGCAGTTGGAAAAGTTGAGGCTGGATCATGAAGGGTTATATATGCTGTGATAAGAATCTTTCAGCTCTTCCAGAAAGTAGCCAGAGGTGATCCCGGAAAATAGTTCACCATTCACTTGACCCAGAACACCCCACAAAAATCACGCAAATCAAGAAATGCAAATATTCGTGTTCACTTTAAGGACACTCATGAAACTACCCAGGCCATCAAGGGTATCCATATCTGAAAAGCCACCAAGTCTCCGAAGGATGTCACATTACAGAAGCGATGTGGAGTTGGTAGGTGTACCTGGGCCAAACAATGGAGCTGGACACAGGGGCAGTGGCCCAAAAAGGGTGCTGAACTTTTGCTGCACATGGTTGAAAATGCAGAGAAGTAATGCTGCATGTAGGGTTTAGATGCAGATTCTCTGGTCACTGCGCCCATCCAGGTGGACAAAGCTCCCAAGATGCAATGCCGAATTTACAGAGCTCGTGGGCAGATTATCCCGTACATGGGCTCTCCCTGCTGTACTGAGACGGGGCAGGGGAGGGAGGGAGCAGCTTGTTTCTAAATCAGAAGAAGTTGCACAGAAGAAAACAATATCCCAGCCCTACCAGTTTGGCTCAGTGGATACAGCAGCAGCCTGTGGACTGAGGGGTCCCAGGTTTGATTCCTGCCAGGGGCACATGCCTGGGTTGCAGGCTCAATCCCCAGTGTGGGGCGTATAGGAGGCAGCCAGTCAATGATTCTCTCTCATCATTGATGTTTCTATCTCTCCCTTTCCCTTCCTTTCTGAAATCAATAAAAATACGTTAAAGAAAAAGATAACTCAGAAGAAAATGAAAAAATAAAAACTTACAGCCTGGGAGTAAATTCAGCATAAAAGAAATGCTACTAATAAAAGTAAAAGAAAAAAATCTTTTAGGCATTCAGGAGCTGTTGGAGGAATACATGGAAATGACAAATTACTTTTATGAAGGTAAGGCTGGCAGCAACATGGAGAATTAATTGAAGGGGATGAAACTAGAAACAAGGCATGAGGCCACTGGCGTTCTCAGAGACATGGTGTGGGCTCAGCTGTCCAAGAAGTAGACTTGATGGAGCATTAGTGACTGGTTGCATGGTATGAGAGGATGGGGGAAGGAAAGTTAATTAATAGGTTTCTGATTTAATGAGGGGATACAAAAGAAAAAGCATGTTTGGATGAGGGAAAGATAATTGGTTGAGTTTTATATGGGCTGAACTTGAGGTGTCTATGGGGAATGTTCTGTAGATATGTGGATATAAATTTCAAGAGAGAGGTGAGGTCATTCAAGGAGGGGGTGTAAACTTAAGTAAGTGGGGAAATTGAAGGTGCAAGCCTAAGGGATACAGTACCTGAGACGACACATATGAAGGGCTTAGAATGGAACCTGACACATAGTGAGCATTAGTCTGCCTGCCGTGGGGTTGTATCTGACTTTGTAGGTAAAGAAAGGGAAAAGGAGACAAGAACAGAATGGGCCAGTTTATTTTCACTCTACTTGAATTACCCTATTTTTTATTGATTAATGGATGGGTGGGTGGATGGATGGATTGATTGATTTCAGAGAGGGAGAGGAAGAGAGAAATAGAAACATCAATGATGAGAGAGAATCATTGCTCAGCTGCCTCCTGCATTCCCCCTACTGGGGATCAAGCCCACAACCTGGGCGTGTGCCCTTGAGTGGAATCGAACCTGGGACCTTTCAGTCTGCAGGCCAATGCTCTGTCCACTGAGCCAAACCAGCCAGGGCGGATTACCCTATTTCTCACATGTGGGGGCCCTGGCCTGATCCATGGATGGGAGAGGAATGATGCACTCAGAGCTTGGTCATTATTCTGACTTTGCCAGGAGTCAGCAAAGTCTAACCAGAGAAAGAGAGAGAAGGGGGCCCCAGGAGCTAGCCAATGGGGCAGCTAGGCTGGCTTGTGCTGTGCTTGGTTTTTGTCCTGCTGAAACACAATGGACTGGGTTACATGCTGACCTGGCATTCTGGGAATGGCGCTGGGAAAGAGCTCCATTCCACATGCTGGAAACAGAGATGGATGGCCACTCAGCCCCTCAGGACCATAGCTCTCTTCAACCACATTTTAATCACTAACGAGGATGTTCAATACTTGCCAATTATAAATTATTTATATGTGATTAATTCATGAATCAGTCATTTATATATTTTTTTAAAATATATTTTTATTGATTTTTTACAGAGCGGAAGGGAGAGGGATAGAAAGTCAGAAACATCGATGAGAGAGAGACATCGATCAGCTGCCTCTTGCACGCCCCCCACTGGGATGTGCCCGCAGCCAAGGTACATGCCCTTGCCGGAATCGAACCCGGGACCTTTCAGTCCGCAGTCCGACGCTCTATCCACTGAGCCAAACCGGTCTCGGCATCATTTATATTTTTATTTAGGGCAGCTAACAACGTATGTATATTGCTTGGGTGTATCTCATTTGACTCTCATACAATCCTATAAGATCTGCAAGGCAGATATTTGGATGGAACTCAGACATGGGTTATTCTTTAGGTCCTGGTGATATGGCTCGGGAATTGCTTCAGAAAAGTGATGAATCAGCCCTGGACCCTTCAGAGGTAGCTACAATAAATGATGTGGACTCCAGTGTGGAGAAATAATGCAAGACAAGTAGCTCTGCCTGAAGATTCCCTGAGCTTTATAGACTCATTTGCTCCCCAGTAGTAGGGATCACGCTCCCTCTGGCACCTCTCTGGAACTGAGAAATGGGGCCTTCTTTACCAAAGCAGGGGGACTAAACCGGGGATCATTAGCCCCAGGAATATAAAGAGGTTGAAAAACTGATCATTAGTAATCAAGAGATAATTCAATCAAGTGTAGAGGTAGATGAGACTCCATGATGATTACTACTGTAAGCCATAAGATAACCTCATAACTATTCCAAGTTTGTTATTTTACAAATCCTTTTTCTCCATTTTCATAGCTACTAGTGGAAAAACCTTCACAAATGTCTGTATGTTTAAGGCAAGAAGAGAGAAGGGTAGCCCTAGCCCGTCTGGCTCAGTGGATAGCGTGTCAGCCTGCAGACTGAAGGGTCCCAGGTCCGATTCCAGTCAAGAGCACATGCCCTGCTTGTAGGCTTGCTAATCAATGATTCTCTCTCATCATTGATGTTTCTCTCTCTCTCTCTCTCTCTCTCTCTCTCTCTCTCTCTCTCGCGCGCGCGCGCTTCCTTTCTGAAATCAATAAAAAAAAATTTTAAAGAGAGAGAGAGTAGAATGTTTCACTCTAGGGCATTTGCCTCCTAGCATGCCCTAGAATGAAACATTTTTGCAAACCCTGAAAAGAATACCAAGATGAACTGGGGCGTGTCCTGGAGTACTGACCCCAGGAATCCCCTGCATTCCCAGGCAATTTTTTTAAAAATATATTTTATTGATTTTTTACAGAGCAAAAGGGAGAGAGATAGAAAGTCAGAAACATTGATGAGAGAGAGACATCGATCAGCTGCCTCTTGCACGCCCCTTGCTGGGGATGTGCCCGCAGCCAAGGTACATGCCCTTGCCGGAATCAAACCCGGGACCCTTCAGTCCGCAGTCCGACGCTCTATCCACTGAGCCAAACCGGTCTCGGCGTCATTTATATTTTTATTTAGGGCAGCTAACAACGTATGTATATTGCTTGGGTGTATCTCATTTGACCCTCATACAATCCTATAAGATCTGCAAGGCAGATATTTGGATGGAACTCAAACATGGGTTATTCTTTAGGTCCTGGTGATATGGCTCGGGAATTGCTTCAGAAAAGTGATGAATCAGCCCTGGACCCTTCAGAGGTAGCTACAATAAATGATGTGGACTCCAGTGTGGAGAAATAATGCAAGACAAGTAGCTCTGCCTGAAGATTCCCTGAGCTTTATAGACTCATTTGCTCCCCAGTAGTAGGGATCACGCTCCCTCTGGCACCTCTCTGGAACTGAGAAATGGGGCCTTCTTTACCAAAGCCGGGGGACTAAACTGGGGATCATTAGCCCCAGGAATATAAAGAGGTTGAAAAACTGATCATTAGTAATCAAGAGATAATTCAATCAAGTGTAGAGGTAGATGAGACTCCATGATGATTACTACTGTAAGCCATAAGATAACCTCATAACTATTCCAAGTTTGTTATTTTACAAATCCTTTTTCTCCATTTTCATAGCTACTAGTGGAAAAACCTTCACAAATGTCTGTATGTTTAAGGCAAGAAGAGAGAAGGGTAGCCCTAGCCCGTCTGGCTCAGTGGATAGCATGTCAGCCTGCAGACTGAAGGGTCCCAGGTCTGATTCCAGTCAAGAGCACATGCCCTGCTTGTAGGCTTGCTAATCAATGATTCTCTCTCATCATTGATGTTTCCCTCTCTCTCTCTCTCTCTCTCTCTCTCTCTCTCTCTCGCGCGCGCGCGCTTCCTTTCTGAAATCAATAAAAAAAAATTTTAAAGAGAGAGAGAGTAGAATGTTTCACTCTAGGGCATTTGCCTCCTAGCATGCCCTAGAATGAAACATTTTTGCAAACCCTGAAAAGAATACCAAGATGAACTGGGGCGTGTCCTGGAGTACTGACCCCAGGAATCCCCTGCATTCCCAGGCAATTTTTTTAAAAATATATTTTATTGATTTTTTACAGAGCAAAAGGGAGAGAGATAGAAAGTCAGAAACATTGATGAGAGAGAGACATCGATCAGCTGCCTCTTGCACGCCCCTTGCTGGGGATGTGCCCGCAGCCAAGGTACATGCCCTTGCCGGAATCGAACCCGGGACCCTTCAGTCCGCAGTCCGACGCTCTATCCACTGAGCCAAACCGGTCTCGACATCCCAGGCAATTTTTAAAAGTCACTTTCCTTTGCAGATTCCAATGGTCCGTTTGTTAGTTCTGTGCCCACTGGCTTGACCTTTTCCAACAGTGTCCTATGTCTTGACCCAGAGCACAGCAGCCATCCGGGCCTTGGTCCTCTTCTACCTGCCACTGCCTCAGACGGTTGCAACCCAGCTGGTCAACCAGGTTAGCAGCAGCTCCCCTCCCTGATAGGGCAGCACGAGGTAGGTAAGGAGTTGTATGGCTGATAAGACTGTAAGGAAGTCTTTAAGCTCCCCTCCAAGCATGGCTCAGGGCTTGAGTGTGGACCTATAAACCAGGAGGTCATTGTTCGACCAGAGCATATGTCCAGGTTACAGCCTGGTTCCCAACTGCCTCCCAACTACAGGAGGCAGTTGATTAATGATACTCTCGTCATTGATGTTTCTAGCTCTCTCTCCCTCCAACTTCCTTTCTGAAATCAATAAAAATGTATTAAAAAAAAAAGACTTTAGGGAACAAAAAAGAGAACACCCCCACCCCTGCTCTGTGCATCCTCTCATTGAGCCAATATCATGCAAATAGACTAATGAGGTTTTGTTCAGCAATTCAGGAATTTGGGTGACTTGCTGCAGACCCTTTGCTTAAAGCTTCTTTGGTGGACGAATCATGGGGCCTGAGGACAGTGGGAGGATGTATGAGTCCTCCAACGCCTTGTCCTAGGTCTCCTCTGGTGAACAAGAGGACTCACATAGACCAAGCTCTGATTATGGAGTTTTTCTCTACTCTCCAGCTAGTACTCACCATGTTTGCTGTGTCTTCCCTACAATGTAGGGGATTTGAGGGGGGAGGCAGCCTGGTGGTGGGTCTCTCAGTGACTACTGGAGCACCAGCATGGGTAAGAACCCCACCCATACCAAACAGGGGGCTTGGGGAAGGCTGGATTCTACTCCTCAAGGGAGAGACAGTTGGTTTTTGTGTTTGTGTTTTAAGAAGCTAGATGAATAGAAAACACTGAGTATGATAATTATATCTAAACCAATGGAAAAACTCAAGTGAGTTTTTAAGAGTTCATCTCTAGTTTGCAAGTTTGGCATTCCACTGAGTGGAGAGGCTGGTGTGAAAAGGAAATGGGCTGGCATTCAGTCTCCCAGGGGGAGGTTTAATGAGGAATAAAGGAGAGAGGTTGGTAGCATCAAATAAGGAAATTTAATCATTTTTATTTTTTTAATGTATTTTATTGTTTTTTTCACAGAGAGGAAGGAGAGGGATAGAGAGTTAGAAACATCGATGAGAGAGAAACATGAATCAACTGCCTCCTGCACACACCCCGCCCCCCACTGGGGATGTGCCTGCAACCAAGGTACATGCCCTTGTCCAGAATCAAACCTGGGACCCTTCAGTCCCCAGGCTGACGCTCTATGCACTGAGCCAAACCAGTTAGGGCAATTTAATCATTTTTAGATATGTTTATATTTTTTGAAGAGAGAGGAAGGGAGAGGAAGAGAGAGAACCATCAATGAGAGAAACATCTATTGGCTGCTTCCTGCACATCCCCTACTGAGGATCAGGCCGAAACCCAGCATGTGCCTTGACCGTGTTGAACTGGTGCCTTTTGGTGCATGGGATGATTCTCACCCAATTGAGCCACAGCAGCCAGGGCAGAAATCTAACCATTTTGTTTGGTGTCTATAAAGGAACCACATTAGCTGCTCTTTGCCCTCCGTCTCTTATTATAAGCGGTTACAGAGTTGGTGGTTAGGTATAATCCCTTCCTGGGAATAAAACCCTCGTCGAATGGCTCCTATTTATTGAGTGCTTTATTCTGTGTTAGGCACTATACTAGACCTTTACCTACATTATTGTTTTTTAATCCTCACCCAAGGATATATATATATATTTTTTTTTGAGAGAGAGAGAGAGAGAGAGAGAGAGAGAGAGAGAGAGAGAGAAACATTGATCAGTTGCCTCCAGCACATGCCCCCAACTGTGGAGCAAACTCATAACCTTTCGGTGTACAGGGCAGCACCTCGACCAACTGAACCGCTCGGCCAGGGCTACCTACATTATCTTATCTGATAAGGTGAAGCCCAGAGAGCTTACATTAATTTATTCAATAAATGTGTCAAGCATTTGCAGTGGTGAACAAATCAGACGCATTGCTACTTCCCTGGAGGTTATATTTAGTGGGGATAGCTTCCTCACCTGGAAAGTGATAAAGCCAAGATTTTTGTTGTTGCTGCTGTTCTTAATGGATTTCAAGTGTACAGAACAGGTCTTTGTTTATGACATCCTCCCCTCGTTGGCCTATACATGGCTTACACTTACTTTGCTTCTTTTTAAGATAGTACTTACTCATCATTAGTAACCATCCACCCACAAGGAAAACTAGAAATCAGCACACACGCACACATGTATGTTTTCTTTTTTGTGTAGTTTCATTTATAGTATTCTGAGAAGCATATTTTCATTTATATGTTTTTTAACTTTATAAAAAGGTTATCATGCCATGCATAGTCTGCTGGCACTATTATTTGTTTGATATTTTATTGCTAAGATTCATCCTTATTATTGAGTGTTACTGTGGGTTTCTCTCATTTCGACTGCTGAATAATTTCCATCGTGTAAATATACCACTATGTATTCATCTCTTCTCCTGTCAATGGGCACTTGGGTTACTTCAAGTGTTTTGCTGTTGTGCACAGTGCTGCTCTGTGGATGTCCCAGTGGAGGGATAGAAAGGTTTCTCTTGGGTATATAAGTGAGCAGTGAAATTCCTGAGTCAGAAAGCATGTGTTTGGTTACAAGAGGTTGCTATACTGTGTTCCAAATGGTTATCCCAATTCACACTCCCACCAGCAGTCAACCGAGTTCTGTCCCATATCTAAACCAAAGTATCGGTTGCTAAAGTCTTTGCTCTTAATATTCCATGTGTACTACCTCTCTTGTATCCAGGGGTCCTTATTTGTTTGTTTGTTTATTATTTTTATTGATTTCAGAGAGGAATGGAGAGTGAGAAAAGATAGTAACCTCAAAGATGAGAGAGGATCATTGATTGGCAGCCTCCTGTATGCTCCCTACTGGGGATCGAGCCTGCAACCCGGGCATGTGCCCTGACTGGGAATTGAACCATGACCTCCTGGTTCATAGGCTGACACTCAACCACTGAGCCACACCAGCTGTGCCAGGGTCCATTTTAGAAGCAACGTGAGCCCTGTTCACTCTCTGCCCAGCAGTGACGGCTGACATCTGGGAGCATCACTGGGCAAAGGTTACGGGGCCTGAAGTCAGGAGATCGCTGAAGCTCATAAAAATGAGGCTCCAAGACACTCTGATAGGTTGTTCCTCTTCCATGAAATTGGGAGCTCCAGTTTCCTTGGGTGCCCTCTAACCTGTTCTCTGCAACTTCCGCCCTTGTAGTGACCCTCCATCCCCAAGCTGGCTATAGGAGGAGGAGAGGAGCATAGGCCTGATGGGTGTTCCTCTTCTCTCCCCACAGGGGTACTGGATGGGGCCGATGCTCAGCACCAATATTGCAGGCCTAGCCTTCAAATTTTTGTTCCCCTCTGGTGCTTCAGGAGAAAAGCTTGTAGCCTCTCTGACTCGCTACAATGTGGAGATGGTGAAGCACACCAGTGTTCCTCATTTTGCCTTCACCATCACACAACCCCTACTTCTAGGTTCCACGACCCTCACCAAGCTCGAGCACAACTAAACCTCTTTCTTCAAGCTTCCCTTTTCCATCCTGTCCTTTCTTCTCTTTTGACCAGCCTGCTTCCCCAGGTATCCCCACCCTTTCCTTTCCCCAAGAATCAAAGTTTAGGACTCCAGGGTCCTGATCACAGCCGTATCAGGAGGCATTAAACCCTCCCATTGCTTCCTAGCCATGAATGTTTCTTTCCTTTCCTACCTCCTACTGGGCCTTGTGACTTAGGGAAGGTGAAATGAGAGCTGATTCTGGGATTTAACCCTTTCCTCCCCCACTCCTCCAACCTCACTTCCAACCTATCCATGGAAGATAGCTTCTTCCCCCTATCTGTCTCTGTGCTTGAAAGGCAGGCTGAGGGTTGGGAAAGGAAGGTGCTGGCATGGGTTGGGGGTAGGGAACCCGGGCTCTGAGAAAGCCAGACACAGCAGAACTATTCTTGTCCCAGAGCTGCAGGGTATACAGATTCCAGCCCAAACCAGCCAATAGAAGAAGGTCCTCTAATCCCAGAGAAGTAAAGAACTCTTTTTAGTTATCCAACATCCCTGCTACACCTCAATCCTGACCCCCACCCTCACCTTTACCCCTGGCTGACTCAGAGGAGTCTGGAAGCCCCCAGGAGCACATTCTCATGCTCCGTGAAGTGAACTCAGCTTGCCTGCCCTTCCAAGCAGAGTTGAGGAATGTTCTAATATAGATGTCAGTCAGGACTATGAACCCCAACTTTGACATGAAAAGAAAGGGATCTTCCCCTATTTTTGTTCTTTTTCTATTAAAGCCTCTCCAGCCCTGACCCTACCGCCACCTTCACACCCATGGCTCTGCTCACCGCCCAGTTGAGGAGGGAGAGGAAGGTCCAGCAGGTCTGTCAGAGCCCTGAGAGTGGGCCAGCCCCTGCAGCTATGAAAGGGTTAAGAGGCTGGGCCAGCCACTTCAGCCTGCCCCTCCCATGGATTCAGAGTCCTCTATAAAGCGACTCTCCACCCAAATCAGGCCAAGGGGGTATCGGGGACACTGGCACTGTGCCCATCCCCTCTGCCATGTGGGAGCTGCAGTCGGCCTCCTTCTGGAGGGCCATATTTGCTGAGTTCTTTGCCACCCTCTTCTATGTCTTCTTCGGGCTGGGGGCCTCACTGCGTTGGGGCCCTGGACCCCTGCATGTCTTGCAGGTGGCCCTGGCCTTTGGCCTGGCCCTGGCTACGCTCGTGCAGGCTGTGGGCCACCTCAGTGGAGCCCATGTCAATCCCGCGGTCACTTTTGCCTTCCTCGTGGGCTCCCAGATGTCCCTGCTCCGTGCCTTCTGCTATATGGCAGCCCAACTCCTAGGAGCTGTGGTGGGGGCTGCCATGCTGTACAGTGTTACCCCACCTGCTGTCCGAGGAAACCTAGCACTCAACACGGTAATGATCAGCTGAGTGGGGCTGGGGAGCCTGGGGCCTTGACTCCCTGCCTGGTGCAGGGGGTCCGTACCCCAGGGATCTGGAACCTGGTGTGTGTGAGAGAGAGTGTGTGTATTTCAGGGTGGGGAGGATCAGCGGGAGCTCTGGAGGGATACGAGTCTAGAGCCCTGGAATAAGTTCCCGTCCCAGCTTTCCTTCCAATTCCTTGCAGGTTCCTGAGGACTTATTTCACCTATGGGACCTCAGTCTCTACATCCATAAAACTGGGTGCAATTGCTTCCAATGTTAGGAGAAATTAGAAAACAATACAGTTACTATCATCTTTCATCTGATGCCATCAAAGGGAGAAGGGAGGGTTCTGCCTGGGATATCGTGAGGAGGTAATGCTGTGACAGCCCTAATGAACCTCCTCTCTTCTCCCTTTGCCTAGTTGCACCCTGGGGTGAGTGTGGGCCAGGCCACCGCAGTGGAGATCTTCCTGACGCTGCAGTTCGTGCTCTGCATCTTTGCCACATACGATGAGAGGCGGAATGGCCGCCTGGGCTCCTCACCCCTGGCCGTTGGCTTTTCCCTCACCCTGGGGCACCTCTTCGGGGTAAGTAGGAGAGGGAAGCAACTACTCATTTAAGGATTCCAGGGCCTCCAAATCTCTCTCACCTAACTATCAAACATGAACATGACTCACCTCCCTCTGTATCAGTCCGCCCAGAAGAATCAGTCCTTATTACTCTCTCTTGTGGCTGCCATAACTGGTCTTTCCTGAACCCAAGGTGGAAATGCATGCAATGTGGGTATTTGTGGGCTTAGCTGATGGATCCGTAGTCTGTGCCCAGATGGGGCATCAGTGCCTTCACTCCACAGTGGGACTCCCATGAGGTTGTCCTTCCCTGCTTGCTGCTAGAGGCAAGGTGCCAGCCCTCAGGGATATGTGAGCTGTGGGGAGAGAAGCCGGGTAGAGTCGGGGAAGTGTCTCAGTTACAGCTGTGTCTTTTGCAGATGTATTATACTGGTGCAGGCATGAACCCTGCCCGCTCCTTCGCTCCTGCCATTCTCACCAGAAACTTCACCAACCACTGGGTGAGTGAGGGGAGAGGAGCAACATGCTGAAGCCCTCCGGTGGCTGTGGAGTGCAGGTTCCAGGTTTGGTTCACCCTCTCCATCTGGGTGTGCTGACTGCTCTACCAGCACTCAGCTAAACAGGTTGTCACAGAATTTGGGATGCCTGCGTGAGCAGGATTCATTATTTTGCCAGAAAGAGAGGCTCTTACTCGTATTGTTCCTTCACTGGTTAGTTAGGGAATTTTACTAAGTACCCACTGTATTCCAAAACTAGCGCTGTCGGGACAGACAACGGAACAGGGAGACTAACATTCCTACTCTCAGAGGTCAGGACATGCCTGAGCACAAATGGGCCTGGGCCTCGTCCCAGGTCTAGCACTTTGCCAGCCTTGTGTGTGACCGTGGCAAGAACACAGTCCTTCCGCACCTCCATTTCCTTACTGCAAAACAAGATGTTATGAAAAGTAAGTGTGGAAGTCATAGCACAGAATCTGGTATGGAATAAGTCCTCAGTAAAAACAGATTGTTTGTGTTGCTTGGCCATATGACAGACAAAACCTGAAAATAATTCAAAAACATTTTCAGGCGGCTCTATAGAGTAGCCCACTTTCTGTCTCACAGCTTCACTAATAAGTTCCTTCACTTCAAACTCTAATAATTTTTTTCAAAGCTGTACACCCATTTTCACAGCCATATTATTCACAATAACCAGAAGTAGAAGCAACCCAAGTGTCCTTCACGAATGAATGAATGAACAAAATTTAGTATATACATATAATGGCACAGTATTCAGCCTTGTAAGAGAAGGAAATCCTGTTATATGCTGCAATGTGGATGAACCTTGAGGACATTACGCTTAATGAAATAAGCCAGTTACAAAAAGACAAATACTTTATAATTCCACCCATGTGTGGTATTTACAGTAGTAGAATTTATTGAAAGAAAGCGAAATGATCGTTGACAGGGGCTAGGGAGAGGGGAATTGGGAAGTTGTTTAATGGAGGTAGAGTTTCAGTTTTTAAAGATGAAAAGTTCTGGGGATTGGTTGCACAACAATGTGAATATAGTTAATATTACTGAACTGCACACTTACAAGTGGTTACAGGCCCTAGCTCAGTTGGTTAGTGTCATCCAAATATGCCAAGGTTGTGAGTTTGATCCCTGGTGAGGGCACATCCAAGAAGCAACCAATGAATGCATAAATAAGTGGAGCAAAAATCAATGTCTTTCTCTCTTTCTCTGAAATCAAGTCCTTTTAAAAAATAATTAAAAAAAAAAGAAATGGTTAAGATGGTAAATTTTATGTTATGTGCATTTTGTCACAATTTAAAATTTTTTCAAAGTAATATGCAAACTAGCACCAATGAATAACAACAAAGAGAATATACATGTGCTAAGAAGGTATGGGATAAAGGAATAATTTTATGAGAAAAAATGGTGAATTTTGAAGTGCAGACAGTGGCCGTTTAGAGTTTAAAAACACACAAACAGCTCTACCCAGTTTGGCTCAGTGACTAGAGCATCCCCTCGCAGACTGAACCGTCCCACATTCAGTTTGGTTAAGGGCACAGATCCCTTGGTGGCAGTATTGCACACTTCGTCCTTGGGCCCCCCTGGGGTGCATGCAGAAGGCAACCAAAGATGTGTCTCTCTCACACTGACTTTTTCTCTCTGTCTCTCCCCTTCCCTTCCACTCTCTCTAAAAATCAATGGAAACATATCCTTGAGTGAGGATTAACAAAAACAAACAGTGATTTCTGTTTAAATAGTGCCCAAGTATTTACCCAAGTACATCTGTTTTTTAAAAAATATATATTTTATTTATTTATTTATTTATTTATTTATTATTATTTTTTTTTTACAGAGAGGAAGGCGGAGGGATAGAGTTAGAGACGTCAATGAGAGAGAAACATCTATCAGGTGCCTCTTGCACACCCCCTACTGGGGATATGCTTGCAACCAAGGTACATGTCCTGGACAGGAATCGAACATAGGACCCTTCAGTCTGCAGGCCGACACTCTATCCACTGAGCCAAACCGGTTAGGACAGTACATCTGATTTCTACCTGTGGAGTTGAGAAAGGAGCATCCTTGCTCCTGGTCCTCTCCCCAAGGCTGATTATTCCTTTCCTCTTCCTACAGGTGTACTGGGTGGGCCCAATCATCGGAGGCGGCCTGGGCAGCCTCCTCTATGACTTTCTCCTCTGCCCCCGGCTCAAGAGTGTTTCTGAGAGAATGTCTGTTCTCAAGGGTACCAGGCCCAGGGACTCCAGTGCGCAACCAGAGGGCACAGGAGAACCTGTTGAATTGAAGACCCAGGCTCTGTAAACGCTCCAGCTGAATAGAAGGAGTAGGAAGCTTCTGAGTTTATGTGGAAGAGCTAAGCCACCTCTGGATGAAAAAAGAGGCTGTGGGGAGGGGCATGTACTTCTTTATTTTTTAATTTATGTGTGAGTTGTTGTTTTTTTTGCCTTTTGCTGTGTGAACTCTTTCAAGTTGCATTCATGAGCTGGTCGGTGCAAACTTCCCTTCCTCCTCATCCACCTCTCTTTGCCGTTGTGTATGCATGTTTGTGTGTGTATGAATGAGTGAACGTGGCTGTGTTTTGGGGCACAGCGCCAGGAGAAGTAGGAAAGGGAAAAGAGGTTTCTCTTATACCTTCCTCTCGGTGTGATGAGCACAGGAAGCCAAGACCTGAAGTTTCTGGTCATGCCCATCAAGTATAAGGTTCTAGGTTTCTGAAAGAGCCGGGAAGCAGGGAGTACTCCTCACAGGAGGCAGGTGGAGAGAAATGGAGGACACAAGGCATTCCAGAGGTTGGGAGAAGGGGCAAGGGCAGGAAGAGAGGAAATGGAGTTAGGAGCCCCGTTCAGGATGCGATTGTACCAAATAGCTGTGGGGAGTTACAGGGAGAGTGTAGCCAAGTTACCCCGGGATGCTTGCCCCAGGGCCTTGGGTGGGGCAGCAGCTCTGAGAAAAGTAAACACTGGGTTGGAGCCGGTCTGTTAAGCCACAGAAACCAGTCTACATCCACTGGCCGGGCTTTGTGTTGTTCTGGCTGGATGGGTCTCTTTGGGGAGCCTGGGCCAGCGAGCTCACCAGCCCAGGCCCAAGGCGCGGGAGCCTACAATCTGGATAAATGAAGTGCTTTAGCTATTCCACTGGACTTCCCCAGCGGGCCCCAGGGCAGGTGGTGCTCAAGCCCCAGGAGAGGTCCCAGGCAGACACTGGAAGGAAAGCTGATGCCTGGGGCAAGGCGGAGGTGGGAGGGGATGAAGGAGGGACAGGCTTTGACCCTCAGTTTTTTTTTCTTTCTTTCCCCAAGGCCACCCTCAGAGTTATAATTTAGAGCAGATCAATAGATTCTTCAAATGGCATCTTTCTGCTTTTAGCACTAGTTTTATAGTCTTCTTTAGTTCCCTTTTTGTGTGCATCTTTTCACTTTTCTCTCAATTGTACTTCCATCTTCATCAAATCTCTTCTAACAATCTCTCTTATCCCAGAAATTAATTCATTCTATTCAAATGGTTAATAACCCAGGAGATAATTAGTCGTGTGATCCCTACCTTCCTTTGTTGTTGGCAAAATACACTCATCTCAGCTGAGGCCAGAAGAGACCCTCAGCTGATCAATGAATATTTATTGCTGGTTTCCTTTTAGGCGCCTCCTACGTGCTTGGCTAACTTTAAGCCTATACCTCCAGCAAGACAGACACTCCAGCCCCTCAAAAGACCCCTCTTCCCCTAAATAAAACCCAACTTTTCTAACTAGCCATAGAAGACTTTGGAATAATCCACTTGACTAGGGGAAGGGGAAGAATGTTTGTAAATTTACATCTAATCGGACTTTGATCCCTGTTGTCTTAAGGCAGCAGAAATTTAATTGTGTTGTGACTTTAGGCACAACGCAGAGGATCGATTCAGATAAAACTATTTGTACTCTCTTCCCTTTTCCTTTGCCATCAGGCCCCACCCCCGGTTGCTGGCGTCACTTGGACCAGCCCGCCCCGCCCCGCCCCGCCCCGCCCCGCCCCGTGCCGCACGCAGGCGGAGATTGGTGCCCCCGAGCTCAGTGGCGGGAAACACTGGCCGGGGGTCGCTGGCTCCCCGGGATCCCGAGGACCGGTAGGGAGCGGGTGAGTGAATGTGTGGCGTAGAGGGATTTAAGAGAACTGCGTCCCCGCGAAGCTACGGGGCACTCCGGACGGTGCTGAGCCCCTTTCCCGCCACCGGCTTTAAAGGCGAAGGGCGGGGCGCGCACGCGCAGTCCCCCACCCTGCGTCCTAGGACCCAGGTGGATGCGGGGCGTTTCCCGCTCGCCGGGGACACTGCCTTCTCCCCGCGCCACTTTGCGCAGCCTGGTGCTCGTTGCGGGGGTGGGGGATGGGGGGAGCTGTGATGGGATGGGGCTCGGAACCCCGAAGGCAGAACAGAGGTTCCTGGGCATTGCCACTTCGGAACGCCCTATCCAGTTCAGACCCGAAAAAACACGTGTGCAGCCCGGTGGTCAGCGGGAGGGGAATTCAGAGGTCGCTTGACTTACCTCTTGGGGTTCTTATAGAATGGATTTCTTACTCCTTCCTCCCCTGCTTTCCCTCGGGTGTAAAACTTAAGGAGGGTATATACTGCCTCTGCGTGTGTTAGCTAGGCGCCAGCCACTAGTGAAGCTCCTTCCTTTGAGTCTCTGGATTCTTTACTCTGCCTTTCATGCTGCTAGGATTTATCTTCATAAAAAGTCAATCTGGCCATATCAGATTAAATTTAAAACTCCTTGTCGGCCACCCACAGCCTGGCTTACATTCTTAGATGGGTGTCCATGGCTTTTCACAGTGTGGCCCTGACCTTCTAAAGCCTCATTTTCCAAAAGCTCCCTAATATGTTTCCTGTCTCATGCACTTGACTCCCAGCACGTGGGAAGGGTGTGCCTGCGTTGTGCCCTTTCATGCCTTGGTAGCTATGCTCCTGCTGTTCCTTCTGCTTGAAGTTCTGGCCACTTCTCTGCCAAGTGAACTTCTCTTTCGGGACTGAGCTCAGTCATCCCTCTGAAAACCTCTGTTCCCAGCTCTTCCAGGCCAAAGTAGTCACATCTTTGTGTCCTTTAAGTACTGTACCTCTGCTCCCAGTGGCATTGGTACAACTCAGGAAAATGTCCCTGAGCTCCTAACCTGGACCTTGCACTGTACTGTGTGCTCAGTGCCAGGTGGACAAAGAGATGAATAGGACAGAGTTCCTGCCGTTAAGGAACCCATAGTCTGGAAGGAAAATCACATGTAAATGAGTCCTCTGCAGTCTGCCTTGGCTTCCTTACTCCTCACTCCAGCCTCTGGAGTGAGCGTATCTACTTCCACAACTCCACACACTATCCTGATACTTGTGATGCTTCCACAACTTCAGCCCTAACCTTTCCTTCCGCACCTTTGAGACTTGTCTGTTTGGGTTCAGATGAGGAACCATATATTGAGCATCTTACATTGTGCCGAACACAGTGATTCCTGATCTCAGGGAGTTTATAGTATAGTGCCGTTGTTAAGGGGGATTGAGTTAGAATCACCTGATGAGCATTTTTAAAACACTCTTATTCAAGCCCCTCTGCCCCCATAAATTTTGATTCAGAAACTAAACTCTGCAAAATCAAAAGAGACTAAGAGGCAGTTCCTGCTCTTAGGGAATCTAAGGCTAATGGAGGGAGACAGACATTTTAACAACAATCTAAGCGTTCTGTACAACATAAGCTGATGCCATGATGCAACTCTATTCAATGGCACGAGAGAAGATGTCCATTCTGTCTGGAGAAGTCAGAACGGGTGCTTTCTGGACAGAGTCTTAAAAGATGAGTGAATAGACTCCAGGACCAGACAGAGGAATGACCCGAGAGAGAAACTTAAAAGCAGGTAGGTCATGAAGGACTTTGTATTGTAAGCATTAGTGGCCACTGAAATTTTGTTTTGTAGAGTAGTGCATGTTAATGGTAGACATGGTCTACTATTTGAAAGGTAAATATTTGTCCTGCAAACTCCCCACCCCAGTCTTTCCAAAGACAATCACTCAGAAGTTTTTTAGATATCCATTGGAGAATTTTAGGGAAGGTGGTTATATGGCCAAATCTGGTAACCATATTGTGGGTAGACTGAAGAGAACAAGACTGGGGGCAGAGAAAGCAGTTAGGAAGCAGCTGAATAATCTAAGCAATAGATACTCAGGACCTGAGGTAAGGCAGGTCTGACTGCCTTAGCTCAGGTATGGGGATGGACAGAGGTCGGACAGGAGAATTTAAGGAAGAATTGCCCCGAGTCAATGACTTGAGGTATCTGGGATAACTCCTAGGTTTCCTCTGTGAATAACTGAGTAAGTAGCTAGTGTCAGCTGCTGAAAGGTCCAAACATTAGTGGAGACAAATTTGGGGGGGAGAGGGGTGGCTGTTCAGTTTTGGATATGCTGAGTGTGAGATGTACGCAGGATGTACAGGTAGACAGTGCTATTCATTAAGGGGATTGTCACCATGGGAGCTCAGGGGTAAGAGACGCAGATTTGCTTGCTAATGGTTCAGAGATGGGAGTAGAAGATGTGGGAGAGGGAGAGTTTGTGAAAAGAGGCTGTGCAAAGTGAGGAAAAGGACTGGAAAGGTGCAGACCTGTGGGACATCAGCTCTTGAGGAGCAGCCAATATGGGGTCAAAGAAAGGTGTGTGTTTTTTAAGAGATGTTTTTATTGATTTCAGAGAGAGATGGAAACGTCAATGCTGAAACAAAAATCATCCGTTGACTCATCTGCTTCCTGCACTCCTCCACTAGGGACCAAGCCCATAACCTGGACATGTGCTCTGACTGGGTTCAGTTCCCTGTGACTTCCTGGTTCATAGTTTGGTGCTCAACCACTGAGCCACACCGGCTGGGCGGAAAGGCTTTGTTTTATGTTAAGTTTTTTCTCCCTAAGATTGAAGATCTCTGAGCAACTCATGGGGATGGGGTCAGAATAAAGAGAAGATTGGTAACAAATGAGAAACGAGGAGCAACCTACTAAGGGACAGAGTAGTGATTATCGGTTGTACAAACGGAGGGCTTAGATTAGAAGCAAAGAAGTCAGGGTGGGCATTTGAAATGTGTATTATGTTTAGGCTTAGGTGGGGAGAGTTGAGAGAGGTCATGTCTGGTGACCGCAGTTGTTCCTAAGAGGAGGAGAGCAGGGAGACCAGGTAAGGGGTCGGAAGCAGTGAGTGAAGGGGCTTGAGGATAATGGTGAACGTTAGGAACAGTTGTTCTTTGGGGAAAAGAAGAGGGAACAGGTGCACTAAAATGATTTGCTGGGCCAGGCTGAGGGCCCTGCCCAGGCTGGAAACTGTGGGTTCGGTATGTATGGTTTTCTTCACCAAATCAGTGTCAACAGTTAAGTCTAGGAATCTAGAAAGCATATGGTTGCATTGATCTGAGGTTGGAATCTTCTGCCGGGTGAGTGCAGTGAAAAAAAAAAAAAAAGGCAGATTGAGACCACAGAGAGTGATACAATAGTAGAAAATGTGACCCTACTTTGTCCGGCCCCAATTTGATCATTTTGTTTTTCAGCTCAGAAATCTTCAGTGACTCCCTAGTTTCTGTTCTAAATCCTTGAATTGATAGACAAAAACAAGGTTTTCCATAAAGAAGGTTCGAGCTGCGCTTTCTGTTGCTCTCCTGTTCGACCCTTCTGTTCATATAGCGGCTCTTTCTCTTCTTTTGCTCTGGCATTTCTCTGCCTAAATTCGCCTCCTCCCAGCTTCCTGGAGTGAATCCTATGCAGTCTTCGAAAGTCCATTTCTAATCACAGTTCCTCTGACCTGAAAAGAGACATATCTTTCAGAATTTCTTTTTCGATCACTTATTGACAGCCTGCACCAAGTCTTGACATCGTGTCTTCTGTGTTAGGTGGGGTTTATTTCTGCGGTTACGCACCACCGCTGCACTTGCACAACGTGACCTTTTGCCTAGAAGGCTCTTCCGTAGCATTTAGTGACTGGCTATTGAGTCAGTAGATGGAGAGGGAATTAATATTGAGAGCTCTTCCTCTGTGCTCACCACTCAGTAAAACACTGGGTATTAGTACTTCTGAAACTAACTTGATGAAGGATCAGGTAGGGTTCCCTTCTCCCAAGTTGTTGTAAATCAGTACTTTTCCCCTCCAGCTTTATAGAGATTCTAGTGGTCCGGTGCACGAAATTCGTGCACGGGGGTGGGGGGGTTGTGTCCCTTAGCCTGGCCTGCATCCTCTCTAATCTGGGACCCCTGTGGGATTGGGCCTAAACTGGCAGACAGACAACTCCCTCGCAATCTGGGACTGCTGGCTCCTAACGGCTCACCTGCCTGCCTGCTTGATCTCCCCTAACCACTCTGCCTGCTTGCCCCCAGCTACACCCCCTGCCAGCCTGATCACCCCCAACTGCCCTCCCCTCCTGGCCTGATCACCTGTAACCACCTCTGCCTCAGCCCCACCACCATGGCTTTGTCCGGAAGGACATCTGGAATGTCTCATGTTCTAATTAGCATATTACCCTTTTATTAATATAGATAATTGACATATAAAGTACTTTTATAAAATACTAGAACTGTTACTAGAAAAATTAAGTTACTAGAAAAAATTGTTTAGCTTTCTGTATGAAAAAAAATGCAGAAATATAGGCTTTATTATTAGATTCAACAAACACCAGCTCTGTTAAATTACTGTGAGTTGTTAAATGTCCTAAATGCTTATGCTTTGTTTTCGTACTTATCTTGATGCAGACGCTAGTAGTGCCTGGACCAGCAATAGTCTGCAGACCATACTTGAAGTAGCACTGCTTGCCATGATCTCATTTAAACTTCCCCGTTCATTTTCTCAGCATACTGAGGTTTAGGTTAGGCCACGTGTTCACTATTACCAACTCAGTACTGGACAGAACTGAAATTCAAAGGTCATTCTGCTACCAGAAGGGGAACAGGCCCAGAGGGAGTCGGCCTCAGGCTGGCCAGCAGCGTGTGGGTTCTTGACTTCCTGCAGGAAAGATTTCACGTAGTCAGGTGATTTTAGAGGATGTTTACGGCTGGGCCCAGCGAAACAAGGAAGGGCCAGGCTAGAAGAAGCAATAGGAGACAGCCTGGGTGGGGCTGTCCGCTCACTGGAGAGTCCGAGAAAAGGGGGCCTTGAGGACAGGGGCTTGCCTGGCAGGAGCTGCCGCTATACAGTGCTCCCTGGTTACAAGTCTCATGGGGATCCTCAGAGTTTAGACGGAAGGAAATTCACTCAAAGAGGAGATTCGAGTGGGTGTGCTCCACAGAGGGCACTCGCTGGCTTCTTTGTCTTGAGGGGTTTTATCTGCTTCCGAAGGTGGAGTTTTAGGGCAGGCGTCGGGGAGATCTCAGTGGAATAGTCATCGTCTTTTCCGGGTGTGCCCCCTCAGGGTCGTGGTCTCCACTGACTGGTCACTGCCAGGCCGGAGGTCACTACTCACTGCAGCTGGTCCTGTCTGGTTTCGCTGCTTTTCTGGACCTGGAGCTGAAATACAACGAGGCTGCCCTGTCCAGGTAGCTCAGCTGGTTGGAGCGTTGTCCTATATACCAAAAGGCTGTGGGTTCGATTCCCAGTCAGGGCACATATGTAGGTTGCAAGTTGGATCCCCCAGTCAGGTGCATGTGGCAGGCTACAGATCGATGTTTCTCACATCACTGTATCTCTCTCTCCCTCCCTCTCTCCCTCCCTCCCTCCTTCCTTCCTTCCTTCCTTCCTTCCTTCCTTCCTTCCCTCCCTCCCTCTCCCCCTCTCTCTAAAAATCGATAAAAACATATCCTTGGTTGAAGACAAAAAAGAGAAAAAGAAAAATACAACTGAGGCCTAGATGGCCTAGGCCAGTGGTCGGCAAACTCATTAGTCAACAGAGCCAAATACCAACAGTACAACGATTGAAATTTCTTTGGAGAGCCTAATTTTTTAAACTTAAACTTCTTCTAACGCCACTTCTTCAAAATAGACTTGCCCAGGCCGTGGTGTTTCGTGGAAGAGCCACACTCAAGGGGCCAAAGAGCCATGGTTTGCCAACCGCTGGCCTAGCTCAAGCATGTCAAACTCAAAGGCTAACACGGGCCAAATAAACAAGGTTTAAGATTATGTGGGCTGCAAAAAAACATGCTTCAGTTTTCATAGAAACATTTATTTCTATAGAGACATGCTGAATACAAAGGGCTGAAATAAATGAGTGATTGTTAACATAAAATAATAGAACATTTTAATAAAAATTAATATTTTTTCTTGAATATTAACCTACCAGACACTGAATAATTGCACAAATTAATAAGTGTAACACACATAAACCTATTTTTCTTGTTCTCTGAAAGTGAAATATTTCCTGTTGCTCATACCAAACAAGATAATCCAAGACTAATGATGTGGCCATCGGCTGCTAAAATATTCACTTCCAGTGTTAGTGGAGAGAAATGGTGTGCCTGCACATTAGGTGCGGAAGGGAAATGGGCAACACAATTATAGTAATCACTCATTAGCGAACGTTGTAGCTCATTATTAATAATCTACACTGATAAAAGAGAAAGATGCAAACTGACCATACCTTCATGACGACCACCAGCCAGTCAGGAGTGTGTATGCAAATTAACCCAACAAAGATGTTAGGTTATTTTGCATATGCGGCCCTAAGCGGCCGGGGGAGGGGGGGGTGTTCCACACCCCCCAGCAGCTCCAGGCCTCTGGGCAGCGTGGGAAGGCGGAAAGGCGGCTCCCGTCTGGAGTGAAGGTGGTGTCAGCCGCCAGGGAAAGAAGGTCCATTCTTGCATGAATCATCATGCATCTGGCCTCTAGTTGTGTATAACAGAATATTGTAAAAATTAAATTATGGCATTTTTATGAAAACTTTCTTAATGCCGTTATATGCAAAAATATTCCTGGTGGGCCACGTGTGGCCCATGAGTTGCAAGTTTGTCATGCCTGGTCTGGATGTTCTCATAGGGCGGAGAGGTCGGAGGGTCTGAGCCACGTGACCTAATGTGGCAGGTCAGCCATTTGGTCTTGCGGTATGTGGGCGGGGGGGGGGGGGGCTGCCCACGGGTGAGACTGGCACCAGTTTTGCCTATTGCTAAGCGTCTGGGGCTTCCTGCCCTGGTGACCTTCTGTGTCTGATGTAAATTGCTCGGTCAGGCCAGTTTGTTCCGCTCTCTGTCTCAATTTCCCATTCCACTTGCCAAGGAATTGTCCTAGTTTCTTACTATCCTGCCTCATGAGGTTCTGTTTATACTAGTGATTCTCAAAGCTGGTTCTTCCAACAGGGTTAGTTCGGGGCAGAGTTTTTTCTTTGGTTTTATTTTGGTTTTAATAAATGAATTTTCTCTTTTAAATTGTAAGTGTATTTAATATTTTATCGTTTGTTTTTCTTTGGTTCTTGCATTTTGAAGCCTGTGAATATTAATTTCAGATGAATATTGCTTCATCTGAACTACTTGGTACTTGATAGGAAAAGTAACATCGCTTTTATTTCTTATTTTATTTTATTCTTTTTAGCAATATTGCTTGTAAATGTCCACATCTGCTAGGTCTAAGATGTTTGACAAGGTTGTCATTTGTGATGAAATGTAAAAATACAGCATAATTAGGTGTGTTTTTTTTTCATAAAATGAAGTTTATCAAATTTAAAAAGATTCACTTTATCCTGAGATTTTGTCCTTAGTTTTTTGGGTGTTTTAAATAGTGAAACTCTGCCCAGTTTTGCTCAGTGATTAGAGCTCAGCCTGAGGACCATAGGGTCTCAAGTTTAATTCCCCATAAGGGCATGTACCTCACTTTGCAGGCTCCATCCTTGGACCAAGTCAGGGAGTGTGGGGAGACAACCAATCGATGTGTCTCTCTCACATCCATGTTTTTCTCGCTCCCTCCCCCTTCTTCCTCCCTTCTTCGCGCTCTCTCTCTCTCTCTCTCTCTCTCTCTCTCTCTCTCTCGATCAATGGAAATATCCTCGGGTAAGGTTAATATATATATAGTGGGGGTGTTTTTAATAACATCTGTATTGAGATATAATTCATAGTTTTGCAGCTGTTTATCCACTATCTAATATTGGAGTATTTTCATCACCCCCAAAATAAACCCATACATACCTACTAGCAGTGACTCCCCAGTTCTCCTTACCCCAATCCCTGGCAACCACTAGTCTACTTTCTGTCTCTGTGGATTTGCTTATTCTGGACATGTCATATAAATGGAGTCGTACAATATGTGTCCTTTTGTGCCTGGCTTCTTTCCCTGAACATAATGTTTTCAGGTTTTATTTATGTTATAGCATTTATCAGTACTCCCTTTTTATTGTCACTTAATATTCCTTTGCATAGATATACCACTTTTTTGTTTCTTCATCAGTTGATGAACATTTGGGTTTTTTCACCATTTTGACTATTATACATAGTATTGCTGTGAACATTTGTGTACTGCAAGTTCTTGTGTGGACATATTGTTTCTCTCGGATATATAACTGAAAGTGAGATTGTGGGTGATAGGTAATATGGTAACTCTGTGTTCAACATTTTGAGGAACTGCCAAACCGTTTTCCATAGCAGCTGCACCATTAAAAAAAAAAAAAAAAGTTTTTAAAAAAATATATGTCTTGATTTTTTATTTTTTTAAATTATTTTATTGATTTTTTACAGAGAGGAAGAGAAAGGGATACAGAGTTAGAAACACTGAGAGAGAAACACCGATCAGCTGCCCTCTGCACACTCCCTGGGGATGTGCCCGAAACCAGAGTACATGCCCCTGACCAGAATCAAACCCAAAACCCTTCAGTCCGCAGGCTGACTCTCTGTCCACTGAGCCAAACCCGTTTTGGCAAGTGTGTTTTGTTTTTTTAAATTCTCACCCGAGGATATTTTCCCACTGATTTTTAGAGAGAGGATAAGACAGAGAGAAACATCCATGTGAGAGAAACAGGTTTTTACTGATTTCAGGAGAGGGAGACAGAAACATCCATCGTTGCCTCCTGCACACCCCCTACTGGGATCGAGTCAGAAACCTGACATGGCCTGATCAGAACTGGTGGCTTCTCGGTGCAGGATGAACGGAGCCACATCGGCAAGACAGGCCCCACTCTCTTGTCTGTGCATCAGGGTTAGCCTTTGATGTCCACAGAAATACAAGAGTTTGGGCTGCGTCAAAACTCATCTGCTGCCGAAACCGGTTTGGCTCGGTGGACAGAGCATCGGCCTGCGGACTGAAAGGTCCCAGGTTCGATTCCGGTCAAGGGCATGTACCTTGGTTGTGGGCACATCCCCCGTGGGGGGTGTGCAAGAGGCAGCTGACCGATGTTTCTCTCTCATCGATGTTTCTGACTTTCCCTCTCCCTTCCTCTCTGCAATAAATCAATAAAATATATATTAAAAAAAAAACTCATCTGTGGGAGATAAAAACACAAAGATGAAGGCTGAGTGGGGGAGAACAAAGGAGACTACAGGCTTTGAGTGGAAGTCACTGGTGTCTGCATCTCTGTGGGTAGAAGAACTGAACCGTAATACCGCAGCCTGCCAGCCACCTTTGGGCTAGGAAGGGGGATGGGAGGGAACACTTGGGAATACAGCGGTGGCTGCCTTTGCCGTTTTTATTGGAAAGTAGCATTTTACCCAAAGAATTAAAACAATGAATTGACTTTATTTTCAAATACAAGCTATATCTTTACTAGTAATTTCTGAGATTCCCTCATCTGCTTCAGATCATTCATGTTTTTATGTGGTTATAGTGAACATTCTACTTCATACGCCATTTTTTAGAATAGGCTTTTGAGTTTTAGTTTGCATAGTTGGTTTTTATGTTATGTATTATTTATTTATAGTCCAAAGTTTTCCTGGATGTCCCCCAGGTTTGGGATATCTGGGTTGTCTCCAAGGCTTTGCCGTTAAAGATAACGTATCTATAAACATCTTATTGGAGTGTTTATTCTCTCTCTGAGCCTGTTTCTTCATCTGTAAAATGGAGATATTTGAATCAGTCACTTGGGATTGTTGTGAGATTCAACAAAGTATAATAATGCTATGAGAGCATTTTATACACTAGAGTGCACTAAGAAGAGGTATTATTTTTATTTTTGTACAAGTGATTTCCTTTCTTTTTTTGGATTGTTTTCTTGGGTTCTAGTCCCTGAAATGGGCTCACTGGTTCCAAAGAGTGTATGACTCATGATAATATGTTGATTCAGAATGAATTCATTCAGAAAATAAGTATTACATGTTCTCTGTATGTCTGGCTCTATTCTAAGCATAAGGACTGCAGCAATAAACAAAATAAAAGGAAACCTTGTCCTCTTGTTGGGCTGGTTTGACTTTTATTCTATAAATAGCACCTAATTATAAAAAAAATTAATTCCTAAATGCCAGATAGAAGAATGGTACTATTCATTAATAACATTTCTATCATTCTGAAGTGAAATGAGAAAAATAAGGGCAAGTTAGAGTAGGGTTATTTAGTTTTCCCAGTGTGGGGGGATATATACTGGTACATGAAACATTAAGCATGAGAACCACTGATTTTCAAAAATATATATTTTTATTGATTGCAGAGAGGGAGAGAGAGAATTATTGATTGGCTGCCTCCTGCATGCCCCCCACTGGGGATCAAGCCCACAACCCGTGCATATGCCCTTGAACAGAATCGGACCCGGGACCCTTTAGTCTGCAGGCCAACGGAGCCAAACCAGCTAGGGCGGAACCACTGATTTCTAATTTACCTTTGTATTGTCCGTCACAGTTTACAATGTGCTTGTATGTAGATTAATTGAATTCTCACAATACAGTTGCGGTAAAAGAGGGGAGTAGGATTGGGGAAGGGTAAACCTCAGACTACAAGGCAGATCTCACAGCCTCAGCCAACCCAATGGGAAACTCTAAAGCAAGGATTGCCTGCCGTCCTTGTTGGACGGAAATTGCTAGGCGCTATACCTCTGAGCTTTGTTGTTAGCTTGGGGCTGCCAGGGAAGAGTAGGGCTGAGGTGGGTCCTGGAGCTGCTGTCAGCTAGCCTTATGCTTTGCAGCTGAATGGCAAGTTTTCTGTCCCTGACTGCTTTTTTAGTAGCTTTTTCACCAGGGAGGGCTGAAACTCCTGTTGGGAGTTCTTTTATTCCAATTCTAATGAATAAGCACAAGACTGCCAGCTTGCCTCTCGACCCCTGGCCTGGAAGCTTTGCAATAGGTCACCTGACCCATTTATTCCTTCTCCTGTTGCTCTCTGGTCTTGTCAGACCTGCAGGGGGTCCTGGCAGGTGTGGCTCAGTGGTGAGCCATGAACCAGGAGGTTGCGGTTTGATTCCAGGTCAGAGCACAGGCCTGGGCTGCGAGCCCCCCCCAGCGCGGGCGAGCAGGAGGCAGCCGGTCAGCGGTCTCCTCACCACTGATGTTTCCCTCTCTCCTCCTTCCTCTCTGAAATCAATAAATATATATATATATATTTTAAAAAAACTGCAGGGGATTAGAACCTGAAGGTCCTGGGTCTCTTACAGAACCTCTTCCCTTCTCACATCTGCGAGGATGGCTCCTTCCCTATCTGCTCTCCTCTCCCCTTCCTCTCTTGGTAGCCAGCTGACAGGTGGCTGGGGCCAGTTTTGCCAACATTAAATCTGTACTGAGGATTGGTCTACAGCGGAGGAGGCAGCCTAGAGCCGGAGGGAGGGAAGCTGTGTCTTATTTTGAGGAGGGTGTGCTGACTCTGCATATTGATAACCAGCTCGGCTGTTTGTTTTTGTCAGCTTCCTAGGATGCCACTTGGAAAGACAGGGAAGCCCTTCAGTGTGAGTGTGTGTGTGTGTGTGTGTGTGTGTGAGAGAGAGAGAGAGAGAGAGAGAGAGAGAGAGGGAGAGAGAGAGAGAGAGAATATGTATATGTATCATTGGTCTGTCTGAAAAAGCTATGCGTGTCTTGAGGAGAGTCAGAGGTTGCCCAGGTCCCAGGCCTGCAGATCCCATGAGAAAGGGCATCGAGGGGATCTTTGGTCTTTCTTGTGTCTCATTGGGTGTGTTCCTGGTTCACTCCTGTGGGCTGAACAGTCAGAAAGTGGGTTAGTACTAGGTAGGGGTAGAGGGCTGGCAGGCAGCTGGAACAGTAGACCGCTTACACACAATCAGGGCGACAACATCAGGCATTAAACCCTAGTCCTCTGGACACTGCCCGTTTCCTGGGGGGGGGGGGGGGGGGGGGGGCGGAAACGGGGGCGGAACAGAGATGGTCTTTGTGGAGGAAGCTGCCCGGCCAAGAGCAGTATGGCTGATTGTGCCAAGGGGACATATTGGTGGATATTTCCCATTTTCCACGGAAGCCGGGTAGCGGGTCAAGGATGTAATGTGTTTGTGTGTGTCTGCATTATTAGTGTCAGGTTCTGGACCTGTGCTTACTTGACTATCTGATGAGGGTTTAGGGATCTTAATTTTTAAAAAGTGGCATGCTTCAGAAAAGGAAGCTGGTTCTCCTGGGGACCGTGAGAGGAAACTTCCCCAGTCCCTGTTTTCTTTTCCTCAGCCATCCCATTAGGTGTTGGCTCCTACGAAGATTGCCACAACTTAGAGTAAATTTGGAGAGGAGAGTGAAGGAGCTTCATTTATGCATTCTGGTGCCTCTAAGTCAGGTCCCAAGTGGGGTCCCTGTGTGGCGCGAGTCGGGTTTTCTTTCATTCTTGTGGCACATGAGAGCTGCAACAGGCTTCCTCTTCGCCGCATCTACCGCGAGGATGAAGACCATTCTCAGCCATCAGACTGTGGACATCACCCTGAAGGGACGCACCGTCATTGTGAAGGGCCCCCGGGGCACCCTGCGGAGGGACTTCAACCACGTCAACGTGGAGCTCAGTCTCCTCGGGGAGAAAAAGAAGAGGCTCCGGGTTGACAAATGGTGGGGAGATAGGAAGGAACTGGCCACGGTTCGCACTGTCTGCCGTCATACACAGAACAGGATCAAGGGTGTCACACTGGGCTTCCCTTACAAGATGAGGTCTGTGTATGCTCACTTCCCCATCAACGTCGTTACTCAGGAGAACGGTTCACTTGTTGAAATCAGAAATTTCTTGGGCGAAAAATACATCTGCAAAGTTCGGATGAGGTCAGGCGTTTCTTGTTCAGTATCTCAAGCCCAGAAAGATGAGTTGATTCTTGAAGGAAATGACATTGAACTTGTATCAAATTCATCTGCTTTGATTCAGCAAGCCACAACAGTTAAAAACAAGGATATCAGGAAATTTTTGGCTGGTATCTATGTTTCTGAAAAAGGAACAGTTCAGCAGGCTGATGAATAAGATCTAAGTTGTCCAGCTATAGAAACACCGAGACGCCGAATGATTTGTCACACTTGTTTGTGAAACTATAAAGATGTACAGTAAAAGCCTTGTATTAAAAAAAAAAAAAACTGTAACAGTGGCTGTGGAAGGGGACTGGGTCTGGCAATTATAAGGGAGAGGGGAGTTCATTCCCCGCTTCCTCCAAAGGCTGCAGAGCTAGCTCTAGGGTGAAAGTCTCCGAATTGGTGCCTCCCTCTAACCAACCTCCCTTCCTTCTAGATTACCTTGACTTTGAAACACACTGTTTCTGTGGTTTCAGATCCAATGAGAGCCTGGGGCAGGTGCTTAATGCTTAGTTAGGCTTGGAGACTCTTGGGTTTTGATCAGATAGAAATCTTAACTAAAAGCTTTCCCGGGGACTGGGAACAGCACTTGTGGTTCTGGCAAAAGGGGAGCATTTGAATCCTGGCCGGTTTGACTCAGTGGATAGAGCGTTGGTCTGCGGACTGAAGGGCCCCAGGTTCGATTCCGGTCAAGGGCACATATCCAGGTTGTGGGCTCAATCCCCAGTAGTGGACGAGCGGGGGCAGCCGATCAATGATTCTCTCTCATCATTGTTGTTTCTATCTCTCCCTCTTTCTTCCTATCTCTGAAGTCAATTAAAAAATATTTTTTTAAAGTGGAGCATTTGAAGATGTAGTTCAGAATACTCTGCTCATCAGGGCCCTGCCCTGTCCCCCTCTCCCTTTCACGGAGAGGACCCTATAATTGTTACCTTTTCCTGTCTCTGCAGGACTCACCATTTCCGTCTCCCCGTCTCCGCCTGCGAACCTCTCCGTGGGCTGCTCCTCTGATGCACGATGAATTGCGAACTTCTAGCCACATGCAGTGCCCTTGGGTACTTGGAGGGAGACACTTATCACAAGGAACCAGATTGCTTAGGTGAGTACCTTTTTGAGGAAACAGGTGAAAAAAAAAACCTACCTGAGTTGGGTTCTGTTGAATTTCTCAAGCCATGTGTGTAAAAAACACGCGGGCCTGCGCGGAGCTTCTTCCGCGGGTCCATGTAAGTGTCTGCTCTGTCCCTGAAGAGAGTGTGAAGGATTTGATCCGCTACTTGAGGCACGAGGATGAGACCCGAGACGTGCGGCAGCAGCTGGGGGCCGCCCAGATCCTGCAGGGTGACCTTCTACCCATCCTCACCCAACACCGCCAGGACAAGGCTCTCTCGGATGCCGTTATCAGGTGGCTGCACCCCAAGCTTTTCGGCTTTTCCCCCGTGCCAGCATTTGCTGTTTGATCGGGTGGGTCTTGGTGTTTGTTGACAGCTTCTCCCTCCTTGGTGGTTTCCCCAGGCTGATGGTGAACCTGACACAGCCAGCCTTGCTCTGTTTTGGCAGCGTGCCCAAGGAGCCCAGCTTCCGGCACCACTATCTGCAGGTGCTGGCCCACTTGCAGGCCTACAAAGAGGTGAGGTTCTCCTTTACGGTCCCTGCAGCAGAATTGGGGGGCAGCGGGGAAGGAGAGTGTGGGAGCTACTTAAGGTCCATTCCTCTATTTTGTAGGCCTTTGCCAGTGAGAAGGCTTTTGGGGTCCTCAGTGAAACCTTGTATGAGCTGCTACAGCTGGTGAGTGAGTCTCCACCTTCCAAGACCCCAAAGACAGGCAGCACCTTGCTCCTCCGTTGGGTAGAGCACAGCTGGGGCATTGTCGGGACACGCTGAGTCTTGTGAATAAATACATGGTCCAGTCCACTGTCTCTTGCTACCTCAGGGCTGGTTGAAGTTTTTCTTTCCTTTTTTCCCCCCAAATAAAAGCGAAGGTTTATTTAGAAAGTCACAAAACTAGAAAAAGTGAGCCAGCTGGGCCGCATGGGCTCAGAAAGTAAGTTACAGAGGCAAGAGAAGGGCCCTTGGAACTTAGGAGAGAGAGAAAGCAAAGGTATGCCCCTGGAGGGAAGAAGGGGGGGGAAGGTGCTGTGCTCCAGATAGAGAGAGTACCCCAGGAATGTAGCGGGAGAGGGAAGATGCAGGTATACTCTGGAGAGAGTGAGCTCTTTTCTTTCCTTTTAGTACTGATCCTCCTCTGTGGCTCGGTCCCCCAGCCAGGGTAGATGTTGCCTGCCTTCCACAGAGAGTCTCTTCCTCTAACTCTCCTCCTGACCAGGGCTGGGAGGAACGGCAGGAGGAAGACAACTTGCTGATTGAGCGGGTCCTGCTGCTGGTCAGAAACGTTCTCCACATCCCAGCCGACCCGGATCAGGAAAAAGTGAGAAGAGGCCTTGGGTTGTCTGAGTTCTTGTGTTTGGTTGGGTTGGGCTGCCCTGTTTTGTTTTCTTTTGTTTTGTGTGTGTGTTTGTCTTCTGACAAATCTGGGGGGGAACCTTGGTCAGAGAATGAGTTGGTGAACCTCAAGGCAGGGCCGTGGAACTGACTGGCCTCCCTCTCTCTCCTCACCCCTCACTGCTCAGAGGATCGATGATGACGCCAGCGTCCATGACCAACTTCTCTGGGCAATTCATCTCAGTGGCCTGGACGACCTGCTCCTCTTCCTGGCCAGCTCGCCCACTGAGCAGCAGTGGAGCCTACACGTGCTGGAGATCATCTCCCTTATGTTTCGTGACCAGGTGAGACCCTGGCCTATTGCCCCAGTCGCTTTGCCCGTGTACTTTTTTGCTATTCGTCCTGGCTCTTATAGTAATGGCTGAATTCTCCGGGGGAAGGTGGTGACGGAGAGTAGCCATGTCTTAAGTCTGGAGTTCCATCAACAATCCTATTTTGTTCATTCTCTCTGCCACCAGCAGGAGTGGACTCAGAATAAGGAATGACCACCCTCTGACTCTTCCCTCCTTGTTCCAAATGTAGAACCCTGAGCAGCTAGCAGGGGTAGGACAGGGACGTTTAGCTCAGGAGCGGAGCACCGATGTGGCAGAACTGGAGGTGTTGCGCCAGCGAGAGATGGCAGAAAAGAAGACTCGAGCCCTTCAGCGTGGCAACAGGTGGGTGTTGGGGAGCTGCTCCAGCCATGTGCCCACTGCTTCACTGGAGAGCGAGGCCTGCGCCAGCTTCTCAGACAGCGGGGGCCAGAGAGCACTCTGCAGTTACAACAGCGCTGATGTGCTGGTGAGAGAGAAATGGGGCTGAAACTTCCAGAGAGCCCTCATTGGCGTGGCTCAGTGGACAGAGCGTCGGCCTGTGGACTGGAGGGTTCCAGGTTTGATGCTGGTCAAAGGCATGTTCCTTGGTTGCAGGCACATCGCCAATAGGGAGTGTGAGGAGGCAGCTGATCTATGTTTCTCTCTCATCGATGTTTCTAATTCTCTAGCCCTCTCCCTTCCTCTCTGTAAAAAAATCAATAAAATATATTTTTTAAAAAAACAACTTTGAGGAATCACCCTGAATGTTTTTGTTTTCACTGCAGGCATTCTCGATTTGGGGGCTCCTACATTGTCCAGGGGTTGAAATCCATTGGAGAGAGGGACCTCATCTTTCACAAAGGTCTCCACAATGTGAGTTTGCGCTCATCTGGGGTGGGAGCTCCATGTTGTGGAGTTGGGGAGGGTAAGGAGGGTCAGCGTTTCTGGAGGTAAAGATTCTCTGTTAGGCCTTAATTGGTTTGGCTCAGCGGATAGAGCGTCAGCCTGTGGACTGAAGGGTCCCAGGTTCGATTCTGGTCAAGGGCATGTACCTTGGTTATGGGCACATCCCCACTAGGAGGTGTGCAGGAGGCAGCTGATAGATGTTTCTCTTTCATCGATGTTTCTATCTCTCTATCCCTCTCCCTTCCTCTCTGTAAAAAATCAATAAAATATATATATTTTTAAAAGATTCTCTGTTAGGAGAAACAGAGCCTCTGGCATTATTGTCTTTACCTCTGACTTCACTGAGGTCCAGCGGGAGAGGACTTTCTCAGAGTTTCTTTTGAGAAAACTGCAGGACCAGGGATGTGGGAAGAGCTGCAAACAGAGGGTGGTGGTCAGGAGTCATTCTAATCCCCAGCCCATACCCCTAGCTCCGAAACTACAGTTCAGATTTGGGAAAGCAGCCCCGAAGGGTGCCTAAACGCCGCCAGGCTGCCCGGGAGCTGTCCATTCAGCGCCGCTCCGCCCTCAGCGTGAGGCTCTTCCTCAGAGACTTCTGCTCCGAGTTCCTGGAGAACTGTTACAACCGGCTCATGGGCTTGGTGAAGGTGAGGGCCGGGGAGGATGGAGTGGAGAGGTCACGGGGTCATGGCGGGTAAGAGGCGCCACTGGGAGGAGCCTATGGGGAGCTGACCCTGGAGTGTGGACTCGTAGGTGGGGAGGGTACAGGATGCTCCTAAGAGATGGTGATAATGCCAGAGGAGGAGCAAGTTAAGAGTCTCTCAAGAAAGCACTCGAGATGAAGGGGAAGTGAATGTGGAGATACTGGGGAGGAGGAGAGAGGCTTGGGAACTGTGGATCCTAGAATAGTGTGGTAGTGTCCAGGGTCCCTCCCATTATCACAGGACAGGAGGAAATCGGAGGCCCCGAAGTCATGGGTTGGTCTCTTCTCCCTGGCCGTTAGGATAACCTGCTGCGGGGGGGAGCTCAGCAGCACGATGAGACCTACTACATGTGGGCCTTGGCTTTCTTCATGGCCTTCAACCGCGCTGCCTCCTTCAAGCCAGGCCTGGTCTCCGAGACCCTCAGTGTCCGCACCTTCCACTTCATTGAGCAGAACCTCACCAACTACTACGAGATGATGCTGACTGACCGCAAGGAAGCTGCGTCCTGGGCACGCCGGTGAGTGGATGAGAACGGGTCAGCTGGACAGTGGCCAGGCCAGGAGCCTGAGCACCTGAACTCGGGGTGGTGCTTACTTTTGCGTTTGGGGATTCAGGTGGTCAGGCTCGGAGGCGAGAACTAGCTGGCCCATTCTGGTTTTGATGGCACTGTTTTGTAGGGGGAGTGGTACTGTTTCCTTGAGCCTGTGTCCTAAGTTGTCCTCGTCTCTCCCTCAACTCCCAGGATGCACCTGGCTCTGAAGGCCTATCAGGAGCTTCTGGCCACAGTCAACGAGATGGACGCGTCGCCGGAAGAGGCTGTGAGGGAGAGCAGCCGCGTCATCAAAAGTGAGGCCGGGCTGGGTCTCTCATCCTGGCCTGCCCCGCCTCTTGACCAGCATTTTACTCTCCCTGGTCCCAACTTCACCCACCTCCTTTTCCTGACCTTTCCGGTCCAGTCCTTCCAGACCTTGTTCTATCCCACTTCTAGACAACATCTTCTATGTCATGGAGTACCGAGAACTGTTCCTGGCGCTCTTTCGAAAGTTCGATGAACGATGCCAGCCCCGCTCTTTCCTCATTGACCTGGTGGAAACCACCCATCTCTTCCTCAAGATGTTGGAGCGGTTTTGTCGGGGCCGAGGGAACCTGGTGGTGCAGGTACTGGGCAGTGCCAGCTGCGGAAAGAGTTGAGAGGGAAAGGGGGGAGGACAGGGCTTCTTTCTCCTCCTCGCATTTTCTGTAGCTTCAGCTGACCTGTTGGAACTACTCTCAACTAAGAGGCCGAGAGGTTTGTTGAAGAGACTCAATAGTGTGAGTCTACCGTGGTTTCCTTCTTTTATTAGATCAATCCCTGATGGGCCATAAACATCTTAATTCATTCATGAGACATTTCTTGAACACTTACTAGGTGCTAGTAAGCACAGAAACCGTAGGGTTCATAATATTAGAGTTCAGTGATTATGCTGTGATATTTTCTGGTTACACTTCCGAGCTGTAGTGAGATGGGAAGTCAGAAGGTCTGGGATCTCTTCCTGTATTAGTTACGTTGAGAACAACTGCAGCTGCTCGTGTCAGTCTCCGTAGTCCAGAGCTGGTTGTAAGATTACCCGGGAGCCTGAAGTGACGTGTAAACGAAAAGTCTGGCACAAGAAGAAAACCTCAAGAAATTTGTATCCCAAAGACATTCAGAGTCACTGCTTTGTAAAAGTTTTCCTAGAATTCTGTCTGCTAAAGCTTAAAGTTCCGTCAGAACTGGATTTGAAAGGGGCAGTAATATCAATGAGACTTCCCTAGAAGGTATTTTAAAACTCAGGATTCTGTTGAGTTATCAGCAGTAATAAGTGATATTGTGCTCACTTTGGCAGCACATATACTAAAATTGGAACGATATAGAGAAGATTAACATGGCCCCTGCATAAGGATGACTCGCAAATTCATGAAGCGTTAAAAAAAATAAGTGATGTCATTTATTAGGTGTTTACTGTATGTCAGACATTGTGCTAGTTTTCTTGCAATATTTACACCAGTACTAGGACATATGCACAAAGTGGTTAAAAACTTGTTAAAAGTGTACCAGTAAATGGCCAAGCATCAGTACTTAATTCCAGAGCTGTTGGACTCCACAGCTCAAGCTGTTAACCTTTGCTGTGTTTGATTTTAAGTTCCTTCAATAGGGTATGAACCTTAAGGACTCCATAGTTCATCCTGTTTGCCACAGACTGGTTCACAGCCATGCTTGGGAGGGGCAGTATTGACTCTCGCTCCTGCTTTACAGGAGAAAAAACTGCAGGCTATTTTTACAAAGTGTTTTGCTGTTTACAAAGCCTTTTCATATAGAATTTCTTATCCTCATAGCAAATCTGTTCACCCTATAAACTTCTGCTTGATGTCACTGCTTTTAGGAAATCTGACCCTAAGAAGTGAGTCAAGTGCTACTCCTATGATTTGCTATGGCATTTCCTGTTCAGCCACATTCTAGGTCCTGTCCCCACTGAAACCTGATTCACCTGTTTCCCTCACTGTAAGCTCCTCAAGGGCAAGGAAATGTGCTGTTCACTGTTGCTTCCCATTGCCTTTGAGTAGCATATAGTGGTCACTCTGTGAAAGATTAATTCATTCAGACATCTAATTTTCCATAGCCTATCTAATAAAAGAGTAATATGCAAATTGTCCCTCCTATCAAGCCACACCCACAAGCCAATCAGGAGCAGATAAACCCCAAAACAAGATGGCTGTGGCCACTGAGAGCAGGAGGAAGGCTTGGGTTTCTCCGGCAACAGAGGAAGCCAAGCTTTCCACATGCCGTTGCCGGCCTAGGCCTCCACTCTAGGCTACAAAGTTTCAAACAGAAATGGGTGCTGCCACAGAGCAAGCAGAAGGCTTGGCTCTGCTCCAGGCTACAAAGTTTCAATTCTAGGCATAGATTAATCCCAGGGCCTTCTCTTGAGTCGCTGGGGTGGGGGGGCGGGGCGTGGGGGGCAGCCTGCAAACCTCCACAGGCCCCTCGCCCAGGCCACCCCTCGCCCCAAAGGAACCCCCACCTGATCTGGGACACTTTTCAGGGCGAATCAGCTGGCCCCCACCCATTCACCCGGCCTCTATCCTATCTAATAAAAGAGTAATTTGCAGATTGACCATCACTCCAACACACAAGAGGGATGCCCCATGTGGTCAAAGATCCTGTCCCCATGTGGACACAAGATGGCCACCACAAGATGGTCAGTAGGGTAGGGCAGTTGGGAGGGACCAGGTCTGCAAGGGAGGGCAGTTGGGGGCGATCAAGCCTGCAGGGGAGGGCAGTTAGGGGTGACCAGGCCAGCAGAAGAGGGAAGTTGGGGGCAAACAGGCTGGCAGAGTAGTGGTTAGGGGGTGATCAGGCTGGCAGGCAGAAGCAGTTATGGGCAATCAGGGAGGTAGGCAGGTGAGCAGTTTGGAGCCAGCAGTCCTGCATTGTGAGAAGAATGTCTGACTGCCCGTTTAGACCCCATACTACCAGGATCGGGCTTAGACGGGCAGTTGGACATCCCTTGAGGGGTCCCAGATTGGAGAGGGTGCAGGCTGGGCTAAGGGACATTCCCCCACACACACACTAATTTCGTGCACCCGGCCTCTAGTATATATATAAAAGTATAATATGCAACTCGACCAGATGGTGGAACATCCGGTCGGCTATGACGCCTACTGACCACCAAGGGGCAGATGCTCAACGCTGGAGCTGCCCCCAGCCCACAGTCCCCGATTGCCCGATTGGGACCTGTGAGCCAACCTCTCGGTCCCTTCCCCTGGTGGGCAGGCTCCAATGGCCCAGTGGGGAACAGGAATCTGGGGATGGCTGGTGGCACATCTTTCGGGGGCCCAACCATCCCATCACACACAGAGGTTGACCGGTGGCAGTGGGGGACAGGGCCAGCAAGCAGGCGGGAATGGCCAACTTCTTGGTTCCTCTCCCCAGCCGGCTGGCTATGATCACTCAATGGGGAACCGGGTGTGGGTGGTGGCTGACGTGGCCACACTGGGGCTTTGATAGCCCCACTGGTCACCCCACACACAGGGTGACTGCAGCAGCGGCAGCAGTAGGGGGTGAGGCTGGCTGCCGGGGAAGATTGGTCCTGATTTTAGGTCAGGCCTAGGGACACCACCCATGCATGAATTTCATGCACCAGACCTCTAGTTAATAATAGAGAAGACATTGGTGGGGAAAGGCTTCCTTAGCCCTCCTGCCATTCTAACACAGCTTTCTCCATAGAACAAACGAAAGAAGAGAAAGAAGAAAAAGAAGCCTGTTGCTTCTGGTAATGTCGCCTGCAGCCCAGGGGACCTGGAGGCGCTGTGGCCATCCCTGGCCGAGCAGCTGCAGTGCTGTGCCCAGGTAGGTAGTTGCAGAAACCCTGATTTCTCTGGGTTTCCTTCTTCTCTGTCCCCATAGCCTTAATCTCGCTCTAGGATCCTGAGCTCCGTTTGGACTCCATGGCTCCCTTTGATGCAGCCTCAGAGGTGCCAGTGGAAGAGCAGCGGGCAGAAGCCATGGTGCGGATCCAAGACTGTCTGCTGGCTAGCCAGGCCCCTCAGGCCCTGACTCTCCTTAGGTCTGCCCGGTAAGAACCCGGCCCTCCCATCCTCCCGGGTCCAGCTCTTGGCTTTTGGGGCAGAGGGAGACTTTACTATGCTACAGGGTTCTCCATTTTCAAAAGAGAGAAGTCTCATCTGAAGTACTGGAGCTCTAGACTGGGTACTCAGTCTTGGGGAGGATTTCATTTTTTTAATTGATCTTAGAGGAAGGGAAGGCGAGAGAGAGAAAAGTACATCAGTCGGCTACCTCCCGATTGATCCCACAACCTGGGTATGTGCCCTGACTGGGAATTGAAACCGCCATCTTTTGGTGTTTGGGATTTTGCTCCAACCAACTGAGCCATACTGGCCAGGGAAGACCTGGGGGGTTTTGATGGATCTGTTGGGTGGTTTTGTTTGATAAAACAGAAACAGAAAGTACAGTTAATGGGGTGGGGGGAATAAAGATAATCTATGAGCCAAAGATAGCCATTTATTAATTTTTTTTTATCTTTATTGCTGAAAGCGTTATAGATGTTCCCCTTTTCCCTGCCCTCCACCCAGTTCCCCCCTGCCCCAGGCTTTACCACTCTGTGTCTGTGTCCATAGGTGATGAATATGTGCATATAAGTTCTTCGGTTAACCTCTTCCCACTCCTCCCCCTTTCCTCTGAGATTCAACAGCCTGTTCCATGTTTCCATGCCTCTGATTCTATTTTATTCATCAGTTTATTTTGTTCATTAGATTTCTTGTTCTTTTATTTTGATTTTTAGATTCAGTTGTTGATAGACATATTTACTGCCATTTTATTGTTCATATTTTTTATCTTTTTTTTTTCTTCTTTTTCTCACTAACTACTTTTCTCTTGATGTTTTTAAGATTCTCTCTTTGTCTTTAACCTTTGGCATTTTAAATATGCTGCATCTTGGTATGGACCACTTTGGGTTCCTCTTGTTTGGGACTCTCTGTGCTTCTTGGACTTGTAAGTCTATTCCTTTCACCAGGTAGGGGAAGTTTTCTGTCATTATTTCTTCAAATAGATATCCAATACCTTGCTCTCTCTCTTCTCCTTCTGGCATCCTCGTAATGTGAATGTTGGTACCCTTGAAGTTGTCACAGAGGCTCCTTACACTATCTTCTTACTTTTTTAAAATTTATTTAGTTAGCTTATTTATTTTTTGCTCTCCTGGCAGGGTATTTTTTGTTTCCTCATATTCCAAATCCATTATTAACATTTTGATGAATTGCCATTCAGAGTTTTTTCCTCTGTGTTAGATGTAGACATATCATCTACAACTTCTTTTAAAAAAATGAAATATTGCACATACTGATATATAGTATTTTTTTTTCATTTCTTAGTATATCGTGAGCATAATTTCTCATCAGATATATTTCTATAATTGTTTATGGCTTTAAAACACCATTATTGCCTTAGCTGGGTGGCTCGGTTGGAGTGTCATCCTGTACATCACAAGGTTGTGGGTTCGATTCCCAGTCAGGGCACATACCTGGGTTTTGAATTCAATCCCTGCTTGGGGTTCAAATGGGAGGCAACCAGTCAATGTTTCTTTCTCCTTTCCTCTCTCTGAAATCAGTTTAAAAAAAACAACCCAAACATATTCTTGGGTGAGGATTTAAAAATGGATTTAAAACATCATTTGTGAGTGTGTACATCAGTTTAACCATGTGTCAAACATTTAGATTGTTTGCATTTGTTCTTTTTTGTTTTGTTTTGTTAATCCTCCCCGGAGGATATTTCCCCATGGTTTTTGGGGAGAGTGGAAGGGAGGGGGAGAGACAGAGAGAGAAAAACATTGATGTGAGAGACACACATCAATTGGTTGCCTCCCACATGTGCCCAACCAGGGCAGGCCAGAGATCAGGCCTGCAACCAAGGTATGTGCCCTTGACCAGAATTGGATCTGGGACCTTTCAGTCTGCAAGTCAGTGCTCTATCCACAGAACCCAACCAGCTAGGGCTGCATTTGTTCTTACGTGATTTTCATTGCACTGTGGCTTATGAGAAAAAATTTCCCTAGAGTCTTTGTTGCTTCTTTGAGATAATAGTTTGCATTCTCTTTCCAACTGACAAATAAGTCTAAATTTCTTCTCCTACTTCAAATTATAACTCAGGTTCCCTCTGGTTAAAGCCTTTTTTCTCTCTGTGTTCCAGAGAAGTGTGGCCAGAAGGAGATGTGTTTGGCTCTCAGGACATTTCCCCAGAGGAAGAGATCCAGCTGCTGAAGCAGATCCTCTGTGCCCCGCTTCCCCGTGAGTCTCCATCCCCCTCACATCTCCCTGCTCCCAGCTCTCTCTAGCACCAGAGGCCCAGCAATCATCACTCTTCCTATAGGGCAGCTGGGGCCAGAGGAACGAGGGGCAGAGGAGGAAGAAGAAGAGGAGGAGGAGGAGGAGGAGGAAGAATTGCAAGTGGTCCAGGTGTCGGAGAAAGAATTTAATTTTCTGGACTACCTGAAACGGTGCGGGCCGAGAGGACCGAGTGGTCCCGGGAGGGAGGTCGAGGGGCTGTGAGCAGTGTCTTATGCCAACATTCTCTCCCTCCCTCTCTTGGTGCAGCTTTGCCAGCTCAACTGTCATCCGGGCCTATGTGCTGCTGCTGCGGAGTTACAAGCAGAACAGTGCCCACACTAACCACTGCATCGTCAAGATGCTGCACCGGTTGGCCCACGACCTCAAAATGGAAGCCCTTCTTTTCCAGCTCTCACTCTTTTGCCTCTTCAATCGTCTGCTTAGTGACCCTGCCGCTGGGGCCTACAAAGTGAGGGGATACTAAGAAATGGGGATCTGGAGGCTCAGGGGAGTCCTGGGGTGGCACTGAGTGGGGTCGAGGGCTGAGAGATGAGGGAACATTGAGGAAGTAGGCCGTCTGCTTGAGGGAGCTCGGTGGGGAGGGGGAGAGAGAGTCTGAGTGAGGAGGGGCAGCTGGGAACAGGTGTCGAGAAGATACTTAGAGGACCTGACTATACATTTAGGCGAGAGGCCTCACAGCAGCCTTCCCCTCCCACAGGAGCTAGTGACTTTTGCAAAATACATCCTGGGCAAGTTCTTTGCCTTGGCTGCAGTCAACCAAAAAGCCTACATGGAGCTGCTGTTCTGGAAGAACACTTCCGTGGTTCGAGAGATGACCGAGGGCTACGGCTCCCTGGACGGCGGGTGAGCTCCAGGATGGGCCGTAGTGTCAAAGCTGGAGGAGCATGCGCCTCAGTTAGTGCAACTTTTTCCCCTTGGGGAGCTGAGAAAACAGGCCCTGAAGCGAAGCGCTTTACCAGGTCACCCAAGGGAAGAACCGACTGGAGCCTGCAACTCCTGCCTACTCTGGTTTCCTTCTCCAGAGCTTTTTTTTTGGGGGGGGGACTCAGGGAGAACCTATAATATGCTGGAGAATCATGAGGATTCATAGAACTCTTTGGCCTCTTTTCCTTAGTGTCTCAGCTCCTCTGTTTGCACACTTCTTTCTTTTTCCCATAATGCTCTTAGTCCTTGTAGTGTCGGGCTCCGTAGACCCAACCTGGAAAACCTCTTAGTTTAATTTTTAACTGGGATGAAAGTGGGGGGAAGGAAGCATATCATAGGCCTCTGCATTGTGTCTGTATTGTCTTTCTTGTTCCTTTGAGAACTAACCAGAGAAGACCCTTGGTCTCCTCTTTTGGGCCCATAACCTGCAAGCTTCCCCTCTCCGTTCCCCATTTAGATCTAGTCGTAAGCCTGCTGCGTGGCGCCCAGAGGAGGAGGCCCAGCTTCGGGAACTGTACCTTGCCCATAAGGACGTGGAAGGTATGAGGCCTTGAGATCTGACGAGTGTGAGGAGGGCAGCGTGAGCTCCGGACCCTCTTGACCGCCTCACTCCTCCTCCTCAGGGCAGGATGTGGTAGACACCATATTGGCACACCTGAGAGCCGCTCCTCGGACACGCAGGCAGGTCATCCACCAGCTGGTGCGGCTGGGACTGGCTGACAGCGTCAAGGACTTTCAAAGGTAGAGGCGCAAGTTCTGGAGGGAACTGAGATGGGGAATGCTCTGTTCAGTGCCGTGGCCGCCTCTTCCACTGACCCCTTCCTAAACAGGAAAGGAACCTACATCGCACTGTGGACAGAAGATCAGGAGCTGGAGCTGCAGCGGCTTTTTGAGGAGTTCCAGGCCTCAGATGGTAAGTGAGGTAGGAGTTCAGGGAACCTCTGAGAGGAGAGCCATGCTGTCCGTGTCTTCCCCCTGCCTCTTGCTTCCAAGTCAGGCTGGTCCCAGCCTTCTGTCCACTCACTGTATTCATGGTATCATTTTTGAGTGCATCAAGCTACCCTCTCTTCTCTGAGTGCCTTTACTTCTCTTCCCTCGACTGCTCTTGAGCGTTCACACTCTCCCTCTTCACAGATGTCCTGGGCCACATCATGAAGAATATCACAGCCAAACGCTCACGGGCCCGCATAGTGGATAAACTGCTGGCCCTGGGGCTGGTGGCCGAGCGGCGGGAGCTATACAAGAAACGCCGGAAGCAGGCGGCCCTCTCGGGCTTGGTAATAATCTCCCCTGGCTTTGCTGGCTGGGACCACTGCCCCCGAGTGCGCCGCAGAAGTAGCCCGCCCGGCATCTTCCCGCCTCGGGCTGTTCTGACGAGGTCCACCCGGAACCGGCGGACTCCGCTCAGGTCCTCACCTTGTCTCCTTCCATTTCCCACCCCCGCTGAACTTCAGCCTAAAGGAGAGGAGTCCCCGAAAGATTTTCGCCAGGAAGATCTGGAGGAGGAGGAAAACCTGTCAGAGGAGGATAGTGAAGAGAATGAGGAGGCAGAGGAGTGCTCAGAAGCAGAACAGACCCCCCAGGGGAGCTCAGGCCCGTCACCTGGAAACCTGGGGCAAAGCCTGCGGCAGGAAGGTGAGGGCTGGGCTGGGCTGGGCGAGGAGTCTCCCCGGAGGAGGGCTTTCCGCCGGCCCAGAGTTAAGTTTTCCTCGCCCGCAGGCTTTTCTGCTCCGCTCCTGTGGCTCCAGAGCTGCCTGGTTCAAGCAGCAAACGACCGGGAAGAGGATGGTGAGTGGGTAGAGGACGGTTTCGGCGGGCGGGCTTTGGGAGCGCCTGGTCGTGGGAGAGGGCCAGGTCTGTCTTCACATCTGACCGTGTGACACGGACCTCGCCTAGGCTGCTTGCAGGCAGTCCCGTTGGTGCCGCTGACAGAAGAAAACGAGGAAGCAATGGAAAACCAACAGTTTCAGCAGCTGCTGCGCAAGCTAGGGGTTCGGCCTCCTGCCTCTGAGCAGGTAAATACACCAGTCACAGTGTCGGCCCTGTTGTGTTGGTGCTGTTTCAAAATAACACCTCCTCGTTTTGCCGACCGAGACTCTGCACCAGCTGTCTGCTAGTCTTCCTCTGCTATTTCTTCTTCCACTGAGTCCCGGTCCACGCTGCCCCCGAAGTCATCTTCCTGAGATGTAGATTTGCTCAGTGTTGGTAGCTTCACGGCCACACCACCCACATGCCTGCCTTCCTCCCTCGTCATCCTGGACCTTCATCCTCCAGACAGTGGGCTCCTTCCTGCTGCAGACACCTGGTCACCCAGGCTCTCCTGGAAGCGCCAACACACCCGACCCTGAAGGGTCAGTTCGGTCGTCACCTCCCAGAGAAGCAGTCTCCCTCACTCTCTATCCCTGACGCCAAAGTAATCACTTTGGCCACTGAGACTTGTTCATTTCCAATACAGCCCGGTCCTGTGGTGTCAGACTACAGTGATTTTTTCTCCCATTAGACTAAGTTCCTTCAGGGCAGAGATGTGTCTGATTCACCCTGTGAGGTCCCCCAGGATTCCTTTATTCAATTAACAACTATATTACTGACAACTCCTCAGTGCAGCTGACACCATGCTAGACGGTGGGCCTGTAGTGGGTAAAGTAACAGTAAGTTCATTACCGTTGTGGATCTTCACCAGTGCAGGTCCATAGTTACTCAGCGAATAATATTAAAGTCTCTTGTTTTCAACTTTGTCCTTGTAGGAAACCTTCTGGCGAATTCCAGCCAAGCTGAGTCCCACCCAGCTCCGGAGAGTAGCAGCTTCTTTGAGTCAAGCAGAGGAAGAGGGAAAGCTTCAGCCAAGGCTAGACCCTCAAGTCCCCGGAGAGCAAGCCCCCGAGGGAGAGCACCAAAAGGAACACCGGGAGCAAGCGCTGAGGGCCCTCCTGTTGGCCCGGAAGAAGAAAGCAGGCGTGGTGTCCCCAGCGGGTAATAGCGGGCCCCCATCCGGGCCTCACGGTGTGGCAGCCATGGCGATCTAGAGGCTGATAGAGTATTCTGATAATATGAGGCCCTTCCCCTGATCTTGTGCTTCTTCCTGTCATTTCAGAGGCAGAGATCCCTGCTGTCCAAGAGCAGCCCAAAGTGGCACCCAAGAAGCGACAACTGCTGGACAGCGATGAGGAGCAGGAAGAAGACGAGGGCGAGAGCAAAGGTAGGGAGTCTGGGACCTGCTCTTTCCTCTGACCTCTGGCACCCTTCAGTCCTGAAGGTGATTGCTCTCCCCCCCCGTCCCCTCTAACGTGTTAGATATTTTCTCTCTTCTCACTCCCGTCATTCTTGCAGCACCAGAGCCGGGAGTTCCGGGAATCCAAAAGAAGAAACGGTTTTGTATTGAGGATGAAGATGAAAGCGACTGAAGAGCCAGAAGCCTACGGGCAGAGACAGACCTGTGTGTGGGTGATGAGTTTAAGTCAGCATTGGAAGGGTCCTGCAGGACCCAGGCACGCCTCTTCCCGGACAGAAGCAGTGGAGTCCTGGGCTTCCCCAGGGGCCGGGGGGCCGGGAAGCTGAGGCCACAGTGCCGGACTCCTGCAGCCACGTGTTGCTCCGTTTGTCCGTGTGCCTCGGTAGCTCTTTTTCAGCTTCTTCTAGGAACCATTCTTGGGGTTATGAGCGCCCCTTAGCATTCGAAAGGAGTGAGCAAAACCTAGAAGGGGCCCTGGACCTCCCTTTCTGGTCTGTTCCTTTTGGCTCTCTGCTGGAGGTGGGTCATGGCACCAGACGGGGAGCTTTGTGACCAGATGCTCCCATCTTCATTCTCTTTCCTGTGATCACAGCCTAGACACCAGATTGAGCCTAATGCCTGTAGTTGAGGTGGGGCTGGGATGCAGTACTCCCCAGATGATGAATTTGTTTGGTTTGTGTTTGGTATTGAATTAACCGTGTAAGATTAAAAGTTGCCAATGTTGATCTGACTGCTAATCTGTCTAAATGCCCCGCTGTGCTCTTGGGAGAACTTTTAACTATTAAGGTTAAAACAGACCATCAACCTTCCATTTTCTCTTGCTTTCCCTACAGAAGACACAGAAAAACATTCTCACCTTAAGATCCTTGCACTAGGACAGTGGTCGGCAAACCGCGGCTCGCGCCACATGCGGCTCTTTGGCCCCTCGAGTGTTCTAACGCCACTTCTTCAGCCAACTTCTCGCACGGGCCACGAAGTCTCAATCGCACTGTCCGTGCGCGCCCGCATGTGGTGTTTTGTGGAAGAGCCACACTCAAGGCCAAAGAGCCGCATGTGGCTCTCGAGCTGTGGTTTTCCGACCACTGCTCTGGGATAAATCTTTAGGGTGACAAGCGTTTGCAGGAGGAAGAAACAGGAGCTGCAAAGGGAGAAAAAGCCAGTTTGTCAGCACGGGGCAGAGGGGAAGACAAAGTCTAGGCAGGGTGTGGGTAAATATGGCAGTTGTCACTTTCCCTGTTCTTGGAAACTATCAGCTTGCTGGCTCGCTTGTTTCCAGGTGAGGTAAGGTAAAGGTGAGATTCAGAAAACAGCCATTCAGATCAAAGAGCCCTCGGTAAAGGATGCATTTGGACTGTCTTATTTCTCTGACGTGTTTTTTTTTTCTTCCGACAACCTCTAAAGGTAGAATGAATATGTTTGGTGTTGAATTAAACATGTGGACCCTAACGTAAACTAAGTACTTAGGTAATAGTTAATAATACGTAATAAAATAAATAATAAAAATTTAAAATAATTGTAACAAATGTATCACACCAATGTAAGATGTTGATAGGGGAAACGGGTTGGTGGGGAGGGATTATTTCGGGACAGTCTATACTGTCCATAAACCTGAAACTACTGTAAAAAACAAATGCCATTATTTACAATAAAACCTATAAATGAACAAATGAAACAGAAATAAACTCATGGAAACAGAGAACAAACTGATGGTTGCCAGATGGGAGGAGGATTGGGGGACTGGGCGAAAAAGGTGAAGGGATTAAGAGGTACAAATTGGCAATTACAAAACAGTCATGGGGGTGTGAAATACAGCTTAGAGAATATAATCAGTAATATAATTGTGCGGTGCCAGGTGGGTACTAAACGTATTGGAGCATCTATTTGTAAGTTATATAAATGTCTGACCACTGTGCTGTACACGGAAACTAATGTAACATGATGGGAATTGATGAAGAGCAGGCGGAAGACAGCGAAGGTGAGACGTCTAATTGGGGGGACATGCATTTGTCTTCAGTCTTGGAGACAAACTCTCCACCACTTTCTCTCCCCTGCCATATTTACACAGTCAGTCTCCCTGTCATTTCCAAGGCACTAGAGTTTGAAATTCACAGAATTTCAACGAAATGGCATTTTCGTATTGAGGATGAGGACTCTGACCAAAAACTGGAGGTGGAGATAGGCCCATATAGGGATGGTAAACTCAAGTCAGAAGTGGGAGAGTTCATATTAGCATAACCAATGGACACAGACACTGAGATGGCGGGGCTTGCCTGATGTGGTAATGGCTGGGGGAGCGGGGGGGTCAATTGGGGGAAAAGGAGACATACGTAAAACTTTAGATAATTTTTTTTAATGGGAAAAATATGACTATATATGAAAATTTTTAAAAAGTAATGGGAGGAATTCAAAGAATCCAGGATTTTCAGGCAACAGTGTTAGATGCCTCTACATCCAGTTTCTTCTCCCAGTTTTAGGAGTTTATAGTTCCCTAAAGACTTGCTCCTCTAGAAACCTTTTAAAATGTTTTATTATATTTTTTGCTATTTATTTGTAGAGAGTGAAACAAATTTGTTGTTCCACTTATTTATGCCTTCATTGTTTTTTTTCTTGTATGTGCCCCGACTAGGTATCAAACCCTCAACTTTGGCGTATCGGGATGGTGCTCTTAACCAACTGAGTTACCCTGCTAAGTCTTACACTTTTCTTTCTCTCTTTCTGATTTCTCTTGGCTTGTTATGGGCCCCTTCCTGGGGCTCAGAGGAGTGAGTAACGTGGGGGAAGGGACCCAGGACACCTTTGGCTGTCTGCCAGTAGTGGGGTATAGCACCAGAAAGGAACCTTTATGGCCCAGTGATGTGTAGACTTTTGTACCAGTTTTAGGAGGCACCATATGCCGTCATTCCCTATTTTCCAGGTGATAAATGAAGCCCTCATTCCTATGGGTTAATGCAGGCTTAGAAAGAGATACTATTGTGATAATGAATGTGTTTCATTAGGGTGCTGCATTGGAATTCAGAAGGTAAAAACTGAAAAATTGCTCCGATTTTATCTGATTTGCTAGTAGGTTCTATTTTCCTCCTCCTATATCTGATAAATTCATTGAAAAAGAACTGTTTTGGCACCCCTTCCCCAGAAATCATTGGCAAAGCTGCCTTTCACCTCCTTGCTTCCCAGAAGATAGAGAAATTTCTCCTGTCCCGGGCTTGGGTCTGCGGAGACCTGGGTCAGGAAAGGCAGTAACCACCAAGGGGAAGGCCTGTTGGTCAGCATGGGGCAAAGGTGAGGAGGACCAAGCCTGAGCCTGAAGAGGAGATAAATATTTGCTGACGTTATGTCCTCACCGTTTTCAGAGGAGTCATCGTTTTTGGCTGGGGTGAGAGAGAGTGAGGTGTGGGAGACGGGCACTCCAACTAGGGAAGCACCGAGGCAAGGCCGTGCTCGGGTGACCGTTCCTCTGGCTTCTTTCTTTCATGAGCAGGTGAGGATCATTCGAAGCCTGGGAGGGCAGGGCTGAAGCTATGTTTAGGATAACTGGAGTTTCCAAGGGCTTAGGCTTCCTAACTCTGACCGGTCTCAGTGTCTCTTCACCTTAAGCCTTTACTTTCCAGCTGAGCATCGCCGCTTTCCAGCAGGGCTTTGCTGCTGACCCACTGTGATGCAGGCGGTGCTGCTGCTTTGCGGAAGCTTGCTCTCCCCAGTGGCTGCCTTTCCAAGAAATGTCCAGAAAGGGGCTCTGACCTCCCAGCTGTGTTTCACAGAACTGGGCATCCTTCTAACATGCTCTCTAACCAGATCCTAACACCTTCCAGGATCTCTTGGCCCTTCTTAGCCCCTCTGCCTATGTACCTATCCAACTTGGCTCTGGAGGTGGCCCGGGAGGAGGCTGGCTGCCCAGCTGAGGCCCACATTCTGCAGCTGCAGCTTGTTCGCGTGAAAGGGAAGGACCTCTGAAACCCTCATTCGTGACAGTAAAAAGCACAACGAGGAAGAAGGCATTGGCAATAGCAAGGTCATTCTGAGGGGTCTGGCCAAATCCCACACTCAGACTGTCACCCTGAGGAATGTTAAACAGCCACCGGCGTGGCTGGTCTGGCCGTTCAGATGGTGACTGAGTGCTGAGGAGCCACCCCCCGTATTGCTGCCAACACAGGCCAGAGCTTCTGTGTCATCCCCTAGGACTGCAGGTGTGATCAGAAACGTTGAAGAATTAGGCAAAAAGCTGAAGAAACCCCCAAGTGTCTATGGATGATAACAATCAATGTAATTTATCAAACGCTCCAGTTATTCTGAGGTGCTTTCTGGGGAAGTTGACCAGCATTTGTCCAGCTTTACTTCGGATATTCAGTGCCACGTAGGTGATAAGTCTCCTCTACCAGAACCGTGTTCAAGGATGGGATATGAAAGAAAAAAAAAGAAAGAGATGGGATATGTTAAGTAGTTAGACGTTTTGGAGAGCAATTAGGACAAAAGTATTCTCTTAATCCCAGTGCTAAAACGTGTGGCTGGTATTAGCCTTGCTCCTCTCCATTTAGTAGCTCTCAGTCTCTATTCCTGAATCCATTTCCTCCTTTCTTTCTGCTCTCATATATTGGGCATATAATGTGTTTTAAGCATGAATGGTATTTTAACCTTTTCTCATTCATTTCCCTGTACCAAAACCTCAATTAGATGCTGTTTTGGCTTGCGAATTGATTTTTTTTCTTATTAATACAGTATTTATTTGTCTTCCTTTTGTCAAACCCTGAGCCAACCACTTTCCCCAGGCTGCCCAGGGAGGTATAGGAAAAGGAACATACAGGGCAGACAAGACTGAGAGCGGGAAAAAGAACTAGGGGAGGTGGAGACAGCTCCTTCCCATGGCGAAGAGGATGAGAAAGGCCACCATCAGGCAAAAGAGCCCCCTGGCCTCTGAGAGGGCAAAGCCCAGAATGGCGGAGGAGAAGAGCTGTTGCTTCAGAGAAGGGTTCCTGGCATAACCAATGACGAGGCTCCAAACACAGTCCCAATTCCGGCCCCAGAGCCTGCCACCCCGACTGTGACAGCCCCAGCCCCAATGAACTTGGCTGCTGTGTCGATGTCCCTTGAAATGGCACTGCTTTGGAAGCTGCGGCTAGAAATAAGCAAGGTCTGGGGACATGGGGCTGCCAAGCTGCTGAGGCTGTCCTCTGTCTGTCTCTGGTCGTTTCAGCACCACTGCAGGCGCTGCCCGGCTCAGCTGAGAGGCGCTCCTGACCGAGGAGGAGGTGGAGACAAACTTGGTGCAGGCATACATTTTCAGGGGCCGAGGGGAGCTGCTCCCAGTGTGGAGAAGACAGAACGAATTGAATTTTTAAACTGAAAAAATTTTAAAAGAGCAAATAGTAGATCTATACCTAATTTCTGATTCTGGGTGTCCTGGCTTCTCTCATGAGCTAGAATGGGAACAAGGCAGAGACCTGTAGAAAATGCCAAAGCCTCAGCCAGTTTGGCTCAAAGGATACATCATTGGCCTGCGGACTGAAAGGTCCCGGGTTTGATTCTGGTCAAGGGCACATGCCCGGGTTTCAGGCTCACTCCCCAGTGTGGGACGTGCAGGAGGCAGCTGATCAATGACTCTCTCATCATTTGATGTTTCTATCTTGCTCTCCCTCTCCTTTCCTCTCTAAAATCAATTTTAAAAAATACTGTTTAAAGGGTAAAATAAAATTTAAAAAAGAAGAAAGAAAATGCCAAAGAACAGTCTTAGGTATTGAAGTCAAGTGTACAAGGGGCAAGGTCTGAGCACCAGTACTAATGGACGGATATTTGCAGAGATTACATCTCTTACTGATCATAGGGGATAGCAAATACCCTTTATTCATGGGCAGAGAAGTGGCAGCACTGAATTGAGCAGCTACCAAACCTTGTCGAAGTAGTCTAACTTCTCAGTGCCTGGACCGTGAAGTAATTTGGGGGATCCTATAAATGGGTGGAAATAAACCAGAGGAAGTCCCTGATAACCTAAAGATAGAGAAGGCCAAGTGCAAACAATTGAGTGCATTTCCTGTTTCCTTGGCCTTGGCCTAAAAAGAAGCTTGAAGTAGTTGGAGGGGGTATTCCCTGAATCCTGGGAACTTCCAGACCACATCTCAGGGGACTATGTTTCTGGTTTCCCCCTCTCCAGTGTACTCTGGTCCAGACATGCGTGGCCTCAGACTCATCATACCACTGGAGCTGCTGCTTTGTTGCTACCTCCTGCTGCACCCTGTGGATGCCATTTCCTATGGAAACCAGACAAATGTCCTGATGCACCTTCCCTCATCCTTGGAATCCTGGCCACCCTCCTCAGGCCCCTTGCCCTGCCAGACCCTGCTCCCAAAGTCCCTGCCTAGCTTTGCCCATATGGCCCCTCTACCCAAGTTTCTGGTAGGCCTGTCACTGATGGTGGCGCTGGAGGAAGCTGGCTGCTATGCTGATGCACAGGCCCTGCAACTTCAGCTCTACCGCCAGGGCGGTATACATGCTACACAGATCCTCACCCGACATCTTCAACGGCTGGAGAAAGGCAGAAACACAGAGAGGGGAGTGTCAGTGGATACCCTGGCCTCTGCTCTGCAGCTGTTGGCCCGGGAACAGCTGGGCCCAGAAAGGGCCCGACGCTCCATCATCCAGGACTGCGACTTGGAGCAGGAGCAGAAGGTGCACAATATACTCCAGTGGTTGCCAAAAGTGGGAACCTTCTACAACCTGGGCACAGCCTTGTTTTATGCTGCTCAGAACTGTTTGGACAAGGCCAAGGAACGAGGCCAAGATGGGATCATAGATCTGGGTTATGACCTTTTAATGACGACGACTGGACTGGCAGGGGGGCCCATGGGAGTAGTGATCAGCACTGCACTTAAACCTGCAGTGAAGGCTGGGGTCGAACGCCTGATCCAGTATTACCACTAGAAAGAGCCAGCCCAGTCTATGTGCGTCATTAGTTGAGCTGCAACCTATGAACCAGGAGATTGCCATTCGATTCTGGCCAGGGCATATGCCCGGATTGCAGGCTCGATCCCCAGTGTGGGGTGTGCAGGAGGCAGTCAATCAATGATTCTCTCATCGATGTTTCAATCTCTCTTTCCCTCACCCTTCCTCTCTGACATCAATACAAAATATATATTTTAAAGAGAGGCAAACACCCCTCCTCCAGAGACTAGCAAAGAGGGCTTGGGCAGCACCTCCATGGTGGCCCCTTTGGTGTGAGATGTAGTAAATTAAGCTCCTTACTGGGAGCGGCCCTTATTCCAGGACTATGAATATGACCCCGAGAAAGAGTTTTGGAATATAAAAAGTGGTAAACACAGAATAAATAAATCTGCTATTCTAAATCTGACAAGCTGTGTGCAGAATCCAAATTTCTGATTTGTTAACGGGGCGGAAGGCAGTGCTACAAAATGTTTGGGGTTTGGAGTCCGAGGGTTTGGTTTTTAATCCAGACTCCACTCGTTTGAGCCTCGATGATTACTGACTAAAAACTTTCTCCAAGCTCCGTTATTAAAATTTCTAAAGAGGGGGATGATGATTTTCAGTTCTATGGGTTTGGTGGAAATTTAAAAAGGAACCTAAAGCTTTTAGCACAATACCATCAGTAAATACTTATTTTGTTATTACTTCAGCCCTCCCCTTCGTATCCCAAAATGTTGACATTCCGGCCCCACCCCTTCTTGCGGAGCACTGGTCGCTTCCACGGTCCGAGCTAGTCTCATTTCCTTATCTGCGAGGCGGTTCTTCTCGGAAATCAGCCGCTTCAGTCTGGGGCTATTCCATTAATTGGACTCCTCCCTCCGCAGACGTGGGGCGGGGCTTGCTTGAGGTTTTCCCACCAATCGCTGGAGTTGGAGGTGTGGCTTCCGCCTTGCTGGTCCCGCCCCGCGGAGACGGAGAAGCTGCGGCGGAGCCAATGAACTCACAGCCTGGGGCGTGGGGGCGGGAGGCGCTGGTGCGGAGCTCCGGGTGGGGAAAGGAAGCCTTGGCCGGAGCCACTGGAGGGAGAGGGGACTGAAAACCCCACCAGGTACGGACCCCGAGAGGGCGCGCGGGAATTGGGGGTGGAGGCGCGAGTTACCCCCTGGGAAGTGCGCCTGGCCGGGGAGCTCTGACCCGGTGACATAGGCGCTGTCACTTGCTGCAACCTGATGACCCCCATCTTGTCGGGTCTAGGTCCCCAACTGTAGCCCCCTCTTCTCTCCCCCAAATTCCCCTGCAACCTCCAAGACCCGGAACTTGACATTGTTGCATTGGTTTAGTGTCTTGCCAACGCTTTTACCTTCTGGCTTGTGATACTTTTGATTCTCATTTACGCCCCCCCCCCCCACACACACACACCCAAAAATCAATGTCTGAGGGTAGATACGATCTATCATCCTTATTTGTTATGTGAAAAAGTATAATATACAGCCCTGGCCGGGTTGCTCAGTTAGTTAGAGCTTCCTCCCCAGACGCCAAGATTGCGGGTTCCATCTCCAGTCAGGGCATATATACAAGAAGCAACCAGAGAATACATTCAATGGAACAAACATCGATGTTTCTCTTTCTCTTACTAAAATCAGTTTTTTTAAAAAAAAATTTAAGTCGCAGATAAAGCCCTGGCCAGTGCCCTCAGTGGTTGGCACGCCCACCGCACACCGCAGTATTCCAGGTTAAGGCTCGTCCCCGGGTTGTAGGTTGGATTCCCGGTTGAGCGCCTGTGGGAGGCAACCGATGGAAGTTTCTTCTTCACATCGATGCTGTCTCGCTTTTCCTCTTATAAAACTCAGTAAAAACATACCCCCCACCCCCAGCCCTAGCCGGTTTGGCGTAATGGATAGAGTCGCCTGCGGACTGAAAGGGTCCGGTTCTGTTCTATTCCCGTCGAGGCTACTTGTCCGGGTTGCAGGCTCTGTCCCCAGTGGGGGGCGTGCAGGAGATAGACAGTCAGTGGTTCTCATCATTGATGTTTCTGCCTCTCCCTCTCTCTTCCTTTCAGAAATCAATAAAATAAAAATAAAAATAAAGGACCCTCCAGCCTGGCTTGCGTAGTGGGCGACCTATGAACCTGGAGGTCTTGGATGGATTCCTGGTCAGGGCACATAAAAATATACATATTTAAAAAGAAACATATCGTCGGGTGAGAATTAAAAATAAATAAGTAAAGATAGGTGATTTTTTAAAGTTTTATTTTTAAATATATTTTATTGATTTTTTATAGAGAGGAAAGGAGAGGGATAGAGTTAGAAACATTGATGAGAGAGAAACATTGATCAGCTGCCCCCTGCACGCCCCCTACTGGGGATGTGCCTGCAGCCAAGGTACATGCCCTTGACCGGAATCGAACCTGGGACCCTTCAGTCCCCAGGCTGACCCTCTATCCACTGAGCCAAACCAGTTAAGGCTCCTGTTGTTTCTTATATTGCCTTACTCTTTTAATACCAGCCAATTTGTTCCTTGAGAACTAGAGCCTCTTCTTTTTTTTAAATGCAATACAGGTATACATAGTTTAAAAAGTCAAGCATTACTAAAAGGCTTAAAGTGAAAAATAAGAGCCCCTGCCCAATCATGTCCTTCTGTTCCTAATTCCTAGAGGTAGAAAGGCAGCTCATAATTATTCATACTGGTGGAAACAATTTCTCCCGCCCTAAATTTTTCTTTGATTTATAATAAAAAAATTATATGACATGTTTAGACCATAGGTGTGCATGTTTGTTCTTTTCTGTAAGGTTGAGGTTGCAACAAGAGTAAGTGTTAATTTCCGAAACAGACAGATGGCAGTGAGTAGGGCAAGCTAGGGAGAAAGATTCTCTGCCTAGTCTACTTGGTGACAGGCAAAAACCAGTTTTGAGTGAAGCTTCTGAGTCTCTGACAAATTTGATAATATACATGAAGACTCAGAGATCTACAAAGATCATAAAAGGTGACATAGTCTTAGGAATTGAATGACCCCTTGCACAGCTTTTATTTTTATTTTTTTTTAATATTTTTATTGATGTCAGAGAGGAAGGGAGAGGGAGAGAGAGATAGAAACATCATTGATGAGAGAATCATTGATCAGCTGCCCCCTGCATGCCCCACACCGGGGATCGAGCCCACAACCCAGGCATGTGCCCTGACTGGGAATCGAACCGTGACCTCCTGGTTCATAGGTCAGAGCTCTACCACTGAGCCATGCTAGTCAGGCCCCTTGCACAGCTTTTAAACATTTAGAATGGAGCTCTCACTTTCTACTTGGAGAGCAGTTTATAGAGTACTAGAGGACCGGCGCACTCGGATGGGGGGAGGTCCCTCAGCCCAACCTTCACCCTCTCACAGTCCAGGAGCCCTCAGGGGATGTCCAACTGCCGCCTTAAGCTTGCTCTCCACACTGCCTTAGTTCCCACCACCGCGCTGCCCTTGCCAGCCATGAGCCCAGTTTCTGGCTGAGCAGTGCTCCCTCTGTTGGAGTGTACTGACCACCAGGGGGTAGCTCCTGCATTGAGCATCTGCCCCCTGGTGGTCAGTGTGTGTCATAGCGACCAGTTGTTTTGCTGTTTGGTCAATTTGCATATTAGCCTTTTTTTATATAGGATACTAGAGGCCCAGTGCACAAAATTCATGCACGGGTAGGGTCCCTAGGCCTGGCCAGCGATCAGGGCCTACCAGGGCTTTCTGGCTGCCAGCTGAGGCCTTCCTTCCCCAGCTGCCAGCCACCAGCTGGGCCCTTCCTTCATTCTTTGCTGCCCCCGGTGGTCAGTGCATGTCATAGCGAGTTATCGAACTCCCAGTCTCCCGGTAGAGCTTACATATTAGTCTTTTATATATGTAAATTTTATCTCCAAGGAGGTTTCAGCCCCTGATAAAGCTTTGGGGCCAGCAGGGATCATGCTAAAGTAAATACTTATGACCCACACTATCTTTAAATGCTCTAGCATAAACAAATACAAACATATCTAAATATATAAAAGTCTAAGTGACTAGTTGACCATTCGATGACCACCAGGGGGCAGATGCTCAATGCAGGAACTGCCCCCTGGTGGTCAGGGCACTCCTACTGTGGGAGCACCGCTCAGCTGACCAGCGGGCACCAAACTCTGGGGTCATGGCTGGAGAGCGCGCGCTAATATTGCCTTAGGACGGGCATGTGGAGACTGCAGCAGAGTGGCAGCAAGCCTACCAAGCGATGGTGGCAGTGGGCAGGTGCAGCAGGACCAGGATGAGCAAGAGCAACTGCAGGTTTCAGCCAATCCCCACAGGCCAGGCCAAGGGACCCTACTGGTGCATGAATCTGTGCACCGGGCCTCTAGTAAATTTATAATAAACTAGAAGCCCAGTGCACAGAATTACTCACAGGTGGGGTCCCTCAGCCTGGCTGGCAATCTGGGCTGATTGGGGCCAGCTGACCAGGGGGAGCAACCATGGGAGATTGGCCAGCCATGGGGGGTTGGCTGTGGGAGTGCACTGACCACCAGGGAGCAGTTCCTGCATTGAGCATCTGCCTCCTGGTAGTCAGTGCATCATCATAGCAACCAATTGACCAGTCGAGCGGTTGACCAGTCATAATGATCACTTAGACTTTTAGATAGATAGATAGATAGATAGATAGATAGATAGATAGATAGCAGGAGATAGATAGATGTATTGGGGGAGATAGATTTACAAATGATAGAAACATCATTAATGTTAGTTGAAGATGAAGGATTGTACATGGATGATCTTTGTACTATTCACTATACTTTGTGTGCGTTTGAAAGCTACCATTAAAACAAAAAGGGCTCTTAAATAGTACTCCCTGGAAGAATTATACCAAACTAGTAACATTGGTTTCTGGAGAGGAGGGGAAGAGACCATGATTGGGAGTGTTGGTCTATGCCTCTCTCCCCGTCCCTTCCTCTCCGAAACCAATACATACCCCCCTTTTTTCTTACCTGTATAATTAAAGACATTTTTAATAGGTAATAATAAAGTATCACGACACTGTGGGTGATTTAGTCCAGCAAACTCTACAATTGGGAACCTAAATCCTTCAGACTCAGATCCCAGATGGCACAGTGGGAGATGCTGCAGAATCTCGACAGCCGATTTCAGGATCAGCTGCACCAGCTCTACACAAATTGCCTCCTGCCGGTGGACATTCGACAGTACCTGGCTGTGTGGATAGAGGACCAGAACTGGTGAGGCTCTCAGAAAGCTGGGTGGTGGGCAATGAGGAAAATGGGTTCTTTTTTCTGAGCCCCTAGGATCCTGAAACACCGATGGCAGGAGGGGCTGAAGGTAGTAGCAACCCTGAGGAGATACTAATCTTTGTCATTCCTGGTCTCCAGGCAGGAAGCTGCGCTGGGCAATGATAATTCCCAGGCTAATATGCTCTGCCACCACTTCTTGGACCAACTAAACTATGAGTGTGCCCCCTGCAGCCAGGACGCTGAGTGCTTATTGTTACAGCATAACTTGCGAAAATTCTCTCGGGACATTCAGGTACTGGAGGAGTGGCAATAACGAAATAGGAATGGGAGCTGTAGAGTGCGGCTCTGGGTATAGAACAGGACCTGGACGTGCAAAGGTTCAGGGCAGAGCTGGGGAAAGGGTTTGGGAGATCGCTGGCAGAGAGAAGGTCAGTGTTTAGATGAACCTGTTGGGAAGACCAGGGTTTGTGGACCAGTGGTGAAAGAGGGAAGGGCTAGGGACCCTGGAGGAGGGGAAGGATTGCATCACTGATGGGGGTGTTCATTGAAGGCAGTTGAATGGGATCAATCTTCTCTCTTTGCCTCCTGCAGGCCCTTCCCCGGGGCCCTATCCAGTTGGCTGAGATGATCTTTAATCTCCTTCTGGAAGAAAAACGAATTCTGATGCAGGCTCAGAGGGCTCAAGTGGTGAGAGCAGTTTGCTGATGACATGGGAAGCCCTGGAGTGGACAGGCCATGGAAAGGACTCAGGAACTTTTGTCTCAAAACAAGATCCCCAAGTGGCCTGTTGTATAATTTCAGGGCTGGACTTTAGGGATGAAAGGTCAGAGTTGAATGTGCTCAGAGCCTCTTATTTCAGGAGCAAGAAGAGGCAGCACTCGAAGCACCTGTACAGAGCCAGCAGCATGAGATTGAATCCCGGATCCTGGAATTAAGGGCTATGATGGAGGTTGGTGGATGTGGCCAGAGTCAGGGTGGGCAGGATCCAGCCTGCCTGCCGCCACAGAAGCAGCCTCATCTGGGTCTCCTCCCCCTGCAGAAGCTGGTGAAGTCCATCAGCCAGCTGAAGGACCTGCAGGACGTCTTCTACTTCCGATACAAGACTCAGGCCCCAGGTAAGGAGCACATTGCGGGGTGGGAGAAGGACAAGTTCCTGCCGGAAGGCCGAGGGTAAGAGAGCAGCGGGAAGTCCCAGTAAAGAGAAATGGCCTTTGGCTGCGCCCCCCCTGGCTGTAGTTCCACTGCCATGCAAAGCTCCAAGTGCCAGGGTCTGCTGTGGGGGTTGGGCTGGAGGTGTGGCTGAGGGACAGCTAGTGAGTGCTGGAGTAGAGAGTGTAGGCTGCTTCTGTTTCAAGCATGGTCATTGAGAATCCGCCGGAGGGCCCAGAGGGATCTGTGCTTTGCTTTGGTTCCCCTTCCTCTCCCGTCAGAATTCCCCCTTCCCGACCCGGACTGAGGTCTAGGTCAGGAAGGTGAGGGGAAGGAGCCCTAGGTCTGAGCACTTGTCTCACTTCCTGCTCCTGCCATCCAGCGAGGACATCTTCTTTGGACCCCCATCAGGCCAGACAGCAGCAGGTTCTGCAGGAAACTCTCAATGAACTGGACAGAAGGAGAAAGGTGGGAGGCAAAGAACAGAGGGCGTGGGCAGCAGGGGACTGTGGGGAATGAGGGACCTGGGAGCCTGGGCTTTTTCGTCCCTCTATCCCCAGTTGGATGGTGGGGGATGAGGGTGGGAGGTGCTCCACACTCACTTAGATCTTTCTTAGGAGGTGCTGGATGCCTCCAGAGGACTGCTCGGCCGATTGACTACCGTGATTGACCTCCTGCTGCCCAATTTGGAGCAGTGGAAAGCGCAGCAGCAGAGAACCTGCATTGGAGCCCCCCCAGATGGAGGGTTGGAACTTCTCCAGCTAGAGAAGTGGTGAGAGGCACTTCCCACCCTCATGCTCACCCAGCCCTTGGCCTAGCTAGCGCCCCGTGCTTTGTGATGTCCCGTATACGGTAAGAGGTATTGCTTTCCTAATCTCTGCTCCCCAGAACGATCCCAGCTCCCTTATCTGACTACAACTGTCCTCTGCTCTGCATTCTCGCTACCCAGAGTCCTTCATTTTTGGACATTTCTTTTTTTTTATATATATATATATATATATATATTTGTATTGATTTCAGAGAGGAAGGGAGAAGGAGAGATAGAAATGTCAATCTTGAGAGAGAACCATTGATTGGCTGCCTCCTGCACGCCCTCTATTGGGAATTGAGCCTGCAACCCTGAGTATGTGCCCTTGACCGGAATCAAACTTGGGGGGACCCTTCAGTCCGCAGGCTGACTCTCTATCCACGCACCCAAACCAGCTAGGGCAGCAGAGCTCTTCATTTTTAATCACCTGGGAAATATACTGCTTTTGTTTGTGCAGTGAACATGATGCAAAAAAAAGAGAAAATTACTTATTACCTTACTACCCAGATGTAGCTACTGTAACATTAAACAAAATTGAGCCCTAGCCAGTTTGGCTCAGTTGGAAGAATGTCAGCCTACAGACTGAAGGGTCCCAGGTTTGATCCTGGTTGAGGGCACATGCTTGGGTTGCAGGCTCAATCCCCAGTGTGGGGCGTGCAGGAGGCAGCCAATCAATGACTGATTCTCTCTCATCATTGATGTTTCTCTCTCTCTCTCCTTCTCTCCTCCTCTCTGAAATCAATAACAAATATTTTTTTAAAAATTGAATCCTACTGTTCATACTATTTTGAGACACATAGGCTTTTTTTTTTTACCTTAGCAGTATCCTATCTAATAAAAGAGTAATATGCAAATTGACCATGCCGCCAATCAAGCCATGCCCACAGTCACACCCACCAGCCAATCAGGAGCAACTTATGCAAATAAACCCCAACCAAGATGGCTGTTGCCACTGAGAGCAGGAGGGAGGCTTGGGTTTCCCCGGCAATGGAGGAAACCAAGCTTTCCTCCTGCCTTTGCTAGCCTAGGCCTCCACTCAATGCTACAAAGTTTCAATTATAGAAGATATATCCCAACAGAAATGGTGACAGCCACGGAGCTGAAGAGAGCAGAGGCAACAGATGCCTGGGCGATGGAGGAAGCCAAGGTTCTATAGCCTTAGCATCTCGACCTCCACTCTAGGCTACAAAGTTTCAATTATAGAATATAAATTAATCCCAGATCCCAGGGCCTCCACTTGGGTCGCTGGGGGGGGTGGCCGGCCTGCAAACCACCACAGGCCCCTTGCCCAAGTTGCCCCACACCCCAAGGGAACCCCCACCCTGATCCGGGACACCCTTCAGTGCAAACCAGATGGCCCCCATCCATCACCAGGCCTCTATTCTATCTAATAAAAAAGTAATATGCAGATTGACCATCACTCCAACACACAAGATGGCTGATCCCATGTGGTCAAAGATCCTGCCCCCATGTGGACACAAAATGGCCACCACAAGATGGCCAGTAGGGGAGGACAGTTGGGAGGGACCAGTTGGGGGCGATCAAGCCTGCAGGGGAGGGCAGTTAGTGGTGACCAGGCCAGCAGGGAGAGAAGTTGGGGGCAAACAGGCTGGCAGGGGAGCAGTTAGACATCAGTCAGGCTGGCAGGGGAGTGGTTAGAGGGTGATCAGACTGGCAGGCAGAAGAGGTTAGGGGCAATTAGGAAGGCAGGCAGGTGAGCTGTTGGGAGCCAGCAGTCCTGGATTGTGAGAGGGATCCCTGATTGGAGAGGGTGCAGACTGGGCTGAGGGACAACCACCCCCCATGCACGAATTTCGTGCACCGGCCCTCTAATATTATAATATTTACCCACTAGAGGCCCAATGCACGAAATTCGTGCAAGAGTAGGCCTTCCTTCTCCAAGCTGCCGGCACCAGCTTCCCTCTGGCACCCAGGACCCAGGGTTCCCTCTCAGCCCTGGCTTCATCTGCACAGTCGTCCGGAAAGATGTCTGGATGGTTGCTCTGCTGTCTGTTCTAATTAGCATATTAGCTCTTTATTATAGAGGATGTTACTTTCAATGGCTGCCTTATTCTCTATATGGAGGTAACAGAATTTAATTAATGAACTATTATTTTTGGACATTTGGGTTGTTTTTAATTCTTGCTATTTTTCTAGTAAACTTTTTATTTTATATTAATTTTTAAAATACATTTTTCAGTTTATTTCAGAAAAGAAAGGAAAGGGAGAGAGAAATAAAAACATCAAAGATGAGAGGGAATCATTGATTGGCTGCCTCCTGCACACCCACTACTGGGGATCGAGCCCACAACCCAGGCCTGTGCTCTTGACCAGACCTGAACCAGCATCTCCCAGTAAATAGGCCAATGCTGTATCCACTGAGCCAAACCAGTTAGGGTTCATTGTATTGTTTAAAAAATGTATCTTAGGAGTACATTTATTTGTTTGTGGGTTTTTGTTTTGTTTTGTTTTTGTCAATTCGAACCTGATGATATGTTTCCTTTTTTTTTTTTTTTTTTTAAGAGAGAGTAGGAGAGGGAGAGACAAAAAGAAACATCAGTGGGAGAGAGACATATTGGTGGATTGCCTCCCGCACCTGAGGCTGGGTATTGAGCCTGAACTGACCTGAATCCAACCCGTGACACTTGACTATGCAGGCTGATGCTCTCTCCCCTGAGCAAAACTGGCTAGGGCAAGAGTGCGTTTATTAAATGTGGGGCCGGTGAAACCAGGAGGGGCGAGGCCAGAAGAAGCGGGAGGAGACAGCCCAGGTGGGGCTGCTTTGGCCCTAGAATTGTTACGGGAAAGAAGTGAGCAGAGGCAGGGCTGCTGTCGGCTCACGGGAGAGTCAGAGGAAAGGGGGCCTTGAGGACTGGTTTAGGGGTTAGGCCTGGATGAGCTCCCATGGCCTGTTGCTCCCCTGGTTGCAAGTCTCTGGGGGATCTGTAGAGTTTAGGAGATGCATGCCTGTGAGGAAAGAAGACGGGAAAGGGAAAGGAGCCAGCATCTCCCAGGAATGACAGCTTGTCTTGTTTCATTGTTTTTTAATAAAAAGAGGTATTGCTTTTTCTGATTACAAATACAGTGTATACCAATTGAAAAAGTTTCAGACAACGTAAAAGAGTAGAGAATGCCCTGCCGGGTATGGCTCAGCAGTTAAGCACCAACCCAGGAACCAGGCCGTGACCGGTTCAGTTCCTGGTCAGGGCACATGCCCAGGTGTGGGCTTAGTCCCCAGTGGGGGCGGGGGGCATGCAACAGGCAGCCAATCAGTGATTCTCTCTCATCACTGATGTTTCTACCTCTTTCTCCTTCTTCCTCCCTCTCTGAAATCAATAAAAATATATTAAACATAGTAATAATACTTTAAAAAATGAAAGAGAAAAGAAAAAAAATCAACCATCTTTTTAATCTAATCATGCAGAGATAGGTACCCTCTGTTTATGCTTTTGCATACTTTTTCCAGATTTTCCCTATGCATATACAAAAATACATCTATTTTAAGTAAAATCATATCCTATCTATACCATTTTATAATTTTTAAAATTTTAATATTTGTGGATATTTTTGCATGTTAAATATTTGAGCCTATATCATCATATTTAAAGGTTGCATAGTATTCCATTATGTGTATATGCCATAATTTATATACCTAATGACCAAATGTTATGACAAATAACAAATTTCCTGGTACATTTATATTTGTCCATTTGTCTGATTATTTTCTTAGGATATATCTTAGAAATGGAATACTATAAAATGTATGCACTCTTTTTGAGGCTTTTTAAAAAATAGTTTCAAACTACTATCCCAATTTGCTTATAGTTTTTCTGTCACTACGTTGCCTATTGTTAGTTTTTTTTTAACAGAGGCAGTAAACTATAGAAGTCAAAAGTATGAACTGTGCAGCCAGACTGCCTTGGATTACATATAATTTTATTTCTTACTAGTTTTATGACCTTGAGCAAATTGCTTTTGCTTAACTTTTCTGTACCTCAGTTTTATCAGCTGTAAAATGGGGATAATAATAGTATCTACTAAATAGGATTGTTGTAAGAATTAAATGCATTCATGTGTGTAACGCACTTAAATAGTATATATCAAGCATCATATGAAAGTTAGCTTTATTATGTTCATCTTTTACCAATTTTAATGTGAAAGTGGCTTTGATTTTCATTTCTTGGATTATGAATCATGTTGAATAATCAGTGCTTCCTGAATTCTTTCTTTCTTTCTTTTTTTTTTTTTTTGTCCCAATCAGTTTTAATTCTCCACATAGTTAAAGGGGAGCTCTTAGAGCCTGTTTCTGGGGGTTCAGGAAACTCATAGATTCTCTCTCATTGGGTTCTATCACTCAGGTTCACGGAAGGAGCAAAGCTATTGTTTCGACTGCGGCAGCTGCTGAAGGAACTGAAGGACTTGAGTCAACTGGTTAGCTACCAGAATGACCCTCTGATCACAGGGGTGGACATGCAGGAGGCCCAGGTCACAGAATTGCTACAGCATCTGCTCCACAGGTTTAGAGGCCATGGAGGGACCTCGAGGGAGGGAGGGAAGAGGGGGGGCCATTCTCACAGATGCTGAGCTGTATAGTCTCTCCACTTCTCTCTTCCCAGAGCCTTTGTGGTAGAAACCCAGCCTTGCATGCCACAGACTCCCCATCGGCCCCTCATCCTCAGGACTGGGAGCAAGTTCACTGTCCGAACAAGGTTGGCGTTTCAGAACTCATTCCCAATTCCTTTTCCAGACCTGGCACTGTTCGCTTTCTGGCTTTAAAGATCTTCCCACTCTTGGTTGTTCTTTCTCCCCGCCCCCCGCCCAAATCAATCGACCTCTTCTAATCTCTTCCCTTATCTTTTTCAAACATCTGGTCTATTCGGGAGTTGAGGTTAACCGTTTCTCCATCCACCTCTCTCCTCCCCAGGCTGCTGGTGAGGCTCCAGGAAGGCAGCGAGTCACTGACTGCCGAGGTCTTTATTGACAAGTAAGTTGGAGCAGGTGAAAGATGGGACAGAGAGTGGCCAGGATGTGGGCTGAGGGGGGTGGGGGTGGGCAGAGGAGACACCTCCTTTTCCCTGAAGGCTCTGGGGCTGTGTTCCTCCCTCTTTCATTCCTACCTCATAGCAATAACAGTTCATCCCTTTTGTTGAGCATCTGCTGTGACATGCAGCTTGTCAGATGCTTCACTGTCTAGAAACCCTACGCGCTGGCTGTTGTCACTGCACCGTCGGACGAGAAAACAAGCTCAGCGAGACGGTGTGTCTTGAAGGCCACGTGGCTAATGAGCTGCCGGTTTGGGTGTGAACTTAGGCCTGTCTGATCCTGAAGACCAAATTCCTAATTTCTGTGCTGTTTTGCTTCCCAATGACTTTATTTTATTTTGTTTCTTTTCAGGCATCCTCCTCAATCACAAGGGTAGGTACCTGACCAAAAAAGCTGCAAACCTTGGTGCGCTGTGAGCTGCACAACCACAGGGGGGCAGCCCTGATGGGGCCCAGACAGGAGAAGGCTGACGTGGGTGGCATACAAGCAGAGGGAGATGGAGAGGTCTGCCATGAAATGGAACTTTTGTTGTTTTCCTGCTGAAGTTTAGAATAACTCTGTTCCTGTCCGTCTTACATTTCCTTCCTCCTGGAACAGCTTCCGGAAGTTCAACATTCTGACCTCAACCCAGAAAACTTTGACCCCCGAGAAAGGGCAGAGCCAGGGCTTAATCTGGGACTTCGGCTATCTGGTAAGAGGCTAGTGGCTGATATTTCTAATCCAATAGAGGAGGCTGGGGCAAGTCCCCAGGCCTTGGGAAGTCTTGTGGGCGGAACGGGTTCCAGGGATGCTGGGTCCCTCCTCTGGCATTCTCTCTCCTTCCCCTCAATTCACAGACTCTGTTGGAGCAGCGTTCGGGTGGTTCAGGAAAGGGCAGCTGTAAGGTGAGGCCTGGACAGAGGCTGGGGGACAGGAGGAGCATGCCCCAGGGCCCTCTGCTCACGGCTGTGGCTGTCCCAGGGTCCGCTGGGTGTGACAGAGGAACTGCACATCATCAGCTTCACGGTCAGATACACCTACCAGGGCCTGCAGCAGGACCTGACAGTGAGTGAAAAGGGAGGGAGGCTGGGAGAGGGAGCAAGCTCGGGAGAGGGATGAGGAGGGGAACAGAAGCCTCCCGGGTGAGGTGCTGCCCCTTGCCCCGCCCAAATGTCTGCAGCTAGACTCCCCACAGCCTCCGCTCTGACTCCCGTCCTCTCCCCAGGCAGACACCCTCCCTGTGGTGATTATTTCTAACCCGAATCAAGTCTCCATCGCCTGGGCCTCCATTCTCTGGTTCAATCTGCTCAGCCCAAACCCTCAGGTAGGCGGTGGGGCCAACAGGTGAAGGGTGGTGAGGAGGGTGTGGCAGCTTGGTGTGAGGGTGCTGCTCTGAGCCATCCTGCCCTCTCCCCATACCTACAGAATCAGCAGTTCTTCTCCAGCCCCCCGAAGGCCCCCTGGACCTTGCTGGGCCCCGCGCTCAGTTGGCAGTTCTCCTCCTACGTTGGCCGAGGCCTTGACCAGGACCAGCTGAGCATGCTGAAGGACAAGCTGTTTGGTACAGACCTCCTTTCCTGTCGGGTCCCGTCCCCCCCTTCCCACCTCAGCAGCCCTGGCCTTGCCTCCTCCCATCACCAAACGGGCTTTCTGTCCACAGGGCAGAACTCTGGGAGTGAGGGTGCCTTGTTGTCCTGGGCCGACTTCACTAAGGTAACACCCTCAACCTGGGCGGCCAGATCCTAGCCCCCCGCTTCCCCACACCCAGGGGCAGCTCCGTATCTCACCCTGCTTTTCCGCTCCGCCTCCAGCGAGAGAGCCCGCCCGGAAGGCTGCCGTTCTGGACGTGGTTAGACAAAATTCTGGACCTGGTACACGACCACCTGAAGGATCTCTGGAATGATGGGTGAGACCTTGGTCAGCCTCCCTCTCCCTAGACCCAGCTGCCTTTCCGGGCTTGAGTGGGCTCTGTGCGCCCCCATGTGGCAAATAGGGAGAGCGAGCAAAAAAAAAAAAAAAAAAAAAAAAAAACGGGGTCAAGGTCACACGCCCTCACATTTGCAATAATAGTCAGAGCCAGGATTGGTCAGCGTCTGTTGTGAGCCAGAGCCTGCTGGGTGCGCTCATGAATTCTCTCGTGTAACCTGACAACCGTGCTGAGCGCGCGCGGGCGCGTGTGTGTGTGTGTGTGTGTGTGTGTGTGTGTGTGTGTTGGGGGGTGTTGCCCCCCATGTCAGGTGAGGAAACCAAGGCCTAGAGACATTAAAGGGGCCGAATCAGGATTCAAAGCCGGGCCTGTGCTCTCCCCCACGCTGCCTGCCCCTCTGTGCGGCGCGTTGCCTTTTACGGGGTGCGTTTCCCCTGTGTGGCCTCACTGAGTCCTCACCCCTCTTCCACCCTGGGGGGTGGAGACTGTCCACAGCGCAGCAGCCTGTAAGCCGGCTGCCCCTCCAGGTCCCGGGAGGCAGGGAGGCAGGAGGCCCGCTCAGCTGCTTTCCCCGCTCCAGGCGCATCATGGGGTTTGTGAGCCGGAGCCAGGAGCGCCGGCTGCTGAAGAAGACCGTCTCGGGCACCTTCCTGCTGCGCTTCAGTGAGACGTCCGAGGGCGGCATCACCTGCTCCTGGGTGGAGCACCAGGACGACGGTCAGCTGCCCCGCCCCGCCGCTCCCCCAGCCCCTCCTTCCTGCCCCGCTGCCCGTGCTCCGCTTCCCGGGCTCCGTCCCGAACCCCCCGCCGCGGGTCTGGGGGTGGACAGGCAGAGCGGGGAGCCCCCGCGCCTGGGCTCCTCTCTCAAGCCTGTCTGTCCCAACACCCACCGTCCATCCAGATCAGGTGCTCATCCAGTCCCTGACCCCCTTCACCAAGGAGGTGCTGCAGTCGCTCCCGCTGACCAAAATCATCCGCCACTACCAGCTGCTCACCGTGGAGAACATCCCCGAGAACCCACTGCGCTTCCTCTACCCCCGGACCCCCCGGGACGAAGCTTTTGGGTGCTACTACGAGGACAAAGGTGAGAGTCACTGGCTGACTTCGCTGGAAGGTTGCAGGCATCCAGAAATCCACCTCCTTCCTTACCAACACGCAGAGAAGTTAAGGGGTTTGTTCGTGGGACACTGCTAATGAATAAGGAGATGGGACCGTCAGGACATCGGTCTGTGTCTCATCACTAACCTCCCTGCCTCTGTGTACGTCCCCGACAGTTAATCTCGAGGAGCAAAGGAAGTACCTGACCCGGAAGCTCATTGTGGTCTCTAACAGGTGCGATGTGAACTCTGCGGCCATCCTCCCCGGCCCCTTTTGCTGACATAGTAAACCAGCCTGTCCAAGTCTCGCTGGCCTCTCCCCCTCTCCCCCTCACTCCAGTCCTCTAGGTTTACCTGCTCCTCTACTCTCTCTCTCTTCTCTCTTTTCCTGCTGCCATCCTTCAGCTGTCTCCACAGAGGTTCCCTGACAATAATAGTCATAAGCCCTGATGTTAATGGATGTCTGATTGATGCCAAACATGGTACTAGATACTTTTATAACATTAAAAAAAAAACACCCAAAAACAGTTTGGCTCAGTGGATAGAGCATCGGCCTGCAGACTGAAGGGTCCCGGGTTCAATTCCGGTCAAGGGCACATGCCTGGGTTGTGGGCTCAGTCCAATGTGCAGGAGGCAATCAATCAATGATTCTCTCTCATCATTGATGTTTCTATCTCTCTTCCTCTCCCTTCCCCTCTGAAATCAATAAGAAAAAAATATATTTTTAAAAATATATTTTATTGATTTTTTTACAGAGGGGAAGGCAGAGGGATAGAAAGTCAGAAACATCGATGCAAGAGAAACATCCATCAGCTGCCTCCTGCATACCCCCTACTGGGGATGTGCCCATAACCAAGGTGCATGCCCTTCACTGGAATCGAACCCGGGACCTTTCAGTCTGCAGGCCGATGCTCTATCCCCTGAGCCACACCGGTTTGGCAAGCCTGTACTCTTAACCCCTCTGCTCTGTTACCTTCTTAGATTAGAGCAGTAGTCTCTGCTTGCTCTCCCATCCCCCAGGTCACCTCAGTGGATGAGTACTCTCTGTTTGTGTTGGGGTGTCCAGACAGGTGGATGAGGTGCAACAACCGCCGGAGCCTCATTTGGAGCCAGAAGTGGAGCCACTAGAGCTACCCCATGGGCTGGCGCCAGGGCCAGAGCTAGGGCTAGACCTGGAGCTGGAGCCACTGCTGAAGGCAGGGCTGGATCTGGGGCCGCCTCTGGAGCCACTGCTGGAGCCCACGCTGGACGGGGTGTCACAGGGAATGCCGGACCTGGGGCCAGCACTGAAGCTGGAGCCTCTTCTCGAGCCTGTTTCACAGCCCGTGCAAGAGCCAGAGTCCGATTTGCCCCATGATCTGAGACACTTGAACACTGAGGAAATGGAAAGTAAGTGATGAGATGGGGCCTCCCCTTTCCCAACTCCCCTCTCTCACCCATTACAGAAAATGCCCAGATCTAAGCTCCTCCTGGGAGAGGAGGCTCATTTCCCGTGTCATTCCTTTTACTAGGAAATGGACACCCCAACCCCTTCCCTAACTAAGTGCCCCCTCGGGCCCTGTCCAGGCCTCTGCTACCATCTCCCTCACTTTCCTGGGGGGGGGGGGGCGTTGGGAACTCCTTACCTCAGGGGAGAGCCTCACATCTCTCTGGACTTCCCAGTCTTCAGAAACAACATGAAGATTGAAGAGATCATGCCAAACGGAGACCCACTGTTAGCTGGCCAGAACCCCGTGGATGAGGCGTGCATCTTCCAATACAGCCATTTCTTCACAGATGGGCCCTTGAGTCCTTCTGACTACTAGGAACTATGTTTCCTCTCTTCTTTCCATAGCTTTTACCCCATACTGATCCCTACATCGTGGTGTTGCTCTCCCAGGGTGGGGCATCCGGCATGTGCCCCTTCTCAGCTGGGTTAACGGCCTGATTTGAAGTATAATATGGGGGAAGGAGGGCACCAGCGAACCAGAACAGGTGTTGGCCATGGCCCCGAGTAGGACCCTGGAGGCTGGCTGCTGCGCTGAGAGGGCAGCAGGTTTAGGAACAGGCCAGGACGGTTAGGAGGTACTTGGAGGGCTCAGAGAAGTTGCTTCTTCCAGGATGGGAGAATTTCAGAATTTTAGTAGCTGACGAGACGACCGTGGCCCTCAGTGAGGAACTGGCACATGGCAGGACTCCATTTCTCCCTCATGTCAAAGATGACTTCCTTCCTTCCTCCCCTCAATCCTGTCCTAGTTTCCTCTTTCCTACAGGGACTGAGAGCTTTCTGCCTCAGCCACACTGTGAAGCCCCCTTTGTCCCCGCGCCCCCCCCAGAGCCAGGGCTAGTAGAGCCACTACTGAAGGCAGGGCTGGACCCGGGACCTTTAGCAGTGGCCACATCATTCCTCCCCTGGAGATCGATCCTACCAGCCTAATGTGCCTGTGAAGCTTTGCACAAGAGCTAATTCTGCCTAGTCTCCACTTTCCCAATGCTTAGGAGACCAGGGATGTACGCTAGCTGGGAATTCAGGAACTGCTTTTTATAGTATAGATTGGTATGTTTACAAAGGAAGAGCTCTTAGATATTTCTAAGGCCTTAGATATTTCTCTGTTAAGATGTCACCCCTTTCTTTTGTGCAATATATTGTTTACCTGAGAAGACTGTTTCTATTCCTTGGGCGTGGCCTGGGCAAAGATCACGTTCCTGGCACTTGGGACCTTGAAGGTGTATCGAGTTCTGGACAACCTCCCACCTTAGCCATTCCCAAGACCACTAGCATTGCCCTAAGATGTGCTTCTAGGAGACCTGAGATGTAAGTGAAAGTGAGGCCTTCTGCACGCGCTGTTTCCTGCCTGGTCTGTTACAGCAGCGGCTTTACTCTTTTTTATCTCATAGCACATATAAACTAATTACTAAAATTTTGCAGCACACCAAAATTTTTTTTTGCTGATCTGACAGAAAAATAGGTATAACTTTGATTCACTCCTACAGAATGGCTATTGTTGTGTTGGTTGTTGTCATTTTTTTTATTTGACAGTCTAAGGAAAAAGAGGTCAGTGCTCCTGAATAAAGTTAGGTATTGTATATTTAAAAAATTTGGGGGGACACTAGTTGAAAATCGTGTGTTAGAGGAATGGTGCTACTGAGAGAGCCCCATCTGAGCAGAAGTGGCTAATAAACTTTGTGTTGACCTAGAAGTGTTTCCTCTTTGATCTTCTTTATTTCTCTTCTCACAAACACTGATGTTCTTAAAAACACCAACAGGCCATGTGGGATCAAGGTCAGCAAGGCATGGCATGTCTCCCCTCCCCCAGTGTGCCCCTCCTGTCATGTTTCTTCTTCTTCTTCTTCCCTGTTTGGAGCAACCCTTCCTGACCCTTAGATTCTTCCAGGGGATGGTGCTATATATGAGTGTGTGTAAGAGACGAGGTGTTATAGAATTAGCCCATTATTCCTGAGTGTGTAAGAGAGGAGGTGTTATAGAATTAGCCCATTATTCCTCAGAGTGTGTAAGAGAGGAGGTGTTATAGAATTAGCCCATTGTTCCTGAGTGTGTAAGAGAGGAGGTGTTACAGAATTAGCCCATTATTCCTCAGAGTGTGTAAGAGACGAGGTGTTATAGAATTAGCCCATTATTCCTGAGTGTGTAAGAGAGGAGGTGTTACAGAATTAGCCCATTATTCCTCAGAGTGTGTAAGAGACGAGGTGTTATAGAATTAGCCCATTATTCCTGAGTGTGTAAGAGAGGAGGTGTTATAGAATTAGCCCATTATTCCTCAGAGTGTGTAAGAGAGGAGGTGTTATAGAATTAGCCCATTATTCCTGAGTGTGTAAGAGAGGAGGTGTTATAGAATTAGCCCATTATTCCTGAGTGTGTAAGAGAGGAGGTGTTATAGAATTAGCCCATTATTCCTGAGTGTGTAAGAGAGGAGGTGTTATAGAATTAGCCCATTATTCCTCAGAGTGTGTAAGAGAGGAGGTGTTATAGAATTAGCCCATTATTCCTCAGAGTGTGTAAGAGAGGAGGTGTTATAGAATTAGCCCATTATTCCTGAGTGTGTAAGAGAGGAGGTGTTATAGAATTAGCCCATTATTCCTCAGAGTGTGTAAGAGAGGAGGTGTTACAGAATTAGCCCATTATTCCTGAGTGTGTAAGAGAGGAGGTGTTATAGAATTAGCCCATTATTCCTGAGTGTGTAAGAGAGGAGGTGTTATAGAATTAGCCCATTGTTCCTCAGAGTGTGTAAGAGAGGAGGTGTTATAGAATTAGCCCATTATTCCTGAGTGTGTAAGAGAGGAGGTGTTACAGAATTAGCCCATTATTCCTGAGTGTGTAAGAGAGGAGGTGTTACAGAATTAGCCCATTATTCCTGAGTGTGTAAGAGAGGAGGTGTTATAGAATTAGCCCATTATTCCTGAGTGTGTAAGAGAGGAGGTGTTATAGAATTAGCCCATTATTCCTGAGTGTGTAAGAGAGGAGGTGTTATAGAATTAGCCCATTATTCCTGAGTGTGTAAGAGAGGAGGTGTTATAGAATTAGCCCATTATTCCTGAGTGTGTAAGAGACCAGGTGTTATAGAATTAGCCCATTATTCCTGAGTGTGTAAGAGAGGAGGTGTTATAGAATTAGCCCATTATTCCTGAGTGTGTAAGAGAGGAGGTGTTATAGAATTAGCCCATTATTCCTGAGTGTGTAAGAGAGGAGGTGTTATAGAATTAGCCCATTATTCCTCAGAGTGTGTAAGAGAGGAGGTGTTATAGAATTAGCCCATTATTCCTGAGTGTGTAAGAGAGGAGGTGTTATAGAATGAGCCCATTATTCCTGAGTGTGTAAGAGAGGAGGTGTTATAGAATTAGCCCATTATTCCTCAGAGTGTGTAAGAGAGGAGGTGTTATAGAATTAGCCCATTATTCCTGAGTGTGTAAGAGAGGAGGTGTTATAGAATTAGCCCATTATTCCTCAGAGTGTGTAAGAGAGGAGGTGTTATAGAATTAGCCCATTATCCTGAGTGTGTAAGAGAGGAGGTGTTATAGAATTAGCCCATTATTCCTGAGTGTGTGAGAGAGGAGGTGTTATAGAATTAGCCCATTATTCCTGAGTGTGTAAGAGAGGAGGTGTTATAGAATTAGCCCATTGTTCCTGACTGTGTAAGAGAGGAGGTGTTATAGAATTAGCCCATTTTTCCTCAGAGTGTGTAAGAGAGGAGGTGTTATAGAATTAGCCCATTTTTCCTCAGAGTGTGTAAGAGAGGAGGTGTTATAGAATTAGCCCATTGTTCCTGGGTGTGTAAGAGAGGAGGTGTTATAGAATTAGCCCATTATTCCTGAGTGTGTAAGAGAGGAGGTGTTATAGAATTAGCCCATTATTCCTGAGTGTGTAAGAGACGAGGTGTTATAGAATTAGCCCATTATTCCTCAGAGTGTGTAAGAGAGGAGGTGTTATAGAATTAGCCCATTATTCCTGAGTGTGTAGGAGGTGTTATAGGAATTAGCCCATTATTCCTGAGTGTGTAAGAGAGGAGGTGTTTATAGAATTAGCCCATTATTCCTGAGTGTGTAAGAGAGGAGGTGTTATAGAATTAGCCCATTATTCCTGAGTGTGTAAGAGACGAGGTGTTATAGAATTTAGCCCATTATTCCTCAGAGTGTGAAAGAGAGGTAGGTGTTATAGGAATTAGCCCATTATTCCTGAGTGTGTAAGAGAGGAGGTGTTATAGAATGAGCCCATTATTCCTGAGTGTGTAAGAGACGAGGTTGTTATAGAATTAGCCCATTATTCCTGAGTGTGTAAGAGACGAGGTGTTATAGTAATTAGCCCATTATTCCCAGAGTGTGTAAGAGAGGAGGTGTTATAGAATTAGCCCATTATTCCTGAGTGTGTAAGAGAGAGTGTTGTTATAGAATTAGCCCATTATTCCTGAGTGTGTAAGAGACGAGGTGTTATAGAATTAGCCCATTATTCCTCAGAGTGTGTAAGAGAGGAGGTGTTATAGAATTAGCCCATTATTCCTGAGTGTGTAAGAGAGGAGGTGTTATAGAATTAGCCCATTATTCCTGAGTGTGTAAGAGACGAGGTGTTATAGAATTAGCCCATTATTCCTGAGTGTGTAAGAGACGAGGTGTTATAGAATTAGCCCATTATTCCTGAGTGTGTAAGAGAGGAGGTGTTATAGAATTAGCCATTATTCCTCAGAGTGTGTAAGAGACGAGGTGTTATAGAATTAGCCCATTATTCCTGAGTGTGTAAGAGAGGAGGTGTTATAGAATTAGCCCATTATTCCTCAGAGTGTGTAAGAGACGAGGTGTTATAGAATTAGCCCATTATTCCTGAGTGTGTAAGAGACGAGGTGTTATAGAATTAGCCCATTATTCCTGAGTGTGTAAGAGAGGAGGTGTTATAGAATTAGCCCATTGTTCCTGAGTGTGTAAGAGAGGAGGTGTTATAGAATTAGCCCATTATTCCTCAGAGTGTGTAAGAGAGGAGGTGTTATAGAATTAGCCCATTATTCCTGAGTGTGTAAGAGAGGAGGTGTTATAGAATTAGCCCATTATTCCTGAGTGTGTAAGAGAGGAGGTGTTATAGAATTAGCCCATTATTCCTCAGAGTGTGTAAGAGAGGAGGTGTTACAGAATTAGCCCATTATTCCTGAGTGTGTAAGAGAGGAGGTGTTATAGAATTAGCCCATTATTCCTGAGTGTGTAAGAGAGGAGGTGTTATAGAATTAGCCCATTATTCCTCAGAGTGTGTAAGAGAGGAGGTGTTACAGAATTAGCCCATTATTCCTGAGTGTGTAAGAGAGGAGGTGTTATAGAATTAGCCCATTGTTCCTGGTGTGTAAGAGAGGAGGTGTTATAGAATTAGCCCATTATTCCTGAGTGTGTAAGAGAGGAGGTGTTATAGAATTAGCCCATTATTCCTGAGTGTGTAAGAGACGGAGGTGTTATAGAATTAGCCCATTATTCCTCAGAGTGTGTAAGAGAGGAGGTGTTATAGAATTAGCCCATTATTCCTGAGTGTGTAAGAGAGGAGGTGTTATAGAATTAGCCCATTATTCCTGAGTGTGTAAGAGAGGAGGTGTTATAGAATTAGCCCATTATTCCTGAGTGTGTAAGAGAGGAGGTGTTATAGAATTAGCCCATTATTCCTGAGTGTGTAAGAGACGAGGTGTTATAGAATTAGCCCATTATTCCTCAGAGTGTGTAAGAGAGGAGGTGTTATAGAATTAGCCCATTATTCCTGAGTGTGTAAGAGAGGAGGTGTTATAGAATTAGCCCATTATTCCTGAGTGTGTAAGAGACGAGGTGTTATAGAATTAGCCCATTATTCCTGAGTGTGTAAGAGACGAGGTGTTATAGAATTAGCCCATTATTCCTCAGAGTGTGTAAGAGAGGAGGTGTTATAGAATTAGCCCATTATTCCTGAGTGTGTAAGAGAGGAGGTGTTATAGAATTAGCCCATTATTCCTGAGTGTGTAAGAGACGAGGTGTTATAGAATTAGCCCATTATTCCTCAGAGTGTGTAAGAGAGGAGGTGTTATAGAATTAGCCCATTATTCCTGAGTGTGTAAGAGAGGAGGTGTTATAGAATTAGCCCATTATTCCTGAGTGTGTAAGAGACGAGGTGTTATAGAATTAGCCCATTATTCCTGAGTGTGTAAGAGACGAGGTGTTATAGAATTAGCCCATTATTCCTGAGTGTGTAAGAGAGGAGGTGTTATAGAATTAGCCCATTATTCCTCAGAGTGTGTAAGAGACGAGGTGTTATAGAATTAGCCCATTATTCCTGAGTGTGTAAGAGAGGAGGTGTTATAGAATTAGCCATTATTCCTCAGAGTGTGTAAGAGACGAGGTGTTATAGAATTAGCCCATTATTCCTGAGTGTGTAAGAGACGAGGTGTTATAGAATTAGCCCATTATTCCTGAGTGTGTAAGAGAGGAGGTGTTATAGAATTAGCCCATTGTTCCTGAGTGTGTAAGAGAGGAGATGTTATAGAATTAGCCCATTATTCCTCAGAGTGTGTAAGAGAGGAGGTGTTATAGAATTAGCCCATTATTCCTGAGTGTGTAAGAGAGGAGGTGTTATAGAATTAGCCCATTATTCCTGAGTGTGTAAGAGAGGAGGTGTTATAGAATTAGCCCATTATTCCTCAGAGTGTGTAAGAGAGGAGGTGTTACAGAATTAGCCCATTATTCCTGAGTGTGTAAGAGAGGAGGTGTTATAGAATTAGCCCATTATTCCTGAGTGTGTAAGAGAGGAGGTGTTATAGAATTAGCCCATTGTTCCTGAGTGTGTAAGAGACGAGGTGTTATAGAATTAGCCCATTATTCCTCAGAGTGTGTAAGAGAGGAGGTGTTACAGAATTAGCCCATTATTCCTGAGTGTGTAAGAGAGGAGGTGTTATAGAATTAGCCCATTATTCCTCAGAGTGTGTAAGAGAGGAGGTGTTATAGAATTAGCCCATTATTCCTCAGAGTGTGTAAGAGACGAGATGTTATAGAATTAGCCCATTATTCCTCACAGTGTGTGAGAGGAGGTGTTATAGAATTAGCCCATTATTCCTCAGAGTGTGTAAGAGAGGAGGTGTTGTTGAATTAGCCCATTATTCCTCAGAGTGTGTAAGAGAGGAGGTGTTATAGAATTAGCCCATTATTCCTCAGAGTGTGTAAGAGAGGAGGTGTTATAGAATTAGCCCATTATTCCTGAGTGTGTAAGAGAGGAGGTGTTATAGAATTAGCCCATTATTCCTGAGTGTGTAAGAGAGGAGGTGTTATAGAATTAGCCCATTGTTCCTGAGTGTGTAAGAGAGGAGGTGTTATAGAATTAGCCCATTATTCCTCAGAGTGTGTAAGAGACGAGGTGTTATAGAATTAGCCCATTATTCCTCAGAGTGTGTAAGAGAGGAGGTGTTATAGAATTAGCCCATTATTCCTCAGAGTGTGTAAGAGAGGAGGTGTTACAGAATTAGCCCATTATTCCTGAGTGTGTAAGAGAGGAGGTGTTATAGAATTAGCCCATTATTCCTGAGTGTGTAAGAGAGGAGGTGTTATAGAATTAGCCCATTATTCCTGAGTGTGTAAGAGAGGAGGTGTTATAGAATTAGCCCATTATTCCTGAGTGTGTAAGAGAGGAGGTGTTATAGAATTAGCCCATTATTCCTCAGAGTGTGTAAGAGAGGAGGTGTTACAGAATTAGCCCATTATTCCTGAGTGTGTAAGAGAGGAGGTGTTATAGAATTAGCCCATTATTCCTGAGTGTGTAAGAGAGGAGGTGTTATAGAATTAGCCCATTATTCCTCAGAGTGTGTAAGAGAGGAGGTGTTATAGAATTAGCCCATTATTCCTGAGTGTGTAAGAGAGGAGGTGTTATAGAATTAGCCCATTATTCCTGAGTGTGTAAGAGAGGAGGTGTTATAGAATTAGCCCATTATTCCTCAGAGTGTGTAAGAGAGGAGGTGTTACAGAATTAGCCCATTATTCCTCAGAGTGTGTAAGAGAGGAGGTGTTATAGAATTAGCCTATTATTCCTGAGTGTGTAAGAGAGGAGGTGTTATAGAATTAGCCCATTATTCCTGAGTGTGTAAGAGAGGAGGTGTTATAGAATTAGCCCATTATTCCTCAGAGTGTGTAAGAGAGGAGGTGTTATAGAATTAGCCCATTATTCCTCAGAGTGTGTAAGAGAGGAGGTGTTATAGAATTAGCCCATTATTCCTCAGAGTGTGTAAGAGAGGAGGTGTTACAGAATTAGCCCATTATTCCTCCGAGTGTGTAAGAGAGGAGGTGTTACAGAATTAGCCCATTATTCCTCAGAGTGTGTAAGAGACGAGGTGTTATAGAATTAGCCCATTATTCCTGAGTGTGTAAGAGAGGAGGTGTTATAGAATTAGCCCATTATTCCTGAGTGTGTAAGAGAGGAGGTGTTATAGAATTAGCCCATTATTCCTCAGAGTGTGTAAGAGAGGAGGTGTTATAGAATTAGCCCATTGTTCCTCAGAGTGTGTAAGAGATGAGGTGTTGTAGAATTAGATTTAATTCTATTAGATTAGATTTAAAATTTTAAATCTGGGTCTGACTTCAAAGCCCATGTTTCTTGTTGATATTGTGAAGATGGAGAAAGGAAGAGAAATAATCACTAGGACCTTTCCATACTCGTTCTTTCTAAGGTAGTTTAGCTCCCTTGGGGTAATCAGACTCCCTTCTGAAGGGGCCCATAGATACCCATTGAGGGAGAATCCCATTAGTTTGGGGGATTTACCTTTATCTTTCTGGAATGCCCTTTCTGCTCAAACAGCTCTGACTTTTGATCCTGCAGTGATCGGGGTTCCCATCTTTGGTTAAATACACTCTTGGCCAAGAAAGCAGGGAAGGAGGCACAGGGTCAGGGAGCAAGAGAGGTGTCCCATTTCCTAATCTCAGCCCCTTGTAATCCCTTTCATCTTGCTTAGCCACACAGGGAATTAAGACCAAACATACCCCAGTTACTGCATACACCAGGGGGTCAAAAGGAAATACCGTCTCCGCCATAGCCCCAGAGTAGAAGAAGGTTGCACGTTGTAGCCCCTCATCCCTGTTTTTTCATTTGTTTTCTTTTCCCCCACCAAACCTAGAAATTAGACTTACTCATCCATATAAATAAGTTTATTGAAAAAATTAAATAAGTCAGTATAAATATAATAAATAATCCTCTCCCTTACACTGCTGCCAATAGGATAAATAATCCCAAATGTTCCCTTCCCATCTAATAAATACTCAGCATGTCCTAGGTCAGCATCATAAATCTCCCAGTACTGGTAATTTTCCAACACATGCAGGTCCCATTAGAATTAACGGACGGGGTCACTTGCTGCCTCAGCCGGTAGGTTCATCTTAGCCATGAAGAGCTGGAGGCCATCCTTACGCTGGTGGCTTCAGGGGCTTAGGGTCGCTGCTCCGTGGGCAAACACCCGGGCAGCTACAGCCACAAAGGCCTGGAGGCTGCGAAGGATCTTAGGGCGGAGAAGGAGCCGCTGCCATGGTTGGCTGGGACTGGGGCTTGGGGCCTGCTCGGTTGCCCAATGATGCCCCTCAGTCTGAAAGGACACAGGACACGATTGAGAGGCCTCTCGATCCTTCAGCACCACCACCACCCTGGTCTGTCAGAGACTGAGCTGCCGTGCTCCGGCCCCCAACTCACCTGCAAAAGCTGCCTGAGGCCCAGGAGAGAGGCGTGAAGCTGGCTCACAGGGCCGTCGGCGAGCAGAGAAGGCTCCCCGGTGAAAATGTCTGAGCCCAGCAGCTTCTCGTAAAACACCAGGCCCTGGTGGATCCTTTGCAAGCAGGACTGGGAGGAAAAAGCAGTGAAAGAAAACTGACCCTCTTCCTAGTCCGTTCCCCAAAGACCCCTCCAGTTCTCTGCCTTTCCTAGGCGCAGCTGTGTCCCCACACACACACATTAAAATCCTCACCCCTGATGCGATGATATTGGGAGGTGGGGCCTTCGGGAGGTGATTAGGTCATGAGAACGGAGCCCTCAGGAGCGGGACGGTTTTATAAGAGACCTGCAGAGCTGCCTCGCCACTTCTGAGAGACAGTCGGGAAGCGGGCCCTCACCCAACCGTGCTGGGACCCTAAGCTCCTTGGCCGTGGACCTGGGTAATTTTATTTCTCGCAGCCTCCATAACTGCAGAGACATTTCTGTCCTTTATAAACTGCCCAGTCCATGGTATGTCACAGCAGCCTGAGTGGACAAGGACAGATGTAACTTCTGCTAATTCACCAGGTGCTCAGACAGGTCCCCATCCCTTCCTTGTGGCCCAGCCTCAACTTAGTACCTGACTGTTGTCACGGAGACCTTGGGGATCACAGCCATCCTCACACTGGATGTGGGGAACATCATTTGTCGTCTCATCTTCCTCTCCTACTTCTCTTGGTAGATCCTGGAATGGAGCAGAAGCACAAAAATAAGTCCTTTCGCACTCCACATGGACTCAGGCCCATGACCCTCCCAGGAGCCCCACTTCCCTGTCCTCTCACTCCCTGCTGGCCTTCAACCCTCCGGCTCCCACCAAGGCCACAGCGTTTTGCCGTGGATGCCCCGCAGCCGTGGGGAGCGTGGAGAGGCTCCTGCTTGAGCGCGCAGGGCAACACTCACCGCGTGTCCCGGGGGCGGGTGTGCAGTCCAGGCCAGCACGCAGAGCTGCTGCGAGAGCCGCTGGCACTGCGCCCAGGCCGGGCTGCTGCCTGGAGGCACAGCCCGGCCCTGAGCGGTCCAGCACGTCAGCAGCAGCAGCAGCAGCAGCAGCAGCACGGCTCTGCTCCCCAGCATCTTGGTGCCTGCTTCTCAGATCTGCCTGGCTCTGTGCTTTGTGCCAGTCCTTGTGGAATCTCTGCCCACTTCCCCCTGTTCAGAGCCTGATTCTCTCTGTTCTGTGAGTCTCTGGTTTGGCTTCCTCTGTTCACTGAGGTTCTCAGCTGCTTCCCTTATTTTTCTCTCCTGAGTCCCTTTTTAAGGTCCCGGCATTGTAACACCCGCCCTTTATACTAGCAGATGACTCACAGCAGGTGGGATTCCCCTCCCTGCATCACCCCCGCTGTGGGGAGCCCAGGTAAGCAGCCTCCGCTCCAGGGGAAATGACTCTGTGGTTGCTGTGGCTGGAGGCCTGAGATAGCACATATGTGTAATGCTCTCCAGGAATTGAAATGGCTCTAGAAGGGGTGGGGTGGAGTAATGAATATTTAAATGAATCTAGTCTGAATTCCTTCCTGGTTAACTTTTTCCTCATCTTTCTGCCTCTCAAAACTATTCCCCCTTATTTCCCCTTGCCTAAGGAAAAATTTCCTTACCTCCCCTTGCCTAAAGAAAAATCAAAACATAAGCATTCATTTATTTCCCAATAAAATGGCAAACTTAGTTTGGAATGAAGTTTAGTTCCCACCAAACACCCTCGAAAATAAGAGGGCTTCTTTTCCTTTATCGGTAACAGTGTCATTTTCCCTGGGAGAGAATGGGCATGAAGGCACTTTGAGAACGGGGCAGCCACATAATGCTGTATAAAGCGCTACGGCTCCCCACTTCAGGCCTCACCCTGGAGGGTAGGAGGACTGTTGGGGGGAGGCAATTGTTGCTAAGAACCATCTGATTCTTCAACCTTAGTGGCCCAAAGAGTCATGGGCCCTGTGGGATGCAAGTGATGGTTCTTTCGAGACACCAGTGTAAGCAAGGGCTGGAAGTCCAACTCAGATACTCCAGCCCCTGCACCATGGCAAGAAGGCTAGGACTTCTGGTTAGTTGAAGGTGTATAGTTCAGTGACCCTGGCCAGTCCTTCAGCCTGTTGCACCCATGGGTAAAATCCACTGACACTGATTTCATCACCCTCCCTGATGCAACATCAGTGAAACAGCTCAGAGTGTGAGGTTAGGCGTGGGAGTGGAGGGGGGTCCAAATCTGGGGCTGCCCCCACCCTAAGTGGAGGGTCCCAGAACAATTTGGACGTCAGAATGAGGCCGTGGGTGACCACACTGATGGCTCCCAAAGCCTCCCTGAGAGGCTGACCCTTTTCCTCTGAGAAACCTGCCCTGGACAGAGGTCTCCCTTAGAATTAGTCAAAACTGCCCAGTGAAACTTCTGGTTCAAATATGACTCTCTGGTAAATCCATCCTTTGGATAAAACATTTTCAGCATCAGGGATGTTATCTCAGTTTGAGTGAGAAATGTTTGTCTCTTCCCACACTCAGGGGACACTCACAGAATAAGGACATTGGTGGTGGCAGTGGAAGTAGGGGAACTCACCCCACTTTTATATAATTTGTCCTGTGCTGTTTCCACCTCTGATTCCCATCCTATGGGCCCTACAGGATAGGAGATGAAAGGTGAAAAGGAGGAGGAAGTGGAACTCTGGGAGATGAGATGAGAAGGGCAAGAGTTGAGCTGGAGGCAAGGGTTCTGCTGCTCTGTTTCACTTCCTGGTGCTTTGGGAGTGGGGTAGGAAGCAAGGTTGCTGGGGCAATTGTGGGACTGTTGTGTGGCAGGAACTACTTCCAGGACTAGAGCTGACCTAGAGCTTCAAGGAGTCCTTGACGTCAGCAAGGCTTTAACTGTTATGCAAATCACATTCACAGGACACTCCTAAAGTAGACCTTTCCAGTTGGATGAGCAGGCTCCAAACTCAGTTGAAGTTCCCTGGGTAGTTAGTAATGATAGCTAATACACAGGGTGGGGCAAAAGTAGGTTTACAGTGGTTCGTATGGAAAACTGATACAATAATTAATAAATAATACAAGATCAAACTGTTTTTGTGTATTTAAAACTGTACACCTACTCTTGCCTCACCCTATATATCACCTCTAACTTTATGCCAAGTGCAGTGGAACCTGTTCTCATATTGATTCTGGAAGGCTGTTCAAGAAGCAATTTGTTAAACAACCAAATCATTTTTCCCATCAGAATAATGTAAATTGAATTAATTCCTTCCAGACCCCTAAAAACAAAACAAAAAAGAGAAAGAAAATATTCACAGCACAATTTCCTGAGATGTTAACAATTCGAGGTTGAGCAGTTAACTCATACTTGAGCATTCTCTCCTGAGACATGTGTCTGATCATACAAGCATCAACAGGAAGAGACTGTTGGGGCCCGGGGGGTGGGCAGGAGGAGAACCGAAGTTTTATTCAACAACCAAGATGTTTTTTCCCCTGAACAACTTGGTTGAGAACTAATTTATTCAAGATAGGAGATGTTGGAGAACAAATTTTCTCTAACATCTTCAATCATGACTTTTTTTATTTTTAAATCTTTATTGTTCAGTATATTAATGACATTGTTCCCTTTTTTTTCCCCCTATAGTTCCCCGCCACCTGGTACCCATCCCACCCTCCACCCTCACCCCCCTCCACTGTCCTCTCCCATAGTTGCATGATTTTTGTCCAGTCTCTTGCTGCTCTTCCCACGCCCCCTTTCTCCCCAAGAGTTGTCAGTCCATTCCCTCACTATGTCCGTGATTCTGTTACATTCACCAGTTTATCCTGTTCATCAGCTTATTAATTCACTTGATTTTTAGATTCATTTGTTGATAGATGTGTATTTGTTATTCCTAATTTACACGTTTATCTTTTTCTTCTTCCTCTTCTTAAAGAATATCTTTCAGCATTTCATATAATATTGGTTTGGTGGTGATGAACTCCTTTAGCTTTTTCTTATCTGCGAAGCACTTCATCTGACCTTCAATTCTGCATGATAGCTTTGCTGGATAGAGTAATCTTGGTTGTAGATTCTTGCTGTTCATCACTTTGAATATTTCTTGCCACTCCTGTCTGGCCTGTATTATTTCTGTTGAGAAATCCGCTGACAATCGTATGGGTGCTTTCTTATAGGTAACTAACTGTTTTTCTCTTTGCTGCTTTTAATATTCTCTTTGTCTTTTGCTCTTGGCATTTTAATTATGATGTGCCTTGGTGTGGTCCTCTTAGGGTTCCTATATATTGGGGTTCGGTGCGCTTCTTGGACTCCTAAGTCAATTTCTTTCACCAGGTGTGGGAAGTTTTCAGTCACTATATCTTCAAATAGGTTTTCATTGTCTTGCTCTCTCTCTTTTTCTGGCACCCCTATAATTCGGATGTTGGTATGCTTGAGGTTGTCCCAGAGGCCCCTTACACTATCTTCAATTTTTTGGATTTTTTTGATTTCTTGCTCTATCAGCTGAGTGGATTTTGCTTCTTTGTATTTCAAATCTTTAACTTGGTTCTTGGGGTGCTCCAGAGCACTTTTAGGTCTTTGTATAATATTTTTTATTTCAGTCAGTGTATGCTTAACTTCTGGTTGGTCCTTTTTCATATCCTTGAGAGTCTCCTTTATATCCTTGAGTGTCTCCCTCATTTCCTTGCAGGTCTCGTTCATTTCCTTGTAGGACTCATTCATTTCCTCTGCGGTCTCGCTTATTTCCTTATAGGCCTCGACCTTTTGTTGGAGCCTCTTGAAAAATCCTATAACTGTGGTTTTGAATTCCATGTCCAGTCGTTTTTTCCCCTCCATTTCTTTCACATCTGATTTCTTTCCATGTCTCTGCATGGTGGCTGCTTCCCTGAGTTGGTCAATTAGCTTTGTGTGGTAGACTTCCTACTAGGGACAGTGGCTCAGCCTCCCCAGTTACCTGAGGTGGATATGGGCTGCACAGTCTTGCTGAAGTGAAGCTCAGTTAATCGTTGTTAGCACTTGGAGGGGTTGACTTCCAGGCCAATTGTCTGTGAAGCTCAGCTGTGCTCAGGTTGGATGGGCGGAGTCTCCGGGCCAAGCAGACAGCGTTAGCCCTGCCCTATGTGGCCCCAGGGACTCTGTGCCGGGGGCAATGGCTGCCAGCACCTCTGAGAGAGAGCCGCTGCCGAGCTCCACCGGCTGCTGGGGAATTCAGACTCTCCTCAATGACTCTGCACGCCCAATGTCTCACCCAGGCTCATAAAACAAAGCAGACTGACGGTTTTCCGAATGAGAAAGCAAGTCGCAGAGTGCTCTCTGCGCTGTCATGCAGCCGAGCTGTTCACGCAAGCTGCCTTCTCCACAAGCCAGGAGACCCCTGCAGCACCCGAGCTTCGGCGTGCCCTCCCACTGTCCAGTTTTCACCCCGTATGATAGTGGGTTCCCTGGACTTCGCCCAGAGCTGGAGAATCAGTCCAGTGGGACGTCTTTGTCTCCCCGTTGGAGAAAACTGGCCGGTTTTCAGCCGCCCGCCCTATCCGCTGGCGCGCGCTCCAAACCTCTCTCCGCGCGAATCTTTCAACGCTGTCCGCTGCTGTTCCTCTGAGTCACAGTGTCTTATCTTCACTTTTATTTGTGGAATTTTCACTCGGCCAGCTTTCTGGTGATTCTGGAAGGTGTTTGTTCTTTCGTTAAGTTGTAGTATTAAAATTGCTGAGTATGACGGCAAGATAGGTGTTTCACCTATGCCGCCATCTTGGTTCTCAATCTTGACTTTCTTAAACAACTTTTTTTCTTTTATTGATTTCAGAGAGGAAGTTAGAAGATATGGAAATATCAATGATGACAGAGTTGTTGATGGGCTACCTCCTGCACGCCTCCCACTGGGGATCGAGCCCACAACCTGGGCATGTGCCCTTTACCAGAATCGAACCCGGGACCTTCCAGTCCACAGCCCCACGCTCACTCCACTGAGCCAAACCGGCTAGGGCTGAACAACTTTCTTGAACATCTCCCATCTCGAACAATTTGGTTCTTGGCCTGAAAACCCTTTCATGCTGACACATGTATGACAAGGCATGTTTTCGGAGTTAAGTAAGGTATTTTTCTCTGAGTCTAGGACCAAAACCACTCGGCCCACAGGCACAGTACCAATACCACCAGTTTTGTAGACATTCTTGAGGGGCAGCTGCAGGGGCTTGAAAGCTGATCGAGTTGGTGGTAGGCTGCAATCCAGAGCTTCAAGCAGTGTGGCTCCTCTGGCATTGCCATCTCTACAGGGACCTTCCATCCTCTGAACCAAGGCCCATTAGCACATGGCTCCAGCATGCTGTCACCATTCCAACCAGAAATCGCCATGAATGCTACTATGTCAGGGTTGTAGCCAATTTTCTTAATGTAGGTGCTGATTTCTTTAACAATTTCCTCGGATCTTTTCTGGCTGCAGGGTGGCTCAGTGGGGTCCATTTTGTTAACACCAACAACCAGCTGTTTCACACCCAGAGTGTAGGCCAGAAGGGCATGCTCACGGGCCTGTCCATTCTTGGAGATGCCTGCTTCAAATTCACCAGCACCAGCAGCAACAATCAGGACAGCTCAGTCAGCCTGAGATGTGCCTGTAATCATGTTTGTGATGAAGTCTCCGTGTCCTAGGGCATCAGTGATGGGCACATAATACTCGCTGAGCTCAAATTTTCACAGGGAGATATCAATGGTGATACTTCCCTTACATTCAGCTTTCAGTTTATCTAAGACCCAGGCATACTGGAAGGAGCCCTTCCCCATCTGAGCATCCTCCTCATATTTTTAAAAATATATATTTCATTGGTGTTTTTTTTTACAGAGAGAAGGGAGGAGCATAGAAAGTTAGAAACATCGATGAGAGAGAAACGTCGATTAGCTGCCTCCTGCACGCCCCCCCCCCACCCCCCCCACTGGGGAGGTGCCTGCAACCAAGGCACATGCCCTTGACCGGAATTGAACCCGGGACCCTTCAGTCTGAAGGCCGACGCTCTATCCACTGAGCCAAACCAGTCAGGGCCTTCTCATGTTTTTTGATGGTTCTTTGTCGATCCCACCACATTTGTAGATCAGGTGGCCAGTAGAGGTAGACTTGCCGGAATCTACGTGTCTGATGACAATGATTTGATGTGAATCTCTTCCTTTCCCATCTTGGATTTGAGTTAATGGTTGTTCTGGTGGCAAACCCGTTGTAAAAAAAAAGGCCCATATATTTTTAAAGAGAATGGAAGGGACTGGGGAGAGACAGAGAGAAAGGGAAATATCATTTGGTTACTTCCTGCCTGTTCCCCCACCAGGGCCAAGGATTGAGTCTGCAACCTAGGTACATACCCTTGACCAGAATCGAACCTGGAACCCTTCAGTCCATGGGAGGACATTCTATCCACTGAGCCAAAACAGCTAGGGCTTGTTTGTTTTTGTTATTGTTAATCCTTGCCCAAGGATATTTTCTCCAATGATTTTTCAGAGAAAGTAGGAGGGAAGGAGAGAGAAACATCAATGTGAGAAAGACACTTCCCGCAAGTGCCCAAATTGAACCTGCAACCCAGGCACGTGCCCTTGACCGGGAATCGAACCTAAGATCCTTTGGTGGGTGCTCAAGCCAATGCTCTAACTACTGAACCACCAGCCAAAGTAAGGAAGAGAAATGTTTTAAAATTATTCTCATGAAAAATTCCTTCCACCAAAGAGGCCCTCTACGTGGCCTTTAAACATTGAGTTAGGCCCTTGCCGAAACCGGTTTGGCTCAGTGGGTAGAGCATTGGCCTTTGGACTGAAGGATCCCAGGTTTGATTCCAGTCAAGGGCATGTATGTTGGTTCGGGTACATCCCCAATAGGAGGTGTGCAGAAGGCAGCTGATCGATGTTTCTGACTCTCTATCCCTCTCTCTTCCTCTCTGTAAAAAAAAATTATATATATATATATATATATATATATATATATATATTTAAAAAAAAACAACAACACTGAGTTAGGCCCTGCCCTCAGTGTTTAAGCTTCACCCATGCCAGGAGGTTAAAGTTCGATTCCCAGTCAGGGCACATGCCTAGGTTTCAGGCTCAGTCCCCGGTAGGGGATGTGCAGGAGGCAGCTGTGTGAAGACCCATGTCCTGCATGGTTGAAGATTCAGGGTTCGGGCTCTGGAAGAGGGGCAGTGCGCAAATGACAGAGACAAGACCAGAGATAATAATTTGGAAATTGGAGGGCTAGGCGGGAGCCCAACACAAGAGGAAGGACTTGGCTTGCCATCCTTTTATTCAGTTTGGGACACACCTATAGCCCTCATGCAGGCCATTTTCAGTGACAGGCAGACCATCTTATCAGTGGAGATTTACATGATTGGTCGGGAAGTTGCTCCAGCCACCATTGCCTGAACTAAACAGCGGGTGCATCGCCCTGACCTTTGCCAGGGCTCCAGGGTCACCAGCTTTCCAGGCTCCTTGTCCCCACCTCTCTGCTGGAGAAGACAACAGGTGGCTTCCCACACAGCTGATCAATGATTCTCTCATTATCGATGTGTCTGTCTCTCCCCTCCCATCTCTAAAACAAATAAAAACATAAGCAAACAAACAAAAACTGAGCTAGCCATGGTCAGGTAGCTCAGCTGGAGTGTCAACATGTGCACCAAAGGTTGCAGGTTTGATCCCGGTTGGGGCAAATACAAGAGACAATCAATTGATGTTTCTCTCACATCACTGTTTCTCTCTCTCTCTCCCATCCTCTCTCTTTAAAACAAAAGCATATCCGTGGGTAAGGATTAATATATATTTGTATGTACACACACTTTAACAGCCGATAGCCCAGTTTTGTAAATGAAATGTATTTTAAGCCATCAACCTATGAACTAGGAGGTCACAGTTCAACTCTCGGTCAGGGCACATGCTCAGGCTGCATCCGCAGTTTGGGGTGAGCAAAAGGCAGCCAATCAATGACTCTTCTCATTGAAGTTTCTCTTTCTCTCTCATTCTCCTTTCCTCTCTGAAATCATTTGGGGGAAAAATAAGAAAAAAAGAAATGTATTTTAATAAACACCGTCTTTATAATTATTCAAAATGTGTGTATATACTTTTGGGGGACACCTTATAGATAAAAATTGAGCTAATGTGCCTTGGAGACATTGCACAACCTGGATCCATTTCAAAGCAGTTAAACCTCAGAGTAAGGCCCCGAGAATCCCTTAGAACAGTGGTTGGAAAACAGCGGCTCGAGAGCCACATGCAGCTCTCTGGCCCCTTGAGTGTGGCTCTTCCACAAAATACCATGGCCTGGGTGAGTCTATTTTGAAGAAGTGGTGTTAGAAGAAGTTTAAGTTAAAAAAATTTGGCTCTCAAAAGAAATTTCAACCTTTGTAATATTGATATTTGGCCCTGTTGACTAAGGAGTTTGTTGACCACTGCCTTAGAATGACTGTTGATAGTAAAATCTGTCACAGTTTTGGGACGGCAACGTGGGAGGTAGCAAAAGGTGTGTGTGTGTGGGATGGGGTGGTTCCTTCCAGTCTCCTTTTCCAGTAAGTTCTTTCACTTAAACCCTAAGGGTCTCCACGAGACTTACAACCAGGGCCAGCTCTTCCAAGGCTAGTAGTCTGCCTCCCTGAGCCCGGCTCCAGGCCCCCTTTCCCCTGTCCCTCCAGGGCGCTGACAGCAGCACCGCATTTGCTCACTTCTTTCCCAGAACGTTTTTAGAGCCAAAACAGCCCCACTTGGGCTCCCTCCTGCTGCTTTTTCTATCCTAGGCCCTTCCTTGTTTCAGTGTCTCTAGTTTTAATAGACATGCCTTGGGGTTCCGGGAGGAGGGTACCCAGCCGGTGTGGCTCAATGGTTTAGCATCATCCCATACACCTAGGTTTCGGGTTTGATCACCAGTCAGGGCACAGGCTGGATGCAGCTGATTGATGTTCTTTTTTATGGATGTTTCTATCTCCCTTTCCCTTCCCCTTCTCTAGAAAATCAATGAAAACATTTAAAAAAGAAGTTTGGGGAAGGCAAATGTCTCAGTTTGCGCGTGCTCGTGTCCCGCTGAAGGATGACGTCCGTCCAAGACACTGGGGGGAGTTGCCAGCTGAAGGGTCCTGTTCCCTGGGACTGCCCCCCGGGCTCCAGGGAAGATCCGAGCCGCAGACGGAGCTTCAGATGGATGCCTTCAGAACCGCGGAAGCTGCAGCTACTGGGGCCTGTTAGGAGCGTGGCTCCTGTTCCTTTTTCCCCTGCCGTCTCTGGAAATGACAGGAAATGCCGGCGAGTTTCGGGGCCACAGGGTCAGAGGCGGCAGCGGAGCTCACAAGCGCTCCGAAGTGGCGGCGGGCGCGACGCCGGGGGGATTCCCAGGGCTTCGCCTTGGGAGCCTGGACCATAGTCCCTTCAGTCACAGGGAGCACGGGCGTTCTGTTTCAGAACCGGCGTCCTCCCATTTTGCTCAAAGAAGGATTAAAAGACAAGGGGTTACGTTTTCACAACCTCGAACAGGGCCGGGTACTGACATTTGTCCCCACCGGCACGCCGTAGCCTTGTTTTCGCCCAGACCTGCGTCACCCGTCTGCTCGCGGAGCTGTCGGACCCTGGCTCCTTCGGATTGGCTAAGGTACGCTCCAAGCCCTTCGCGATTGGCAGCGGCGACCGGGAGACCCGCCTCCTTCCGTCGTAGGTTCGGTTGAGCCTGAGGCGAGGGGGAGAATTGGGGAAATTGGAATTTCCCGCGGAGCTGACGGCGCTTCTCTCCCCCTACTCCTTTTAATTCCACGCGCTCCAAAATATCCGCCATGGAGAAATCTTGGTAATGACCCAATCCCCGCAAGCATCCTAGAAACACACCTCACCCCTGCCCTGACCCCTCTCTTCCCCGCTGTCGGGGGAGAATTCTGGGTAATTGACTTATCTGGTTCCCCCAGGGAACTCTGGGTAGCTAGCCCTTTCCATCACGCTACTCTACCAAACCCCCGCCCCAATTGTGGGTAACTGGCCACTCTTATTTCCCCCGAGAGAATCCTGGGTAATATTACAGAGGACTCTGGGAAACTGACTTCTCTTGTTCTCCCCCTGCCTCCTCCACTCCCTGCCCTGACTCTGGGGACCTAGCCCCTCAGCCCCCTTTACCTAATTCCTACCCTGCAGTTGCTGTTCCTTCCACTGATGGTTCAGGGGTGAACCAGGCAAGTGAGCAGGCCTGAAGGGAAGTGGAAAGGAAGTCGAGGATTGGGTTAGGTAGTAAGAGGGAGTGGGAGAGTAGGGGAGAGGAATACAGAGGACCTAGGTGAGAAGAGGAAGGATGCCTTTACCACCTCTGCCCAGATACCCATCTGCTTCCTTCCTGCTCTATCCCCTCCCTTCCTCCTCCTCTAGATAACACATAACACACTAAATATAAGTACCCGAGCCTTCCCTTGACTTAGCTACCTCTTTCCCTTTACAGGCCAGGATGCCCACTGGTGCTGTCCTGCTGAAGGTTGGGGTCAGGCATCTAAAGGGGCTGTGGCAAAGTAGGGTGTGACACGGGTCTAATCTGCTGCAATCATCATGAACTTCGAGGGTCTGGACCCTGGACTGGCAGAGTATGCCCCAGCCATGCATTCTGCCCTGGACCCTGTACTGGATGCCCACCTGAATCCAAGTCTGCTGCAGAATGTGGAGCTGGACCCGGAGGGAGTGGCCTTGGAGGCTCTTCCTGTCCAGGAGTCAGTGCACATAATGGAAGGTGTCTACTCTGAATTGCACAGTGTGGTGGCTGAAGTGGGTGTGCCTGTCACCGTCTCCCACTTTGACTTGCACGAGGAGATGCTGTGGGTGGGAAGCCATGGGGTAAGAACTGTACCCCTTTGTAAGGGCTGAAAGGAGACATTGGATGTGCTTTATCTGTCTTTAGCTGCTTTGCAGGGATCAGAATTGAAGTGATGAGAGTTATCTGGGTCCCTTAATCCAAGAGGAAGGGAGTGGAGAAAGAAGTCTATGGGACCCAGAAATGTGTTACCTCACTGTCCTTTTTTAGAAGGCATCCCACTTCTACCACAATTTGCCCATTCCGTGCTTTGATTAATCTTGTTAGTTTGTAGCCATCCAAATCCAATCTCTAATGCAACCTCTCTTTTCCACCTTTACTATAGAATGGTTAGTGCATGTTCCTATATAGTTTATATGGAATGATTTTGTCTTCTCTGGCTGATTTTAATCTCTGTGAGAGAAGTTACCAATGTTGAATTTTTAAAATGTGTATGCATACTGCCTGTGTGATAGGGAGCCCAAAAGATTTTGGAAGAAATAACATGCTAGTCTTGGTTTACCCATTTACCTCCCATAAGGTATGAATTGTTTTTTCATTAGAAAGAATGAACTTTTTTTGGTAATACATTCATTTCATTGGACAGTATCTGCTGCTATGGTAGGCCCAACGAATTAAGCTGAATAAAACAACCCTTGTCTTCAAGGAGTTTACAAGACAATGAGGAAGAAATACACATAAACAGATAGTTTGTGGTACTTTAGAAGAAACTAAACTGTCTGACTTAATAATTATGAACTTAGGATAAAACTACTAAATGCCAGTGTGAAGACTATTTACTGGGTGCTAGTGAGCATAAAGGAGTCACCACCTCCAGAAGGAAGTGACACCTGAACTGAGGCCTAAGAGATGAGTAGAAAACAGATGAAAAAGGTAGGAAAATGCTGTCTTGGCAGAAGGAATGGGATCAACAGAAATTCCTAATATATCACACAGCATAGTGATTGCAGAGTGCAGGAGCTACAAACAATTACGGTTTACTGGACTGGAAGCTGAAGCTGAAGAGTTAAGACATTTCTTCATTCAAGTATTTTGAGGTACTAGGTGCCAGGCCTTGCTCTGGGATCTAGTTTTGTAATAAGCATTTTAAAAGGCAATCATAATAATTTATAATATATCAGATGTTGCTTAGTATCTTTAAGAAAAATAAGACGGAATAAAGGTGTTGAGGTAATGAAGGGTGGAGGTGTTGCTATTTTAGATAGATAGGAAGGACTTCCTGATAAAGTCACATTTGAGTAGAGACTGGGGTTAGGCCAGGAAGCCCATTTTAAGCCACATAAAAGGGATGTAGGGAGCCATAAAGGTATCTGGGGGAAAAACATCCTAGAAAACCCCATTTGTATCTTTTCGTTAATCTTCACCTGAAGATATTTTTTCCATTGATTTTTTTCCCCCCAGAGAGAGGGAGGAGCGAGAGAGAGAGAGAGAGAGAGAGAGAGAGAAACACTGAATGAGAGAGACCCATAGATTGGTTGCCTCTATCCCAACTGGGGCTGAGGATCAAACCTGCAACCCAGGTATCTGCCCTTGACTGGGAATCACACCTGTGACCCAGGTATCTGCCCTTGACTGGGAATCACACCTGTGACCCAGGTATCTGCCCTTGACTGGGAATCACACCTGTGACCCTTCGACCCACAGGTGGACACTATCCATTGAGCAAATCAGCCAGGGCCCCATTTATATCTTTTTTTGAAATATATTTTTATTGACTTCAGAGGGGAAGGGAGAGGGAGAGAGAAATAGAAACATCAATGATGAGAGAGCGTCATTGATTGGCTGCCTCCTGCATGCTCCCCACTGGGGATCAAGCTTGCAACCCAGGCATGTGCCCTTGACCGGAATCGAACCTGGGACCCTTCAGTCTGTAGGCTGATGCTCTATCCACTGAGCAAAACCAACTAGGTTCCCATTTGTGTATTAAAGGAGGTTGGACTTGATCCTTCAGGCACACCCACTTCAGCCACCTGTTGTTTTTTAATTACTTTTTAAGATGGCTCTCAGAGAGAGGGGGAGAGAGAAATATCCATGTGAGAGAAACACCAATCCGTTGCTTCCTGCACATTTCCCAACTGGGGTTCAAACCTGCAACCTGAGTATGTGCCCTGTTTGGGAATTGAGCCCACCACCTTCTGACGTACAGGATGGCTCTCTGTACGTCACACTGGCCAGAGCCATGCCCCAAAGATTTTTATCCGGAATGGTGTCTGGTTTGCAATTTCGGTGGATATCACAGTTGATTTATTGATTTAAGGGGGACGAGGCAGGGCCGTTTGAGATCAGTTTGCAGGCTTTTGTAGTAGTTCACATAAAATACAATAAGGCTTGAATGAAGCACTATAGAGATGTATACATGAGAACAGATTTGGGAAATATTTAGGAAGTAAACAAGACTTGACTACCAGTGACTTGGTCCATTAGGTAGATCATGGTGAAGATTTGAAACGGGGTTAAAGTGGTTAAGTTAGGCAGTAATGAGTTTGAAGTTATTATGACATATCTAAGGAGAGATGGGTAGTAGGTATTTAGATGTATAAGTCTGAAGCTTGAGGCAGTGGTCTGGGCTAGGGAAAGAAAGTAGGATTCATCAGCTTAAAAATTGATGAAATAACCTCGGAAGACAAGTGAGTGAGAAGATAGTGGGCTGGGAATAGCCATGTTTCAAGAGTGGTCAGAAGGGGAGCAGCTCAGAGTCAGGAGAGAAGCCAGGAGTGAATGGCATAGGAGCCAACGGTGGAATGAGTTTCACATTCTCTGTTCCAGCCTGTTACCCACAGTCCATGTTTCCCTAATGGCTAAAGAGACAAAGACTTGACTGTGGACCATAAGAAAGCCAGATGGCCAGTGGAGGGCCAGACTCATGACACTGTTCTGAACACCTGAGCCAGTACCTACTCAGGAGGGTCATTGTGAGGATAAAACGAGGAAGAGGTAACAGAAGCACTTGGTGAAGTGTTAAGCAAACAAAAGACAGTATTTTCAGTGTGTTTTTCACTAAGATTGGTGCCTATTATGCCTTAGTCACTGCTAGCCAGAAAGGCCAGGAAGCCAGAATGAAAACAAGCTGAATGATGTCTAGGTCCTGAAATGTATATTGGGATGGCCCTGCCTCTCCACTCAGGGTGTCTCGTCTTTTTGTCCCCTACAGGGTCACGCCACTTCATTTTTTGGCCCAACCCTGGAGCGCTACTCGTCATTTCAGGTCAATAGCAGTGACGACATTCGGCAGATCCAAAGCCTGGAGAATGGTATCCTTTTTCTCACCAAGAACAACCTCAAGTATATGGCCCGTGGGGGCCTCATTATATTTGATTATCTGTAAGTGGCTTCGCAGCTCTGGACTGGAAAAGTGGGTTCTGCATAGAATGGGAAGGCTAAAGGATAGAAGCTTTCGAGGCCCTGGCCCCTCAGCCCTTCCTGTCTCCCACAGGCTGGACGAGAGTGAGGACATGCACAGTCTCCTGCTGACTGACAGCAGCATGCTGCTTGTTGGTGGGCTGCAGAACCACATATTGGAGATTGACCTTAACACTGTCCAGGAGACTCAGAAGGTATAAGCCTGGGGCAGGAAAGGCCCAAGCAGAGCCTGAGGTTATTGTGGCGGAAGTGGTGGGTCATACTTGAGCTGGGAACGTGCCTAAGATGTGTGTGTTACCTTTCTGTTGTTTTGGTTTGTGGGAAGGAGCATTCTCACCGTGTCTCCTTCCCTCCCCAGTATGCAGTTGAGACACCTGGAGTCACCATCATGAGACAGACAAACCGCTTCTTCTTCTGTGGCCATACATCTGGCAAGGTGGCTGAGTTCTTTTTTCCTCCACCAGATGTGTGACTGGGCTCGGCCTTTCTTTCAGTGCCGTGCCTGTAGTGTGAGGGGAGGGAGCAGTGAGGAGTTCCTTTGTAGCCGTTATACTATGAGATTAGCCTTTCCGCCTGATGTTCTCTGTTGTAACCAGGCACCTTAGAAGCAAGACGGTAAGTGAGTTCTCTTTTTGCTCTTTCTGTGCTTTGAATGCCCATGACTAAAGCCTTAGTTCTTTTCACAGGATCCGCTCAGGGTTAGGTAGGCGGCAGGTGCTCTTCCTGATTCCAGCTTTGGTAGATAACCAAGTTATCTCTTCTTCAGATTTCCCTGCGAGACCTTCGTACTTTTAAGGTGGAGCATGAGTTCGATGCTTTCTCAGGGAGTCTGTCAGATTTTGACGTGCATGGCAACCTCCTGGCCAGCTGTGGCTTCTCCAGCCGCCTCACCGGCCTCGCCTGTGACCGCTTCCTCAAGGTGTACGACCTGCGCATGATGCGCGCCATCACGCCGCTTCAAGTTCACGTGGACCCTGCCTTCTTGCGCTTCATCCCGACATACACTTCTCGTCTGGCTATCATCTCCCAGTCGGGTATGAAGGGGCCCTAAGACGATGTAAGAGGACAGATGAACAAAGGGGAACTAGGCTCCAGAGGGAGGATACTCCCAGGAAACTCTTTGTTGGGGAAAGAAGTAACCTTTCAGTGGGGTCTCGGGTCTCACTTAGGTTTGGTCAGAGATTAAAGCTTTTGTTGTCTCCCTGTGTGTGACGAACACAGAAAAATGTAAAAGGTGGAGCGGGCAAAACAACTTTAGAACTGCCTTTTGCTCTGTAGCAGACCTCCCTATGGTTTATGGGAAAGCATCAGATGGTATTCTCTCTAGCTCTAGATGGATTTGGGGTCCATCTTTCCTTGATACCAGGGAAAGACGGTGCCCTTCCTCTTCCGGGGCTCGCTCAGTGGGCTTCCTCCTCCCTCCTAGGGCAATGCCAGTTTTGTGAACCCACAGGCCTGGCCAACCCAGCAGACATCTTTCATGTGAATCCTGTGGGGCCTCTGTTGATGACGTTTGATGTGTCAGCTAGCAAGCAGGCCCTGGCCTTTGGCGATTCTGAGGGCTGTGTACACCTCTGGACTGACTCCCCTGAGCCTTCCTTTAACCCCTACTCCCGGGAGACCGAATTTGCTTTGCCCTGTCTTGTGGACTCACTGCCCCCTCTGGACTGGAACCAGGACCTGCTGCCTCTTTCCCTCATCCCTGTCCCGCTCACCACTGACACGCTTCTCTCTGATTGGCCTGCTGCCAACTCTGCTCCGGCTCCCAGGTTGTACCTCACATTTGGACCAAAAGCGGGGTGGGGAAAGGGCTGAGGTATAGGAATTCTCTGCAAGCCCTATTATTATTCTAATTCTTTTCTGATTTTTTTTGTGTACCTTCAGTATCTTCTTTATATCTGGCCCCTTGGGGGTTGGGGAGTAGATGGGTAGACACAACAACCTTTAAGCCTTAGAACTATCATCCCATATTACAGGCGAGCGCCTCCCGTGGACGCGGAGATCCTGCGCGCCATGAAGACGGTGGGCTTCATTGGCTACGCACCCAACCCCCGCACCAGGCTGCGCAATCAGGTGTGCTCAGAGGGAGAGGGCCAGCCCCCGCACCAGGCTGCGCAATCAGGTGTGCTCAGAGGGAGAGGGCCAGCCCCCCGCACCAGGCTGCGCAATCAGGTGTGCTCAGAGGGAGAGGGCCAGCCCCCCGCACCAGGCTGCGCAATCAGGTGTGCTCAGAGGGAGAGGGCCAGCCCCCGCACCAGGCTGCGCAATCAGGTGTGCTCAGAGGGAGAGGGCCAGCTCTCGCCACCCCAGCCCACTGGCATTTCTCCTGTCTTTTTCCTTTTCTAGTCCTCAGTAGTTTCTGTTTTCAGTCAGTAGAGGTTTTTTGAAGCCTACTAAGTTGAAGCCACTATGCTAGGTATTAGGGAGGATTCAGAGATGTAAAAGATAAGAGTCCTTGCTCTTAAGAAATTTGTATTTAGTTGGAGAAAATAAGACCTATTCATAACAAGATTTTGTATGTTCCGTTAAGTGCTAGAGGAATGTTATAAGCATTCGTCGACAGCTGTTGGGAGGGAAGATTTTACTCTGGGCTAGAGTGGTCAGGGCAGGCATACTGAAAGAGCTAAATATTGAGCTGGAAAGGTGAGAGATAGTAACAGCAGAGCATATTAAAGATGAGAGATCAGTGTTAATAAGATCTCAAGAGGCATAACTGCAAAATGGGTACCCAATGGGGACTATACCCACCAGCCTGGCAGGAGCAACTGTTATACCAGGAAATAGTGAAAGATTGAGGTTGGAAAGGACCTGGTTGTGAGGCCTTGAAATCCAGTGCATAATGGAAGAAGTGAGCCATTGACAGGGGCATTCTGGGAGGGTTAGTGTGGTAGCAGTATATGTACAGAGTGAATGTGGGTAGCCTGTGTGGAAGCCACCCAGTTGTCCAGCAGTGATGAATGGGGAGTGGGAATAAAAAGAAGCAGTGAATGGTGAAAACCCTATGAGGTTAGGTTGAGGAGTTGGTGACTGTTTCAGTGTTGTGGGGACAAAGATGCTGAAGGCATCCAACAAGGTTACCTGTTTTTTAAAATTCTAGATTCCTTACCGACTCAAGGAGTCAGACAGCGAATTTGACTGCTTCAGCCAGGTCCCCGAATCACCAATAGGGCGGGAAGAGGAGCCACATCTCCACATGGTCTCTAAGAAATACCGCAAGGTGCTGGGAAATACCGAGGGAGGCCCCCTCTGGGATGTAGGGGAGGGTTCCCAGGGAAAGAGGTGATATGAGAGAGGACGGAAGGACCCAATCGGGAAGCTCTTACTTACCATGCCGGACTCAGGAGGGAGGTTTTGGGGAACTTTGGCTATGGGACTTTGAGGATATCTTCATCTTGCTTAGACTGTTTCTGCCTCAGGTAACCATCAAATACTCCAAGCTAGGGCTGGAGGACTTTGACTTCAAACACTACAATAAGACCCTGTTTGCTGGATTGGAGCCCCATATCCCCAATGCCTACTGTAATTGCATGATCCAGGTAAGGTTGGGTATTCCTGTGACTTGAACGTGCTTGCTGCCTTTCTTCTCTGTGGCCCCGCAACTCTTTTTCCATGCCCCCATCCAGGCCCACTTTAAGACAATCCTCTCTACCATTCTTTCTTTCTTTCTTTTTAAAAAATTTATTTCATTGTTTAAAGTATTGCAAATAGTAGTACATATGTTTTTCCTCCCCCCCCCTGCCCCCCCCCCCCCCGCATTGACCTCCCCCTGGCCTCCCCTGTTCCCCACCCCCAGTGTCTTGTATCCATTGGTTATGCTTATATGCATGCATACAAGTCCTTTGGTTGATCTCTTACAGCTCCCGCCCCCTCTTTCTTTCTCTTTAAATATATTTTTATTGATTTCAGAGAGGGAAAGAGAGAAACATCAGTGATGAGAGAGAATCATTGATCAGCTGCCTACTGCATGGCTCCCTAGGGATTGAGCCTGCAATCCAGGTGTGCGCCCTTGACTGGAATTGAACCTGGACCCCTCAGTCCACAGGCCAATGCTCTATCTACTGGCCAGACCAGCTAGACCTCTACTGTTCTTTTTTACCCACACACGTCAAGGCTCCTCTGTGAGCTCCACTCCTCAGCGGACTCTTCTTTGGATTTCCACCAGCTGACTTACCCTTCCAAGCTCTTACTCCTCATAGCAGTTGCCCATGTCATTTCTCCTGTTCTTCCCTCCAGGTGCTCTATTTCCTGGAGCCCGTTCGCTGCCTAATCCAGAACCACCTTTGCCAGAAGGAGTTCTGCCTGGCGTGCGAGCTGGGCTTCCTTTTCCACATGTTGGACCTCTCCCGCGGCGACCCCTGTCAGGTCAGCGCCTGGAGACCTGGGGCGACAAAAGAGGGAGGGAGGTGGATAACAGAGATATCTTTGTGCAAATGGACGTAAGAAAAAAGAACCTCTCTCCACCAACACACTTCCTGGATTTCAGGGCAGTAATTTTCTTCGGGCATTCCGCACCATTCCTGAGGCCTCAGCCCTTGGTCTGATCCTGGCTGACTCAGATGAGGCTTCCGGCAAGGGCAATCTGGCCAGACTCATCCAGAGGTGGAATCGCTTCATTCTCACTCAGCTGCATCAGGATATGCAGGAGCTGGAAGTACCTCAGGCGTATCGAGGTGCTGCAAGCAGGTATGGAATTGGGACAGGAACAGTTAAAGCTACAGGACAGGCCCCTCTGTGACTTACCGGGTCTCATATTCCTTCAGTGTGCATATATCGCCCTCCCCACTCTCAGCAGCTTTTGCTCATCGGGGGACTCTGTCATTGGACAGCTGTTCAGCTGTGAGATGGAGAACTGCAGCCTCTGCCGCTGTGGCAGTGAGACCGTGCGAGCCTCATCCACTCTACTCTTCACACTCTCCTACCCAGAGGGTAGCAACAGTGGTACACCCTACAGCTGGGTTGGGAAGCTCCCCCAGTGTCCTGTAACATCAAGGAGAGGGTATTGGGGGACTAACACTAATAGTGGATAGAAGGGAGAACCTAGATTGAAGTATCCAGTTTCCCTACAGATAAAGCCGGGAAGAACTGTGACTTTGCTCAGGTGCTAAAGCGAAGCATCTGCCTGGAGCAGAACACTCAGGCCTGGTGTGACAACTGTGAGAAGTACCAGCCCACGGTGAGTGGGCTGCTGCACTGGACGAGAGTCCTGACGTGTTGGGGATTCAGCCCTGTCTCATCTGGGGCTTGGGGAGCACTGCATCCAGGGATCTATAGGGAGTGGGGAGAACCCCAGTTTGAGGATGCAGATCCAGGTTTTAGTTGCTTCTCTCCAGGTTTCTTTCCGTGTAGGCTCCCTGCTATTCCTTGTTTGTTTCTTCCTCTCAGATTCAGACACGCAACATCCGCCACCTGCCAGATATTCTTGTCATCAATTGTGAAGTGAACAGCTTGAAAGAAGCTGATTTCTGGAGAATGCAGGCTGAGGTAAGGACTAGGGCTGGAAACAGGGTCTTAGGAATCGTTATTTTGTTTATTTTTCAAGGAATACTTTTTAATTTTCTCCCTCTTCTGACTCACTTCCACATATGATTAATATTCCTGGAGATTCAGATATTTTCTCCTTTTATGTTCAGGTTGCCTTCAAGATGGCAATAAAGAAGCACAGTGGGGAAATCTCCAAGAACAAGGAGCTTGCTTTGGCTGATTGGTAGGTACTGTCTTGGGCGTGACCAAAGTATTGAACTACCAGTGGCTCCTCTTGTCACTGGCTAGATCTCCTCAGAACAAATCTCTAATTCTCCTGCCCTGATAGGAAGGAACTAGGAAGTCCAGAGGGCATGCTGATGTGTCCTTCCATTGAGGAGTTGAAGAATGTCTGGCTTCCTTTCTCTATTCGCATGAAGCTGACCAAGAACAAAGGACTGGATGTTTGCAATTGGACAGATGGGGATGAGATGCAGGTTGTTGGAAAATTGGGAAGAGGAGGGGGAATAAGGAAGAGAGGGATGGGGCAGCAGGGCATGGGGGAAGGTGGAACGTAGTATAGGAAAAAGAAAGGGAATAAGGCTGAGTGTTTGCCAGTTATGGGCTTCTCCAGAGTCACTCAGTTCATTGTTGGGAGTCATAGATGGGCTAGGATGGAGATAACCCACCGTGGTGCCCCATTCCATACCCCAAACTCCTTGTCCTCTATCCCCATTCCCCTTCCTTCCCCATCCTTAAACTTAGCTTAGCAGCCTGGGTACCCCCCCTCACAGTGGGGCCCAGCCAGGGCAGAGGAGGAACATGGTGTCTATGTGTATGACCTGATGGCTACTGTGGTACACATCCTGGACTCGCGCACAGGGGGCAGCCTGGTGGCTCACATCAAAGTCGGAGAGACCTACCACCAGCGCAAAGAGGTGAGTGCCATCATCCAGTGCAGGGACACTCCTGATGGCGGCTAGACTGGAACCCAAGATCTGTCCGTACCTTCAGTCTGAGGCAGAGTGGTCCGGCCATCACGTTGGCATCAGTCTTTCTCTGTATCTCCACAGGGCGTTACCCACCAGCAGTGGTATCTCTTCAATGACTTTCTTATTGAACCTATTGACAAGGTTAGTTGTAACACACTGCATCTCCCTTTTCCCAGCCTCCTCCTCAGACCCTATAGAATGCCAGACACATTTAGAAGGGAGGGATGGGTTCTCAAGAACTATAAGCATTAGCAGAGCTAAACATAGCACCAGAGTCCTATCTTATGTCTAATTTGGGGAAAAGGGGCATATATGTAGACCATTAAGTGTTTTTTCTTTTATAGCATGAAGCTGTGCAGTTTGACATGAATTGGAAAGTGCCTGCTATCCTTTATTATACCAAAAGAAATCTTAATTCTAAATACAACCTGAACAGTAAGTGGTATAAGGGTACACCCAAGGTGTGGGTAGATTGGTCTTCAGGAAGAGACCTGGGAAGTAGCTTTATAAGATGAGGATCTGTGCCCTTACTGTGTAGCTCAGTTGACTAGAGCATGGTCCCGATACACTAAGGTTGCATGTTCGATCCTAGTCAAAAAGCAACCAATGAATGCCTAAGTGGAACAACAAATCACTGTCTGTCTGTCTGTCTCTCCTTCCCTCTCATGTATGTGCTACGCTCTAACGACTGAGAAACACCAGCCAGGGCCTTGTCACATTTCTCATTTACCTAGTCCATCTGCCTGCTTTGTCCATCAGACGTGATCTTTTTATCGTATGCTTTAGTTATTGAGGGATCACAGTGTAGACCTGATCTCTGGCCAGCTACCCTGGGCTTCCCTCCCCTGGTCACTTCCCTGCCCCCAGCAATGTGTCTTCTGGATTCTCCCTTTCAGTCAAGAACCCTATTGAGGCAAGTGTCCTGATGGCTGAAGCTTCACTAGCACGGAAACAGCGGAAAACACATACTACCTTTATTCCGCTGATGCTGAATGAGATGCCACAGGTTGGGGACCTGGTGGGCCTGGATGCTGAATTTGTCACCCTTAATGAGGTAACCAAGACCAAAAAGTGTAGAATGTTAGAACAGAAATCTGGGGATGCTAAGAGTCATAAGTATTTTCTGATTTCCTCATTATCTCTTCTTATGTAGGAGGAAGCAGAGTTGCGCAGTGATGGTACCAAGTCTACCATCAAACCAAGTCAGATGTCAGTAGCTAGGATTACCTGTGTTCGGGGCCAGGGACCCAATGAGGGTATCCCTTTCATTGATGATTACATCTCTACCCAGGAGCAGGTATTAGAATATGGAAGTGCAAGTGGCACAGACCCTGTGCTTATGTAGTGCTCTAGAACCCAGGGAAGTGTGGTGGGGGAGATTGTACCTCACTTCCTGAGACACTGGTCTTTTTTATATCCCTAGGTTGTGGATTACTTGACTCAATACTCAGGAATAAAGCCAGGAGATCTCGATGCCAAGATTTCCTCTAAGCACCTCACAACTCTCAAGTCTACATACTTAAAGCTTCGTTTTCTCATAGACATTGGAGTCAAGTTTGTGGGTCATGGTCTGCAGAAGGACTTCCGGGTCATCAATCTCATGGTTCGGGCAGGGCTCTTTTAAGAGTCTTCTTTGAGTGTGGGCCACTCAGGGTATACATTGTGCCTTTGGGGAATGGGAAGTTTTGGGATCCCCTATCTTCAGGCTTCCATTCTTTTATTCCTGCCAGGTGCCCAAGGACCAAGTCCTTGACACTGTCTATCTGTTTCACATGCCCCGAAAACGAATGATTTCCCTGCGATTCCTTGCGTGGTACTTTCTGGGTGAGTTGCTCTGCCTTAAAGATGCTTGTGGTGGTCATTAAGAGCAGGAAAAAGTGTTGGAGAGGCCAAAGGGAGTAAAAAGGACCCCGAGTTAGTGATGAAGTTATTAAGGGATTTAATTAGCTTCAGTATCCCATCTATTCACCAGTTATGGTGTTTGGCCTCTTCCCTTACAGGCAGTCAGGTTTTTTATTGCTTATTGGGAGTTGGGGATATGAGTAGGGGACATGTTCTTATCTTCCTTTGCTAGGTCTCAAACTATTCCACCTCTACCTCCCCAGACCTGAAGATTCAAGGGGAAACCCATGACAGTATTGAAGATGCTCGCACAGCCCTTCAGCTTTACCAAAAGTATCTGGAGCTAAGCAAAAATGGCACTGAGCCTGAGTCCTTCCACAAAGTACTCAAGGGCCTTTATGAGAAGGGCCGAAAGATGGACTGGAAGGTGCCTGAGCCTGAGGGCCAGACAAGTCCCAAGAGTAAGGCCTGGGATGGGACAAGGGAAACTGAACTGGGTGGGTTTTGATTGCATATGTGACAATTATACCCACCATAATAATGATGATGGTGATGTTAACAGTACTGTCCCTACCTTATATTCTTGCAGAGTCCTTAACAGTTTACAAAGCACTTAATCCAATAGTCAGGGAAATGGCTTTTGTTACTGAAACTCTCCTCTTGCCCAGGTCTAAAATGTTTGGGTCCAAGCCCTCTTTTCTCTTGCATTTTTGCTTCATAAGACAAATCCAAGGTACTTTTTCTCCACTCACCTTAAGAGTCAATGTTCTTGATTTTATCTCTGACAGATGCAGCTGTTTTTTCTTCAGTGTTGGCACTCTGACCTCATCTTCTCCCAGCCAGCTGCTGCCTCTCCCTTCAGTGTTCTGTGGCCTCAGAACTGGGAGATAGCTTCCTAAGTTGGCTATACCCTGTCTACTTCCAGAATTGAGCCTGCTCAGGGTTTACCGGTGGTGCTATTAATAGAACTGGAATGCAGCAGAATTATTGCAAAGGGTGTAGCAGCAAGATTCCTTTTACATCCTTTGCAAAAAACAGTTTAAATGAAAAGTAATTGGTATTCTTAATAAATATCCTGGGTAATTAATATCCAGGCAAAGAAGATGCTGGAACCAAAACTTTCAGTTCCTAGTTGGCTAGGTACTAGAGAGTAACCAGATACAACAACAGCAGTTCAAGACTTAGCTCAAGTCTATGGCTGCTTGAAGAATGCCAGGAAGCCAGCATGCAGAGTCTTGTGGCCCTAGCAAAGCAGTGCTGCCAACACCATCATTGCTAAAAGGGCCTTTGAGTCCAAGACAAAGCTTGGCTGCTGGCTTCCTTCCTGCCGACAGCTGAAAAGCATCTGTCTTCCATCCACTCCATTCTCCTGTTACAAGTTTTGTTTTCTCGTTATTTTTTAAAGTTTTGTTTTAAACTGCATGTTTTATAAAATAAAAACAAAAACGTTATTGACTGTCATCTATCTCATTGGAGACCTGCGAGTGTGGGATTCCCTTTGGCCTTCCTCTGCTTTCTCTGTGTTGTCTATTATAACTGGGAAAATCTAAGGCTTTTAAATCCCCACTATAATTGAAGGTAAAGCTCTGTAGAGTCCAAAGTTAAGGATACTGGAGGAGTATACTGTCTGACCTGGACAATCTTAGGTCAATGCTGTGGCTGCCTCAGGTCGGTTTCTTTTAGGGCGTAGAGTTAACTGTGGAAGTTAACTGTGGAAGAGGCGTGGAGAAGCTGACAAACTACAGGTCCCAGAATATCTTAAAACCTGTGGCTACTGAAGGGTCTGCGTGGTGCTGCGGTGCTCCCTGGGAGATGTAGTTTCCAGGGTACTGAAACGAGCTTTATGTTTTTGTTGAAAGTATTGCAAAAATAACGTATATAGAACGGCTCCTTACCGGCACCAGTGCACGTTTGTTTGTGAAGGCCCTAGCCCACTGGACCGGCACACACGAGCGCCTGTTCGCCCCCACACCCCACTGCGGGCCTGTCCTGTGTCCGGGCGCCCCTCTTCGGCTGACCCCTAGTGGTCACGTGGAGCTGCTCGCCACGCAAGTCTGGGTCCTGCGATCCCCGGGGTCCTCGCTGCCTGGGAGTCGTTCCTAAGCTGCCTGTTCGCGCGAGAGTAGATGAGCGGGTTTGGGGTCCGACTCCGGCGTGGGCTGGCTCCGCAGTGAGTCGGAGCCCTGCTCAGGCGCCCGCTTAGGGTGCGGGGAGCTGTTCAGGCGGCGGCCCGGGCACCCCGTGTCTGAGAGCGCCGGAGCCTCCGGAGAAGCCGGGGCAGCCCCGCTCCCCGCAGCCAGGCGCTCGAGTCGGGACCGAACGTGAGAGACCGGCCGGCTTTCGGCGCCTGGCTCACGGCGGCGGCCCCGGGAGCAGAGGTGGGATGGATGCGAGCGGCGGCGAGGGTCGGGGATGGGCTGGAGCGAAGGCCATTGGCGGGGTCCTCAGGAAGGGGGCCGGTCCGCGGAGGAAACAGTACAGGCGGGAGTGGGATGGATACAGAGATCTCAGTGTGAACCCGGGGAGCTTCAGGGACTGAGTGTGCTCCACGCGGCCGGCCACCTCGCCGCTTCCACGCCTCAATCACGGCTCTCCTCGCCCGCAGCCGCCCGGTGCCTCTCCTCGCTTAGCCCTCCGCCTGGTCCCGTAGCGGCCACAGCGCACAAGACGCTGCAGCACAAACATCCAAGCCTCCTGTCGGCGGCGTCTGGGGCTGAGCCCAAATCCCGAGCTCGCCGAAACCCACTGCCCGGGGGAACCCGGGTCCTCCAGCGCCCAAACCGAGAACCCTTTGTGTATCCCGGCCGATTCCTGGAAAGTAGAACCAGTCACACTGAGGCCTTCGTAGGCCTTGGGAGGAGAGGTGGGTGGAGGAACGGAGCCGGCTCCTCATTCTTACGCTTTATTCCACCCCAGACCCAGGTGGAGCAACCCCGTTACGTAAACGATGAAAGGCTGGGGATGGCTGGCCCTGCTTCTGGGGGCCCTGCTGGGAACTGCCTGGGCTCGGACCACCCAGGATCTGCACTGTGGAGGTAAAGACACAAAGAGCAGGAGGAGGAGGAGGGTGGGGAATGCAGAGCGTTGGCAGGATGAGACCAGAAGCCTGGATAAGAATGAATGGAAATGCCTGGGTTGATTCTTTTTTCCCCTCCCCCTCTCCCGCTGCGCCAGCTTGCAGGGCTCTGGTGGATGAACTAGAGTGGGAAATTGCCCAGGTGGATCCCAAGAAGACCATTCAGATGGGTTCTTTCCGAATCAAACCCGATGGCAGCCAGTCAGTGGTGGAGGTAACTGTTACTGTTTCCCCAAATAAAGTAGCTCACTCTGACGTTGAATGAGGACTCAACTCATTAAGGAGCTTGGTTTAATAGAAATGAAGAAAACATTGACCCAGAGAGGTATCTAAAAGATAGCCTATCTCATTTGGAAGAGGCTGGAGACTTATACCCTATGCACTTGCTTCCTGGTTCCGAGCTTTGACACTTCATTTCTGCTGTAGATGTTAGCAGACCCCTGACCAGCCCTCTCTCCACATCCTTAATCCACGTGACTCATGTTTTCACTGTGGCTATATGGTATTTACACATTCACTCAGAAAAGAAATAGACGTTCTCATTCTTATATTTAGGAAATTTATTTTAGTTGAGAAGTAACACATATGATAAAGTTGTATCTAGTGAACAATAAAGAAATGTAAATATTGTAATGCTTGTGAAATGATTTAATAGTTGTTATCCTCAAAACGCATACTACCTTTCTAATGTTCTATTGAGGGCAGGTTTTAGTCTCATTTTAATACAAAAAACTTATCTTACATCCATAAAAATTAAAGGAATTCAAAGGAAAAGAACACAGAGTTGACTAGGGTTAATTAAAGACGTCTCTTTATAATTTGGACCTAATGGCACCTGTTTTATATGTTGGGCTTGTATATGGGGTAAAATAACACTATGTACAGTATTTGAAAACACTTTGGAATTATAAAAATAAGCCCATACTGTTTTTAGGTAAGGCAGGCGTTTTATACTGGGTTGGTTGAGCTAGGTTTGGAAGGAAAAGTAAGGATGTAAATTACTAATGTACAGAGGTAGAAGAGAGTGACCCAAGGCTGAGGACATTTCTAGGTGCCTTATGCTCGCTCAGAGGCCCACCTCACGGAGCTGCTAGAGGAAGTATGTGACCGGATGAAGGAGTACGGGGAACAGATTGACCCTGACACCCACCGCAACATTTACATACGTGTAGTGAACCGGAATGGAGAACCCAACGGCATGAATCTAGAGGGCGTCCGAATTGATTCAGACATCCGTGGCACCCTCAAGTTTGCGGTGAGCTATGGGAGTGGGTAGGCGGTTCTTAGAAATCAGGGCGGTTATTGGAGACCCCAAGTGGAAAACGGGATTAATGTCCTGTTCTCTCGAGTCGGAAACGAGAGGCCTCCTCTCTCCGCCTCCTCTCACTCGTTTCTCCCTGGGTTGCAGTGTGAGGCCATTGTGGAGGAGTATGAGGATGAGCTCATTGAATTCTTTTCCCGAGAGGCTGACAATGTTAAAGACAAACTTTGTAGTAAGCGAACAGGTAAGCTGCTCCCACTTTACCTTTTGTCCTCACAGCTCTGTGGAATCGGGCACATTCTCTAGCAGTTCGCCCTACCCCTGATAATTAGCTCAAGAGTTGGCTTCCATTACCCATGGCTTAGGCACTTGGGTTGTTCAGAATTTGTGGCTCCCTCATGAGGTACAAGTCAGAGGATAATGGGAATGTTTTGTCATTTAAAAGCATATGCTTTGGCCCTGCCAAAGTTGCTCAGTTGGTTGAGCATCCAAGGTTGCCGGTTCGATTCCCGATTGGGGCACATATGATCTGTTTCTCCCCACCCTCCTTCTCCTTCTCTCCCTCCTTCCTTCCTCTCTGTAAGCATGTCCTCGAGTGAGAAGTAAAACAAACCAAAAAAATGCTCTGAAAAATGGTGGTTGATATGTGTATCAGTTTTAATTTGGGGGTATTTTCTTAATAGTGGCATATATTAATATAAGAGTGGCATTTCTTCCAAACTGTTAATGTGCTGCTTGCAGATTTATGTGACCATGCCCTGCACATACCGCATGATGAGCTGTGAACCAACCACTGGAGCAGCGCAACTGACAAGCTTGATGGATCACCCCCAGGAGGGGAAAAGGTGGCAATGCCGTTTATATTATGTTTATACTGAAATGAACTCAAAAAATAAGAAACTAAAAGGATGAACTGTGTTGTCTTTTCGTGTCCAGAATTGGTCCTTAGATTAGGTTTGAAGATAAGGGGGTTCCAAACAGGAGATAAAAGGGAAGGGAAGGAAGAGCTTTGGGAATGGTATCGCATGAAGGTAGGAGCCTGAAGCTTTCCTTCTTTTGCCGCCGGAGACTCTGCTGCACTCACAAACTAGACAAACGCTCCCGCCCACTCCAGTGTGTCTCATGCCTAACTGTGGAGAAAAGAGAACACTCTGTGAATAAGCAAAAGAGCATAGTAAGTGTGTGGTGGCATAGGATTCTAGAAATTTACATGTGCTCATACTGATGAAATGTGAAGTAAAACAGCTTGGTCTCGAAGGAAATAATGGACATGCATTATTCTTTCCTCCCTGCCCTTCCAGATGGAGGGATCAACAAGAGCATTCAGGAAGGGGAAAATGGATGTGATCAACTCAGCTGAACATTAAGGGCTTTTTCAGATAGGGAGAAATTAGGTAAGGAATGTTATTTAATGGAAGGCCTTATCTGATGGCCTGTGTTTGGTGCCAACAGCAACACTAAAGTATATCCTTTTCATCTTCATCACTAGCTATGGTCAATCTAGACTATAGGTCTGTCCTCACTTTCTGTATATAGAGATTCTGTACTGGGGCACAGTGATAAAAACAAAGGATACCTTCTTTGAGGAGCTTTTTAAATACCTGACTCTGAGATGTGCGGTCTTAGGTTTGAAATGGAACATTTCTGTCTCAGGAATGCTGAGAGAGAGAACCTGAATAAACCTTTCAAAGACTTCTTAAATTAAGTGTTTGGGAACCTAAAGGGACCTTGAAGGTCATCCAGTCCACCTCTACCCATTTACATATGAAGAAAATAAGACCCAGAGAAGCCACAGGCTCTGAAGTTAGGCATTGAGGGACAAAAATGGATCTAGTATACGCTGTTTCCAAAAGTTAATATGATCTGATATAGCTGTGAACTAGCTTCTATTTTAAGTCTTTTTTCCCTTTTATTACACACAGAATGAATGTATTCAACAAAGCTTTCTTATACCATGATCACTATGAAATCTAACACAGGATGTGTAGCTTAGAGCAAGTACCCTGAAATTAGTTGACAACTGAACTCAAGATCCAGTGTTAATTTCTTCTTCTCTCATCATTGGTAAGAAATGCTACATCCAATCAAATCAATTTCCCAGAGCAGCTTACTAACCCTTTTGTCTTCTGTAATGCACACGAATAATGCTCACATGCTTCATAACCCTTTGAGCATGTCCAGGATTCTGTCCATTGCTTGCCTGCCATCTAAACACTTCTTACTCTTCCTTCCATCAGAAATACAAGTACGAGTAGTCAAATGAACTTGAAACGTTTAATTTACAAAAATAATTATCCACAGGTTTTAATAAATAAATTTAATGTTAACCAGTAACAAATTACTTGAGATGCACCATGCTAGTTTGTCAGGGTGCAGCTTTAAGGACTCTCCCAGCCCAGGTCTTTGCCACTGGTACATTGGGATGTGTCCTACATAGGAAAGAGTGGGTGTGATTGTCTTTGACTTGGTCCTCGGAAGCTAGGAAGTTTGTACATCTCTTAATTCATATAATAAATTACCACAGGAACCTGTTAATTTACCTAAACACTTTTGGAGGCTCCCTGTAACAAACTATTCTAGCCCCGTATTTGACAGAGCTTATACTCAACCTTGAATATCTGGTTACACTTAAAGCTTTAGATGCCTTCTAAATGAATTTATCCGTAAAATGATAGAACTCAAACATTCCCAAAGCCAGCGTTAAATGATATCTCAACGTGACTAAGAAAATCTGTAGAAAACCAGTCCTTTAAGAGTCAGTTTCAGAGAATGTTTTGCTGTTAAAAAGCATTCAGAACAGGAACAAGCCCTGGTCGGCGTGGTTCCGTGGAGCGGCACCCCCACACCGAAAGGTGTCGGGTTGGTTCCCCGTCAGGGCACATGCCTGGGTTGTGTGTTCAGTCCCCGGTCGGGCACATGTGAGAGGCAACCAGTCGATGTTTCTCGCTCTCAAAATCAATTTTTAAAAATTAAAAAATAAATAAAAAGAATAGGGACAAGATTCCTTTAAACACAGAACTGGGATGGATAGCAGGAAGCTGGTACAGTTAACCCTTGAATATGGGGAAAGGGGCACCAATCTCCACATAGTTGAATATCCATGAACAACTTTGGAAACTGAGGTAGAGTTGTCCTTTGGTGTCCCTGGGGGACTGGTTCCCACAGATACCAAAATATGCAGATGCTCAAATCCCTTACATAAAAAGGCACAGAACAAGGCATATACTTGGTCCTCTGCATCCACAATTCCCAACTGCAGATCTGTGGTTGGTTGAATCTGTGGATGTGAAATCTGGGTATACAAAGGGCTGACTGGATATTTAACTGAAAAAATCCATGTATAAGTGGACCTACTGCATATGTTGAATACGCACCTAACAAGGACATACACATTCTGATTTAATGTTACAACTCTTAGGAAATAGATGTGCCTGGCTGGTGTGGCTCAGTGGTTGAGCACCCACCCATGAACCAGGAGGTAACAGGTTTGATTCCCATTCAGGGCACATGCCTGGGTTTCAGGTTCAATCCCCAATTGGGGACTGAGGGGGGCGGGGTACAGGAGGCAGCCAATCGATTTCCTCTCATTGATGTTTCCCTCCCTCTCCCTTCTCTGAAGTTAATAAAAATACATATGTATTTTAAAAGATGCTACACCTATTTTACAGATGAAGAAGCTAAGCTCAAAGAGGTTGAGCTTGCTAATTAGCAGGGAACCAAGACTTCAACCCTAGTGATCATCTTATCCCTAGGCCAGTGGTCTTTCTGTTAAACCTCACTCTGTAATGACTTGAATAGTTCCCAGTGGCTGTGAAAAGTTGTATTTCTTTTATTTAAAAATTACCTCCAAGTTTGAATGTGTGTCCTCTGATTATAATAATCTATTATTTCCCAAACTGATTATTCTGTGTAAGAAGCCCATCCTACCCCGTTGGTCATTTTAGGTGCTAAATGTTTTGTCTCCCCTACCTTTAAGTTTTCTGAGTGGATCACCATTTAGCATATTTTCAAGTGTGGGTTTTTACAGATAAGTAAGACTATAGTTCTCATTTTAAAATTATTATTGCCGAGACCGGTTTGGCTCAGTGGATAGAGCGTCGGACTGCGGACTGAAGGGTCCCGGGTTCGATTCCGGCACGGGCATGTACCGTGGCTGCGGGGACATCCCCAGTAGGGGGCGTGCAAGAGGCAGCTGATGGATGTTTCTCTCTCATTGATGTTTCTGACTTTCTATCCCTCTCCCGCTCTATAAAAAATCAATAAAATATATTTAAATTTTTAAAAATAAAATTATTATTATTATTATTATAGAGAGAAAAGAAGGGAGAGAAACATTGATTAGTCACCTCTACCAGGGCTCAAGCCCGAAACCCATGCTTGTGCTCCAACCGGGAGTTGAACCGGTGATCTCTTGGTGCATGGGATGATTGATGCTCAGCCTACTGAGCCACACCGGCCAGGGCAATAGTTCCTTACCTTTGATTTTTTAAAATATATTTTTGTTGATTTCAGAGAGGAAGGGAGAGGGAGAGGTAGAAACATCAGTGATGAGAGAGAATCATTGATCTGCTACCTCTTCCAGGAACCCACTGGGGATGCAGCCTGCAGCCCGGGCGTGTGCCCTGACTGGGAATTGAACTACAATCTCATTCATAGGCCGTGCTCTACCAATGAGCCCCTGTGGCCGGGCACCTTTTAAAACATTTTTAAATATAGAAAAACGTACTTGTCTAAATTTTTATTTCCTCCTCTGTAAAGATATTAATATTACTTACAATCCTTAGAGTTGTGATGATTAATTGAGATAATACATGTATCTGTAAATAGTAAGTATTCAATAAATTTTAGTTATTACCCCTTAAATACAAGAATTTATTTTACTAGAGTTTAAGTTTAGGCTGTGTTTTCCCACTTATTCTTGGCCACCAGAGGGCACTACTGCCTTTGTCCGTTTTAAAGAAGTCCTCTCAAGGTCAGGATGACCTCAGTGCTCAGCCCTCTCTAGCCCACTTCAGTTCTCAGGCTCTAATTTGTATCTGGACCCTAGAACTCACCAATCCTTTTTCCTTAACTTCCTTATTTATTTATTTATTTATTTTTATTTGTTGTTCCAATTATTTATGCATTCATTGGTTGCTTCTTGTATAGGCCCTGACCGAGGATCGAACCCTTAATCTTGGTATATTGAGACAACACTCTAACCAACTGAGCTACTGGGACAGGACTCCCTTAACTTTCTCCCCACCTCCCCAGGTCCTATCCACTTTCAGAAAAAGACTATAGCCGAGACCGGTTTGGCTCAGTGGATAGAGCGTCGGACTGAAGGGTCCCGGGTTCGATTCCGGCAAGGGCATGTACCTTGGCTGCGGGCACATCTCCAGTAGGGGGCGTGCAAGAGGCAGCTGGTTGATGTCTCTCTCATCAGTGTTTCTGACTTTCTATCCCTCTCCCTTCTGCTCTGTAAAAAAAAATCAATAAAATATATATTAGAAAAAAAAAAAAAGAAAAAGACTATATGCCAGCTCCTGTGACATACCTTTTAGTTCACTTGCTCCCTGGGAATTCCCATTGGCCTTATAGCAGTAGATATAGGACTAAACAATTCTAAACAAGTCCATATAGTCCTCATGACAATAAAATCCAGGACACTATGTCAAGGGCTTAGATCATTACTGTTCCCCACCCTCCAATCACCAGAGGGCCAAAATAGGTTCCCCTTATGGCCACTCAGAATTTATCCCTTTGGTAGCCTCACACTGAAAATGCCCCTGCCTCGTGGCACACTGGAGTTCAGTCCTCTGGGCTGCTGGCTAGTCTCTGTGGATAATTAACCAGAGAGAAGAAACAAGGTCAGACTATTCTAGGGTTAAGAGGAAATCCTCTGTGAGATGCTAAATTGGGATCAAATATTGATCAGTGGAGCTTTGAAGTCACCGACAGGTAACAGGGGTTAGTGCTCCTCTGGGGCACTGCCTGGCTTATCTTTATTACGTTCTTTCCTAAGACCTACGTATGATCCCCAGTCCAGAAGAGCGTTGGTTAGTAGGTGTGCAGGTGGGTATGAGGGAACTTGGTAAGAAAAAAAAGAATGGTTTTCTGTCTCTCTTCCCATATCCAAACTATAAACTAGGTTCTTTTTCATTTTTAGATACATTTTATTGATTTTTTGCAGAGAGGAAGGGAGAGAGAGTTAGAAACATCGATAAGAGAGAAACCGATCAGCTGCCACCTGCACACCCCTCACTGGGGATGTGCCCACAACCAAGGCATATGCCCTTGACCAGAATCGAACCTGGGGCCTTTCAGTCTGCAGGCTGGCGCTCTATCCACTGAGCCAAACCAGTTTCGGCTAAACTAGGTTCCTTATAAACTCGAAAACTAGGTCTATCGAAACCTGGTTTAGATGGTACTGAGACCGCTGAAACTTGTTACTGCTTTGTGAGGAGATAGGACTTGGGGCTTAGGTTTGTAGATAAGATGCCCAGGTCCTTGAGTCACTTCCCTCTCCGCCCTTGGGTCAATGACAAGGAGGCTTTGGGAGGTAGAAAGGTCCAGAGGTCTTGTCTGCCCAGAGGAGTTAGTCAAGAATGATGTGGAAGATCACTTTAATGCCATGTTTCACTTAATTGTCTCCGGGGAGCACAGGATAAGTGTATCAAAGGTAGCCAAGTAGGAGACGGGGTACAGAGGCCCAATGGGAGTGATATCACAAAAAAGGGAGGGTGCCTAAGGCCTGATTTTGGATGAGGGTTTTGTCTGCATCTATGGCTAGGAGTAGACTGAGCCGGCTGTAGGGGGTTAGGTGACGAGGAGCAGAGACTAATGCCCAGGGTCGAGGCTCTGGCCTGTGCTGGATGCTTCCATATTAAGGGAGCATTGGGTTTTCTGGCACTAAATAGAACTGACAGCCACAGAGAGCACTGGATATTCAGGCTCCTGCCTTTGCTTTCCTTCTCCAACTATTGGGGGAAGGGAGGGAATGTTAGAAAGCTGGCATGTCCTCTATGGCCATGAAGTCATTGACCAAGACTTTTAAGAAACCAAGGAGGTAGGAGTGGGTACTGATTAGTTGCCGTGATAATATATTAAGGGGTTGGCTTCTGAGGACCTTCAAAGGTCTATGTCCTTGAGGCTTTTTCTCTAATATTCACCCAAGAATTAACCCCAAATGGTTACGGGCAAGAAAAAGGCCTGAGAGGAAAGTTAACTGAGTTCTCAGGCACATTCTTAGCCACCTACAAGCTTCTCTCCCTCCCGCCCGATCCACCCTGAATTAGCCTACCCGGCGGTCCAATCCTCCCCGCTCCTGCTGCGCCAGTGAGGTCCCGCCCTCCTCCCCACCCGGCCAATGGCCGGGCTCGCGTCCTGTCCCCGAGAGCAGCGAAAGCGGGTTCCGGGCGGTGGGCGGGGCCTCGCTGAGGACCCCGGGCTGGGCGCCGCCGCCGGTTCGTCGGCCGCCTCCTTTCAACCTTGTTCACCCCTCGGCGCGGCGTCTGGTGCAGCGGCGGAGGCTCCCGGTCCTGCCACAGCTTGCTCCCCTCCCTGCCTCCCCATCAGACCCCAGAGTTCTCCCGCCAATGGCTTTACTCACTGCGGCCGCCCGGCTCATCGGAGCCAAGGTGAGCAACTGAAGAAGGGAGCGCAGGGTGGGGCTGAGGAGACTGCGGGCCCTCAAGTCCCGGGGTCTCCCTCCCCTACCCATACGCACCCCGGCGCGCCTTAAAGGGGCCCTGTTCTTGGCTGGCCGCCAGCCGTGCTGGGCACTCGCAGAGCCATGTGCTAGGCTGGCCTTCCGGCCCCCGAAGCAGAAGTGAGCGCTGCTCGCCCGCGGCATACGGTCTAGGGCCCTTGGAGAGGCCGGGCGGTAGGGTCCACCCGCCCTTTTATGGTGGGAGGGGGTGGTGCGTGGTCCTGGAAGAAGGACTCGCCAGTAGAGAACATAGGTGTGTTCCGTCTGAGTTAGGGAGTCTTTTGAAGGAGGGGCCGGGGGTGTGTAGTGTAAGAGGAGTGGCAGGGTGAACGGATGTGCTCACTACCTGGGCCAGAGCTGAAGCGGTAGTTAATTTTGGCTTCTGGTTTGTATGGAGGATCTTATCAGTTCCTGACCGTCTGTTTCCATTTCTCCATCCCAATTACTAAAGCCGTTAATGACCAGTTTCTGCTGGAGGAACAGACATCTTTGTCCTTGAGACTCTTCCATTTAGTCTCTATGGCAGGGTGTGCCTCTCTAACGCATGCAAGATTGTTGATCGGAGGCAGAACCAGAAGGACTTTTCCTCCGGACAGCAGGCCATTAGGTGAAAATACTGAGTAGGATATAGTATTCCCAAGGTCATATGACCAATCCTACTATCTGATCACCCAGGTTTTTTGTTGTTGCTTTTAAGTCTACTCTATCCAGAAAAGATCCTTCTCATTTGGGGTGTGTGTGGGGGAGGCTTTACTTGACTTTTGTTGCCTTTTGGATCATAGGAGTATTGTTGCTGGTGATGGTGCTTTCAATTTCAAATTGCCAGCACTTTTGTCTCTGGGTAACATGGCCCTTTAAACAGAGAAACTGTTGGGCTGAGGGAGTCCCGGCCCTCTAATCCAAGGAGGGACAGCCCCACAAGTGACCTTGACTCTTGTAAAGAATTTATACTTCTCTTCTGAAGACAGATTGAAGCTGCCAACATCTGAAGTTAAGGAAAGTCTTAGGGTGGTTTTAGCTTGCTATGTGTTATCTTGCAAGGTTGGCAGATGAGGTGAAGCCTGTCGGATTTGAACTGGATGGCAGCTGATTATTTGGGAGATACTTGTCTTATTTTGACTGCTGCTTCTCCTGCCAGGGAACAGGGGAAGGAAGCCTCTTGGGACATGAAGCAAGTTCTTGATAGTGTTTTGGCAGGATAGGGAACACCATAATTAGTTAGTTGCAGAGCTGCTAACCCAGACCAGTTGGCTTAACCCTGCGGTGAATTTACCTTTTGAAGATATTTTTTCTCTTAAGGCCTTGAGGAAGCTCAGAAAGCTTTTGGTATGACAGGACTAGATAACTGTAGTACCATTTTTATTTTATTTACTTTACTATTACAGATGGACTTGAGGATCCCAGAAACGTGTAAATAGGAAGTCATTAGAAGGCTTTTGACCCTTAAAAGTAGCAAAACCTAATGACCCAGGACTGAAAATTTCCTGATATCTAAGCAGAAAGACCAGGATATCAAGAAGCCTTTCAGCATTGCTAGCACCTGCCTGAGCTTTCCAGTTTACCCTGCAGCTTATTTGGTACTCGATTTTATTTTTGCCTATGAAAGTAGGCTTTAGAAGGCAAAAATAGTCTTCTGACCGGGAGAACTGACCTATACAAACCACTTTGATTCTCAAGGTCAGATATAGTTTCACTTTTCTGAGAAGAGATATTTTTAAACTTGCTAGGAGACACAAGTGTTAGTCATTCTGTTGTTTGACCCTCCCCACAATCATATAATTTAATAAATACCAGAGTTGGAGAGGTAACCTAACTCAGAACCTGGGTATTGACTAATTACTTGTCCAAATGAATTCATACTAAGCAATGGCTTTAGTATTAGCTGTTGGTGGCTTAGCTTTGTAATGTAAATACTGTCTTTTTCTCAGGTGATCTGAGTTGGGAATTGGAGTAGGGCCATCAACACACTGGACTTTTTTTTTTTTTTTTAAGAGGGAGGGAGGGTGAAAAAATCGACTTGTTATTCCACTTATTTATGCATTCATTGGTTGCTCCTTGTATGCACCCTAACAGGGATTGATACCCAACTTTGATGTATTTGGGCGACACTTTAACCAGCTGAGCTACTCAACCAGGGCCACTTCTGGACTCCTTTTTTTTACAGAGAGAAAAGGAGAGGGATAGAGACACCCCCCACCCCAACTAGGGATATGCCTGCAACCAAGGTACATGCCCTTGATCAGAATCGAACACAGGACCCTTAGTCCACAAGCTGGGACCCTATCCACTGACCCACACTGGTTAGGGCCATGTCTGGACTCTAATGCCAGTGTGACTTAGCCAAGCCTAGTTATTTACTTTACCATTGAGAATTGCTCCTCCAAGCTAGGATATTGTATAACTTTGAGTAAATCAATCCAAAAGCATTTCTAGATTGTTTCTAGACCTTTCAAGACACTTAAATTAATACCAATAGTTCCTTTATTGCAGACCATCCTAGACTGAAATAGAGTTCAGCAAAACTGAGTTGGTTTTGTCCTGTGAAATGTTACTTGGGCTTAAAGCCCAAAACTTTTTATTTTTATTTATTTACTTATGGGGGGGGGGGGGGGGACGGGGGAGAAGAAGGCACAGGGGATCTCAGGGAGGAGAGTGAGTGAGCCCAAAACTTTTTAAAGCATGTGCTCAAATCTCTGTGCCTTCACTTTGATTATCAGTCTACCCAAAGTAATGGCAATTCTTTGATTCTTATTAAATAGACCAGAGATGAAAGATGGAGAGTAAAAGCCTTATCATATGCTAAATTGCATCTGTTCATAGTGGCCTTTAGATTGATAGTAGGTAAATGCCTGGGTGTGGGGAGCAAGGTGAGGTAGGTAATCAGAAGGAAAGACTGGCATTCCTAATTCTTAGAATCCAAGTGGGCAAAAGGCAGGAAACCAGACTTGGTGGATTTTTCTACAAGCACATAGTAATTCCTTCTGTCCTGTTTCAGTGCTTGATGTGGTAGAGTAGGATGTGACATTTAAATCAGAGTGAGGCAACTTTATCAATAGATCTTTCTTAGGATCTGACTTGGACTGTCTTTTTCAGTTCTTCCTTCAGCTGCCCAAATTCCTTAGATTCCTGTGTATTTTTTTTTAAGTATACTTTTATTGATTTCAGAAAGGAAGGGAAAGGAAGAGAGAAATAGAAACATCAATGATGAGAGAGAATCATTGATTGGCTGCCTATTGCACGCCCCCCTACTGGGGGTTGACTCCACAACCCAGGTATGTGCCTTAACTGGAATTGAACCCGGGACCCTTCAGTCCACAGGTGGACACTTGACCCACTGAGCCAAACCAGCTAGGGGCAGATTCCTATATTTCTTTTAACATGAGATTATTTTAAAAGGTCTATAAGTTCACAGTAAACATCATCACCTGGGATTCTTGTTCAGAACATTACATATTCATGAATCCTACCTTTATTATTATTTTTTTAAAAATATATTTTATTGATCTTTTACAGAGATGAAGGGAGAGGGATAGAAAGTCAGAAACATCGATAAAAGGGAAACATCAATCAGCTGCCTCCTGCAACCAAGGTACATGCCCTTGACCAGAATCGAACCTGGGACCCTTTAGTCCTCAGGCTGATGTTCTATCCACTGAGCCAAACCAGTTTCGGCAATGAATCCTACCTTTAGATTCTGATTCAGCAAAGATGGATCTGGAGACTCATATTTTTGCAAATTCCTTAGCTGAGAGAGGGTGCTTCGTGGTCCTTTTCTTTTGGGCCACATGCAATTTTTGCAACTTTTTTTGGTAAATCCTCATCTGAGGTTATTCTTACATTGATTTTTAGGGAGAGTGGAAGGGGGAAAGACAGAAAAACATTGATGTAATAGAAATACACTAATTGGTTGCCTCCTGTATGAGCCCTGACCAGGACCTGGGCTGGGGAGGAAGGAGCCTGCAACTGAGTTTCCTCTATCTACTGAGCCAAACAGACTAGGGCTCTTTTTTGCAACTTTATTAGGAAAAAAGAAAAAAAAAATGTGTGTGTGTGTGTGTGTGTGTGTGTGTGTGTGTGTATATATATATATATATATATCCTCCTATCTAATAAAAGAGTAACATGCAAATGTGACCGTACCTTGGCTCCTGATTGGCTATGCTACCAGCCAATCAGGAGCGGGGGGCAGGGCCAAGCATGTGAGCTCCCGCCCTGGGGGCGGAAATGAGGCAGCGTGGCACTCCAGCCAGAGCAGAGAAGACTGAAGGCTCCGCCTAGAGTAAAGCCTGCAGCCGGCAGCCGGCGGAAGCAAAAACAGAAGACAACAGCCAGAGGGAAGGCCTGGGTCCCAGCTTCCAGAGGAAAAATGGGCCTGGCAGCCAGGGGAAGGAAGGCCTATTGCATGAATCTTCCTGCAACAGGCCTCTAGTATATATGTAAAATGAAACTTGGTGAATATTTGGATTTTTTAAATTAATGATTATTTTAAAAATTGACTTTAAAAATGACTACCATTTTGGGCTATTAGTGCTAGGTTTGTCTTCCTAGGTCTTCCCCCGCCTCCCCCCCCAATACCTTAGGGAAAGTTTCTTGTAAATCCCTCTAGCAAAGCATTAGAAGCTAAAACTTGTAAGAACTTCTAGTAGAAGTAAAGGAACAGTTTCTAGTTTCTGAGAGGAGTAGGTGGCAGATCCTATATACTTTACTTTATTCACTAATATACACTTAGTGTTAAAAATAATAAGTAGGGGTTCAGCAAATATTTGTTAAAGAACAGTAAGGATTTCTACTGAAAGTAGAATTAGAACTCTATTTTTTTCTGAAGCTGAATTGGTGTTTTTTGCTGTCTTGTCAAATGGTCGGCAAACTTTTAGGGGAAGAATCTGTTACAAAATGACAGACAGGTAGGGTGAATAAAGAAATTGTGAGTATGGCCGAACTGGTTTGGCTCAGTGGATAGAGCGTCGGCCTGCGGACTGAAAGGTCTCAGGTTCGATTCCAGTCAAGGGCATGTACCTTGGCTGCGGGCACATCCCCAGTTGGAGGTGTGCAAGAGGCAGCTGATCAATGTTTCTCTCCCATCGATGTTTCTGACTCTCTATCCCTCTCCCTTCCTCTCTGTGAAAAATCAATAAAATATATTTTTTAAAAAAGAAATTGTGAGTATGAAGGGAGTCAAAGTATGAAATCTGATTACTCTGCTTAGGCTGTTAAGTGGCCTATTAAGTGCAGGAAGACTTCTAATATCACCATTGGGAAACACAGATGGTTAAATGGCTTAGTTCTCTGACCTGGTTCTGGGGAGAGAGAAGCCTTTGTCCTATGTGTGTTCTTTTCTCCCCTTAGTGCAGGTTGTTCCTTCTGCATTGGAAGCCTTTGTAACAGGATTTTTCTGAGCAGTTATTAATGCATGTTTGCCTCATCAACTTAGTTCTGCTAGCTTGACGAGCTCTGATCTTTTGTTGATGAAGGACAGAGCTCTATTAAATTCAGAACATCTTTCTCAAGCTTTTAATGTTGGGGTTCCTGGATATGTGTCAGGACAAGTTCTGATGTGTCTGGAATGGAGGATCAAAGAAAATTTTGCTTTTCCCTTGTAAAGTAAGGACCCTAGGTGTGCACTAATAATAATAGGTCAAGGTAAGTAAAAGGGAAATAACCATATTATTGAGTAGGTGCTTATCCAAATAGGATTCTACAGTTGCCAGGGTTTGGGGGAGAAGAGAGTAGTTTAAGTTGATTTTTTCAAAGGATTTATTTATTTATTTATTTATTTATTTATTTATTTATTATTTTAGAGCCAGAGGAAGGTAAGGATGGGGGAGAGAGAAAGAGGTTGTCTCCTGCATGTGCCCTAACTGGGATTTGAACCTGCAAGCTGGGGTTGTGCCCTGGCTAGAAATCAAACCTGTGACCCTCAGTACATAGGATGATTCTCCAGCCAACTGAGCCACACTGGCCAGGGCTTAATTGATTTTTGATAAGTGATTTGGCCAATATCCTATTCCAGGAATACCCGAAATATTACCAGCAAGTCTTCAGCAGAATTTTCTACATATACTATTAGTACTTTTCCTCCATTGGCCCTTTAAGATAGAGGGTCTTTTCATTATGTTTTTTCATCCTAGCTACAGCTTTTGAGCTACAGCCCACTTCTATCAATAATGGCAAACTCGCCGAAACCGGTTTGGCTCAGTGGATAGAGCGTCAGCCTGCGGACTGGAAGGTCCCAGGTTCGATTCCGGTCAAAGGCATGTACCTTGGCTGTGGGCACAATCCCTGGAGGGAGTGTGCAAGAGGCAGCTGATCGATGTTTCTCTCTCATCGATGTTTCTAACTTTCTACCCCTCTCCCTTTCTCTCTGTAAAAAATCAATAAAATATTTTTTAAAAATGGCAAACTCACTAGCAGAGTTCTTGCAAGATGGTTTGAAAAAGCCTCTGATTGTGATGCCTCCATCCTGAAGAGAATCCTGGCTATCGGACATTGTGAGTCAGGTCCTTATCTTTGAACGGCACTCTCTCCATCTTCCCATGAAGGAACTGACCTATTGAGTGAGGTGACTGACTCTTTGGTTAACCTGACAGCTGCTGTTCCAGTAGGGTGACTCCACACGTGGCATGCAATCAGAAACCAAAAGCCCAGTCGCCACACCTCCAAAATTGGGGGAGGAGCTGGGAGGTAAAAATCAGGGATGACTCAGAGGTTTGTAATCTGCCTGTCCCATCAGTGAGTATAGCCTGAATGTACTGTACAAAGCTATTCAGGAGCTTCTTTGGCAGCCAGGAGGTAGGTTAAATGAGGTGTGTAGCCTTGGGTGTGACACTCCTCCAGCATTGTAGAATCATTTGCTCTGCTAGTGGAGATTACTGTTAGTTCAATTTGTTTCCTCTCTCTGACTCCTCCCTTTCTTAAGGAGGACTTTTCTGTTCCCAGCTAAAGGAAATTATCCATATACCCCTTCCATAGGTGCAACTGCCTGTTTCCTGGGATCCAACTCCAGGGAAGAGTTGTGACACTTGAGGTAGTAGGTAATAGGCCAACATAGTTCTAAGAAACAAATGCTTATTGAACTCAGTTATGCAGAAAGCACTGTTCTAGATGCAAATTATTTTATAGTAGAGGCCTGGTACACAAAATTTGTGCATGGATGGGGTCCCTGGGTCTGGTCCGCAAACAGGGCCGATCGGGTCCAGGTTGATCAGGGCTGGGCTGGAGAGGAGGCGAGGGTTGCAAGGTCAGGCAGGGTGCCCATCATTGGCGCCCGCCACTGCATGGTTCCCACCTCCCTACTCCTTCCCTTGCCACTGCAATGGACAGGAGGTGGGCTGAGTGGGGCCTGCTGGCAAGGGGGAGGAACAGGGCACAGAAGGTTGGCTGCCGGCCCTAAGGAGGGAACCAGCTCTTGGTCCCCCTGGAGCTTGTTCTGATGTGTCTGGAATGGAGGATCTGCCACCACCCACCCCCGGTTCCCCGTCCCAGCCCCGGTGCTCCAGGGAGGGACCAGGAGAGGTTGGTCAGTGTGTCATAGTGACCGGTGTTCCAGTCACTTAGGCTTTTATATATATAGACTAGGGGCCCAGTTCACGAATTCATGCACCTTCAAAGGAACTGTGGGCTGCGAGGCCACTGTGGACACAGGGTTGGGTCTTGGCCCATCCTTCATGCCCCTGCCTGATCCCTCCCACTGTAGCCCCTGGTCCTCTGTCTGCAGGCAGCCCCACTCCCACTGCTACTGCTCCCATGCCCTCATGGTGCCAGCACCAGCAGCAGGGGTAATTGGGGATGGCAGCAGGTGAAAGTGCCAGGCAGAACTATGGTGCGCGGGAACAAAGAATTTTCAGTAACCACCAGAGGCTCACCCCAGTGACCGTGACTGGCACCCCTGCTCACCTGCTCTACCATTCCGCCGCCCTCAACACAGACCATGTTCTGCACTTTGCCCCCTGCTTGTCAGCGCACATCATAGCGACCAGTTGTTCAGCCATTTCATCTATTTGCATATGAGGGTTTTATAGAGAGAGATTAGAGGCCTGGTGCATGAAATTTGTGCACTTGGGGGGGTCCTTTGGCCTGGCCTACACACTTTCACAGTCTGGGAACCCTTGGGGAATGTCTGACTGTCAACTTAGGCCTACTCCCCACAATTGGACGTTCTTAGTGTTGCTGTGGAGGTTTCTGCCTTACCGGCACTCCCCCTGTGGGAGTGCACTGACCACCAGGGGGGAATTCCTGTGTTGAGCGGGATCAGGCTGAAACCAGCTCTCTGACATCCCCCAAGGGGTCCTGGATTGTGAGAAGGGCACAGGCCAGGCTAAGGGACCCCATTGGTGCACAATCGAGGCCAGAGAGGGAGGGACATGGAAGTTTGGACAGCCGGGGAGGGACCATGGGAGGGACCAGGACATGTCTAGCCTGTTTCGTTCATTCCTGATCAGCTAGACCCCAGCAGCAAGCTAACCTACTGTAGGTTGGAGCATCTGCCCCCCTGGTGGTCAGTGCACATCATAGCAAGCAGTTGAGTGACCTTAGCATATAATTAGCATATTATTCTTTGATTGAATGGCCAACCAGACAACTGGACACCTAGCATCTGGGCTTTTATTATATAGGACTAGAGGCCTGGTGCATGAAATCATGCGTTGGGGGGTCGGGTGTCCCTCAGCCCAGTCTGCACCCTCTCCAATCTGGAACCCCTTGAGGATGTCCAACTGCCCATTTAGGCCTGATCCCACTGGGCAGTTGGACATCATTCTCATAATCCAGGACTGCTGGCTCCCAACTGCTTGCCTGCCAGCCTGCCTGATTGCCCCTAACCACTTCTGTCTACCAGCCTGATCACCCCCTAACCACTCCCCTGCCAGCCTGATCAACACCTAACTGCTCCCCTGCCAGCCTAATTGCTCTCCCCTGTGGGCCTGGTTGCTCCTAATTGTCCTCCCTGCAGTCCTGGTTGCTCCCAACTGTCCTCCCCTGCAGGCCCAGTTGCTTCCAACTTCCCTTCCTTGCTAGCCTGATAACCCCCAGCTGTCCTCCCTTGCAGGCCTACCCCCCCAACTGCCCTCCACTGCAGGCCTGGTCCCCCTGCAACCATCCTCTCCTAAAGGCCTGCTCACCCCCCACTCCCTGCAACTGCCTATCCCTGCAGGCCTGGTCCCCCCCAACTGCACTCCCCTGCAGACCCGTTCCCACCCTCCCCCAACTGCCCTCCCCTGCTAGCCCATCTTGTGTGTTGGAGTGATGGTCAATTGCATATTACCCTTTTATTAGATAGGATAGGATAGTCTACTTGTCTTCCCCGAAACTTGCTTTATTATTATAAATTTAAAGATGTAAAAACTAGATTTAAAAGTGTAGAGGTTCAGAATATGCCTTACTAAAATGTGACACTTTGGCATGTAATTTATTTTGAACTGAAGACCATCAAGATTCTGCAGGCTCACAAGAAATTTACTTCTCCCTTGAATTATTTTATTTTATTTTATATTTTATTGATTTTTCACAGAGCGGAAGGGAGAGGGATAGAAAGTCAGAAACATCGATGAGAGAGAAACATTGATCAGCTGCCTCTTGCACGCCCCCCACTGGGGACGTGCCCGCAGCCAAGGTACATGCCCTTGACCGGAATCGAACCTGGACCCTTCAGTCCACAGTCCGATGCTCTATCCACTGAGCCAAACCGGTCTCAGCTCCCTTAAATAATTTTAATTAGGAGCCTTGCTTATAATGACCAGAAATGACTTTTTATGACCTATTAGATAGGTCATAAAACATATTTTTTGTTGTTAATCTCACAAAGGATATTCTGTTGATTTTCAGGGAGAGTAAAAGGGAGGGGAGGAAGAGAAGTGGAAAGAATCAATGTGAGAGGGACACATCAGTTGGTTGCCTCCTACACACACCCTGGTCTGGGGCTGTGGATTGAACCTGTAACCCAGGTAAATGCCCTTACCAAGAACTGAACCCAAGACCTTTAGTCCATGACAAACATTTCTTATCATCTTTCTCTTCTCTGAATCCCTAAGGTGATCCTTAGCCCAAAATGTCAAATATACCCGTTTTCCCTTTTTGTCTCTGACTCATGTATGTGAAGTTCCTATGTGTTTGTATGTATTACATTTATTTTTTTCTTGTTAATCTGTCTCCTGTAGATTTAATTATTAGACAAGCCAAAAGAACCTAGGAAGCTAGAAGAAAGTTTCTTCTTCCTCCACAGAAGTTAGGTCATATAGCCAAGGTAGCACAGCAAGACAGTGGCAGGATCTGGATTTAGGACTTGATCCTTGATAATTCCAAATCCTGGGTTCTTTACATTCAATCCTTCTGCTCCCTTGTTTAACACTTTGGACCATGGGTGTGTCTCAATCTTTATTGTTCATGTGAATCACCTAATGAGCTTGTTAAAGGGCAGACGTGGATTCCATAGGTCTGAGGTGAGGCCCAAGATTCTGCCCTCAGGGGATGTCCAGCTGCCATGAGCTGGCTCCTGGCTGAGCGGTGCTCCCCCTCTGAGAGCACACTGACCACCAGGGGGAAGCTATTGCATTGAGTGTCCGCCCCCTGGTAGTCAGTGCACATCATAGCAACCGGTCATTCTGCCATTTGGTTGATTTGCATGTTACCCTTTTATTATATAGGGCTAGAGGCCTGGTGCACGAATTTGTGCAAGGGCAGTTGGACTTCTGGCCCCGCCTCCAACCAGGGGGCTGGGGCAACCAGGGGGAGAGGCTGCAAGCGGTTGGCTGGTCAGCCCTGCCCCAATCAGGGTGTTGGGGGCCTATTGGGTCCCAGATCAGGCTAGTTGGCTGCCATAGTGCATGTCATAGCCACCAGTCATTATGGTTGTTCCAGTTGCTGGGCTTTTATATATAGAAACTAAAGGCCCAGTGGGGTGGGGCGTTGTCCCTCAGCCCAGCCTGCGCCCTCTCCAATGTGGGACCTCTTGAAGGATGTCCAGCTGCCCATTTAGACCCGATCCTACCAGGCAGTCGGACATCCCTCTCACAATCCAGGACTGCTGGCTCCCAACTGCTCACCTGCCTGCCTTCCTGATTGCCCCTAACCACTTCTGCCTGCCAGCCTGATCATCCTGTAACCACTCCCCTGCCAGCCTGATTAATGCCTAACTGCCCTCCCCTGCAGGCTTGATTGCCCTCAACTGCCCTCCCTTGCAGGCCTGGTCCCTCCCAACTGCCTTCCCCTGCTGGCCATCTTGTGGTGTCCATCTTGTGTGTTGGAGTGATGGTCAATTTGCGTATTACTCTATTATTATATAGGATAGAGGCCTGGTGCACAGTGGGGCCAGCTGGTTTACCCTAAAGGATGTCCCGGGTCAGGGTGGGGGTTCCCCTTGGGGCATGGGGCAGCCTGGGCAAGGGGCCTATGGTGGTTTGCAGGCTGGCCACACACACCCCAGCAACCCAAGGGGAGGCCCTGGTATCTGGGATTTATCTTCTGTAATTAAAACTTTGTAGCCTTGAGCAGAGTCAAGCCTCCTGCTCACTCCATGGCCACGACCATTTTTGTTGGGACTTATTTAACTTCTGTAATTGAAACTTTGTAGCCTTGAGTGGAGGCCTGGACCTGCCAGGGTGTGCAGAAAACTTGGCTTCCTCCATTGCCTGGGAAACTCAAGCCTCCTGCTTTCTCCATGGCCATCTTGGTTGGGTTAATTTGCATAGTTGCTCCTAATTGACTGGTGGGTGTGGCTTGTGTGTGATGGAGTGATGGTTAATTTGCATATTCCTCTTTTATTATGTGGGATTAGATAAGATTGTATAACAAATACAAAGCACTTGCTATGTGCCAGACATGGTTTTAAGTGCTTTGTAAAAACAGGGTAGGGCGAAGGTCTTACATTTGTGAGTACACAAAACTTTACTCTTATATTATAATTATTAATTACTAGAGGGCTGATGCATAAAGATTTGTGCAAGAATGGGCCTTTGGCTCAGTGGATAGAGCAGGGGGTGTGCAGGAGGCAGCTGATTGATGTTTCTCTCTCATCGATGTTTCTAACTCTAGTCCTCTCCCTTCCTCTTTAAAAATATACTTATTAAAGAAAGAAAGAGAGAGAGAGAGAGAGAGAGAGAGAGAGAGAGAGAGAGAGAGAGAGAGAAGAAAGAAGGAAGGAAGGAAAGGAAGGAAGGAAGGAAGGAAGGAAGAAAGAAAGGAAGAAAGAGGGAGGGAGGGAGGGAGGGAGGGAAGGAAGGAAGGAAGGAAGGAAGGAAGGAAGGAAGGAAGGAAGGAAGGAAGGAAGGAAGGAAGGAAGGAAGGAGCGAAGGAGCGAGCGAGCAGGCCTTCTTTCCCCTGGCTGCCAGCACTGCCTTCACTCTGGCCCATAGTTGCCTTTCTGCCTTTGCTCTGGCCTGGAGCCACCTTTCCGCCTTCCCATGCTGCCCAGAGGCCTGGAGCGGCTGGGGCAGTGCCTGTATATGCAAATTAGCCCACCATCTTCATTGGGTTAATCTGCATATTCCTGATTGGTGGGTGTTGCAAAGGTGCGGTCAATTTGCATCTTTCTCTTTTTTTAGTGTAGATTGTATTTTCCATACAAACAACTGTAAACCTACTTTTGTCCCACCCTGTATTGACTTAATCCTCAGAGCAATCCTTTGAGGTAGGTACAGTATTGTTCCCATTGTACATCTAAGGACACTGAGGTACAGAAAGGTTAAATGACTTGGCTAGGGTTAAACAGCCAAGAAGTGGCAGAGAAGTGTAGAATGAGAAGAGACCGGTTTTAACCATGCACTCCTCAAGTTAGCATTATTTTGCAAATTGGAGATCTGAGTAAGAAGTGTTGCTGATGGAGATTAGGGACAGTTGAGATCAGTTCTTTAAGTTACTCCTGAGGCTCCTCATTAAATGACAATGATGCTCTCTATAAAGGAAAGTAAGACTTCGCTATTGTTGAAAGTGAGGTGATAGTTTAGTTCCAAGTTCCTTCCTCTTGCCTAATCATTTGCTTAAAGTAGCTTTCACATAAACAGACCTGAGAAATGACTGAGCCGCAATCATGACCCCTCTGATTCCCTTAATGCTGTTGCATTCTTAGAGCCTTGTTAAGTGACCTTCCGCCCTTTTCTTTCTGATTTCCTTTTTTATTTTTGTGTTATTTTGTCTTAATCTTAAATGGATTAAAAGGAGAGGGCCACTCATTGATTCTAGCAGTTCTCTCTCACAAGGGGGAAGGACGGGACTGTTTTTGTTTTATGTTCTTATTTGTAGAAGAAACACCTCCAACTTGAGAGTATTTCCATTTTCATCTTAAGATGTGGGCCCCTATTCTAGATGTTGAACTCATATATATTTTTCCCCCTAAGATTTAACTTTAGACTATTCTTTTTATAATCCTCTGGCCAATGAAGCAGTCAGCCATTATAGAAATTTAAAGTTGGTTTAGAAGTGGAAAAATTGTCCATTATGGAGGTATTTTAACTTCTTTCTTCTCTCAGATATGTCATCCTCGTAGTCCCACCCAGCTGCCCCTCCCCCTGTAGCCTGTTTAAAAACTCAACCAACCACTGCAACAACTAAGGGCCCAGAATTAAAAGGTCTGCTGCAGGGCCGATTGGGAGTTGGGACCTCTATGATAAGGGATCTGCGGGACCACTGAGCATGGAATAGCTTGAACATGGCTATTAGCTCCATAGAACAATAGTTTGAACTTATTCACATGTTTTTTCATGTCCACTTTTTGGTGACTAATAAGAATAGGAAAAGTTATCTCTTTAGTGTTGGGTCCAGTTCCCATGTGTCCCTCAGAGGGTGAAGAGGCTAAAAGGCTCTGTGCTGTTTACTTCTCGTCCAAAGGGTCCTTGGTGAACTAGAGGAGACTCTTTAAGAAGTTAGTGAAAGGAGTTATGATGGACTTTCTGGTTAACAAGTTGAGGTGTTCCCCCTTTGCTTTAGGGATAATTAGTTTGCCTATGCGCTCCAGATTTAGCTTTGGATGGATATATGGATATATACATATATAATTTTTATTGTTGAAAGTATTATAGATGTCCCCCCTTTTCCCCTCCCATTGACCCCCTGCACTTCGTTCCCACCACCTTCCCAGGCCTTCACCCTGGATTGATTTTTTAATTTAATTTTATCTTGTTAATCTTTACCCGAGGATATTTTTCCATTGATTTTTTAGAGAGAATAGAAAGGAGAGGGAGAGACAGAGAAACATTGATGTGAGAGACATATCAATTGGTTGTCTCCAGCATGCACCCCAACCAGGGCTGGAAAACCTGCAACCCCAAAGTATATTTCTTTGACTGGAATCAAACCCGAGACCCTTCATTCCAAGGGCCGACACTTTATCCACTGAGCAACTCAACTAAGGCGATTGATTCTTTTTTTTTTTTTTTTACAGATTGAAACTTTTTAAAAAAATATATTTTATTGATTTTTTACAGAGAGGAAGGGAGAGGGATAGAAAGTCAGAAACATCGATCAGCTGCCTCTTGCACGCCCCCTACTGGGGATGTGCCTGCAGCCAAGGTACATGCCCTTCACGGGAATCGAACCCGGGACCTTTCAGTCCGCAGTCCGAGGCTCTATCCACTGAGCCAAACCGGTTTCGGCCAGGTTGAAACTTTTAAAAATAACCTTTTCTGAAGGGTCGCTTCCCTTTTCAATCCTTGGTACTGCCACAACAGAAAAAAGGACATTAAAATCTAAAAAAAGCATCAGGCCCTACTGAACTCACCCTAGGCATGTAGCTTTTTGGAATTCATACAGTGTCACTGGTTCAAATGATTTTCAGCACAACTAGACTGACCTTCTGACAAAAGTGGGGGAAAGTGTAGACTTGCACCAGGTTTAGTTGGTATGTGTGTGATCCTTTTAGTTTGCAAAGTGCTTTCACATTCATTTTATCACAAAATAACCCTGTTGAGTTGTGCAGTCAGTAATAACACCACATTATAGATGGAAAAACTGACTTATTTTATCTTTGCAGAAAAATTAAATCTCCTTATCTAACGCCTTATAGCTAGTTAGCCCAGTAGTCACACCTTGTCCATAGGGATTACATTCCAAGACCCCCCAGTGGATACTGAAAACCACAAATAGTACTGAACCCTCTGTTTTTCCCTATACATTCATACATACATACATACCTATGAGTTTAATTTATAAGTTAGCGACAGTAATAGATTAACAATAACTAATGATAAAACAGTTGTCACACTCCTATCTAATAAAGAGGGAATATGCTAATTTACCATCACTCTGTCACAAAGATGGTTGCACCCACAACTTAGGCCAAGTTCCTTAAGGAGCTTTAAGGAGCAATCAGCAGGGACCTGAGGCTACGCCCTCTCCCGCCCCGCGGGGCTTAACGGGACCTCAGACCGCACCCTCTGCCCCAATGCCAGGCCAGAGGACCTCAGGCCATGTCCCCCAACTGGCTTGATAGGGGACCTCAGGGTGCTCTTCCTGTTCTGGTGCTGGGCTAGGGGGCCTCAGGCTGGTCCCCCCCACCCCAGTGCCAGGCCGGGGGTCCTCAGGCTGCACCTCCCAGCCAGCGGGGCTTGACAAGGATAGGACTGGGCAGGTCTGGATCTAGCCCTGTAGCGGGGACCAGCTGGGTCTGGATCTCACACGATTTTGAGGTGCATGTGGGTGGGCGGGGACTTGACTCTGGGTCCCATGGTGACCCCCAGACTCTGACAGGAGGAAGGTTTGCATATATAGTTTACTAATTTTCTCTCACTTCTGACACTTCTATTATAGAGGAAGAACGAATGGCAATATTAAATTATTTTCTCTAATTAATCCCTTTTTAGTGTGCACGAATTTCGGGCACCAGATAAATGTCTATACTAATAATAGCCTAGGGCCGTCACAATCATTGGGACAACCAGTAGGGCCTGGGCACCTCTCAGTCCCTTCCTAGCCTGCAGCTCCCATCCCCCAATGGAGAATGAGGAACCAGGGGTAGGTGGCAGAGGCCTCCGCCCGCCAGTCCCCCTGCACACAGAGGATGACCCTCAGTTGGGGTGGGCCCTCGAGCAGGTAGGAATGGCAGACCTCTCAGTCCCACTCCTGGCCTTCAGGCTCCAATCCCCGATGGCAAATGGGGAACCTGGGGTGGGTGGCGGGACATGCAACGGCACCAGGCCAAGGCACCGCCCCCCATCACCCCACACACACAGATTGACCAGCGCCAAGGGCAAGGCTGGTGAGTGGGGGTTTAAGGGGGGATGGCTGACCTCTTGCCCCCCCCCCCCCCCCCAAGGCTCAGCACCTATGGCAGTGGTCAGCAAACTATTAGTCAACAGCCAAATATCAACAGTACAACTATTGAAATTTCTTGGAGAGCTAAATTTTTTAACATTAAACTTCTAACACCACTTCTTCAAAATAGACTCACCCAGGCCGTGGTATTTTGTGGAAGAGCCACACTCAAGGGGCCAAAAAGCTGCATGTGGCTCGCAAGCCGTGGTTTGCCAACCACTGGCCTATGGCATACCAGTTTCCATTAGTGGGAAGAAGATATAATAGAACAGCCTGGAAATGGCAAGCCTTTTTCCTTATTTATTCTTTATCCCCAGGCTCTAGAGAAATAATGGCCAGGTCCCCTGTTGGATCCCTCGGAGCCCCATCTCTCCTCCCTGCTCAGCCCTGCTGATCATCAGGTGTCCCAGAGCAAGAGGGAGAGAAAAGCTGGACTTAGCAACGCCACACACCTGAGGGTTGGGGGTAGCAGAGAGAGGTGGTGACTTTGGAGTCACACAGGTTTTGCCAGTTAGACCTGTGTAACCTCTCTGAGCCTCGGTTTCTTCTTTTATACAATGGGTATGATGATAGTACCAGCCTCAATGGAATGTTACTGGGTGTGCATAAGATTATGCACATAAGGCTCTCAGACCGGGGACTGACAGGCACTAAGCGCTCACTGTTGTCACTGTGATTTATCTGCCCCCTGCCCTCACCGAACTTACAAACCCCAGTGTTTAACTAACAATGTAGGCAGGTATGGAAATTTCCTGCTCCATGTCCTGGGGGCCCCAGGGAGAACTCAAATTCCAGATTCTGGATTCCCAGGCAAGATGGCTCTGCAATATGAAGCCCGGCGGGTCAGGAGTCCAGCCAGGTCCCAGCATGTGCTCCCTGGGTCTCCGGGGCAATATCCGCTGCCTTCCCTCTTCTCGGCACTGTCCTGCCTTGGTTGTCTCTCGCGTTGGGAATCCCTGAATCATCTGCGTGCACATCTATTCCCCAGCTCTGCCCTGCACTTGGGCAAATCACTTAAACACTCTGCGCCTTTGTTTTCTCATCTGAAAGCTGAGAATAATAGTGTGGGACTCAGGTCACCAAGTGAAGCACTTAGAAAAGTGCTGGGCCTGTTTTAAGTGGCCATTCAGTGTCAGCTGTTCTGTTATTGCTATTGAAAGGCGAGTCTCCTAGGAGTAGGGTTTCTGGGAGGTGCCACTGTCCTGTGAAAACCCTGAATGAGAATCTTCAGCCTCTTTCAGAAACTATGAGTTTATTAGCATAAATAAGCCACCTGTGAAGGACCTTTTTAAAAAAGTGTATACTTACCTAATAGAGTAATATGCAAATTGATCATACTTTCAAGCCATGCCCACAACCATGCCCACCAGCCAATCAGAAGCAACTTATGCAAATAAACCTCAACCAAGATGGCTGCTGCCACTGAGAGCAGGAGGGAGGCTTGGGTTTCCCCAGCAACAGAGGAAACCAAGCTTTCTGCCTGCCATTGCTGGCCTAGGCCTCCACTCAATGCTACAAAGTTTCAATTATAGAAGATACATAATCCCAACAGAAATGGTGGCAGCCACAGAGCTGGAGAGAGCAGAGGCTAGGGTTGCCAGGGCGATGGAGGAAGCCAAACTTCTGCAGCCCTAGAGACTAGGCCTCCACTCTAGGCTACAAAGTTTCAATTGTAGAATATAAATCAATCCCAGATCCCAGTGCTTCTGCTTGGGTCACTGGGGGGCGTAGCAGGCCTGCAAACTACCATAGGCCCCTCGCCCAGGCCACCCTACACCCCAAGGGAACCCCCACCCTGATTCGGGACACCCTTCAGGGCAAACCAGCCAGTCCCCACCCATGCATTGGCCTCCATCCTATCTAATGAAAGAGTAATATGCAGATTGACCATCACTCCAACACACAAGAGGGCTGACCCCATGTGGTCAAAGATCCTGCCCTCATGTGGACATAAGATTGCCACCACAAGATGGCCAGCAAGGGAGGACAGTGGGAAGTTCCAAGCCTGCAAGGGAGGGCAGTTGGGAAGGACCAGGCCTTCAAGGGAGGGCAGTTGGGGGCAATCAAGGCTGAAGGGGAGGGCAGTTAGGGGTGACCAGGCTGGCAGAGGAGGTAAGTTGGGGGCAAACAGGCTGGCAGGGGAGCAGTTAGACATCAATTAGGCTGGCAGACAGAAGCAGTGAGGGGCAATCGGAGGCAGGCAGGTGGGCAGTTTGGAGCTAGCAGTTCTGGATTGTGAGGATGTCTGACTGCCTGTTTAGGCCCGATCCTACTGGGATTAGGCCTAAATAGGCAGTCAGACATCCCTCGAGGGGTCCCTGATTGGAGAGGGTGCAGGCTGGGGTGAGGGACACCCTCCTGCCCCCCACCCCGTTCACGAATTTTGTGCACCAGACCTCTAGTGTGTGTGTGTGTGTGTGTGTGTGTGTGTGTGTGTGTGTGTGTGTGTGTTTCTTTATTGATTTCAGGGAGAAGGAGAGAGAGATGGAAACATCAATGATGAAAAATAATCACCGATTGGCTGCCTCCTGCATGACCCCTACTGGTGTCTAAGCCCACAGGCTAATGCTCTATCCACTGAGCCAAGCCAGCTAGGGCTGTGAAGGACCTTTTGACTCCTATAAGAATTAACAACAAAGAGTAAAAAGCCTGAGGTCTGGGCCTGGGAGTCTGTCCTGTATACCAATAGGTTGCTGGTTAGGTTCCCTGTCAGGGCACATGCCTGATTGTGGGCTCAATGTTTCTCTCTTTATCCCTTTATTCCTCTCTCTCAAATAAATGGAAACACATTTTAAAAATAAAGTTAGCGGTGAAGCCATCCATTATGGTCCCATGGCTGCAAACTAGAAGAAAACATAGCTCAATAAGAATAAGAGACTCTTTAAAAAAAAAAAAAAACATAGCAATAAAAATAACATAGAATTCCAATGTAGAAGAAAACAGGCATCTAAAGGAATCCATGTGGCTACAGGGGAAATTGCTAATGAGCCTAGATTTTAAAAGTCAAACTGGGAAAATGTATTTGCAGCAAATATTCGATAAATATTTACTATCTTTAACATATAAGAGCTCACACAAATCCTATATAATAAAAGTCTAATATGCAAATCAACTGAACTGCAGAAGGACTGGTGGAATGACTGGTCACTGTGACACGTACTGACCACCGAGGGGCAGGTGCTCAACAGAGAGGCTGTGTCCTGGTGGTCAGTGAACTCCCACAGAGGGAGCACCACTCAGCCAGGAGCCGGGCTCACAGCTGGCTAGCACAGCAGTGGCAGGAGCCTTTCCCACCTCTGTGGCCATGCTAACAGTGAGGCAAGAGGTAAGGAGCAGCGAGCAGGCAGGTGGTAAGGAGCGAGGGGTCCTGGATTGTGAGAGGGATCCTGGACTGCAAGAGGGCACAGGCCAGACGGAGGGACCCTCTTCACATTACCCGTCGTGCACAGGGCCTCCAGTATCCTGTATAATAAAGAGCTAATGTGCTAATTAGACCAGATGGCAGAACGACCTTCTGGATCAACCAGTGGGAGGGGGCGTGGCCTCAAGGGCCAAGCCCCTTGCATAAATTTTGTGCATTGGGTCTCTATACTGTAATAAAAGCTGCTTGAGTGTGGTCTGTCTCTCAAAATATTTTATTGTGCTATACTTAAACCTTCTCACCTAAATGAAGCACTTTATGGCTTCTGTTTAGCATATCCAAATTGCCATTATAACTGTTTATGTTTTGGGACCATTATTAAGTAAAATGTGGGTTACTTCAGCACAAACACTGAGTTATCTCAACTGTGGATCTGATAACTCAGCCAATTAAGTGACTAACAGTGTGGATACAAACACTGGAGGTCCCAGTGGGATGCAGCAAGATAATGTGACCTTTAAAGCTTATGGATTGTTGCCTGGCCAGTGTGGCTCAATGGTTGAGTGACGACTTAGGAACCAAGAGGTCACACGGTTTTGATTCCCTGTCAGGGCGCATGCCTGGGATGCAGGCTTGATCCCCAGTGGGGAGCATGCAGGAGGCAGCCGATCGGTGATTCTCTCTCATTGATGTTTCTATCACTTTCTTTCCCTACCTCTGAAATTAATAAAAATATACTAGGGGGAAAAAAAACTTAGAAAATGTTGATTTCTGGGATTTTCCATTTAGTTTTTTTGGACCACAGTTAACTGAAATCATGGAAAGCAAAACCAGGAACAGGTGCTATGTAGTTTAATTGGTGGTTTTTTTTGGTTTTTTTTGTTTTGTTTTGTTTTGTTTTTTTAATAATATTTTTTTAAATTTCTTTTATTGGTTTTTTTACAGAGCAGAAGGGAGAGGGATAGAAAGTCAGAAACATCGATGAGAGAGAGACATCGATCAGCTGCCTCTTGCACGCCCCCTACTGGGGATATGCCCGCAGCCAAGGTACATGCCCTTGACCGGAATCGAACCCGGGACCCTTCAGTCCGCAGTCCGACGCTCTATCCACTGAGCCAAACCGGTCTCGGCTAATTGGTGGTTTTTTAAAGGCAGTGTTGAACTTTTTGTTGTCAGCAATCTTCTCATAGAAAGCTGTTTCTCTTGCGGGTGGGGTCCTCATCTCTAAACATATTAATAGGCTAGCTACACCATTTGTCTTTGTAGTGAGGGATATAGCCTCTTTTTAAATTTTTTTTATTTATGTTTCACAGATTGGAGGGAGAGGGAGGGGGAGGAAAGGAGAGGGAGGAGAAATATCAATGTGAGAGAGAAATATTGATCAGTTATCTCCCTCACATGCCCCGAACCAACAACCTGAGTATGTGCCCTGACGGGGAATAAAACCCGCCAACTTTTGGTGTACCTCCAGCCAGCCGAGTCACAGTGGCCAGAGCAGATAGATATATATCGCCGCCTTGAATTTCAGGTCTGTCTTTCTGGATAATTTTCTTCCTGAAGTATATCTCTAAGAATCCTTTTGGGTTCAAATGTATAGGCAATAAACTGTCATCTTTTGTTTGTCTGAAATGTTTTCATTTCACCTCCTTTAAGATATTTCCTCATCCAGTGCACAACTCTAGTTTAAGTATTCTCAGCACTTTGAAGATGATTTTCCAGTTTTCTGGTTTCCATTGCTGTTGCTGGGTAGCCTTCTGTCAGTTGTTACTTTGTAGATGTTCTGTCTTGTGCTTTTTCCAGGAGCGTTTCAGGTAGTGTTCTGATAGTCCTTCCTTGCCCGTGGGCTCTCCTAGGGCGAGGCTTACTGGAAAGGTTGGAAGTGTTGCCGGAAGACTGCTAGGTGCCTGAGAGATTTTACCAAGCAGGGTTAAATAATTGATCAGATCCCTCATTTGCTTTTCTCAGGGCTACTCAGAATTATTAAGAGCTAGATTGGCTGGACTAGGTACTCTGTAACAACAGCCTTTCTGACCTTTCCTCTGTGCCTAACAAAGCCCAGCCCTGGAACCCAAAGATGGGAGAGAGTCTGTCGTCAGGGGATACTAATGAAGCTCTGGATGCAAAAAGCAGAGCTAAACCCAATTGCTGCCTCCAGACTTGGTAACTCCTTCCAAGCTATTCAGGGCCTTTTACAGCTTTTTTTGTCAAAACTCCCTGGAGGCTAAGATGAATACAGGTTGAATCACTGTCACTTCTTGTTAATATATAGGAGGGAGGAATAACTAGTGCATAAATTTTTGTATTTTCTTTGCAGAATGCATCCTGTCTTGTTCTTGCTGCCCGGCATGCTAGTGCTTCCTCCACGGTAAGTTTGTGGGGGGGGGACAAAGACTGAGAATCATTGAGGCAACCTGATCTTGGGATAGGGTTGGGGTGGTTTGGCTACCACCCAGATTCATCATTATTCTGAGTATCTTCTGGTGGTGTTTGTTATTGTTGTTATAACTATTATTATTACTGCTATTTTAAGAAGTCATTTATTCAATAGTGTAGTGTGATGAGAATATAAAATATTTTTGCCTAATCTTTTTTAAAATTTACCATTTTTATTGATTTCAGAGAGGAAAGGAGAGAGAGAAAGAAACAGCAGTGATCAGCTGCCTCCTGCACACCCTCTGCTGGGGATTGAGGCGGCAGCCCAGGCGCGTGCCCTGACCAGGAATTGACCCGCAGTCTCCTGGTTCATAGGTCGACACTCAACCACTGAGCTTGCCAGCCAGGCATGCCTAATCTTTTTTTTTTTAATTGCTAAAATATACATACATTTGCTGTTTTAACCATGTCTAAGTATTAGTTCAGTGGCAGTCAGTACATTCCCGTTATTGTACAACCATTAGCACTGTCCATCCCCAGAGCTTCTTTATGTTCCCAAATTGAAATTCTATATCCATTAAAACAACTCCCTATTCTCCTTTCCCTCTATATAGTTCTTTTAATTGATTTTTAGAAAGATCGGAAGGGGGAGAGAAACATCAATTTGTTACTTTACTATTTCTGCATTCATTGGTTGATGGCTTCTGTGTGCCCTGACGGGACCAAACCCAACACCGTAGCATGTCAGGACAGCGCTCTAACAGCCACAAGCCAGAGCGCCACCTAATTCTTTCAACCTCATGTACAGAGTAGCTGACCAGTCTTCCCGGGCAGATAGAGAAAACCACGCTATAAAAACCAATCTTCGTACCCTGCTTTGCAGGTAATGTGGTCAGCATGTTGACCATAACTTGGCCTCCCTATTTCTCTTTTTAGAATTTGAAAGATGTGTTGGCTGACCTGATACCTAAGGAGCAGGCAAGAATTAAGACCTTCAGGCAGCAACATGGAAAGACAGTGGTGGGCCAAATCACTGTGGACATGGTGAGGCTGTGGGAATTTGGCGGGAAAGTGGCTCTATAGTGAGCTTTAGCAACAGTATTGTTCTCTTCACTGGCTATTCAAAAGCAGTCTGTTCTATATAAGGCAGTGTTCATGTTTAATGATTTTTATTAGAAATTAGACTGATTTTCTACAGATTTAATAGTTGAGCCTAACCTAATTCACCTATGGGAGTCATGAATGAAATTTCTCTTTCTTTCCAACTCCTTTGGTTAGGGGGCCAGGGTTCTCTGTCTTTGGCCGACGATGTATTGACCATCCAGGCCCTCTAGAACAGCTTTAGGATGGCTTCTAGCCCAAAGAGTGTGAGCAGCTCGGATGATAATTCCACAGCGTTGTGTAGCCATTAGTCCCGTATCTCCTTCCCCTGTGACAGATCCCATTCTGTTTACTTTGGTTGGTGGGAATCAAGGAGTAACAGTGGACATGAGAAAAATAAAATTCAACAGGAAAAGGAAGCAAACAGAGGCAGGAACATCAAATAAAGATAGTTATTTCTCAATTTAAAATTCTCATTTCCAACATTAGTAGGTTCGCTTGCAAAGTTTTATGCTGTGATAAGTTAACTCATTGGAAATCATCTTTCCCAAATGAAGTCTTATAAGTGAGAGATAAATGGCCTCTCACAGATCCCGTGAAGCACTAACAAGCTATAGCCTGAATTCTGGCCATTGGGTGCATCCTCTTCTTTTCTTTAGATGTACGGTGGCATGAGAGGCATGAAGGGATTGGTGTACGAAACATCAGTTCTTGATCCTGATGAGGTAAGAGACCTTCATGTTAATCACTAATAATTGTGTTTACTGGCTATTGTGCACGTCGTGTTTTAGACCGCTAAAGGTAAGGAGAACAAAGTAAAGCACCTACCTTTTTATTTTGGAAGCTTGAAAATAGGTATATATGGAATAACTGAAAAATAAGTTTGCCTTTTCAATAAATCAACTAGTAAAAGTACAAAGCAGAATTAAGTTTTTTGAAGATTTAAGTTTTAAAAGTTCTACTCTAATTTGTTGAAATGTCTGATAAGAGTGGGACCAGTCAATTATTTCCAGGCGAAAATATTTAAGTTGTATAACATTCTTACTCTTCTCCTTCAAGGGCATCCGTTTCCGTGGCTACAGTATCCCTGAATGTCAGAAACTGCTGCCCAAGGCTAAGGGTGGGGAAGAACCCCTGCCGGAGGGCTTATTTTGGCTGCTGGTAACTGGGAAAATTCCAACAGAGGAACAGGTAAAGTAGAAAGACATTGGCCTTTCTCATTCCCCTCCTTTGCCTTTCTCTAATTTCTAACACTTAATCCTGATCTGGCTGTTGGTGGTAGTTTATAAAGATGTACAGTGAACGGGAGGAATCAGAGCAGAGTTCTGTTGTATAAATGGGTTGGGTTGAATTTGCTTGTATTTTCTTACTCAAATGTCACTTTTTCTCTTCTTTTTCTTTGCCTTGTTTGAGTGATGTGTCCTTTTCCACAGGTGTCGTGGCTCTCAAAAGAGTGGGCAAAGAGGGCGGCTCTACCTTCCCACGTGGTCACCATGCTGGACAACTTTCCCAACAATCTACACCCCATGTCTCAGCTCAGTGCAGCCATCACAGCCCTCAATAGTGAAAGCAACTTTGCCCGAGCATATGCAGAGGGTATCAACCGAACCAAGTATTGGGAGGTAGGAAATTTTGGTGCAGTGATTGATGTGTGATGGGGATTCAGAGAATAGAATGTGAAGGAAGAAAACCAATATAGAATCTTTAGGAAAATTTACTGCTGAGTTATGCCAGAAACATATTTTACCATTTTTTATTGTGACTTACTTTTTATCTTTGGGTATATAGAGCATGCTTTCCATCACCAAAGTTGTTAGTTTGTTAGGCTTGTATAGGTGTAAAAGAAATTAAAATTCTGTACAACCCTATTGAAATGCGCACACAAGGCTGTGGGAACATTGAAAAGTTTGTGACTGCCCACACCAAGGTGGTGTGTGGACCTCCAGTCAGGGCTCATAGAAGACCAGCCCGGCCAGTGCGGCCTAGTTGTTGAGCTTCAGCCCCTGAACCAGGAGGTCATGGTTCGAGTCCCCATCAGGACATGTGCCTGGGTTGGTGGCTCAGTCCTCTAGCAGAGGACATGCAGAGGGCAGCCAACCATTGATTCTCTCATTTAAAAAAATTTTTTTTATTAATGATTTCAGAGAGGAAGGGAGAGGGATAGAAACATCAATGATGAGAGGGAATCATCGATCGGCTGCCTCCTGCACGCCCCCTACTGGGGATCAAGCCTGCGACCCAGGCATGTGCTCTTCACTAGAATCAAACCTGGGACCCTTCAGTCCACAGGCCGATGCTCCATCCACTGAGCCACACCGGCTAGGGCTCTCCTATCATTGATGTTTCTCTCCCCCCTCCCTTTCTCTCTGAAAGCAATAAAAAGTTCTTTAAAATAAAAATAAAAACATTAAAATACTTTTTTAATTGAATCAACCAATAATGCGTAGGTAAGTGAATCAACAAATTGATGTTTCTCTTTCATTTCCTTCCTCTCTCACAAATCAATTTTTAATTTTTTTAAATATATTTTATTGATTTTTTTACAGAGAGGAAGGGAGAGGGATAGAAAGTCAGAAACATTGATGAGAAACATCGATCAGCGGCCTCCTGCACACCCCCACTGGTGATGTGCCCGCAACCAAGGCACATGCCCCTGACCGGAATCAAACCTGGGACCCCTCAGTCCACAGGCCGACGCTCTGTCCACTGAGCCAAACCGGTCTCAGCCAATTTTTAATTTTTTTTTTAAGAAAGAGAAGAAAAAGAGAGAGAGAGAAGGATGTGACTTAACTACAGAGTCCCTGAGGAAGATTTCATAGAGTAGTTTCACATTAAATTCAAATGGTCCCATGTCATCCTCCTCAAATAAAGAGAATTTTGAGAATGGCAACTCGAGTCTGGGAGGACTAATGCAAATCAGCCACAGTTCTGAATGAGCCCACTCAAGATACCTATCAGGAGTGAGAAGGTAGTTAGTGTCCCAGAAGTAAGATCCAGGATTCTGAGCTTTGAGCTTTATTTTCTGAAAATGAAATATTTGTACTCTGTAGTTGTAGTAGGAGAAGACTATTGTGCCTGTCCCAATAGAGTATCTAATTTCCTTTCATCCTCTTTCTAGTACCCCATATACTCATAAACACTGGGTAAAGTACAAGATTTCTGGTTAAGTTTACAGGAGCACATCTCATTTTCTTTTATTTCTTAGAGACAGGTAATGTGGGAATACAAGAGTTCCCTTTTGCAAAACAGGTATAGTAAATGATTCTTTTAAATAAAAGAGTAATATGCAAATTGATCATACTTCTGCTATATCCACAAGCCATGCCCACCAACCAATCAGGAGCAAATATGCAAATAAACCCCAACTAACATGGCTGCAGCCACTGAGAGCAGGAGGGAGGCTTGGGTTTCCCTGGCAATGGAGGAAGCCAAGCTTTCCGCCTGCCCTCGCCAGCCTAGGCCTCCACTCAATGCTACAAAGTTTCATTTATAGATGATACATAAATCTCAACAGAAATGGTGGCAGCCACAGAGCTGGAGAGAGCAGAAGCTAGGGTTGCCCCTGGTGATGGAGGAAGCCAAGCTTCTGCAGCCCTGGCCAGCCTAGGCCTCCACTTCAGGTTACAAAGTATCAATTATAGAAGGTAAACAAATTACAACAGAAATGGCTGCTGCCATGGAGCAAGCAGAAGGCTTGACTCCACCCCAGGATACAAAGTTTCAATTACAGAAGAAAAATAAATCCCAGATACCAGGGCCTCCACTTGGGTCGCTGGGGGGCTTGACCAGCCTGCAAACCACCACCAGCCCCTTACCCAGGCTGCCCCATGCCCCAAAGGAACCCCCACCCTGATCCAGGACACCCTTTAAGGTAAACCAGTTGGCCCCCACCCATGCACCAGGCCTCTATCCTATTTAATAAAAGAGTAATATGCAGATTGACCATCACTCCAACACACAGGAGGGATTCCCCCATGTAGTCAAAGATCCTGCCCCTATATGGACACAAGATGGCCTGCAGGGGACGGTGGTTGGGGGAGACCAGGCCTACAGGGGAGGACAGTTGGGAGGGACCAGGCCTGCAGGGGAGGGTGGTTGGGAGACCAGGGCCTACAGGGGACAACAGTTGGGAGGGACCAGGCCTGCAAGGAAGGGCAGGTGGGGGTGATCAAGCTGCAGAGGAGGGCAGTTAGGGGTGACCAGGCCAGCAGAGGAAGTTGGGGGCAAACAGGCTGTCAGGGTAGCAGTTAGACATCAATCAGGCTGGCAGGAGAATGGTTAGGGGGTGATCAAGTTGGCAGGCAGAAGTGGTTAGGGGCAGTCAGGCAGGCAGACAGGTGAGCAGTTGGGAGCCAGCAGTCCTGGATTGTGCGAGGCAGTCAGACATCTCTCGAGGGGTCCCAGATTGGAGAGGGTGCAGGCTAGGCTGAGGGACATCTCCCCCACCCATGCATGAATTTTGTGCACCTGGCCTCTAGTTTTGATAATAAGATGCCAACCACCAAGTGGTCCCGAAAGAGTTTACTATGATGCAAGGCACAGAATGGTCTGAGGGCCGTACTGTGGTCTACTAGTGTGATGAAATCCCCTTGGGATTTTGTCAAATCCTGCTTCATTTGGTTGGTCAATATTTATTTGATGCCAACTGTGTATAGAGAATTATGTTTACTGTTGGGGGGAGAGGGAGGGAGAGTTTGCAATTGATATTTGTCTGTTTGGCACTGAGGAGCGGGGTGTATTGGAATGGCACAGAATATACACATTCATAAGCACTTAAAGCATTCATAGAGCTGCACATCCATAGATTCAGAAAGCTATATAACCTGAATATATTGCTTTTCATTTCCCCCTTTTTTTAAATTAAACTTATTGGGGTAATGGTTAATGAAATTATAAAGGTTTCAGGTATATAATTCTACAAATATATCATCTGTATATTGTATTGTTTGTTTACCACCCCAAGTCAAGTCTCCTTCCTCATTTTCTTTTTTTAGATAGTATTCAAAATGCTATTCAGGTGATTGTTACCTGTGTGGGTCACCATAACACAAAAGGTTAAAACATTTCTTAAGCGCATTTTGCTCAGTGGATAGAGCGTCGACCTTCAGACTGAATGGTCCTAGGTTCAGTTCTGGTCAAGGGCATGTGCCAGCTTGGGGCATACAGGAGGCAGCCAATTGATTATTCTCTCATTGGTGTTTTTGTCTCTCACCCTCTCCCTTTGCCTCTGAAATCAATAAATGTACATACATATTTCTAAAGCTAAAAAAAAAAAAAGACCTACAGTTCTTCTGTCTTAAAACTCATCTTTTAGAAATTTACCACCCATAAGTGAGTTTCTATTTGATTGTCATGAGGAGAGGAGAAAACAGCTTCTTCATACTTTTTAATGGATGTCTACAAGACACACCCCAGGCATCCAAACATGCTGCCTTGCTTCATACTGTCCTTTCTTGAAATCACTAAAATGTGCTCCTCTGCTTGCTATTGCCTGCATTTCAGCATAGAATTGATGTGATTGTTCTACCACCATCTGTTTGTGAGTTGTCCTCTGAAGTGTGGCTCTCTCGCAGTAAACATGCATGTCAGCACTTTGCCAGTCTTTTGGAGAGTACAAGTTATAACTGATGTATTTGTCACCTTAGGATGTGTGTCTAATAAGTTCACACTACACAAAAATTAGCACTGGATTTTGGTGCTTTAGTGGTGCTTTATGCTCTTTTTGCTGCTACATCTTATATCTTTTTTTTAAATATATTTTTATTGATTTCAAAGAAGAAGGGCACATTTTGTAACTCTTACTAGTTAGTAAAGGTCAATATTTCAGATCAGTTTTCTGTTTTGGTTAATTTAACCATTGACTATTTAAGAAGAATTACATTATAGCATTCAGCTGGTTATTTCTGTTTAAAAATTTATATTAAGTTTATATGTGATCTGAGTCAGTTCATCTTGTTTTTTTTTTAACATATATCTCCAGAGAATGATCTGCCCTAGCTGGTTTGGCTCAGTGGATAGAGCGCTGACCTGCGGACTGCAGGGTCCTGGGTTCAATTCTGGTCAAGAGCGCACGCATGCCCGGTTATGGGCTCAATCCTCAGTTAGGGAGTGTGCAGGAGGCAGCCAATCAATGATTCCCTCTCATCATTGATGTTTTTATCTCTTTCCTCTCCATTCTTCTCTGAAATCAATAAAAATATTTTAAAATATATTTTATTGATTTTTTTTTTTTTTACAGAGTGGAAGGGAGAGGGATAGAAAGAAACATCGCTCAGCTGCCTCTTGCACGCCCCCTACTGGGGATTTGCCCGCAGCCAAGGTACATGCCCTTGACCGGAATCGAACCCGGGACCCTTCAGTCCGCAGTCTAACGCTCTATCCACTGAGCCAAACCGGTCTCGGCAATAAAAATATTTTTTAAAAAGAATGATCTGCCTCCCAACATTTTTTCTATCACAGTTCAGATGACTTTAGATAGTGTGACCTTTTTTTTTTTTTTTTTTTTAACAGAGGAAAGGAGAGGGACAGAGAGCCAGAAACATTAATTCTGCTGCCTCCCACACACTCCCCACTGGGGATGTGCCCGCAACCAAGGTATATGCCCCTGACCGGAATTGAACCTGGGACCTCTGAGTCTGCAGGCCGATGCTCTATCCACTGAGCCAAACCAGTTAGGGTGATAGGGTAACTTCTTGAGTTGAAAGAGTTGGGACTCTTTCTATTTTGCTTAATTTATTTATTTTTTTAAATATATTTTATTGATTTTTTACAGAGCAGAAGGGAGAGGGATAGAAAGTCAGAAACATCGATGAGAGAGAAGCATCAATCAGCTGCCTCCTGCATGCCCCCCACTGGGGATGTGCCCGCAGCCAAGGTACATGCCCTTGACCAGAATCGAACCCTGGACCCCTCAGTCCACAATCCGACGCTCTATCCACTGAGCCAAACCGGTCTCGGCTATTTTGCTTAATTTCACTTAAGAGCAGGAAATGGCTATGATGCAATCCAGATGTTTAAATGCAAAGTAGCTTTACGTAAATGTTGGGTAAAATTTGGGAAGTAGCTGGCAGATCAAGTTTTGTTTATAATACCGTAACCTTTTGTGAGGCCTATAACAGTGTACGTAGGTTTTGAAGCTATTTATAATGAAATCATCCTAACACCTAACAGCTCTTGAAAACACGCCAAATATACTTAAGTGCTTTATATTCATTATCCAATTTAATCCTCAGCACAGCCCTGTAAGGTAGATGTTATTCTTCCCATTTTACTGACTGGGAAATCTGAGGGTTAGAAAGATTAAGTAGAGAGATTTAAATTTGAGTTTGCTCTACTCTGAATTCTCTTCACTATTAATACTAGCTTTTCTTCTGTGTCTTCTTAATGATTGATAGCTAAGTATTTGGTCAGAATTTTACTAGCATTAGAGATGGTGGCTCTCAATGAAGTTACAGTCAATTTTGTTGCCTTTATTCCAGACAGTTGTGATGGTGGTGTGTTTTAACGTCTTTTTTTCCAAGGCTCTGTAGATAATAAGTTGGTACAAGCTAAAATAGCACTCCAATCTATTAAAGAATGAATAAGCAAGAGTTCTCTGCCAGATTTTTTTATTGTTGTTTTATTTTTGTTTTTAACTTCTCTTTAACTGTACAGCATCGACCACTACAAAAAGGGTAAGGATCCCACACTGTTACACCTGGTCTGATACTTGATGCTTTATAAACTTCATCCTCACTGGTAGTTGAAACAATCTCATTTCTGTAGTATCTTTATGCTGTGGCTGTTCATACATTCCAGATGATTTTGAAAGTTAGCATATACTTCATAGATACCGGTTTGCCTAGCCTGAGATCCTGTTCTTGTCATTCTGCTGGTGACTCTAGCCCCTTAGAACTGCCTGTCCTTGAGCAGGCTTTGAAAGTAAACTCTTGGTGGAGGTAAATCTGCAAAGAGGTACAGTTAATAATGTTATCATATAAGGAATCTGAGAACTTAACAGAGTGTTAACTAAGTATTTCTTACTTAAAATAGCCTTTAGCCCAGCCAGTGTGGCTCAGTGGATAGTGTCAGTCTGGGGACTGAAGGGTCCCAGGTTCGATTCTCAGGGCACATCCCTCAGTTACAGGCTCAGTCCCCAGTGTGGGGCATGCAGGAGGCAGCCAATCAATGATTCTCTCTCATCATTGATGTTTCTGTCTCCCTTCCCCCTTCTTCTCTGAAATCAATACAAAATACATATTTTTTAAAATAGCTTTTATTTTGGCAGTATTCTCACTGAATTCTGGTGGCATTGACAAAATTAATTGAATGAGTATAGATGACTTCATAGGGATTAACTTATTTAGGCTAGTTATTATCAATTTTACTTAGTTCCAACAGAATTACTGAAACTTCCTCTTTTTTTAATATGTTTTTATTTTATTGTTATTTTTTAATATATTTTATTGATTTTTCACAGAGAGGAAGGGAGAGGGATAGAAAGTCAGAAACATCGATGAGAGAGAAACATCGATCAGCTGCCTCTTGCACACTCCCCACTGGGGATGTGCCCGCAGCCAAGGTACATGCCCTTGACCGGAATCGAACCTGGGACCTTTCAGTCCGCAGCCCGACGCTCTATCCACTGATCCAAACCGGTTCGGCTTTTAATATGTTTTTATTGATTTCTAGAGAGAGAATTAGAGATAGAAACATTGCTAAGAGAGAAACATTATTGATAAGCTGCCTCCTACACTCCTCACACTGGGGATCAAGCCCACAACCCGTGTGCCCTGGTCAGGAATCAAACCAGCGGCCTCTTGCCTCCTGAGTCAGTGCTCAGCCATTGAGCCACACTGGTCATGCCTAATGACTTCTTGTAGAAGCTTTTAACCTGTTAGCTTAATGGGATGAACAGGGGTCGGCCAACTGCCGCTCGCAAGCCACATGCAGCTCTCTGGCCCCTTGAGTGTGGCTCTTCCACAAAATACCACAGCCTGGGTGAGTCTATTTTGAAGAAGTGGCGTTAGAAGAAGTGAAGTTAAAAATTTGGGCTTTCAAAAGAAATTTCAATTGTTGTACTGTTGATATTTGGCTCTATTGACTAATGAGTTTGCTCAACACTGGGATAACATTACCTAATATCAATCAGCAAGTATTTACTCCATGCTTTCTATGTACATGAAACTGTGGATAAAAGCAGCTAGTTAGAGCATCATCCGATAAACCAAAGTTGTGGATTTGATCACTGGTAAGGTTACATACAGGAATCAACCAATGAATGCATAAATAAAAACAAATTGATGTTTCCCTCCCTCTCTCAAGTCAGTCAATACATTTTTTTATATTAAAACAAAAAACTAAGACTCTGTCCCGTCCCTAAAAGAACTTAAAATCCCTTTGAGAAGATAAAATTGAGCCCTAAAAATTGAGAAAGCTCTTAACATCACAAAAAGAGAGACACCAGATATGTTTCTCTTAACAAATGAATACAACAAAATTATTCAATAGTCTTGCTTAAAAAAATTGAACCTGAATCTGCTCCAGCCTCTAGATCTAACTTTCGGTTTGTCGGAAATACAGTTGATGGGGGAACATCACAAGTGTATAGCCAGCAAACTCTGAGGAAAATTCTACAGAAGAATAATCTGATTTCCAACAAATAAAAAGAGACTTGACCCAGCTGGGTGGCTCAGTGGTTGAACATTGATTTGTGAACCAGGAGGTCGTGGTTGATTCCTGGGCGGGGCACATGTGGGGGTTGCAGGCTCGATCCCCAGGATGTTGTACAGGAGGCTGCCGATCAGTGATTCTCTCTCATCATTGATGTTTGTATCTCTCTCTCTCTCTCTCTCCCTTCCTCTCTGAAATCGATAAAATATTAATTTTTTTAAATAAATTTTTTTGATTTTTTTTCCCGGGAGGAAGGGGGAGAGAGAGAAAGAGTTAGAAACATCGATTCAGCTGCCATCTGCATACTCCCCTACTGGGGATGTGCCCTCAACCAAGGTGCATGCCCTTGACCAGAACCAAACCCAGGACCTTTGAGTCCACAGGCCGACGCTCTATTCACCGAGCCAGACTGGCTAGAGCTCGATAAAATATTTTTAAAAAGAGAGAGACTTGGGGTGGCAAACAACAATACAGTGTACAGCTGATGTGCTGTGGAATTGTGTGCCTGTCACCTGTGTAATTTTGTTAACCAGTGTCACCCCAATAAGTTCAATAAAAAGTGAAAATAAAGGAAAGCGTAAGAGGAACTTAAATTGAACACTGAGAAGATATTTAGTGATAGGACATATAAGTTTTTTTCAATAGGATAATGGTTTTGTGATTTGGGTTTATGAAGGATCTTTATCTTTAGATATACATGCTTAATTATTTACATATTGAAATACATATATGATGTCTGGTGTTTAACTCAAAATAATTTGAGAAGTGAGAGAAGGAAATATGGTATAGGACTATAGGTGAAATAAAAGTGGCCATTAGTTAGTTGTTTAAGCTAAAGGATGCTTGTTAGCTACATGGGTAACCTTGCGTAAGTTACTCAACCCGGCCAAGCCCTGATTCCTTATGTCTAGCACAGCGCCTGCTCTAGTAAGTGCTTGGAAACGGGAAGCCTCGCCCTGGCCAGTGTGGGTCGGTCGGTTGGGTGTCATCCTGTGCACCAGGGGGTTGCCGGTTCGATTCCCAGTCAAGGGGACATGCCTGGGTTGTATGGGTCTGAGGCACTTTCGGGAGGTCATTAATTGATGTTTCTCACCTCTCTCTCTCTCTCTCTCTCTCTCTCCCTCCCTCCCTCCCTCCCTCCCTCTCCCCCCCACCCCTTCTTCCCCCTTCCATTCTAAAATCAAGAAAAACTAAAAAAAATTTTTTTAAAGAAACATATCCCTCACTACAAAGACAAACCGTGTACTAGCCTACTAATATGTTTAGAGATAGGGTCCCCTCTCCCAAAGAGAAACAACTTTCTATGAGAAGATTGGTGAACTGCAAAAAAAGTTTAGCGCTGCCTTTCAAAAACAACCAATTAAACTTTACAGCATCTGACCCTGGTTTTACTTTCCGTGATTTCAGTTAACCATGGTCCCAAAGTACTAAGTGGAAAATTCCAAAAAATCAACAATTCATAAGTTTTAAAGGTCGCATTATCCTGCTGCATCCATTGGGATGTGAATTTTCCCTTTGTCCAGTGTATGAATCTACATTTTTAGTCACTTAGCTGGCTATCAGATCCACAGTCGAAATATCCCAGTAATCTTCATTTTACTTAATAATGGTCCCAAAACATAAAGAGTAGTGATGCTGGCAGTTTGGATATTCTAAACAGAAGCTATAAAGTACTTCGTTTAAGTGAGAAGGTGAGTATGGCACAATAAAATATTTTGAGAGACAGACCACATTCACCTAACTTATTACAATATGTTATTATAATTGCTTTATTTTATTACTAGTTATTAATCTTTTACTGTCATTAATTTATAAATTAAATTCATTGGTATGTATATATAGGGAAAAAAACAACATAGTATACATAGGGCTGGATTCCAGTAGGGGGGCACGCAGGAGGCAGCCAATCATGTTGTGATTCAGTGTTTCTTTTCTCTGTCCCTTCCTCTCTCTCTAAAAATCAATAATCTATTCTTTAAAACAAACAAAGACACACACAAAAAGGAAGCCTTTGCTATTAACTAACAGTTGAATACCAATGTTTGACCCTTGGCATATATGGTGAATTTTCTTTGAAATAGGAAACATAAAATTAATTGTTAAAACCTAGTTTTTGCCCTAGCTCAGTGGTGGGCAAACTGCGGCTCACAAGCCGCATGCAGCTGGAAAGCTGTGGTTTGCCGCAGTTTGCCGACCACTGCCCTAGCTGGTTTTGCTCAGTGGGTAGAGCATCAGCCTGTGGACTGAAGGGTCCCTCGTTCGATTCAGGTCAAGGGTACATGCCCAAGTTGCAGGCCCGATCCCCAGTGAGGGAGGCAGCTGATCAATGCTTCTCTCTCATTGTTGATGTTTCTATCTCTCTCTCCCCCTCTCCCTTCCTCTCTGAAATCAATAAAAATATATTTAAAACATAAAATCTAGTTTCTTAGCAAAGTCATAGAGGGAAAGACCATGATTAAATATATATGGGTTCACAGTATGACTGAGATTTAACTGAATTCTCTGAGCTTCAGTCCCCTCAGCTGTAAAATGGAGGTCATTACATACATGGTAGAATTGTAAACATTGGGGGTGTTCTAACGCCGCAGTTGCCAACCTTTCGGACCTCGCGGACAACTGGTGGGCGACGGCTGTTTTAATGTGTCTGGAGCAGTACAAGTAAATAATCTAGTGCAGTGCCTGGGCCAGAGTTATTCCGTTAAATGATGGTTGTTGTCTTACTCCATATACAATCATTCAGTGTGTAACCAACCCAGATAGCTGGATTCTGTGCCATATGGAGGACAAATAGCATTCCTGCCTAATTCTTTGTTGATAATTGTTTTTTCTTCTCCATTTTCCTCTTCTCCCCTTCAGTTGATTTACGAAGATTGTATGGATCTGATCGCAAAGCTACCTTGTGTTGCTGCAAAGATCTACCGGAACTTGTATCGGGAGGGCAGCAGTATTGGGGCCATTGACTCCAAGCTGGACTGGTCCCACAATTTCACCAACATGTTAGGCTATACTGATGCTCAGTTTACTGAGCTCATGCGCTTGTACCTCACCATTCACAGGTGAGCTAGACCCAACAACCATAGCCTGCATTTTTGGGAAATTTTAAGAAAAGCTCCTTAAAAGTCTCCTCGTCTGGGAATAGGCAATAGGCAGCAGGCAGCACGGTGATGGGAAAATGGTATAAGGGATGATACAAGGCAAGAAAGGGACCTAGTAAAGGTTAAGAGGTATAGGGAAATTATAATCACATCAAGAACAAGGTAGTGCTTCTTGCTGAGAAAGGTACGAGCTGCTCACATTAGGTTTTTCTCAAGCTTTCCGGGAGCTCCCTCTTCTGGCCGTTGCTTGTTAAAGCGGGCGTGAGGGCCAGGGAGCTTGGCACACGGGCTTCATCGGCCAGTAAACAGGCGGGCAGTGAGCTTGGGACACCTTTTACAAGAGCTTGTGAATGGCCGGCCGGCTGCAGGCTGGTGTACGCCCATAACTAGGCTAGTATATGACCAGAGAACAGCAAGGTCTGTTTCCATAATCTGACCCTTTTTTCCCTTTTCTTGGCCTTGACTCCTTTCTTATTTCTCCACAGTGACCATGAAGGTGGCAACGTAAGTGCCCATACCAGCCACTTAGTTGGCAGTGCCCTTTCAGATCCCTACCTGTCCTTTGCAGCAGCTATGAATGGGCTGGCAGGGCCCCTGCATGGACTGGCAAATCAGGTAAAATCTTATTTTCCTGTTCCGTGTTTTTTTTTCATCCCATGCTTTTGTTTCTAATCTTAGTGTTCTCCTTGGCATATGTATTAACACTCCTATTCCCCGAACCTTATCTATAGGAAGTGCTTGTGTGGCTGACAAATCTTCAGAAGGAAGTTGGCAAAGACGTGTCAGATGAGAAGTTACGAGACTACATCTGGAACACACTCAACTCAGGGCGGGTGAGCGTGAGACGGGTCCTCAGAGAAGGAACACACACACACACACACACACATACACACACACACACACACATACACACACACACACACATACACACACACACAGAGACATGCACACACTCACACACACACATACACACACATACACACACACAGAGACACGCACGCACACACACACTCACATACACACACATACATACACACACAGAGAGACACGCACACACACACACACATACACACAGAGACACACACAGAGACACGCACACACACACACACATACACACACACAGAGAGACACGCACACACTCACACACACACATACACACACACACAGAGACACGCACACACTCACACACACACATACACACACACACAGAGACACGCACACACTCACACACACACACACATACACACACAGAGAGACACGCACACACTCACACACACACTCACATACACACACACTTACACACACACATACACACATACATACACACACACTCACACACACACATACACACACACACACACACATACACACACACACTTACACACAGAGACACGCACACAGAGACACGCACACACACACACACACACATACACACAGAGAGACACGCACACACTCACACACACACTCACATACACACACACTTACACACACACATACACACACATACACACATACACACACACACACTTACACACACACACTTACACACACACACATACACACACACACTCACACACACACACACACTCACACACACACTCACACACATACACACACACACACACTCACACACACATACATACACACACACACACACACACACACACACACACACACACACACACACACACAGTTTATCCTGAAGAATTTAGAAAAGACAAGAATTCCCACCAGAGAATGTAACTGGCTTTTCTCCCCCTCGTTCTTTATAGGTTGTCCCAGGCTATGGCCATGCAGTACTGAGAAAGACCGATCCACGATATACGTGTCAGCGAGAGTTTGCTCTGAAACACCTGCCTAATGACCCCATGTTTAAGCTGGTTGCTCAGCTGTACAAGATTGTGCCCAATGTCCTCTTGGAGCAGGGCAAGGCCAAGAACCCTTGGCCCAATGTAGATGCTCACAGTGGGGTACTGCTCCAGGTGAGTCCTCTCTTCCCTGCTTTCCCTTCGTTTGCACCAAACACTACTGTTCCCTCCGTACACAAAATCAGTTCCCTAGTCGGAGCAGGGACTGGTATCTTTCCTATCAAGTTGCTGTGGTTGGGGAGGGTGGGCAGGAGGGAAGGACGCTCTTTTCAGAATCACAACTGCTGTACTTTTCCCAGTATCATTTCTGCTTAAGGCTGACTGGGTTAAGGTGTCTACAATCCTGGATTTGTAAATGCCACTACCTCTGGGCCTTTAACGAAACTTTTCTCTTCTCCCTTACAGTACTATGGCATGACGGAGATGAACTACTACACAGTGCTGTTTGGGGTGTCACGAGCATTGGGTGTACTGGCACAGCTCATCTGGAGCCGAGCCCTGGGCTTCCCTCTAGAGAGGCCCAAGTCCATGAGCACCGATGGTCTGATGAAGTTTGTGGACACTAAGTCAGGGTAAAACTGGAGATGGGGAAACTACCAGAAGTGAGGGAGCTTTAAAAAAAGTATACTTTTGTTTTGTTTCAGGGGGCTTGTAAAGACTTAAGTTGTATCTGAGGAACTGGTAATAAGTTTGAGGTTAAAATATAAATTAAGACTTTAAAAAGTGAAAAGTGACCCCTTTTTCCCTAACCAGCTCCTTTCCCCTGCCTAGTATAAGTTGCCCATCAACTGTAGGATGACCAGGACTAATGCATGTGGTATGGGTTAGAGCTGGCCCCCACACCATCTCTATAGAGTGAGACTCTGGCTCCTCTTTCCCTGGGTCAAAGCTGATGGCAGAGAATCTGCAGGTACTTGTTCTGCCCAGGCCGCGGTGGGCCAGCGAACCAGGACTCTGCCCCTTGTTTCCACAGAATCATGTTGGAGTATCTGTCAGCTGTACTAAGCCCTGTTGCCCTCTCCCATGTGCACAGACACTTCCTGGTAAATCCTATTTGTTAGCTGGACATGCTTTGGGTAAATTTTTTTCTTAACACTACCAGGTGACCATAAAGGCCATGACCATAAAGCCAAGGCGTTTGTTGTCACTGGTACCCAGTGTTCGGTGTTTATTTCTTTTTAAAAGTGCCCCATAAAAATTAAGATCTGGGAGTGTTTTATTCTCCACTACTTGAATACCTCCTTTGAGATTTTCTGTATGTGCTGCACCCCCTCGGAGGGTGCTCTGGACCTTCCCCTCTTTGTCCCTCCCTACCAGAGAGCTTTCTGCGGATTGTAGAGACAGGTCTGATATAGGGTCTTGCCCAGTCATGTGGCTTTATCAGTGCTTAAAATGAACTGAGTTTTTTAGCCGTATGCTATGGGCCATAGACTGGGGATACAGGAATGGCCAGCATGATATCTTCATGGTCTTGATCCCAGGGATACTAGCACCTTTTTCTGAGCAGGAAAATGACTTAAGTTTGGGCATGGTCTCCTTCGAATACCAGGTCTAGGGCTGAGGGCATTAAGAGAATGGTAAGCTTTCTCCTCATCCCTGCCACAAGGAAGTATCTCTTATTTATCAAGGTCCTTACCTGCCTGCCCCTCCCTAAGAGCTCACAGTATAGTGTTGGTTTTAGAAGCCCCCTCTGCACAGGTTTCCAGTGACTCAAAATGCTCTACTGACTTCTTTAAGAGAGGATTGAAATACACTCCTGCTGTGCCTCCTTACTCCCTCACAACTCCTGCCTGTGTTTGTGTGGATCCCTAATCCTCAGAACCATGCTGTTCAGATGGACACACTGTCTATAAACCCCTGGGGAACTTGTCAAGTCAAGATGCAGACTTCAAGTTGTTCTGTATAAAATGCAAAATAAATGTTTTTATTAACAATGCTTGAGACTGCTGTTATTTAAGTCCCGGAAGAATCTATTATGAGGTAAGAAATCTGGCTGGCAAGATCCTGGACTTAAATGGGTCATACAGTGATTGGCAAACTGCAGCTCACGAGCCACATGCAGCTCTTTGACCCCTTGAGTGTGGCTCTTCCACAAAATACCACGGCCTGGGCGAGTCTATTTTGAAGAAGTGGTGTTAGAAGAAGTTTTAAAAATTTGGCTCTCAAAAGAAATTTTGGTCGTTGTACTGTTGGTATTTGGCTCTGTTGACTAATGAGTTTGCCGACCGCTGGGTTACAGGTTGTCGTGTAGATCTCTCTGTTTTTTAGGTAGGTTTGACATTTCTTTATCCTCATCTGAAGACAGGCTCCCTCTGAGATTTCCAAAGGAGATTTCTGTGCTTTCTCAAGGTTGGAAGTCCTTGACCTTTAGCCGCCATCCTTCCTCATTTTGTTGTAAGGTAGAACACTCAGGGACTATAGCTGAGACAAAAGCTGATTGCAGAGAATTCATCACAACTGCTCATGTGACAGATTCAAGGACACTGGGCCAGCTCACTAGGTGAAAGGAACAAACTATGCCAAGGACAAATAGGAACAGGACAGCTAGCGCAGGGTGTGAACCATGAGAGTGCTCTGGTACTTTATGGAATGCCTATTCTTTGCAGCCTCCCATAAAAAGAGGTGGTCCTGCCCTGACCGGTTTGGCTCAGTGGAAAGAGCATCAGCCTGCAGACTGAAAGGTCCCAGGTTCGATTCTGGTCAAGGGCATGTACCTTGGTTGTGGGCACATCCCCAGTAGGTGTGCAGGAGGCAGCTGATGTTTCTAATCCTCATCCCTCTCTTCCTCTCTGTAAAAAATCAGTAAAAAATATATTAAAAAAAAAAAAAAGAGGTGGTCCTGAGGGCATCAATTATATGGGAGGTCTGAGACCAGATCACTGTATCCTGGACTCCTGCTGCAACTGGCCTTCTGAAAGAGTCTATTAATAGGCAAGGGAGTGGGTACTAGGTCCTGGCTTGTAGAACGGACTATAGTTAGCAAGAACACTGTGTTCAAGAGGCCTTGCACCTTCTCTCCCCTAGGAAGGAAGCCGTGACTTTCTTCTACTCTGCTATGTCTATATTGTTTCCTCAAGAAACAGTACCAAAAAGCCATGCCCTGGCAAGGTAGCTTCTCAGTAGGTCAGTGTTGTCCCAGTGCCAGAGTTGCAGGTTCGATCTCCGGTCAAGGGCACATTCAGGAAACAACCAATGAATGCATAAATGGGTGTAGTAACAAATCATGTCTGTCTAAAGCCAATAATTAACTTAAAAAGCCAAATTCACTTTGTCACAATTTATTGAAATTTTATAAAAATTCAGGCCAATTGGAAGAATATGGTACATCCCACAAGTATAACTCTGTTCAGTGCTTCCCCCCCCCACCCCCACCCCAGGCACTGATGATTAAGAAAGCCCCAGGCTCTCCACTAGAAATAGTCTTAGAAGTGAGGTGATGTGATTTTAAGCTGTGGCCAGAGCTCTGGCATCCCCTGAGGCATTTTAAGCAAGCAGAAGTAATTGACCATCCAGTTCTTCTGTGTGAGGCAAAAGCTCAATTTATTCAGTCCTCAAGAAAAGTTGCTATTTTCCCTGGTCAGACACTAAGGTACCTTGACAGGGCTCAGGGATACCGCACAGTCCTAATTATAACGGGGGAAGGCTGCAGGCGGCAGGCTTACAGGGCTCTCGAGATGAGCCTGCCCATTTCTTAGCATGTGTCCCTTCCACACCCCCTGCCCTTTCTTTCCCCCAGCATTCCCAGCCAGCTCAGAGCCCACTTTCTGGAGAACTGAGGGAAGACAGTATTATAAACACAGACTCTGATCTCAGATGGGGCAGGAGTCAGTTGAAATAAATAAAAGGACGGGTGGAGAGGGAGAGTAAAGGAGCAGCTCAGGAACAATCTTTTGCCTCAACCGTGGTGCACCTCGTGGAACATCAGTTCGCGGGGTATGGCTGTTTCTGGACCAAACTTGGTGGCTGCCCGGCGCTCGAAGGCAGCAACATTCTTTTTCACTACCTCATCAAAAAACATGGAGGCCAGCTGGGAGTGCAGCAGAGAACGAAATTCAAAGGAAATCTGGGAAATGGGTAAGAGACAGAGACTTCAAGATCATGTCGGATAGTCCCTGGCCAAATGCAAGGATACTTATTCAGTGCCTTTTCCCCCTCCCCCACCAGTTCCTTAGAGCCCCTCAAACGCCCTAATTTAGGATTGAGCATAGTGTTCCAAGTCTGATGAAAGGTCAGATCTGTGGAAAGTGTCATGGACTCGGGAAGTCCCAAGTGCTAGCTATGCATAAAGAATAACTCATGCCTAAACCAGTTTGGCTCAGTGGATAGAGCATCCACCTGCAGACTCAAAAGGTCTCGGATTCCATTCCAGTTGGGGGCATGTACCTTGGTTGTGTGTGCACATCCCCAGTAGGGAGTGTGCAGGAGGCAGCTCATCGATGTTTCTAACTCCCTTTCCCTTCCTCTCTGTAAAAAATCAATAAAATACAAATTTTTTTAAAAAAGAAGAACTGTCATGCCCAGCCGGCATAGCTCAGTGATTGAGCGTCACAGTTCAATTCCCTTTCAGGGCACACGTCCAGGTTGTAGGCCCCACCCCGTAGGGATGCAGGAGGTGGCCAGTCAATAATCCCCTCATCACTGACATTTCTCCCATTTCCTTTCTCTCTGAAATGAGTAAAAATATATTTTTTAAAAAGAATAACTGTCATGTAGCCGTGGCCAGATAGCTTCAATCGGTTACAGCCATGGTCGGCAAACTGCAGCTCACAAGCCACATGCGGCTCTTTGGCCCCTGGAGTGTGGCTCTTCCACAAAAGACCACATCCTGAGTCTATTTTGAAGAAGTGGTGTTAGAATACGTTTAAGTTTTAAAAATTTGGCTCTCAAAAGAAACTTCAATCGTACTGTTAATATTTGGCTCTGTTGACTAATGAGTTTGCCAACCACTGGTTAGAGAGAGCATTGCCCTAATATGCCAAAGTTGCGGGTTCGATCTATCTGGTCAAGGCACATACAAGCAATCAATGAATGCATAAGTGGAACAACAAATCGGTGTCTCCAAAAAATAAAAGTTTTTAAAAAATAACTGTCATAGTGCCTCAGCTCTGGCCCCATACCCACTCGTATCCCTGTGTCATACAGGCTCCTGACTCACCGAAAAGTCCACAGTGCAAGTTCGGGGGTAGGCGGGAATACCAGGACTGAATCGCCAAATGGTCTCTAAGTGATTGAAGAGCTTGCCATCAGTGCAAACAGCCTAGAATAGGGCAGTCAGGTAGTTAAACATCATACAATGGGACGAAATCTATAATAAGTACAAGAGTCTATAAGAAGGAATTGAAAGTCACTTTCCTTCTAATGTTAGGGAAGCATTTGAGACATGGAGATAAAATTATTACAAGAAATTATTACAAGGGCCAAAATAGCCCTTGAATGTAAAAAGGCTAGAGAACACACAAAACTTCCTGATCAATCTGTCCCAGACAGACCTCACCTTGACCATGTGAGGTTTGACTGTGGAAACAGCAGAGGTATAACGTTCCATGACAGGTGGAAAGCCAACCTCCAACTGGGCCTTCAGGTGACCTTTACGGCTGGATACCACCAAAGACTTCTTACACCATGGCACAAACTCGCAGTACTCCTGGACATTGGAAACCACCTCGAACATCTCCTGCATGGAGTACCTAGGAAAAGGAATCGGAGAGGCCAGGGAACTGGCCGCTGGTTCAGGCTGCTTGCCCGAGGTGCACTCCCCTCAGTATCTGCCCACTAACCATGCACCTTCAGGAACTAGAGATCCCACATAAGCCTGAATGAATGACCTCCCAAAAGCAAGTGTACAGATTTTCATGATGCGAATGTTACCTTATGTTTTACAGTTCAGATAATGCTTTTGCTTTTAATATCTATTTTTATCTTAAGAGGGATCACCTAGGAAGAATAGAGGTTGTCAATCATACAAGGACTCAAATCCCAGCTCTACAACTTAATGTAGCCCTAGGTACATTATCTGCTTCAGCTTTCTCACCTGCAAATCACAGGTAATAACGGTACTTAATTCATAGGTTTGTGGAAAGGATCAAGTGAGAAAAATCTATGCAAAACACCTAAGCAGCCTAACTGCTAGCAGTAGTAGCAAGTGCTCGGTAAGTGTTAGCTAGTTTATATTGTGCTCAGAATACATACACTCAGGTCGGCAGAGAAATAATGCCCTGTTGTCTTATGATACTGTCCAATTCTAGGCACATTTCACATAATCTACATGCCGATAGATTATGTGAAATGTGCAATCAAGAAGAAGGGGGGGAATTAAGGTTGGAAGACTGGCAGGAGAGGATCAAGCATCAGAGATGGACAGGGATGAATCTTGCTACCCTGACATTCTAACCTGGACACGGTTACTTGTTTGGAGGGGAAGGGAATGTGGAGGGATGCTGGACAGGGGAGGATGCTCACCCCATGATCCTACGCTCGGAGTAAGCTTTTCTCTTGTTGGTGAAGGAGGCAGCAAAGCCCATAAAGGAACGGCTGGGAGGTAAGCCACCCTCAGCCGCCAAGACTTGGGCAGTCCTGGGTAAGAGGAGGTTGCAGGAAATCAGAAATCTAAGCCCGAAAGGAAAGGAGAGACAAACGTCAGGTTTCTTTCGTGTTCAACCATTCCCAGGGGAAGGGGAAGAGGGCACATCCCAGAGGAAGGTCGTCCGGTCAACTTTTCCCCCAGCACCTGCTGCAGCCCGCCAGGCTCCCCGGCCAGACAGTCACGAGTGCAAAAGGTCGAGGGCGGCCGAGGACAGCGCCGCGGGAGGAGCCGGGAGAAAGCAGGGTGCGTGCGGACTGCCAGTCGCCTCTGACTGCGGGCTAAGCTGCGGCCGAAAGCTGCGAAACTTCCTGGGCGCCCGGCCTTCGCCCGGCCCGATGCCGCCAGGGCATTCGCGAGCACAGACTCCGCCAGGGGCAAGAACTAGTTGGGCACCCACCCCGGGGACTCCCCGTCCTGGATAACTTGCAAATGTGCTCCCCAAAGCTGCACACTGGACCCCAGGGTGCGGCCGCCGCCTCCCCGCGCCGCGCTAAGCATCCCTGGGCTGTGGTCCTCCACCGCGGAACTTGGGGGCCGAGGCGACCCCTCTCCTCCCGCGCGCGCCCGCCCGCGCCTCCCTCTCACCTCATTGGTCCCGGAGGTCGCGGAGGGCCCGGGGGCGGGGCCGGGCGCGCGCCCGGGCCGAGCGGGAGGCCGCAGCAGCGCCGGGCCGCCTCGCGCGTCCCGACCGGGAGCCGCCGCGCGCCCGCCGAGGCCATGCGCGGACCCTCCCCAGCCCTCGGCTCCGACAGCCGCGGCGCCCTCCTCTCTCCGGAGGAAGCGGCCGCGCGGCGGGTTCAGGGAGCGCGGGGGTGGCGCGGGGCAGCGGCTCCTCTCGCCTGGCTCCCGCCCGGGCAGCTGGGTGAGCTAGGACTGAAGCCGCGACCGCTGCTCCTGCGGCTCCCAGTCCCCTCACGTCACGCGGTTGCCATGGCTCGGGACGGGAGAGGGAGGAAGCAAGGAGTCCACGCGGCTTGTCGGGAGATGTAGTTCCACACCTCTGGCCAGAAGGCACCCGAGGGTGCGTGAGGCGCTGCGGGCGCGGGGCCGCGGTGTAAGGTGGTGCAAACGCCCGGGGCGGGTCTGCGGTCACACCCGACACAGAAGCGCCCGATTAACTCGTGGGCGTGTCAACAGCACCTACCTGCCGATCTCTTAGAGCCTTTCTCCTGGGCCACCTCGTGTACAGTTAGTTCCCGACGCCGAACCTATGACACGCGTGTCAGCACTGACGCGCGTAGCCGTTTTCCATGACACTCGGCCGCATGCGGTGCACGCGGAGAAGGACATTGGACGTTTCATCCCCGGCTACTGCAAGGCCAGGTACCGCTGGGAGAATCAAGAGGAACGCCACTATGAACAGGAAATTTTACCAGACACTTTTAGCACCCTGAAAAATATAGCAATGGCTTCACACACAATTTTTCCCTCTGTCTACTTTTGTGAGACCTGATTCTCAGCGTTAAATAATATCAAAACCAACAAAAGAAACAGACTGACATATGAAGTTAGTAGCGCTTGCTTGGGCTTGAAGTGTACAAAACACCAAGCTTCAATTGAAGGTTTGGCCAATGAAATTCAGCAACAAAAAAGTCACTAATAGGCAGGTTAGTTAAAGAATTCCCTCTCCGCCACTTCTCTTAGTTCACGGCACCCCACACAAGTTAAATAATATCAAGGCCAACAAAAGAAACCAACTGACAAGTCACTAAGCAGATAAGTTAAATGATTAGTTTTTGTTTATTAAATACAGTTATATATTGCAATTATACATTTTTGTTATTTAAACTATAAATATCGCTAAATTATGGGGGTTTTTTTCTCAAGGTGACACACCACCCGAGTTATGCTCAGTTTTTTGGCGAATCTTGACACACCGAGCTCAAAAAGTTGCCCATCACTGAGTTAGTTCCACACATTCTGTTCATCTTGTAGTCACTACAGGTCTTAGCCCTGTGCTTAGAGCCTTTGAGAAAGGAGATGAATGTTCCAAGCTCCGGGCAGTGTTTACATAGTTTTCTCCTTTAATATTTATTCAAAGAAGTCGAGGTGGAAAGAATCAGACTTACTTCTAGGGGAGAGAACCATCCTTGTCTGGAAAAATACGCACTTGATGAAAAGTGAGACTCCTGGGCAGGAGGAATCCAGGCCATGAAATGCCCCTGTACGGCTTTCCATCCTGACGCAACGGGAAAATGCTGATGATAACGGGGAAGAGCTGGCGGGGCTCAGTGGCTGAACATCAACCTATGAACCGGGAGGGGGTAACGGTTCCATTCCGTTAGGGCACATGCCCAGGGCTGCGGGCGTGATCCCAGTGTGGGATTTGCAGGAGGCAGCCAATTAATGATTCTCTCTCTCATCGTTCTGGCCCGGGTTAAGTGGTTAGAGTGTGGGCCCCGGGCACCAAAGGGAGGGTTGTGAGTTTGATTCCCAGCCTAGCCAGGGCGAGTGCAGGAGGCAATCATATTTCTCTCTCTCTCTCTCTCTCTCTCTCTCTCTCTCTCTCTCTCTCTCTCTCTCTCTCTCCTCCCTCCTCCCCTCCCCTCCCTCCTCCCATTCCTCCCGTCCACTCTCTAAAAATCAATGGGGGGAAATATCCTTGCACTACCACCTAGCTGGTTTGACTCAGTGGATAGAGCGTCAGCCTGTGGACTGAAGAGTGCCAGGTTCAATTCCCGTTAAGGACACACGCCTGGGTTTCGGGGTAAGTCCCCAGGAGGGGGCTTACAGGAGGCAGCCAATCAACGATTCTCTCTCATCATTGTTGTTTCTATCTCTCTTTCCCTCTTCCTCCTTCTCTAAAATCAATAAAACATATTAAAATAAAATATCCTCGAGTGAGGATTAACAAAAAAAAATAATGGTGGTGCCTGCAGTTAAAGATATTTATATTACTAAGTTGCAAGCCCCTCCTCTGCATTCTTTCTAAATCTTTAGTTAAATTCTTCACATTCTATATGATTATTATGTGGGTGGGGTGGGTGGAGTGGGTGGGGTGGATGGGGTGGGTGGGGTGGGTGGGGTGGGTGGGGTGAGGGGGAGCAGGTAAAATATTAAAGGCTGTGTTGGCTTTTAGATCTAATTCATGTGGAAAAGAGAAATCTTGCCCAGAAACAGAGGCCTGGAAACAGATTTAAACTTTCCAACTCTCCTCTCCCCTCCGCCCCCCACCCCGTCCCCACTCCTTGAGATTGACATTTATTTTGGGCTTTCCACTGAATCTGGACTGATTTAAAGTTTGAGCCCATTTTATACGGAATTCATTGAGCAGGACTCCTCTCTCTGAACCCTGGTTTAGTTAACATTTGTAAGGAAGGTGTTTTAATCCATATTTTATATGTATATATAAAGCCCCAAGTTTGGGAGTGATCTCATTTCTTTTTCTTTGCTAACATGTCTTCTTTTTCTCTTGCTAGCTCCACCCCACCAGCAGGGCAGTCCCTCCTTCCAGGTCAGAGATGGAATTCTGGAGTCACACTGTGGGGATGTGACTCTGGTTGTAGGCAGTGGGCATGGCACCAGGGGTCTGACCAATGGGGTCAGACAAACCTGGGTTCAGCAACCTCAATACTTGGGTTCTGGCTAGGAAAGAATTCAGAATCCAGACCCAAACTGTACGAGAGTTTATTGGGTAGTTTACAGAGGTAGAAGGAGTAATTCCTAGAAGACAGGAGCTTTGGAAACAAGTTCTAGAGCAGTGGTTCTCATGCTGCGATCCTTTAACACAGTTCCTCACGCTGTGGTGACCCCCAGCCATAAAATTATTTCTGTTGCTACTTCAGAACTGTAATTGTGCTACTGTTAATGAATCGTAATGTAAATACCTGTGTTGTCTGATGGTCTTAGGCAACCCTGTTAGCAGTTCTCAATCTGTGGGAGCCTAAGACCATCAGAAAACACAAATATTTACATTAACAGTAGCAAAATTACAGTTCTGAAGTAGCAGCGAAAATAATTTTGTGGTTGGGGGTCACCACAACATGAGGAACTGCAGTAAAGGGCCCGGCACTGGAAAGGGTGAGAACCCTGCTCTGGAGGTGAAGGACGGGCTTGGAGCTTCGGAGTGAGGGAGCCAATGGTGCCTGGCCGAAGGGATGGGGGAGGCTCGGGCTTACTCCTGGGGGGGAAGCACGGAAGGTCCTCTGTGCTGAGGGTTTTAAGGGCAGAGATTTTAGAGGCGATCCCAGAGGAAGATCTTGATTGAATACTCAGTAGCTTTCCTGGTGTGTCCATTCAGCACTGTGGTCTCCACGGACTGATTGGCTGGCACCAGGGCGGGGGGGGGGGGGGGGGAGCATTATGCCATGCAGCTGTCCCATGTTTTGTTACTTACCTGGGCCAGGAGTTGAAATATAACGGAGGCACGGATGTTACCTTTAGGGAGGGAAGGTCAGGGGTCCAAAGGCAGGACCAGCGAGCTATGTGCTAGAGGAGGAAAAGTCACCCAGTGTGCAGGTCCCACCCTACTGTTGATTGTCGGGTGCGGTTGCTAGGCACCTGGGGCTTTCCATCTTGGCGAACTCCTGTACTGGGCCCCCCACCCCCGTCCTTGCTCTGCTTATGTCTGTTTAACTGCCTACAACATTTCCAACCCCACTTTGTCCAGTCCCACACCCTCTGACTAAGGGTTTACACACGCGAGGCAGCTGCTTCAGTGAGAAGGAAGGATCTGGCCAGAGAAGAGACAGAAATTGACTGGGATACATGACTGAACTGTGACCTCATTAACATTAAGGACATAATGTTATAGTGTGCCTTGTTACATTGTACCTTGCTGCATAATCCTCAAGGTACAATAGGCCTGCCAAGTCAATTTGCTTGTTGTTCCCTATTAATTAGATTAGCTAATTACTGTCTCTTAAACTTTTCTTAGTTAATTTCCTGTACTTGGAACAACCAGGTTCCTGCCATTTCTCCATTGTTCTGCATTGATAACTTCCTTCAAATACTGGCTCAAAGCACACCTCCTCCAGGGAGCCCCTCCTGATTGAATCCATCCCTCAATATTAATGTCATGTAAAAGTAGCAGGTCTCCTATATTCACTAGTTGTTTCATGTGTATATGTGTGTTCTTCCACTAAGTTTTAGGCTCCACCAAAATAGACACCATTACTTCCAAGTTTCTGTCTCCAACCAGTTAGTACAGTGCTGTACTCAAAGGTGAGTTTTCAATCAACATTTGTTAGAAGAATGAAAACAGCCCTAAAGAGAGGCAGACATCTGCCTAGATTCAGGCAGATGTATATCCAGTAGCTGAATCCAGTAGGCCTGTCTACATTAGTGGGCTTTGCCACCACCTCTGGCCTCCTTCTCCAGCCCTGGAAGTATCTGTGTTACCTACATCATATTCTTTTTTTCCCTATTGGGAAATCCTCTTTCTGTGCTCTGAATAATATTAAAAATAACTCTTCTCGCCCCTCCTCCTCCATCCAACTGCCCAACGAACCTGGCTGGCAACCTCCCTTGTTCACCTCCACTTCAGAGCCAGAACAGGGCACGTGACTCCGGTTCAACTCCTGACTGCCAGTTCCTCAGGTTACCGAGAGCTATTTCAGGCCATACAGGCCACATAGTCCCCTCCTCCCCATCCTCTGGGCCATATCCTAGCTTAGCCCTTCCTGGAAGGTCCCGCATACCCAACAGCCAAGTCAGCATGTCCTAACACCCATATCCATCTCCTCTCCAGCTACTGTCAGCTTCTACTTTTCCAGCCTCATCTTCAGCAGCAGCATCAATTATTATTATTTAAAATATATTTTTATTGATTTCAGAGGGGCAAGGAGAGGGAGAGAGAGATAGGAACATCAATGATGAGAAAGAATCATTTATCGGCTGCCTCCTGCATGCCCCCCACTGGGGATCGAGCCCACAACCCAGGCATGTACCCTTGGCTGGAATCAAACCTGGGACCCCTGACTCCGCAGGCCAACTCTCTATCCACTGAGCAAACCAGCTAGGGCTTCATCGTCAATTATTAAGTGCCTGTTCCCATGTGTTGCTCTGCTAGAGCTATGAAGAATAATTTAATTTCTGTTGCCTTCAGAAAGCTCAAAATCCCTTTTTCATAGAAAAACAAACAAACATGCCGAAACCAGTTTGGCTCAGTGGATAGAGCGTCAGCCTGCGGACTGGAAGGTCCCAGGTTCGATTCTAGTCAAGGGCATGTACCTTGGTTGTGGGCACATCCCCAGTAGGGGGTGTGCAGGAGGCAGCTGATCCATGTTTCTCTCTCATCGATGTTTCTGACTTTCTATCCCTCTTCCTTCCTCTCTGTAAAAAATCAATAAAATACATATTTTTTTAAAAAAGAAGACCCAACAAAAGGGAAAGAACCTGCTCACAGGGAAGACTTCCTGGAAGAGGTAAGGTTTACATAATAGTGTAAATTTAATTCCAATATGGCAAAAACGATAAAAATGTATTTTAAAAGAATATAGTGATAGATACATTTTCCTCTTAACGTTCACTCTCTGTCTCACAGTTCCTCTCTGGGACAAAGCACTGGTACCAGTGTCCTGTGTATCTTTCTGGTGGAAACCACGGTATTGAAAGCAATGAGGGGGCATAGGTTGTTGGAGAGCAAGGGAGGGCTTTTATATCTTCTTTGCCAGGGGGCCAACTGCTACCCTTCTTCCTAAACGTGTTCCTTTCTTAGAGCGCACTTATTGAGTTGCTGAGCTCTGAACAGGACCCTTAGTTGCCTTTTATAAATTGTACCAGTTTTTCAATACCCACTTTTCTTCCCTCCTTTTTCCCTTCTGGGCTGGGCTGCCCTGCATCCCGATCTCCCTGATTGGCTGCTCTTCCCTCTCCAATGGAGGAGGCGCAGCACCCCACCCTTTCTGGGTAGAAACCTTTCAGTCTTTTAAAGCGTCACCAACACCCCGCTTCCTTGCCCTGGCAATGTAGTCATTAGGGGGTCGAAAAGTGCGCCTTGTGTTGGCTTTGGAGGCCTTCAGACCCTCCTAGCCTCTTGGGGGGCAGGCTCGGCAGCCGGAGTTTCCTCGGGCTTTCTCGCTGAAGTTTGAGCACTTTTGCTACTTCCTTTCTACGCAACTCATGTCATCACTGGTGGATTTACGCGACTTCCCTTCCTCTAAAGCTATGGCCATATATACTCCCCAGATCTCCACGCCCCGGTCTCCCCAAGTCTGGGGGGATTTGGGGTGTGCGATCGCTGGCGTGAGGAGTCAGCTCCCGAGGAGGCGTTGGGCACGGTGGGCCGGGTCCCGGGGTGGCAGGCACCGCTGGGCCAAGGTCTGCGTTGCTGCTGGAGGATTGGCGGGGAGCCGGGAGGGGCGTCTGGGGGGGCCGGGGCCGCCGGACTGGAGAGGAGGGCGCCGCGCGGCCGGCCGGGAGCCGGGAACCCACACGCCAGGCGCGGGGGCCGCCAGGGTCGGGCGGGGGGCGCCACCGGCCGGGGCAGCGCAGCCCGCGTCCTGCGGGGCCCCGGATGGCCGCCAGGGGGCGCTGCGGGCTCCCGCTCGCCTCCCCCCCCCCGCCCCCCCCGCCCCGGTAGGCGGGGCCGCGCTCTCCCCGCAGCCGCCGCCGCAGCCGCCGCCTGGGCCGCCCCGTGTCCCCGGTGGATCCTCCGCCGCCGCCGCCGGGAGCTCGATGCGGACGGAGCCCGGGCCGGGCCATGGGGATCCTCAGCATCACGGACCAGGTCAGCCCTTCTGCCTTCCCCGCTCCCTCCCTCCGGTACCGGGCGCCGCCGCCACGCGAGCCCGGGGATGTGCGGCCTAGGCCGGGCCCGAGCCCGGAGCTCCCGAGGCGCCCGCCCCGCGCCGCGCCGCGCTCCCCTCCGCCGAGTCGGTGCCCTTGGGGGTCTGGCGACGGCTGAGACGCCGCGAGAGCGCCCTGCAGCCGGGACCCCGGCGTGGAGCCCCCTCTGCGCCGCCCCCCTCCGACGGGAGGCCCCCGCCCCCCGCCCGGCCCCGCGCCGCCCGCTCCCTGACGCCGGCTCTCCCCGCAGCCGCCCCTGGTCCAGGCCATCTTTAGCCGAGATGTGGAGGAAGTGCGTTCCCTCCTCTCGCAGAAGGAGAACATCAACGTGCTGGTGAGTGGAGATCGGGGAGGACGGCGAGCCGGGGCTCCGGACTCCTTCCCGCCAGTGGGGGGCTCCGGTCCCCCCGGCTCGGATGACGCCGCAGTGCTTTCTACGCCGGGTGGGCGCCGGCTCCCCCTTTGGGGACGGAGAGGGTTTGGCTCGCAGCGTAGACCGGAGCCGCGTTCCCCCTGAAGCATCGGTGTCCGCAGCCCCCACTGTGGGAAGGGGCCGCTCCCCGGCGGGCTGACCCCTCGCCCGTGCTCCGCGGTGCTGGCGTGCACCCAGGGCCGGCATGTAGGGTCTGCAGAGCCTGTGGGAAGAGGGTGTGGGGAGAGGCCTGGGGTTCCGCGTTCACCACCGCAGTTGCTCCTCTTTCCTGCCTTCCCAGGACCAAGAGAGGCGAACCCCACTGCATGCTGCTGCCTACGTAGGCGATGTCCCCATCCTCCAGTTGCTACTGATGTCAGGTGAAAGCGGGGCGCCGGAAGGTGTGGCCCCGGGGAGGGACCTGCGGGAGGAGCCTCTCTCTCCGTGTCCAAGGCTTGTTCTCTGGACGCTGGTCCAGGCCAGGCTCCAGCCCCATCCCGGCTCCCCGGCCTGATTCCTGGCTTCCTTTCCTACCCCTTCTCCACCTCCTCTCTGAAGGGGAAATTACTTCCCCACAGGTGCTAATGTCAACGCTAAGGACACACTGTGGCTGACCCCTCTTCATCGTGCTGCTGCCTCCCGAAACGAGGTACAGGCCTCCCCTTCTTGCCCCAAAGAGGATGAGCTGGTTAACGGTGGAGGTTAAGGCTTGGAGAGCCTCCATCCTCTGCCTGAGGAACTGGTCCACCCCTGGATAGGGAGAAGACCAGACCTTGGCCCCTCCCTCTTGCCCCTAGAACTGGCTGGAAAGGTGGGGCTGAGTGTTGCCAGCTGATGTGACGTAAGGGCAGAGCTTAACACTGGGCTGGCAGACTGCAGGGGGCCCTGCTGCCAGGCCCCAGTGACTCACTCCTCCCTGAGGGGCCACCTTGGGCGTCCGATCCCCCTCTGAGCTCTGAGATTATGTTTCTGGTGAGGAGGGACAGGGGTAGTGACCCGCATCCCTGCCTCAAGCAGAATGAAAGGTGACAGCGCGGGGGTCAGTCATGCCTCACCAGATGAGTCCATCAACCCTGCAGAGTGAAAAGGAGGCCTCCCTCTTATTTTAAGTCACTCCCCTGGCTGGAGTCACCAGGGAAGGGTGTCGAGGAGGCCAGCGGGAAGGGGTGGGTGATTAGGAGGGCCGATTTAGCCTGGGTGTTGGGGAGGAGCACTCGTGAGGTGGGTTTGCTTACCTGGGTAATGAAAGTGATTTTGGTGCCTGTGGAAGGGTGGAAGGAGGGCACTTGGTTATTATATCTCAGGAGTGTTTATCTTTTCTAGAAGTAGTGGGGGAGTGGGTCCTTTGTTGGTGTGGGTTTGCTTGGTAGTGACTCTGTGTGGGTGAAGATTTTCAGGGTCAGGTAGAGAGTAACATTGGTGGCTTGAGGAAGAGGAAGGCATCTCTGGTTTCATCAGCAAGGTAGGGAAGGTTTAAGCTCTAAGGAGATCCAGGAGAAGATGGGAAGTAGGCATTGAGAGGGTACATATGCTGTGCTGGGGGCAGGGCATGTGGGGGAGTGGGGCCACCTGTGCCATGCTGACCTGTTCTTCCCTCCAGTTCCCATTGTTTTACTTCCTAACCCCCTCTGTCATCTCTGTTATCCCCTGCCTCTGAACAGAAGGTGCTGGGGCTGCTGCTGGCACATTCAGCAGATGTGAATGCCCGGGACAAGCTGTGGCAGACACCATTGCATGTGGCTGCTGCCAACCGGGCCACCAAGTGTGCTGAGGCTCTGGCACCCTTGTTGAGCAGCCTCAACGTGGCTGACAGGAGCGGGCGCAGTGCCCTGCATCATGCAGTGCATAGTGGGCATCTAGAGGTGAGGGCCACTTCCAGTCCATGCCTAGCCCAGCCCTTTCCTTTCCTTCCTACTCACCTTTCCTGCTTCTGGGCCTTCAGCCCTGGGGAGGAGAAGCCCTGATGGTTATATGAGCAGTTGGCTCATGCACTAAATGAATGGTCACATTAAACTGAAATTCTTGACTTCAAGAGGGTGATCAACTCTCTGGAGTTACATGGAAAATGTTTATATACATGTCTTTTTCTGGTGTGAGAGTCAGTGTCTTTCAACACATTTCCGAAGACTTTTAAATATATATATATATGCACACACACATATTTATTGATTTTAGAAAGGAAAGGAGAGGGAGAGAGAGTTAGAAACATCAGTGATGAGAATCATTGATTGGCTGCCTCCTGCACGCCCCCTACTAGGGATCAAGCCATAACCCCAGGCATATGCCCTTGGCAGGAATCAAACCTAGGACCCTTCAGTCTGCAGGCCAACGCCCTATCCACTGAGCCAAACCAGCTAGGGCTTCTAAAGACTTTTCAAGAGTTTAAGAACCGCCAGGGCAGGGGGATGTAAAGTATACGATAGGGAATATAGTCAGTAGTCATGTAGTAACTGTGTATGGTGCCAAGTGGGTACTAGGAATATCGGGGGGAACACTTTATAAAGTATATGATTGTCTAACCACTGTGCTGTGTACCTGAAAACAGCACAAAATAAAATGGGAGGTAAACTAATTGGAAAAACAAAAAGCACCACCACCAGATCCCTGAAGGGACTTCCCCAGACAGATGTCCAGGCTGTGCGGGCTCTCCCCCGTGGTCCTCTGTTCCCTCTGGTCTCCAGGTCAGAGGTCGCCAGCCGGTGGTCCTCAGACCACTGGTGGGCCGTGAGGTCTGAAAGGTGGGTGACCGCTGCTCCTGAGCCAAGACCTTTAGGCTGCCTCAGCCTTTTCAGGAGCTGAGGTCTCTGTTCTTAGGTAGGTTGAGGGCATGAACTTGGCCCTGAAGGTGTTCCTCTCCTGATACAGACGGTGAACCTGCTCCTCAATAAGGGAGCTAGCCTGAACGTCTGTGACAAAAAGGAGCGGCAGCCTCTGCACTGGGCAGCTTTCCTAGGTGAGGAGAGAGCACAGGAAAGGAGGAATTTGACCACTAAGATTCCTGGGCTGGGGCGTGGGGGTTGCTGCCCGCAGAGAGGCACGCCACACACCCTGCTTGAAAGCATCCTCTCTTCTCAGGGCATTTGGATGTCCTGAAGCTGCTGGTGGCACGGGGAGCAGACCTTGGCTGCAAGGACCGCAAGGGCTATGGGCTGCTCCATACAGCTGCCGCCAGTGGCCAGATTGAAGTGGTGAAGTACCTGCTCCGGACAGGGGCTGAGGTGAGGGTGCTGAGGACAGGGCTGGGGCCGGGGGGACGGAGGGCAGAGTCTGTTATGGAGACCGGAAGGTATGGTTTTGGGAGCCATGAGGATGTGAAGGGGTCTGAACAATGCTTACCTTAGTAATAGTGCCCTCAGTCTTTTGGGTCAGGAATCTGAGGGAGCAGTTATTGGATTTCTGGGGTTCTCTAGGCTGTTTGTGCCAGCTACCACTTTTGTTTAAACTGATACTCCCCTTTCCCTCACCCCTGGAAATCCAGATCGATGAGCCCAATGCTTTTGGAAACACAGCTTTGCACATTGCCTGCTACCTGGGCCAGGATGCTGTGGCTGTTGAGCTGGTGAACGCAGGAGCCAATGTCAACCAGCCCAACGACAAGGGCTTCACGCCCCTGCACGTGGCTGCGGTCTCCACCAACGGCGCGCTCTGCCTGGAGCTCCTGGTCAACAACGGGGCTGACGTCAACTACCAGGTTCCTGGGGGCTGGGCTGGGGCCCGGGGGGGAGGAGCCTGGCTCTGGGGTCCTGGCCATGTCTTCCTTCTGCATAATTCTCTGGGAATTGTCTGTCCACTGGCTTCCTGGGTTGGTCAGAGCTTGCCTGGGACCTGTGGGAATGTGGGCCAAGAACATGTCCATAGGACTATACCATCCTCAGGGACGTGTCCTTTGAAAGGGGGAACGGGGCATTCTCTGTGCTTTGTACTGAAAAAAAGAAAAGGAAAAAAACACACGCCATGTTTCCACAGAGCAAAGAAGGCAAAAGTCCTCTGCACATGGCTGCCATCCACGGCCGCTTCACCCGCTCCCAGATCCTCATCCAGAACGGTATGGATTCGGGGCGCTGCTCCCTCCGCTTCCCCCGAGGACTCATTTCTGGAAAACCTTTCCTTCCTTATTCTGCCCTTCTCCACGTCTTCCAGTCAGGATGGCACCCGGGGTTCTGAGCTAGGCCCCGATGGAAATGGCCCTGCTCTGCCTGCCCCTTCCCCTAAGGCTGACAAATAAGATGACACATGTGGAATGCTCAGCCTGGCACGCACACTCACTAAGCACTCCAGTGGGCGCTAACTAGTAGACTGTCTGAAGCCTGAGGCCCGCCTGAGTGTATGTATATGCACCCCCGCAGGCAGCGAGATTGACTGTGCCGACAGATTTGGGAACACGCCACTGCACGTGGCTGCTCGCTACGGGCACGAGCTGCTCATCAGCACCCTCATGACCAACGGCGCGGACACCGCCCGGTGAGTCCGGCTCCGGGACCCGCTTCTGGGCAGCCTCAGAGGGCTCACATCAAACATGGAGGCACAAAGAAGCTTGCTAAAGGGAAGCTTGCAATCTCCTAGGCTGGTGGTGGGTCACAGGAAGAGGTCTAACTGGTCCCCCCTGGACCAGGAGTGAGTCCCAGCTTCTCCCTAGGCGCGGCATCCATGACATGTTCCCCCTGCACTTAGCTGTCCTTTTTGGATTCTCTGACTGTTGTCGTAAGCTTCTTTCCTCAGGTATGTGCTGACCCGGTGGGAGGTGGGCAGTATACAGGGGAGCAGAGGCCTGTCCTGCTCAGTGCCCTTACCTGGGATCTGTGGCTGGTCTGGCCCTGCAGGTCAGCTGTACAGCATTGTGTCTTCACTCAGCAATGAGCACGTGCTTTCAGCTGGGTTTGACATCAATACGCCGGACAGCCTTGGCCGCACCTGTCTTCATGCTGCTGCTTCTGGAGGGTGAGCGCTCCCCTCCAGGCCTCGAGAGGAAAGCCGGGCCTGGGCCGCCCACTCCTTTCCTGCCCACGTCTCCCCTCACAGTGGGAGCAGCTCCATCCTTCCTCAGCCCCTCCCTGAGCCTGTGGCTTCTCCCTGAGGCTTCCACTCTCTTAACCCTCATCCTTCTTCCTTTCAGGAACGTTGAATGTCTTAACTTGCTGTTGAGCAGTGGAGCTGACTTGAGGAGGAGAGACAAATTTGGAAGGTATATTAACGTGCACAGGGTTGTCTGATGAGGGTTGGAGACTAAAGTAAGGGGACTTTACGAAGCAGCTCTTGGCTGCGCGTCTGGGGCATTTGGATCTGTCCCTGATTCTTCCACCCGCCCTTCCGCTTCTCCCCAGGACTCCGCTGCACTATGCGGCCGCCAACGGCAGCTACCAGTGCGCAGTCACCCTGGTGACGGCCGGGGCAGGCGTCAACGAGGCCGACTGCAAAGGCTGCTCCCCCCTCCACTACGCTGCCGCCTCTGACACCTACAGGAGGTGAGACTCCACCTTGGCCCTCCCCCCCACTCACCTCCCTGAACCTCCCCCTGACTCCTTCACTCTCCCTCCCACAGAGCAGAACCCCACTCGTCGCCCAGCCACGATGCTGACGAGGACGAGCCACTGAAGGAGTCCCGCAGGAAGGAGGCCTTCTTGTGAGTAGCGGAGAAGACCGGTGTGCGGGGGCTTTCCCGCAGCGCCAGCCCTGTCCTCGTCTCCCACCGCAGGCACTCGGCAGCGGTGTGTGTGGAGCTGAGCTGTCTGGACTCGGCACGGAAAGACACGCGGGGAGGCGTAGTTTCTTCCTCAAGGAACAGGAGGTCTTGCGAGGGTCAGGAAAGCCACACGCACACCAAGTCCTTGTTTATTCCACAGCATTAATTGAGTAACTACTTATTAGCTACCAAGTACTGTGCTACGTACTGAGGACCAAGGGTACATTACCCCACATTTCTGCTTTCTAAAAGCTAAAAATCTGTTGGGAAAGATAAATGAAAGGACACTTATGCATTCTAATGTGAGATGTCAGTAATAGAGGAAGTTGGGGTATGGCGTATATGGGAACTCTGTACCATCTTCACAGTTTTTCTGTAAATCCAAAACTCTTGTAAAATACAAAGGTTATCTTTTTAAAAGGGTACTTACAATCAAAGAGGCTCAGCTTTGTGATCTTTGGCAAGTGACTTAACCTCTTTTTGCCTAAATTGTCTCAACCACAGTAAGGATAAGATGAGTATCTACCTGACAGGGTCATGAGGATTAAACTATTTCATGCACAGGAAGTGTTTACAACAGTGTGATGCCTGGTGAGGGCTGTATTGTATGATCACTACTAGCACAACGACCACTAAGCAATGCGAAGGGGCCAAGGGAGTACAGAGGAGGGGGCACCTAACCGGAAAGGCTGGGGAAGGCCTCACACGGACAGGATGCTGGGCCAGGGCTGAGATGCGTAGTCCAGACGGGCTGGGAGGAGAAGGCGTTTAAAGTAGGGTCAGCATGCCTGCAGGTGGGAGAGGTCAGTCGGCAGAATGCTGGTAATTGGTACTTGTGTCTAGGTTGTCTAGGAGGGTGTTGAAGCCAGGGTGGTTTAGGGCAGACCTGAAGGAGGGTAGGTCTGGAGCTGGGGTGGAATGGGCAGGAGACAGCACACCTGGGTGCTGGTCAGCTAGGCTAGGAGGGGCTCCCTTGCCCCTCTCTTTTGCCCGTCCCAGAACTGTGCCCTACTGGACTGGGCCTGTCCCCACCTCACAGTCTACTCCTGCCCCCAGCTGTCTGGAGTTCTTACTGGATAACGGTGCAGACCCCTCCCTGCGGGACAGGCAGGGCTACACAGCTGTGCACTATGCAGCCGCCTATGGCAACAGACAGAACCTCGAACTGGTATGTGTGGGATCTGGCCCTGGATGGGGCACCTTGGTGTTTGTGGATTCTGAAACCAAGGGGTGACGAATCAAATGTGGTCTCTGGGTCCAGGGGCTGGCTCAGGGGATTACTGTTGGTGGAGGACAGGGCTAATATCTTGGGATTTCCAAAACTTAGCACCTGCTATCCTGCCATTGCAGCTCTTAGAAATGTCCTTTAACTGCCTGGAGGATGTGGAGAGCACCATTCCAGTCAGCCCTTTGCACTTAGCTGTGAGTCCCAGCCTTTTCTTCTTGCCTGCCTTGTCCTCACCTGACCCACACGCAGGTGCACGCACTGTGAACTGCCCTTGCTCTGTCTTGTGAAGATTGGCAAGCAGGCAGCAGTCTGGAGAGGGGAGGGCACAGTGCAGGTGAAGAACCCTAGGGGCTGAGGAGCTTGTGGGGGAGACTGTTGGTTGGAGTCTCCCCAGGGGCCCGAACTGCAGAATGAGGCAGTGTCCTGAGCTGTGTCCATTGGTTGCCCACACCCCTCCAGGCCTACAATGGTCACTGTGAAGCCCTGAAGACACTGGCCGAGACGCTGGTGAATCTGGATGTAAGGGACCACAAGGGCCGGACCGCGCTCTTCCTGGCCACTGAGCGAGGCTCTACTGAGTGTGTGGAGGTGCTTACCGCCCACGGCGCCTCTGCCCTCATCAAGGAGCGCAAGCGCAAGTGGACACCCCTGCATGCTGCTGGTTCGTATTCCCTCCCCTTGCCACACCAGGCCTTGGAAACTCCTCCCCTCCTGAGTGGAATTGGGGTCGGGAGTGGCATGGGGTGAGGAGGATGGAAACATCATATACTGATTTGTAGCTTCCTATCCCCTCCCCCTTTAGTCGTGCCCTGGCCTCCTTCCCCTGACCACGCCCTCACACAGGCCCCTTTCCTCCCAGCTGCCTCTGGTCACACTGACTCCCTGCACTTGCTGATCGACAGTGGGGAACGAGCTGACATCACAGATGTCATGGATGCCTATGGACAGTGAGTGTGGGCCAGGGGTGGAGAGTACGCTTTCCCATCACTGCTGGGCCCTCACCCTTCTCCTGCTCCCTTTGTAGAACCCCACTGATGCTGGCCATCATGAATGGCCATGTGGACTGTGTACATCTGCTGCTAGAGAAAGGATCCACAGCTGATGCTGCTGACCTCCGGGGCTGCACCGCCCTCCACCGTGGGGTGAGTGAGCCCTGGCAGGCCGCTCTTCCACGGGCCTGGACCAGGGGTGCAGGTCGTGTAGCAGGTGGGCCGGGACTTGGTCCCGAGTCTTAGGGGCCTCACTGTGTTTGCTCCGGGAGCGTGCCTGACATCTGCAGCGGGTCTCCGGGGTCACCTTGCTTTGTGATCACATACAACCACCTGCCCACCGGCCAGGCCTGCCCCAGGTACCCTGCTGGCCCTGCCCATTGGAGGAAGATGCCATTACCCCGTCCTCTTCCACCGTCTCATGTCCGAAACTGCCTCCTTGTCCCCCAGGATTGTTCGGTTCCCTTAGTCCCCTTACTCTGCACCTGTCTCCCATTCCCGAATGCCAGGACTCACTCTTACCATCCTGATTACATGTTGGCTTAGGGCGGGGGTTCTCAGCCTTTTAATACCGCTCCTCATGTTGTGGTGACCCCCAGCCATAAAGTTATTTTCGTTGCTATGTCATAACTGTAATTTTGCTACTGTTGTGAATTGTAATGTAAATATCTGTTTTCCGATGGTCTTAGGCGACCTTACTAACGGTTCTCAGCCTGTGGTTGAGACCATTGTAGCGCCTGAGACCCTTGAAAAACACAGATATTCACATTACAGTAGCAAAATCACAGCTATGAAGTAGCAACAAAATAATTTTATGTCTGGGGTCACCACAACACGAGGAACTGTATTAAAGTGTCGCAGCGTGAGGAAGGTTGAGAACCCCTGGCTTAGAGAGGAAAGGAAGCAGCGGCTGACCACTAACACTTGGAGTCACTGTTGTAAAGGCAAGGATTGGGTGGGGTGGTAAACACAACACGACATACAGGCGATGTGTTTGTAGAATTGCATATTTGAGACGTATCATTTTATTAACCAATGTCACCCAATTAAAAAAAAAAAGACTCGGACTGGAGCTCTGGATGTGGCTCTCACTCCTGGGCCAGCCCTGGTGACTGGTCGTTGGAAAGGGAGGGGCTCCTCACCCGCACTCCCCTCCCCAGGCAGTGACCGGCTGTGAGGACTGCCTGGCCGCCCTGCTGGACCACGACGCGTTTGTGCTGTGCCGAGACTTCAAGGGCCGCACCCCCATCCACCTGGCCTCCGCCTGTGGCCACACCGCAGTCCTGCGGACCCTGCTGCAGGCCGCCCTTTCCACAGACCCCCTGGACGCCGGCGTGGACTACAGCGGCTACTCGCCCATGCACTGGGCCTCCTACACTGGTACGGGCCTGGGTCTGCAGGCACAGGGCGGGTACAGAGACTAAGGACAGTGGGCTCGGGAGGGACCTGGGTTGACTTGGTTCTGGAGGCAGAATGGAGTGTCAGGAGATGGGAGAGCGCAGACGTGGGGAACCATGTTGTCTCTGTCCGTCACTGCTCTGCCTTCCTCGTGCCAGGACATGAAGATTGTCTGGAGTTGTTACTTGAACACAGCCCGTTTTCATACCTGGAAGGGAACCCCTTCACTCCTTTGCACTGTGCAGTGTAAGTCCCCTCCTACGCCTCAGCTCTGCTCAGGGTCCCTGACCTGGCTTCGGACAGGAGTGGGCTTCTCTTGTCCCCCTGCTGAGCCGTCCTCTTCCCCCAGAATTAATAACCAGGACAGCACCACAGAGATGCTGCTGGGAGCTCTGGGTGCCAAGATTGTGAACAGCCGAGATGCCAAAGGACGGTGAGTGCGTGGCGGGAGGAAAGGGTTCTCAGAAGCCCCTCTGGCCTCCTTCCTGCTTGGGTGGGAGAGCCTTTCCTGTCTCACTGTGCCCGGGCCCCCGCCCGCAGGACCCCTCTTCACGCCGCTGCCTTCGCGGACAACGTCTCTGGGCTCCGGATGCTGCTGCAGCATGAGGCTGAGGTGGACGCCACTGACCACACGGGCCGCACTGCGCTCATGACGGCGGCTGAGAGCGGGCAGACCGCTGCTGTGGGTGTGTTTCCCCAAGGGGAGCGCCGCCCTGGGGTTTCCGCAGGACGGGTCAGCTCTGCGTGGGGGCTCAGGAGGCAGGAGGCATGTCTGGGGGTCACCCTTTGCAGTGGTGATGCACAATGGATGCAGACAGGAGGGTGGAGAACCAAGACGGGGATGGCTGTTGTTGGGGGGCGGGGGCGCGTCAGTCCCGCTCTGTCCCCTTTCTCTTGTAGAATTTCTGCTGTATCGGGGGAAGGCAGACCTGACTGTGCTGGATGAGAATAAGAACACTGCCCTCCACTTGGCTTGTAGCAAGGTACTGCCTGCAGTGGTGGGGGGGCTGCACGGGGCAGGGCATCATGAAGGGGCTGGGGGGCTTGATGGGGCAGAGGACAGGCGTGGAGTCGGGATCAGCTAGCCTGTCAGACGGTGGGATAGCTCTTTGTCCCACGGCCACACGCCCCCACTCCTCTGTGGCCTGTCATGCTTCCACTTGACAGTCTGCACTGTCCCTCTCCCTCAGGGCCATGAGAAGTGTGCCCTCATGATCCTGGCAGAAACCCAAGACCTTGGCCTTATCAATGCCACCAACAGTGCGCTGCAGATGTGAGTGCCCGGGAAGGGGCTTCTGGTGGGGAACGGGGGTGGGGACGGGGCGGCGGGGAGCAGGTGGGGAAGAAAGAGCCACCTGCATTCCAGGGGCTCTCTGGCGCTCACAGTGTTTGCTCCGCACCCTGCTACTCTGGCTGGGGTGGAAGGGCAGCTTGCATCCCACTGACTTCATGCTCCTCTTTCCTTCCTTCCAGGCCACTCCACATCGCTGCCCGGAACGGTCTAGCTTCTGTGGTGCAGGCCCTGCTGAGTCGTGGGGCCACAGTGCTGGCTGTGGATGAAGAAGGTGAGTGGGGCCCCCCACCTTTCCTGGGTTTAGGGTCAGGGACACTCTTCAGGAAGTGACCTCTTAAATTTGCTGTGAACTGGCTTTTCGTCCCAAAGGAACTCTCAGAGCAGGGACCCAGCACCAGCGTGCTAGTCTCTGAGGGCAGTCTGTTGGAACCAGGGAGAGTGAGCAGGGTCCTCAGAGAGACCCTCCACATCCTTCAGGCTCCTGTCCCCCACGCTCCCCCTCAGCTCCACACTCCCACAGCCTGCCTGCCAGCTTCCTTTGACCCTCATGGCCCTTGACTTCCAGCCACACTGGGTGCTTGCCTGCCTTGGTTCACTCCACAGATAAGAGAGCTCAGGAGCCCTAACTGGTTTGGCTCAGTGGACAGAGCGTCAGCCTGCGGACTGAAGGGTCCCAGGTTCGATTCCGGTCAAGAGCATGTACCTTGGTTGTGGGGGATGTGCAGGAGGCAGCCGATCTATGTTTCTCTCTCATCGATGTTTCTAACTCTCTATCCCTCTCCCTTACTTTCTGTAAAAAAAAATCAGTAAAATATATTTTTCAAAAAAGAGAGAGAGTTCAGGGCCCAGGAGAGAGGGAATGGGGGCTCAGATATACAGGACTTGGTGCCTTAGTTCCCACCCTTCCCTGCAGGTCACACCCCAGCACTGGCTTGTGCCCCCAACAAAGATGTGGCAGACTGCCTGGCCTTGATCCTTTCCACCATGAAGCCTTTCCCACCCAAGGACGCCGTCAGTCCTTTCAGCTTCAGCCTGCTCAAGAACTGCAGCATCGCCGCAGTCAAGACGGTGGGTGGCTGCGGGGCCCTGCCCCACGGGGCCTCCTGCCCCTACAGCCAGGAGCGGCACGGCGCCATCGGCTTAGATGGCTGCTACTCCGAGTAGCCCCTTTCCAGTGTCCCTCTCCCTGCCGGTGGCTTGATATCTTATTCTATTTATTTAGAAAAAGTCTATACATTTAGGGCACTTTAAAGGAGAACACGACTGGGTTGGGGGTGGAGGGGAGAAAAGCACTGGGGAGCAGCTGCTCACCCCTTTGCCATACCATCCTGGCCTGGCAGGGGTCTGGGACTGACAGGGAGCACCCCAGGCCCTTGGTACCCCCAGGGCAGCCCCTTCTGCCAAGTGTCCCAAAATGATTGCTAAATGCCTGGCTCCCCCTCTCTTGCCCCATCTCTCAGTTCCCTCTTTCTGCTGCCAGCGACCCCGACTCTTCCCTGTGACTCTCCTCTGTCCCCCGCCCTCCTGCCAGGCAGACCCCTTCCTCCTCCTCCATACCCATCACTGCCTCCCTGCTCGGCCGGCTCCTCCATCCCCGCAGCAGTGAGAAGCCTTAATTTCTGGTACTGTGTGAGCACTCTGGGGGCACCCCCTCCCCCTTCAGGGGCAGCTAGTGGACAAGGGGGGAGGGTATTTAGCACTGGGGCCTGGAGCTTTTCCCCCATTTCTGTATCCCATCCCCCTAAAGTTCAAATGCAAAACACTTGAAGCAGCAACTACTGTACCTGGGCCCCGATCCTGCACTCTCCCCTGGCCGCCTCATATGCAAATCAAGGGCTGGTTCTGCCCCCACAGCCTACTCTCTGCTCCCTTCCCCGCTGGCCTGGCCCCAATCACGCACTTTAACCTGCTTCTTTTAACTTCTTTCGGGAGGCCAGAGCCTCTGGTCATCCCCTCCCTGGCTCTCCTCTCACTTAACTTTGAGGCTTGTCATGAATTTTAAGTAAGCATTTTATCCTTAAGGGAAAGAAACAAATAATTTCCTGCCCATTTCAAAACCACAGCCCTAGTGTGTCCTATGTGTTTCAGGCATGTGTATGCATGTGTGTGGAGGGAGGGGCTGTCTCTTCCTCCTGTGCCCCAGTCCTGTAGTTCCTCTGCTCCCTGTCTGCTGCCACCTTCCATTATGTCCAAGAGCACCCACGGCCCCCAGTCACTCCTGATCTGAAGCCAAAGATGGTGGGAGGGGCAGGGCAGACGAGGGACCGTGGCTCCTCGGGACCGGGCTTCCCCTTCCAGGGAGGACGAAGCTCTGGTCTGAGAAGCAACAGCAGATCCTGAGGTGAGGGCCTTGCCTCCCAGCAGCAGGGAGAGGGGGGTTCGAGCTAGGGGCTGCACTGAGAAGATTCCTCTAAGTTGCACCCTAAAAGCCAGACTGGGCTGGAGTGAGGAGGGGGCAGTTTCTTTAAATGTAGCATTGAGTTTGGCCCTGGTCCCTTCAAAAGCCCTGTCCATCCATCTCCTAGCTAAGCCTCCCGGACAGTTGGACCCCTTCCCACAGCCCAGTGTTCCCTTCCTCACACTCAATACCTCAGCCAGGGGCCAAGACACAGAACTTGAATAGAGGTCATGCCCCCTCCGTGCCCACAGTGCATCCTTGCCCAGTTTGGCTGCCATCAGTATTGTCCCCTGAGAACTGGATGGGCTTCGTTTACACAGTAGAGGGTCTCCCCCTGCCAGGGGACCCCTCATTCTCCTGCCCCCTCTCATGCTTGCTTTATTCACCATCTTACCTGAGTTCCAGTTGTGGTCCCTGCAAGTCTTGCTACCCTTGCCAAGGGTGGGCTGAGGGGAGAGGGAGCATCCCAGCACCCCTCCCTCCCTCACAGATACCCTTAACCATACCTCATGCTGGTTCCCTGATGCCTGGGGTGTTTGTCCGAGTCCTTATTCTTTTTGTTCCTTGTCCCTTTTCATCCTCTATCTTGCTTCCCCCACCCCTCAGTTCCTAAACCATTTCAAAGCTTCCAATGACCATTATTGGTGAGAAGGATTGTGCAGCTTTTAGTTTTTGTTTTTATTTTCAAAGCCAAAGGGCCTTGCGATGCCCCTCTTGCCCACCCTCTTTACCCCCCGTCCTCCCCTGTACGACAATCAATGTGACCTCTTAAGGGCTGCAGCCCCCACCCTGCTGGATCTGCAGAGCGTGCCCCGAACTTTAATTCTCTCTCCTGAAATCTTCCCATTCCATCCCCTCCCTCTCGTTTTGGTGCTGGGAATTCGGTGGCGGGGGGCGGGAGAGGGGAGCCAGGTCCTCCAGAGAGTGTTCTCTCGGGGTGTCAGTCGTGTTCTCCTTTATCGACGTTCGTTCGTTCGTTCGTTCGTTCGGTGATGACAGGAGGAGGCCGAGTATTTGTCGGGAGCCGGTGAGGTTTCTGGGGGCTCCCCGGCCGCACACCGTCAGCAGTGCTGGGCCTTGGCGGCACCCTCGTCCTCGCGCGGCGTGAGGCCTGGAGGACAAGCAGCCTCCTCTCCAAGCCAAAGGAAACCCGCCCAGTTCTCCAGTCCCTTGTGTTGTTTGAAGCCTTTTGACCATGCTCGTGGCCACTGCATATTTATTTTAATGTTAAGATTTTTTTTAACCTCTGACTTAAACGGGTGTGGAGACGTAAAAAACAGGCAGAATGCCCCCCAGTCTTGAGGGGTAGGTGGGGAAGAAACCTCTCCTTCCCTTCGCCTGCCCCTGCCCCTCCCCTCCCCACCGCAGCTCTAAAGCACTTGCTTCAAGTAATAAGCACTTTTGAGAAAAGGCCTATTTTGAGTGAGGATCCTGGGAGCAGCCCCAGGTCCTAGCAAAGGAGACAGAGCGAGGGCTACACAGGAGACAGGGAAACAGACGTGTAAATCTGAGGGCGAGATGAAGAGCCAGTTTTTAGTTTCTGATTTTGTGGGGCTGTTTCTGATTGGGCGGTGGCTTTGGTAGGGTGTGTACTATCCTTCAGAAAAACAAATGGCACAAACTGTGGGTCCCAGGATGGGCCAACAGACCCAGGTCACTGCCACTGTCCAGCTGAGACTGACGGGCCACCTCCCCCACCCCCTGGCCCCTGAGCCATAGGACTGCTGAAAACCACTGAATGTACAGCCCAGGTTGGGGTGGGGAGCAGCCCCTGGGGGAGGGGTCTTCTCCTTTTGTTTGGTGCTGTGGGGGGTGGGAGAGATGAGACTGAGGGGCCGCCACCCCACTTAGACGTGTTCCTTGGGGTGGAGGGGCTGAGGAGGGCCTACCTCCCTCTCCAGCCCCAGCCATGGCCCCTCTTCCTTCCTCATCCCTATCCGTTGTGACTGTAAGTCCAGCTCACCTTTGCCTTCAATATGTAACCAAAGGAAAACTCAATACTGTTTCCACCGCTGTCTGCCCACCTGAGCACCTTCTTCCTCCCTGGACCTAGAAGGGGAGAAGAGGCTGGGGGCACCGGAGTGTGGGGCCTGAGTGAACGGTTCTACAGCTGTACCCCCAAAACCTTCTCTGGGGTCTTACAAGGGGCCCTGAGAGGTGGGGTGGAGCCAGGCTGGAGGGGCTGGGAGCAGGCCCACTGTGGATCTTGTGCACATGCGTGTCTTTTGTTTGAATGACTCCAGTGACTGTGCTCCAGCAGGGAGGCCCCTTCCTCCTTCCCTCCACCATTCCTCGCCCCGTCCCCACACCCAGTGTTCATCCCCTGCTCCCCTTCCCACCGCAAAGGAAAATAGCCTTACAGACCCTAGCCCAGAAACCCCTCCTCTGGGGCAACCCCCTGTGGGGCCCCATCCTGCCTAGTTCGAACCCTACCTTGTAAGAAGGAGGGAGAAGGAGCAAAGCAGCCCTTCCCCCGATCATGGTGGCTCCAGTCTGCCGCACCTTGACCCGGTGGGCTTGGCCCCGTTGGGCAAGGGCGGAGGTGAGGAGCCTTTGAGGACCAAGCCCAGTGGTCTGGGAAGAGGGAGGTAGAGAAGGAAGGGTCTGTCTTGAGGACTCCCTCCTCCCAACCCAACCCCTAGAGAAGCGACCAAATCCCAGAGATGGGAGGAAGCTGGGGTGGGGAGGGTCTGCTCTATGAATTACTTGAAGGTACTGACTCTGAGGCTGCTGTTGCCCACTTAGGCGTGAGGGAGACACTGTCACTGCACCCGGGGTGGGGGGGGGCAGAGGGCGGCGGGTGATGAGAGGATCCACCCTTGGCCCGTGCTCAGTCTACGAGGCCCCTCCCCTGGGGAGAGCCTTCCCCTCCCATGTCCATCCCTCACTGTGGGCGCCCTCTCCAATTGCACTAAAGTAGCTGTTGTGCCAGTCTTACCCCCACAGCAGGTGGGGTCTCTGCTTCCAGCCCTTTCTCTCCCGCGGCCTCTGTTCCACCCCGGACAATCTCCATGTTCCCTGTATTCCCGGGTAGCTCAGCTTTGTGTGTGTGCGTTTGGGGGTGGGGTGGGTTCCGGCTGGAGTGGGCTTGGTGGCGGTTGGGAAGGGCTAGGGGAAAGATGGAGGACGAAGTCTCCTGTCCCTTTCCTCAACTCCAAGCCACAGAAGCCTGGGAGGGAGGGTGCCTACTCTCGCTGCTGTGTGTCTTGCAGATGTGCCAAATGGGGGGAGGGGGGAGGGTCCCTGGCAGAGGCCCCCAGGGTGGCTCTCTCAAAGCAATACAGTTCCTCCTGCCTGGGGGACGGCAAGACAGGGGAGAGGGTTGGGTTGGGGACCTGGGGGTTCCCTGTGTACAGCTGTGTATATTCAGGGGTGTTCTCTGTCTGGTACTCGCTGCGGACGTCTACGTGTGTGTGATCCTCCCCTTCCTGTGCCCTGCATGACCTGTGATGCTGCAGACACCACCATCCTGTGTGCTGGGTGTGCTGGGGCCTGCGGGGCATGTTCCATGTCCTGCTGTGCCCTCCACCCTGTGACCCATGTACTCGGTTGTAGGAAGTAAAGAGAACTGAGCACAATTCACTGGATTCTAGTTGAATCTTTCTCTAAGCAATGTTCCCCTCCTGCCCTTCTCCCTGCCTTGGATCTACCTGTGGTGCTAGCGTTGGGGTCGGGTGTTTAAAGCTGGTGGTCAGCAATAAAGGGCAGATCTGCCCAGATGCCTGTATCCCCAGGGTGCTGAGGGCAGCAGGAAAAAGGGGGGACCTCAGTGCATTGCCCCATCCCTTCCCCTCCTCCCTGGGCTAAAGCACAATGCTGTCCCCACAGATTGATGCACCCTGCATCCTCTAGGTCCAACTCGTGTCCTTCCCCCAACCTGCTTTGAGCCCTCTCCCACCACATCCTGGTTTTCTATGCTGTTTTGGTGCAAGTACAACTGTCGTAGTCATGGCTTTAGGATGGGTTCTGTTTATTAAAATCCTATTGCTCCTACTGGCCCTGTGTCCCGCCTCCATTCCTGTGGTTGGGGGGAAGGAAGGGCAGCTGGAAGCCTTTCCACTGGCCTGTCAGCCATCAGAGACCAGGGGCCGCAGCTGCTCCTCCAGCAGGGCTATGGTGAGCATGAGGCTGCCCCCCAGCAGCAACCCCAGCCCCTGCAGGAGCACCTCCAGGGTAGGGAGGGGCTCGGGAGGACGCAGCAGGGCTGGTAGCTGAAAGAAAAGGAAAGCATCAGGGTCCTGCCTTACTTGTCCCCAAAACATGAGAGGGTGTCAGCAGCCCCCGCCCCAGCTCTCCCAGACTGCAGGCCCGTGGTCGGCAGCCTGTTCCATGTGGCCCCTCTCCTCACCCCCCTCCCCCTCCCCTCAGTTTCTCTGCACTACCCCACACCTCACCATGTCCACAAGGGCGACATAGAGGAAGACCCCAGCGGTAACCCCAAACACCAAGGGAGTGAGGGGGACGGGGCCCAAACTGAGCCCCACCCCCAGGGCTGCCCCCGCCAGTCCCAGAGCTCCAGACACGAGGCTCAGCAGCAGCAGCCGCCGAAAGGGCAGCCCTGCCCGGAGCAGCATTGCAAAGTCGCCTATTAGGAAGAGAGGACGGGAGGAGGGAGTAAGCAGGGCTGCCCCCACCAGTGTCACCGCCAGCTTCCACGTTCCGCGCGCCCCCCCCCCCCCCCCCCGCACTGCCATCCCTACCCAGCTCGTGAGGCAGCTCGTGGCAGAACACGGCCAGGGCGGTGCTGAGGCCGCTGGGGAAGCCCTCGGAGAAGGCAGCACCTGGGGTCGCAGAGCTGGAGGTGGGCAGTCTGGAAGAAAGCTCTCCCCGGGGCAGGGGCCGACATGCTCTCTGCGGACCTCTCTTCCCCTTCCTGGGAGCCCTCGCCTGGCCCCCACCAGTGACCAGGCGCCCCTGGCCTGCCTCTGACCCCTCCGGCCGTACCTATGGCCAGCCCATCAGTGACCAGGCGCCTCTGGCTGCCTCTGACCCCTCCGGCCATATCTATGGCCAGCCCACCAGTGACCAGGCGCCTCTGGCTGCCTCTGACCCCTCCGGCCATACCTATGGCCAGCCCGTCAGTGACCAGGCGCCCCTGGCCTGCCTCTGACCCCTCCGGTCATACCTATGGCCAGCCCGTCAGTGACCAGGCGCCCCTGGCCTGCCTCTGACCCCTCCGGCCGTACCTATGGCCAGCCCATCAGTGACCAGGCGCCTCTGGCTGCCTCTGACCCCTCCGGCCATATCTATGGCCAGCCCACCAGTGACCAGGCGCCTCTGGCTGCCTCTGACCCCTCCGGCCATACCTATGGCCAGCCCGTCAGTGACCAGGCGCCCCTGGCCTGCCTCTGACCCCTCCGGCCATACCTATGGCCAGCCTGTCAGTGACCAGGCGCCCCTGGCCTGCCTCTGACCCCTCCGGCCATACCTATGGCCAGCCCATCAGTGACCAGGCGCCCCTGGCCTGCCTCTGACCCCTCCGGTCATACCTATGGCCAGCCCGTCAGTGACCAGGCACCCCTGGCCTGCCTCTGACCCCTCCGGCCATACCTATGGCCAGCCCGTCAGTGAGGTTGTGCAGCCCATCTCCCAGGAGGACCATCCATGTGATACTGGTGTCACTGCCACCCTGGTGCCCATGACTGTGGCCTTGGTGCCCTGGAGGGGCTGGGCCTGGTGGGGGGTGGCTGTCCGGCTCCCTGCAGCCCTGAGCCCCTAGCTCTGCAGGACGAAGGACAAGGACAGTGTTAGTGGCTGCAAATGAGACCGGGAGCCTAGTTCTCGTTTTCTCCTCTCCTTACCTGGAGCTGCCGGCAGGGGCTGAAGTGCCATCCCGCTGCTGTCCTCTGGGTCCAGGTCTGGTGTTCTGAGATTCTTTCTTTCTCGCCTGCAGCATCTCTGAAATAAGGGGATATCCCTCCTGGTGGAGGAGGCAGCAGAGCTGGGGGCTAATGAGGGGCCAGGCTACCGGCTGGGAAAATGAGCACCTGGTTCTGTTTTGGGCACTGGGGGATGTTTTTTGGCCTCTACTCCCTTCCCAGTTTGGCTTCTCCCTGCTGTTGCCTTGAAGTCAGGAGAGGAAGCTATTGGACCAGACAGAGCCCTGAGTCTGCTGAGGGAGCCCTGCCCGCCCGTTAGCAGTCAGGGCCTGCAGCCGGGCAAATGGCGAAGCCAGGAGCACACTCAGCCCCTCACCTTCTGGCGCCTGTGGCCCGTTCTTGGCTGGGACCTGACCTCGGCAGGAGGAGGAAAAGAGTCACTCACTGGCATGAGCCCTCGACGCCGCAGAATCCCTAGCACATTCTCCAGCAAGAAGAGCAGAAAGAGACCGCCGAGTACCGACAGCCCTGGAGCCAGGTCTTCCTCTGGTTGCCCGCTAGGTCCGGAGTGATGCCCTCCTTGTGCCTGACACAGAGTAGGTCAGGGCGACCCCAGAAACCCCTGCACCCGACCATCCCCCTCCTGGGTGTGAGGTGGCAAGCCTTCACTCACATTCTACCAGAAGGCAGCGTGAGCTGGCAGGGAGGGATGTCGTATGACTGGGAACACTTGAGCATGAGGGGCTGTCCACCAGCAGGGGGGCAGGGGAATAAGGAAGGGGATCCACGTACATGTGGCAGCAGGTGTAGCAGCGCATCCCCACAAAGGGTGCCCACGGCTAGGGCCCCCAGGAAGCTCAGCAGGGGCCGCAATAGACGAGATCCCAGGAGGCGAAGCAGCAGCAGCGACAGGGGTGTGGGGAGGCTGAGCAGCAGCACGGCCAGGACACTGTGAACCAGGGCTGGAGAATCGGGGGAGGGGGCTCAGAGGCAAAGATACACTGCAAGGGGAGGCAGTACCCCAGTGAACCCCCTTCCTTGGCAAGGAACCCACCCCCTTCTAGGATTTAGGATGCCCCACCACCCTCTCACTCACTGACCAGATAGTAGATCCCCTGGTGGAGTTGGAGCTGGGGCCTGGGTGCAGACACGGCTGTCGATCTGATAGAGCAGGGCTGGGCACAGCAGAGCGAACTGGCGCGGGGTCAGAGGAGCAGCGGGGCTCAGGCCAAAGTTGACCAGCAGCTGGGAGCCATTCAGACACTGGGGGAGTTGAGATGGGAGTCACACATTCAACTGTGACTCCGATCTGCCCTTCTGTCACCTGGACTCCTGGGTCTCTCCCAGGCCCCTCTCGCCACCCCCTCTTCCTCCCCCGTCCCCCTGCCCCCCATCCCTGTGCATCCGGGAGGGACTGGGGGACAGGTACAGGTACTCAGTATGTGTTAAGGAGTGAATATTCAAATACTCAATGCTATCAAACCTTCATCTCAACAGCCCTGTCACATGTTTATCCAGCCTTGGCTTGGATGCTTCCTGCTCTGGGGGGCTCACTCTGGCCAGGCCTGCTTCAGGGTTAGCTGTGGCTGCCCTCTGGTGTATGTGGAACAAGTTCTCTGTCTTTTCTGGGCGAAGACAGCTGTCAGCTCTCTGCAGGTCTCCTCTCCAGATAACCAGCCCCACAGCCTCGCCTGTGCTGCTGCTCTGGTTTCTCAAGTGTGACCCCTGAGCTGGGCTGACACGCCCTCGGCCCACATCTGGATTGCCCTGGCCAGTGCGGCTCAGTGTTTAGGGTCAGCCTTGAAATCAAAAGGTTTGATTCCCAGCCCAGATGGGGACATGTGGGAAGCAACCAATCGATGTGTCTCTCTCACATTGATGAATGTTTCTCTCTCCCACCCTCCTCCCTCCCACTCTCTCTAAAAATCAATGGAAAAATATCCTTGAGTGAGGAGTAACAACAACAAAAAAGACGACATCTGGATTTTTAAAAAGGACTGTATTAAATTACTGACTTTTTCCCTGGCTGGGTAGCTGGTTGTTGAGTGTCATCCCGATACCCCAAAGTTGCAGGTTTGACCCCTGGGCAGAGCACATAACAAGAACCAACCAATGAACGCACCACATAAGTGACACAAGGTGGAGGTGGGTGACTGGAGGTGGAAGAGGGGATAAAAAGGATGGGGGGAAAGTGGAACAACAAATCAATGTTTCTAAAGTCACTAAATAAAAAAATGTTTAAATTACTGACTCTTTAAATGTTTTATGCCATCTAAATCCCATGGCTCCTTCCTCACATCAGGTCAGATGTCCGTGTTCTCTGAGAAATCCCACCAGAGATCATCAGACTCACATCCTCATTCTGATGGTCAGCCAGTGAATGGTCCAGCAGCAGAAGCCTGTGAAACAGGTCCAGGCCCGAGGGGGCTTGCCCATGGGGTGGGTGGGGGGTCTTTGGTTCCTCAAGGTCACCCCACCCTGAGGGACCCAGAGGCAGCTCTGCCCAGACATCCACGTTCAATTTGGGGTCCTGTGGCCTAGATGGATGGGATAGAAAGTCAGATGCCCAGCCCTGGCTGGTTTGGCCTAGTGTTGGGGGTCAGCCTGGGACGGAAGGGTCTTGCTCAGGTTTGATTCCTGGTCAAGGGTATGTGTCTGGGTTCAGGTTTTGATCCCTGGCCCGGTCACAGCCCAGGCAAGAGGCAACCAATCGATGTGTCTCTCACATCTGTGTTTCTCTTTCCCTCTCCACTCCCTCCCTCCCTTCCACTCTCTCTAAAACCAATGAAAAAAATACCATCGGGTCAGGATTTAAAAAAGAAAGTCAGATGTCTGTGTTCTCTGAGAAATCCCACTTGAGAGGCTCCCCGGGAGCGTAGAGGAAGAGGGAAGACCAGGCACTGGCTGAAGTTGCTGGGCCCCAGAAACCATGATATGTCAGCCCAGGAGGATCTGAGAATTGTCAGCGTATAGGAATATGGGACATGGGTGTGACAGGAAATAGGAGTCGTGGAACAGCCAAAAATGCTACAGATTGGGAGTTGAGACATTGAGCGTTGGGACTAACAGCAAGGAATTGAAGGGCACCGGGATTTGGAAAGGAAAGAATGAGAAGGCAATAGTGGCAAAAGAAGCCTTAAGGGGATGCAAGGAGTCCATTCCTGAACAATCTGTAACCTCAGAAATCTCCTTTCGGAGCCGGATAGACAACTGGAGGGCGACCTGAGTACTGCAGAGAGCGGGGGTGGGCTTTGGGCTGGGGGAGGGTCAGTACCTGTGTGTGGTGTTGTCTCTTGCTGGGGGTGCAGGCCGACCAGCTGGAGGCCCATGCTGTCCCAGGCGCAGCCCCTGAACTTGGCCCAGCCCCAGGCTGTGGAGTAGCCTGGCCAGGCCCCCTGCAGTCAGCGTGCCATTCTCCCCATACAGGTCGAACAGCTGGGCCAGGTAATGCTTCTGCTCCAGCTCAGCAGGGCCCAGGTTGGGGGCCGAGTCCTCTCCCCAGCTCAAGGCCACACACACACATAAGCCAGCCAGCAGGTGACTGGTTGGGAGCCCCATTGTTGGGAGGAACTGGTCAGAGGCTCTGGTTCTAGCTTCTATTCCCCCCGGGACATCCTGAGGACCGTACCCTGGGAGAACAAGAAGGAACGGTCGATGCTCCTGCTCTGCTGCTCAGCTTGGGCCAGAGGGGACCCCTTGTTCCTCGTTCAGCCCCTACTCTAGCCTCCTTTCTCCCTCCCCATTGCCTCCAGCTGGAGCAGTCTCTCCTCACATTTGCTAGTTCCTAGAACACCTTCTTTGACTCAAAGCGCTCCCCTCACCTGACCCAGAGCTGACAGTCTATTCCCTGTCCCCTAAACCTTGCCCCACCTCTGTATCCCCCACCCATCCCCAGAGCCTCACCTCCACTGGTAGCAGAAAAACCTCGTCACCTTAGGTTCCCCGTCAGGCCTTGTGCACACTAAGAGGTTCCTGCGTCAGTCGGGGAGGGGAGCCAGAGGGGCTCAGCCTCCAGGCTCCCAGGTGGAATGGAGGCCACGTCAGAAGGAAGGCTGGATGGACAAGCCCCCCCTCTTAGCCCACCTGCCTTGGGGCGGGGTCAGGGGTGGGGCAAGTGTGGGAAGGCTCACATGGTAGAGGAGTTAATGGTTCACTGGTCTCTTGGATGGGGTCAAAGGTCAGTCTCTGCTGGGGCCCCCAGTAGGGAGGGGCCACCCTCTGTGCCTGGGAAAGCCACATGGCTAAGGAGAATGTAGGCCTGGTCTTTTCACCCAGTTGGTACTATTTTAGCCTTTCCCTGCATAAACTCTCACCCCACCTACCTTACATCTGGCACTGGGCTTCATTCATCGCCACCCCCATCCCCACATTCCCTGGGAAAGGTGGACCCAGCTGTTCCTAAACTGGAGAGGAGAGCGGAGAGGCAGATTAAGTGGCAGCCCAGGAAAGGCATTGTTTTTGCAATTCCCCACCCCAGAGAGTAAGAGCCCGAGCTCGGGAACCAATGACCGAGAAAGGGAAGCTCTATTGGGAAGAGGGAAGAAGTATCTCGGCTCCCCTCTGATGTCCGACCTGGCTCCAAATCGGAGCAGTCTGACTGGGGTGATTGGCCCAAGGGGTCAAGGTTGGTATTACCTGATAGCAGGAGACAGAAAGGGCGCGCAGAGGAAGGGGGACACAGCCTTCTAGGTTCCAGCTGTGAGGGGGGTAGACAGGCAGGCGGGCAAGGGTCACCTGCAGGGAGGGGGCAGGGGAGGGGCACTGCCTTAAAGGGGCAGATCTGCTTTGCCTAGGCCTCCTTGCCCGAAACCTATCTCCTCTCCACCTCCGAGGGCGTTTCCCGAATGCCCAGCTGCTCACCTTGTCATGTCCCCACAGAAAGCAAAGGAATCTAGAACGGAGTAGTAATGTTTATTGGAAAGAAGAGATTCAATTAATTTCCACATCACACACGTACGAGACACAGATCATAACTCATTTCTAAAGAGGAAGAAGGGCAGGCAGAGGCCCTGAATCCCAGGGCGCACGCAGCTTCAGCTGGGCAAAGGGGTGAGTATGGGCTGAGAGTGGATAAGGCCACTTCCCACCACCCCTTTAGTGAAGTCTAGTGGCTAAAATATTGCTACCTATTCCTTCCCTCCCCCAAGCTAGCAGCCCAGGAGAGGCTGTGTTCTCTAGCAGACACTTGGGTTATGGTCAGTGGTGGGAAGGGAGGAAGAATGTCTTGCTATCTTTTGCTGCTTCTCCGGGTTTCTTTTCCGTTACTGACAGGGTTGCTGGAGGGGCCAGGAGGGCCGGCAGGTGTGTGGTTGGGTTGGCTTCGGGTAATTCGGGTGCTGGGGGGGTGGGAAGGAGGGTGAGGGGGGTGCGGGCCGCCACCAGGACCTGGTGGGGCACTCAGTCCGTTCCCGTTCTGGCTCTCAGAGGCTAGTTGTGGGAGAAGGGGAAGAAACACAGAAATTAGAGAACTACGGTAGGAGAGGGGTGTATCCCCAGGGCCTCCTGCAGTGCCCCAGGGAACAGCACAGTATTTAATCAAGCACAACTGCACATTACTGTCACAGGACCGAGTGCAAAGAGCGCGGGTTGTATGAATGGAGCCCCACGACAGACCTGTCAGTTTAGAAGTTGCTACATGAACTCTAGATAGATATTTTTCTCTTTCTTCCATCTTGGTATCATTGGGAGTCAGATTTAGAATTAGCTGTTTAATTCTAGACTCAGGGACCTCGGACAAAATGCACCTGTACCAAAAGTGCCCATGAAACTGGAAAAGCATGGGAAGGGTGAAGTTTCTGTGTTATAAGAAGGATCTTTAAGAAAAAAACACACAACACAATAAACCCCATACTCTCTCCCCACAGAGCACACCCGGCCGAGTCTGCTTTATCAAGTGTCCTTTCCTAAGCTCCAAGGCCCTTCTGCCTCCGCAACTTGTTTTCTTAGCTCTTTCCCTCTACAGCTCACTTCTCCCGCTGTAACTTTCCAAATAGACTTTCGTGCGGGGCGTGTGTGTGTGTGTACGGCAAGTCCCCGGGTTACGTCCGAGACCCACTCCCACTATGGTGTGACATCACTCGACTTTCGCCGTAAGCCGGAACCCACCTACATAAGCGCTACCTCGCTCACAGGAGCACACACGCAGCAGTAACGAAGGGAAAAGTAAGTAACTTAAAAGAAAGGTAACAATTCCTGACCTTTACTTGTGGTAAATAAGTAATAAAAAGCATAAAGCACATTCGTACACACGTCAAAAATGATGGAACTTTTTTTTAAATAAATGGGAGATGGCAACGTAACCACAAAACGGCGTACGTTGAGTCCGATGTAATCCACGGACTGGCCTGGTGTGCCACAGTGACACGTGTTCACTTTGGAAAACGCAGATAAGAATAAGGAAAGAAGCCCCAGCCGGTTTGGCTTGGTGGACAGAGCATCGGCCTGCGGACTGAAGGGTCCCGGGTTCCATTCCGGTCGGGCACATGCCCGAGTTGTGGGCTCGATCCCCAGTAGGGGGCGTGCAGGAGGCACCTGATCAATGACTTGCTCTCATCATTGATGTTTCTATCTCCCTCGCCCTGCCTCTCTGAAATCAACAAAAACATTTAAAAAAGAATAAGGAAAAAAATTATTACGCATTCTCTCACGCCACCTCTCCCCGCTAATAAATAAGGTGTGCGCGCGCATACGAGCGTGCACGCGTTTTAAATGTGCGACTGCAGCCAGGTGTGAGGTGACTGCCTGGTGCCCCCACAGCTGTGCACAGCACTATCCTTGCACTCACGGAGTGTCATAATCATCGTCTGTGTGACTATGTCCTTTCCCCAAAAATGTATTTTTATTGATTTCAGAGAAGAAGGAAGAGGAAGAGAGAGAAACATCAGTGGCGAGAGAATCCTTGCTCAGCTGCCTCCCGCACGCCCCACGCTGGGGATGGAGCTCACAAACCAGGCGTGTGCCCTCACTGGGAGCAGAACAGTGGCCTCCTGGTTCACAGACTGATGCCCAACCACTGAGCCTCCCTGGCCAGGCAACCATCTCCTTCATAGACTACAAGCTCCTAAAGGCAGGTGCTGTTTTGTTTATTCCTTTGTGTCCCTCGTCTATAAAAGTTTGTTGCATGAAGGCAGATGTCCGCCTCTCACGTACTTAGGGCACTATGAACGCTAACGGGGTAGAAGTTACAGGCTAGTGCTTCTCAGACCACATTGCTGTTGAACCCTACTCTACCACACTAACATATCTGCAGCCAGAACCGAAAAAAATAATGCTCTTTCCTTGATTCACAGAGAAAATTTGGAGGGTGTATAGAAAGTCAAAGGTAAGCTTTGATGCCAGACATGTTTTTTGTTAAGCCTTTTGTATCTACTGGCAGAGGACAAAGTGGATAAACATCCGGCAGAGAATACCTGGGTAAATGGGGTTACTTGTACCATAATTAAAATGCTTTTATGGAGACCTGAAAATATATAATAGTCGTATTTTCAGTTAAAAATATGGATGTCCTTCCCTTCCCCATGGATGTTAATTTTCGTGGTGGAATTAAATGTTGCCATTTCACAGTGTTTCTAACAAAACACATGACCCCCGGTGGTTCTGACACAAACAGTTCTGAAAAACCATGGTAACGGGGCGTGCAGGCACAAACTGGGGAAGGGCTGAGGCAGCCTGAAGCCTGGTGTCCTGGGGAGAAACCTAATGCGTGGATGGGAGACAAGAGAGCCAGACACTCTGGGAGCAGTGGGGTCGGCGGAGACGACCCGGAGGACAGAGCAGCACAAACCCGGGCCCTGAGGAGAAGCCACCAGGCGGAGGAGGTGTGTCTGGGAACGATTCTCGTTCAACGCTGATGCTGGCAGTAATGTCTTCTCACCCCAGGGATTTGCACAAGACCCGGGAGAACACCAAAACGCAGGGGCTTGAAATACATGAGATGGAAGAAGCATGACCCCAAGGCCCAGAGGGGCGGTGGGGCCTTTAATGTCAGAAGCTGTGCAGAGCGTGCTTCATGCTCAGTCATACAAAAACCCCGTGTGTTAGAACTGGGGAGCAAACCCAAATGAGCAAGAGAAAAGGGCAGGCTCTGCCAGACGAGGAGCGGAGAAAAACAAGCGCGAAGGAAGGAGCCCAGTCTCTGCGGACAAGCTGGTCTCGTGTTTGCCGTGCAGTGGTGGCGGCAAACGGGTACCAAGAGTTCCGCCAGCCGTGGACACAGGCCCCCAACCAGATCTTTTCACCACAGGGGCGTGCAAGAGAATTGGGAGAAGGGCTGGGTTTAAGGGGAGAGACAGAGAGGAGAGATTTGGGAAAGGATAAGGCTGGTAGGGAAGGAAACGGGTTTACCTGGAGAAACGGCAGGAGGTCCGGTGGTAGGCTGGGGAGCTGCAGGGCTGCTGTCGTTCTGCACCTGACGGTACAAATTAAACTCAGGCCTTTCTTCCTACATACTTCTTGCCCTGCCCTGCCCTGCCCTGCCTGCCCTCCCCCCATCATGGCCCTGGGACTCACCGTCTTGTTGGGTGCTTGCTGGGCACTGTACTCTGGGTTTGGCTCACTGAAGTTAGGAACCTCAGAATAGACCATACAGAATCTGCAAGGAGAGAAATTGGCCAAAGCTTCAGGCCCATCCTCTGGGCCAGTGCTAGAAGCCTCGGGAAGGTCCCGATATAGGACACGGACTGCACATGCTGCCTTCTTGCAAACCTTAATTTCTCCCTCCTGGCCTGCTGCTTCTACATCCCCAAACCCAAGAGTACTTACTCTCCAATCTTCTGGAGATCACCCCCACGACCAGTGTACAACGTCAGACAACCTTTGAACACGGAAGCGTACCTGTGGGGGCACAAAATGCAGGATTCAGAGTTCTCAGAAGAGAGTTACAGAGATTGTTACCCCCACCCCCACCCCCACCCCCGTCACACCACTGTTACTGCAGTCCCCAGCTGGCTTACCCTTTGGTGAGCCGGATAATGTCCCCAGGCTGGATCAGGTTGCCCACGTCGTCCCAGACAGAGATGTTGATGCTGCCCGTTTTGTCGGCCACTTTGCAGGTCCGAACTTCGTGACCGTCCTTTGTTTTGGTCACTCGGCCTGGCGGGAACAGATAAACAGAGTGGGGAGTGGTCAGAAGGATGAGATCTAGATATACTGGCATATTGGTGGGGTGAGGGGAAAGCACACACAGGGCAAAGCTAAATCTCTGGGCAGGCTGGGGTGGGGTGGGGAGTGGAGACGCCGGCGCCGTGGAGAGGGAGCTGCGGGAAAGAGGCCCTGTGACACTGCAGGCTTGGATCCAGCAAGAGTTGCATGTATCAGGGCAACCCTCTGGGCTGGGGTCTAGGAGAGCGATTGGGCGTAAGCCATGTTTTGGGGTGCACCCTGCCCCCCCCCCGGGGGAGCAAATTAAGAACGGAGGTGGCGTTCTTCCCTTTCTGCCCCCCAACCCTGAGAACCCCCACAGAGGGTCCACCGCCCCAGCATAGCCACCTGTCTCCAGCACAATGAAGATGAGGTTCAGATTCTTGAGCCCGGGCTTGATGTCCTTCACGAAGGTCTCCGTCGTCATGCTGCCTGAGCCTCGGAACCCCACTAGAAGGTGGAAAAGGGGGTGAAGACTCAACGCTTGGAGCCTTCGCCCCCATGCTCTACTTCCCAAGGTCTACCTACCACACTCGCCTGGAGTCAGGCAGCCCCAAACCCTCTAACTCTTCTAAAAGGTTAGAAATGAACTTTCCCGGGGCCTCCAACTTCAAGATCAGATTTTGGGGGTCTCCGAATAGGCTGCTTGGGGGCTGGAATGCCCCTTCCTGGGATGCTCTTTCAGTCTCAAGCCCCGAGGTGTGGGAACCGATGGAGAGGAGGTTAGGGAACCCGGTGCAGAGCCAGGGAATAGAATCTTAGTTTCTAAACCTTCCCGAACCCTCATCCGTAGACTCGGGACTCGGCCCACCCCCTCCCCCACCCCCACCCTCAGCCCACCACCCACCCAGGCTGACCGCAGTGTATGCTGCTGAGCCGCCCGCAGGGGGAGCCACAGGCCCCCGCGGCCGCCGGATGCAGCTCAATGGAACGCGGGAGTGCGGGCATTCCCGGAAGTTTGCCCTGGCCTCTTCCGACCAATTAGCGCCTCTCTGGCGCGCCCCCCGCCCCGCCAGTGGCCCCCGTCCTGCCAATCGGGACTCGAGACTCACGCGCGGGGCAGGGGGCGTGTCCCAGGCATTAAAGGAGCCTGGAACTGCCGGGCTCCGCAGTGGGGAAAAGGGACCACCAGGGGGCTCTTTCCTGGACTGGGAGGACATACACAGGAGCTAGGATTTTGTCTCTCCCAGACGTGACTCACAGTGGAAAAAGGAGCTAGGGTTGTGGAATGCAGCGGACAAAAGACTGAAATCTGACTCAGCGCTTCACTTCTTTTTCTGACAGTTATTAAATGTGTAATTCTATGCTGCAGAAGAGCAAACGGAAAGTATATAAAAAGCAGTGCCTTCACACAGCAGGCAGTTTCCGCCTCTTCTCCCCACTGCTTTAGCTCTCATCTTTTAAAAAAATATGTATATACTTTATTGATTTTTTTAAAAATATGTTTTATTGATTTTTTACAGAGAGGAAGGGAGAGGGATAGAAAGTCAGAAACATCGATGAGAGAGAGACATCGATCAGCTGCCCCTCTTACACACACCCTTCTGGGGATGTGCCCGCAGCCAAGGTACATACCCTTGACCGGAACCGAACCCGGGACCCTTCAGTCCGCAGGCCAATGCTCTATCCACTGAGCCAAACCAGTTTTGGCGATATACTTTATTGATTTTTTTACAGAGAGAAAGGGAGAGGGATAGAAAGTCGGAAACATCTATCAGCCGCCTCTTGCACACCCCCTACTGGGGATTTGCCCGCAACCAAGGTACGTGCCCTTGAGTGGAATCGAACCTGGGACCTTTCAGTCCACAACCTGACGCTCTATCCACTGAGCCAAACTGGTTTTGGCTCATCTTTATTTTTGATTTGGGATCCGTCACTTTTAATGGATTTGGACAGGGTCTCTGGGAAAAGTGGCATTCACACTACAGACAATAGGTAGATTCACCACCTTCAAAGAAATGGGAGAGAGCAAAATTGCATTAGGTTCTCTCACAGTTTGAAAGGCACTTGTTCCTAATGCTATCTCATTCATTTTAGGGTCCCCCTCAGTGACTGAAAAGAGGAGGCCCAAACCTTTAGTTTCCTTTGGAACTTATTAGATAATCAACAAAACGGTATTTAGCTCAGTAATGTTTGTAAACCAATTACATACACTGAGTGGCCATATTATTTTGATCTCTGAATGCATAATAATCTGGCCACTTGGTGTATATCCTATATAATAAAAGGCTAATATGCAAATTGTACCCTCAACCAGGAATTCCACCAGCCAACCGCCCATGTCCCCTCCCCCTGACCAGGCTGGCTGGACTCCACCCATGCAGAAATTCATGCACCAGGCTTCTAATACACACACACACACAAGTATGTGGCTAGGTAGCTCAGTAGGATAGGGCATTGACTTGATAAACCAAGGATTCAAGTTCAATCCCAAGTCAGGGCACATACAAGAAGCTACCAATGAATGCATAAATAAATGGAACAAATGGATGTTTCTCTAAACAAAGAGAGAATTTTTAAAATAAACCAATTACAAATGCACTCACGTGCATTACCATTTGCTTAGCGATCCATAACAAATACTTTTTAATATCAGATCAGCCTAAGAGTTCATGTAATTGTAATACCTTCGCTTGTTTAATCCCTTCCTTTCTTCTAGGGCGCTTTAGGCTCCACCTTGACTTTCTCGGAGCTGATTCTCTCCCGCCCACCCTCCAAACTTGGTGTTGTAGCCTGACGAAATCAAACCACGACCCAGGAAGAGGGGCATTTAATCTCCTCCCTTCTCTCCCCTTAGGTGTTGCAGGAGATTCTACTCTTGTTCAGAGAGCCGACGTGGATGTGGCAGGCGTGCGGCTAGGCCAGAGCCTGGCAACCCATCGGACATCCTAGATCAAAGCTTTGCGGTCAGGCACTCCCCCACTCCCCACCCCTTGGTCGCCCTGTTGACACAGTATCTACTCCCATGACTATGAGTCACAGAGTCGGGAGCCTCTGGGATGCCGATCGCGGCTCTGGACACCAGGGGGGCCCGGCAGAGAGCAGCCCGCACTGCAGGCCAGCCACCTCGCGGCGAGGGCTTTCGGCCATGGGGCACGTGCACCCTCCAAAGCGAAGCCTCGCCCTTCAGGGCCGTCAGCCTCGGGACCCGCCCCGATGGTCCCCCTGGGAAGTACATAGCGTCCCCGCTCCTAAATGGCGACCCAGTCCTCGCCGGGACTACAAAGACTTCCGGTCTGGAGCCCAGGCCAGGCTGGCCTTCCTTCCTCTACGTCGGCCGCTCGCAGCTCCCCGTCTCCGTTTGAGTTAAAACAAAGGGGCGGGGCTTGGTGACGAGCTTCCGGCGGGTTGCGTAGCAGCGGTGGGCGGGGCGGGGGCTGTCTCACACAGCGGCGAGTGGTCGGAACCTTCCTCCCTCTCCTTCCCTTCCCCTTCCCCTCCCAGGAAAGGCTGGGACTCGGCACCGGGGCTGTCCCGTGGCCGCGGCGGCCTCAGCTCCCGCCGGGCCGGGGTACGGAGAGCCGGGCCGCTTCCGGGCGGTGCGTACTGCGCCTGCGCGGGCTCCCTGAAAGGGTGTGGGGAGGGAGGGGGCGATGTTGCAGGGGCATTGGGACCGGGGTTCGAGACATTGGAGGTCTGGGTAAGGGATGGGAGGAAAGATGAAACATGGAGGCACGGAGTAGCGAGAGGGAGGAGTCGGGAGGTGAGAAAGGGGCGCAGGAGGGCGGGTTGTTGGGAGGTCTGGTGGGGCCTTAAGAAGTGCGGGAGGGGGCCTGGGCGGGCTGGAGGACTGGAAGGGGGGGGGGGATCTGGGGAAACAACGTGGTGTTTAAATGGGCCATGATTGACGGGCTGGGAGGAGAGGAGAGCATTCTGGGGGCCAGCCAGGCCCGGGGCGGCGGAACCTGAACCCCCGCCCTCGAAGCGCCAGAGCTTGGCTCGTCTCCCGCGCCTTGTCTTTGGCAGCCTCGTCTTCCTCCTTCATTCCTTTCCCCCCTCCTCTCTCCCCCTCCTTCATGAAGGAATCTCACATTCCTTACATCCCTGCCCTGGGTTTTTGGCCAAGCCCTCTCTTCTGGCTTCGCACACCGGAAAGCCTTCCCCAGCGTAGGGCACGGGGGAAATTGAGGCGTGGGGAGGAGGGGGCTGCAGGAGGAGCAGAAAGCTGGGGGGCGGGGGAGGGGCGAGGGTGTTTTGCCTGAGGGACTAAAAGTCATTGTCCCCATTCGGAAACGGACTTGGTCTCACCTAATAGCAAACGTGGCTGTTAGTGCGACCACCGAACCAGGGTTCTTGGAGACGGGCTGTGATAGGACAGTCTCCTCCCTGTACAGGTGGTTTTAGAACCCGACAAGAGGGCAAGAAGCGGAGAGTGTGCAGCTTCTGGCTGATGGTTGTCTCCCAAATGGGAATGGAGTTGACTAGTGGTAGGGAATCTGAGTGATGCGATAACGTTACTAGCCTGTGTGTCCAGCTGACTTTGTGGCTGGACCTGGTTTCCAGTAATTGAAAAGAAGAAACAAGCTTCTTTCAAGCATTTCCTCACTGATCCTCAAACTCTAAATTTGGTTTGCATTCTGTAACTTACAAGGTCTTTACCTGAGAATAGCAGTGTTTGGTATGTGTTTCACATTTATTATGTCATTTGATTTTTTATGTAAGGTAGATGAAGCAGCTCATCATTTTCCCTACTTGACAGAAGGGTTACGTGGCTTGCTGAAAGTCGTACAGATTGGCAAAGCTGGGACCAGAACCTAAGTCTCCTGACTCCTGGCCCTCCTCTCAGTTGGAAAATCCTGTTTTGTTCTGGCCAAGGGAGAGTCAAAGTAGGATTGATTTTCCCAGCATGGGCAACTAACTGTTTGCTTTCTGAGACTGGAATTTGTCACTAGAAGACTGAGCAGAGCCGACCACACTGGTTCCTGGCAGCATATATATAAAATTGTTTTTTTGTCTTTTTTTACAGAGAGTCAGAAAGAGGGATAGACACATCAATGAGAGAGAAACATCGATCAGCTGCCTCCTGCACACGTCCTACTGGGCATGTGCCTGCAACCAAGGTACATGCCCTTGACCGGAATTGAACCTGAGACCCTTCAGTCAACAGGCCGATGCTCTATCCACTGAGCCAAACCAGTTAGGGCCTGGCAGCATTTCTTGAGGTTCAGGGACATATGCCAGGCTGTGGAGAGTAAGATATTGTCAGAAGGGAAGAGCATTATACCCTCCTGTGTTGTGGATGGCAGAAACATATCAACTTATTCCCACCCCCCAACACAGGGGAGAGAAAGTGTGGTCTGGCATTTCACCTTCATCTCCGAACATAAAAACAACTAATTACTTAGAAGATGAAATGGTCCCTTTTTTATGTATAAAAACCATCGTCCTATTCCTTTTTAACACAGCCCTTAACCTCCTGATGGTGAGGAAAGCAGTTTGAATGGTTGGTATTCTCCTGAGAAGCTGAATAGCTCTCAGTGTTGTTCGTCAGAAAACCTGGTCTCCCTCTGCTTGGTTCCGCGTTTTAGTGACAGGTGCTGGCCAGCCTGATCAGACTGCTGTCTCTAGTCTTCCCAGTTGCTCACCCTGGAGTAATTTCCCAGTCCACTGCCTCTGTATTTTTAAAAAGTCTGATCCCTTCAGGAGTACATTCTTTTTTGGGAAGTTGAAATGCATCTGTACCAACATTCATGAGTATTTTCATCTTATGAAATAGTCTTTTCCGACTGGAGGATAAGACCAGAATTCTTTTTATATGAAATAATTTGTGTGAAAGCACTTTGGAAACATGAACACATCATATTGTGCATGTAAGTATCATGGATCCAGGCATTGTATAGCTACAAGTTTATAATGATTGACATTACTGGTAGTCATGTACACAAAATAAAAGAATCTTTGTTGCCCTGATTGGTATTGCTCAGTGGTTAGAGCCTTGGCCCTCACACCTAAGGATCGTAGGTTCTATTCCCACTCACACATCGATGTTGCTCTGTCTTTTTGCCCCTCACTCCTCCCACTCTCTAAAAATCAGTGTTGCTCAGTGGTTGGGCTTTGACCCATGAACCGGGAGTTTGCATTTTGATTTCCAGTCAAGGCACATTCCAGGGTTGTGGATTCAATGCCAGGAGGGGGTGTGCAGGAGGCAGCCAATCAGTGATTTGCATCATTGATGTTTCTTTCCCTCTCCCTGCCTCTCTCTGAAATCTTAAATTAAAAAAAAAAAATATCAGTGGCCCTGACTGGTTCGGCTCAGTGGATAGAGCATTGCCTGTGCACTCAAGGGTCCCAGGTTCGATTCTGGTCAAGGGCATGTACCAAGGGCACATTCCTAGTAGGGGGTGTGCAAGAGGCAGCTGATGGCTGTTTCTAATACTCTTTCCCTCTCACTTTCTGTAAAAAAAATCAATAAAATATATATTTTTAAAAATCAATGGAAAAAATATCCTCAAGTGAGGATTAACAAACAAAAAGAAGAATCTGTCTACTTCACATTCCTCCCCTTTTCTACCTTTCTTCTTGTCCCTTTCTCCCCCTGTCAGGTATGTGTGAGTCTCTTGGACCATGCATGTGATTCCTTAGCTAATGATCTTGCTCCTTGGAGGGGAGTCCTATATGCTTAGCACAGAAACCTTAATAGAGCTGTCTCTTACTCCGCATCCAACCACCGGAGCCAAGTCTGTCCAGTCTCGCTGCCAAGTGGAGGTAGTTCCCCTGACTCACCTTTTTCTTCCTTGTTTCTATTAATAGAGTGCTCCTGATTGTGACATCACATCCATCCCTTGGTGATGGAGCTTATCGCTGAGAAGGAAGATTCAGTTGGAGAATAGCCAACAAGATGGGCTACTGGGAATGTCTCCTGAGTGGCACTGAGTGGAGGCGTCAGGGGGTTGGAGCCTTGTGAACAGGGAGCCTGTCCCCCAACACTTGGAAGGTAAAGAGCCTTGATTTAGAGTCCCATTCCAGGCTTCAACCCTCTTCTCTGCCCGTCTGGATTGCTTCTGCTTAAGGGGCCTTTCCCTTGTGTGTCTAGTTGTTTATAGTCATTGGGGCTGGAGACTCCTTAGCCCTCTGCACACCTGTTGTATTCAGGGCAGAGAGAAAAATTAGCAGAAGGAAGCCTATAGCACGTATACCTGGCTTTTACCCTTATGCTTTTGCCGAGAGTTGGTGACAGCATGCCCAGCCACCCTAAAATACTAATGTTCCTTATGTAATGTTTCTCTTGAGTGAGGGTGTGGATGTGTGTGTGTCAACGTGCATGGTTTGTATACGTGTAATGGGTTTAAGAAACCCTGAATAAGGGAGGATAAATGTTCATGTTGCTTTAGGAGCAAACTTTGTTGAATTCCTAGCTCTCTCTAGGGGTAGACCAGAGAAAACAACTGGGGCTATAAGTTAAAAGGGTATAGAAAGGGGTCGCTTGTATTTTTATTATTAACTAGTAGCGCTGTGCACGATTCCGAGGGCCAGTAGCTCTGTGCAGGGGCTGGACGCTCGGTGCCCGCTGCCCAGCGGCTCTCCACGGCCCAGAGGCCCCTCTGTGGCCAAGCACTGAATGCTTGCCTTGTCGCCACGGCAACGAAGCAAGCATTCCGCCAGGCCGCTTATGCTGCCTGCTGTCATTGGCCGCCCTCCTGGGACTGGAGGACACTGGTGGAGCTGAGAGGACTGGGCACCGCCATCTTTGTGACGGAGTAATGGTTAGTTTGCATATTACCCTCTTATTAGATAGTATGCTGACTAGGAATAGAGAGAGGGGAAGAGTGAGAGATATCCAGTGTAACAGTAAGGCAGGAAAGTAGCACAATTAACCTGGTTTGGTTCTGGCCTGTAGAATAGGAGATGGGGAAATGCAGTTTTGTTTGTTTGTTTGTTAATTCTCACCTGAGGATATTTTCTCATTAAGAGAGAGTGAAAGGGAGGGAGAGAGAGAAAAACATCCCACACACACTCCGACCAGGGCCAGGGATTGAGCCTGCAGCTGAGGTACATGCCCTTACCTGGAACTGGATTTGAACCTTTAGTCCAACACTCCACTGAGCCAAACTGCCTAGGGCAGGAATGCAGTTTTCAGTTTGGGTTTAAGATGTTCAAATCAGGGAGGCTGGCAGAACTACAATCCTGAAGGGACACCTCAGCGCTACTTTAGTTCAGCTCCCCAAGTTCAGTGAAACCTTTTCGTATTCCACAACTCAAGGAGAATATTGAGGAAACTGCTTCCCGGGGCTGTGGTTACTGGCTGTGACACTTACGGATTCTATGGTTTCAGTTTTATTAAGGCTCCTGCCCTCAGGGCAGAGAGCGGTGAATTCTTGTGAGCCATCCCCCTGGGAATGATATCCTGCCCTTGAAGATGACACAGCTGTGTTGAGAGTCCCCGAGACCGAGAAGGAATCAAGGAATCAGGCTCTCAGCTTGACTGTCGGCAGGGCAGGGCAAGGAGCTGGCTTCCACGGTTGTATAGATCCAAGTCAACATTTGTTTCCCATAGAGGGTAAATAGGGAAAACCCTAATCATGTTAGAAATCTAAATGGCCCCTTAATTACTGAGGCTGTGCTACTGAAAGAACGCATTTATAGGAGGCTAGATAAAACAGGTGACTACGAAGATAATGGTGGTGGGGGAGGGGCAGGGGAGTGTGTTCGATTTAGAAAGAGCAATGCCCAGCATCTGTAAGCCCCGACTTTATGGTGAGAACCTTGCCACTCCTCACCCTGGCTGGTGTGTCCCACATCCTCTGGCCATTTCTGCACAACTGAGGCAAAGTCTCTACTGTTTATTTTGGGGGTATGGGATCTCCTGAGGCCCCATTAAGAAAGGTTTTTAGAATTTATATTCCTTCTTAAGACAATATTATCAGTATTGACTTAAAATGAAGAGTTCAGTGAAGCACAGTATAAACTCTAGGCCAGTTTTCTACATAGCAGATGTAATGTTAGTTTAATTTTTACCCCTTGCTCTAAAGATAACAGATTTAAAAAAAAAAACCTTGCAGAAATATATAACCTAGATTGAAAGTATAATCTCATCATATGTAATATGTACACTACATATATTTATTTTTCTTTTTAAATGTTTTTGTAAAAATGGGATCCTAGTATACATATTGTTTTTGCAACTTGCGTTTTTCAGTTTGAGAGGCAGATCAGCAAAGTGGTTAAAAGCTTGAGCTCTAGAGCCCATCTGCCTCGGTTTGAATCTGATCTGGCTGAACCACTTGCTAGCTGAATGATTTGGGACAGGTTTTTTTTGTTTTGTGTAAGATTTTCCATGGATTTGCAGAAAGAGAGGAAGGAGAGGGAGAGAAAAGAAATTGGCGTGAAAGTGAACGGCCAGGCTAGGGTGGCTCAGTGGGTTGAGCATCGTCCCATGTACCAGGAGGCCACTGGTTTAGTTCCTGTCAGGGCACATGCTGGGGTGCAGGCTCGATCCCCACTGAGGGGCATGTAGGAGGCAGCTGGTGGATATTTCTATTTCTCTCTTTCCCTACCTCTTTCTATAAAAAACAATGAAAACATATTTTAAAGACAAAAAAGAAAGCAAATCCTCCATTGGCTTCCTCCTACCAGGTACCAAGCGGGGAGCCTGGGCCCGCGCCTGTGCCCTCTGGGAATCGGCCTCTGGGCAGGGACAGCGCCTGACCAGCCGAGCCCCACTGGCCAGGACTGAGCAGTGTGTGGACCTCTGTGTTGTGCGTCTGTCACTCAGGTGTGAAATGTGGGTAATGACCGTCTTTACCTCACAGAGTAACCCGTACAGTTGTAAGGATTAGATGAATTAGTATAAAAGAATTGCTTAGCGCTCACTTTGGCAGCACATATACTAAAATTGGAACGATACCGAGAAGATTAGCATGGCCCCTGCATAAGGATGACACGCAAATTTGTGCAACGGTCCATATTTAAAAAAGAAACAAAACTTAGAATAGTGATTGGCATGTAATATTGCTCAATAAATGTTGACTTTATTACTTAATTGTATAAGCAAAACATGATAATTGTTGGAAAAGTAGAAGAAACAAAGAAAAACTGAGTGAACTTCAAAGTATTAAAAGTCTACATTTAGAGACAGTTTCTAAACTGTTATCCTAGATGTTCTCCAATATAAATATGATAAATGTGCCGACACCGGTTTGACTCAGTGGATAGAGTGTCGGACTGTGGACTGAAGGGCCCCGGGTTCGATTCCGGTCAAGGGCGTGTACCTTGGCTGCGGGCACATCCTCAGTAGGGGGCGTGCAAGAGGCAGCTGATAGATGTCTCTCATGGATGTTTCTGACTTTCTATCCCTCTCCCTTCCGCTCTGTAAAAAGTCAATAAAATATACTTTTAAAAATAAATAAATATGATACATGTGTATAAATATAAGCATATTTTTTTATTGTTGACACTATTACAGATATCCCCCATTTTCTCCCGTTTTGTGCCCCCTCTATCCAGCCCCACCTCTAGGCCTTCACATTATTGTTCTGTATCCATGAGCTGTGCCTGTATGTTCTTTAATTTCTTCCAGTCCTCCTATAAACATACTTATAAAAATACTGCTAGCCCTGTGCACAAATCCATGCACTAGGAGCTCTTCACTGGCCTCCCGTAACTCCCTGCACCCCCTTCTTTTCCTGCCCCCACCCGCGCCCCCCCCCCCCCAGCTTGCTGCCCTGCCCCTTCCTGTAGCTCTCCACTTACCGCTTGCAGTTAGCTGCCCCTGCAGATCATGATCCCTTTCATTGTCAGTTGTTATGCCTCAGGGCATAATGGATAATTAGCATATTCCTCTCTTAATATATAGGAGGATCTATCTATCATATATCTATCTATCTATCTATCTATTGCCCTAGCCCAGTGGTCAGTCAGCAAACTCATTAGTCAACAGAGCCAAATATCAAGTACGATTGAAATTTCTTTTGAGAGCCAAATTTTTTAAACTTCTAGCGCCACTTCAAAATAGACTTACCCAGCCGAGACCGGTTTGGCTCAGTAGATAGAGCGTTAGCCTTTGGACAGAAGGGTCCTGGGTTAGGTTTCAGTCAAGGCTACGTACCAGGGTTAGACTCCTCCCTGGCCCAGGCTTGTGCAGGAGGCAACCAATCAATGTATTTTTCTCACGTTAATGTTTCTCTTTGTCTTTCCCTCTCTTCCATTCTTCCTAAAGACTAATGGAAAAACATCCTCGGCCAAGGTTTAACAACAACATAAATGTGTGTGTGTGTGTGTGTGTGTGTGTATTTTAAATTGATTTCAGAGAAGGTAGGGAGAGAGACAGAAACATCAATGATCAGAGACAATGATTGGCTGCCTCTTACCTGTCCCCCGCTGGGGATGGAGCCCACAACCTGGGCATGTGCCCCGACTAGGAACTGGGCGGTAGCCTGGTTCATATGTCAGTGCTCAACCACTGAGCAGCACCAGCCGGCTTTAACAAAAACGGCACTATAGCATGTGTGACATGCATAAACGTTAACTTAGTGTATAAATCATAAATACAGTAAATTACGAATAAGAAACAGATATAGCTAAGTCATTGTTAATGCTATATGGTATCTCATTCTGGGTGTTTGTGTTGTTTTTGTTTTGTTTTTTGCCATTATAAGCAATGCTTAGATAAACAACCTGGTATGTTGGTTTTATACCCTTGTATAATTATTTCCTTAGGCCAAGTTCCTGAAGTGAGAAAAGGTATATGCTTTTTGGGGGGACCTCTCTCTAAAATCAATTAAAAAAAATAGAAGAGGCCCTGACTGGGTAAGCCAGTTGGTTAGAGCAACATCCCCATGTGCTAAGATTACTTACTGGTCAGGGCACAAACAAGAAACAACCAATGGATCTATAAATACAACAACAAATCAGTGTTTCTCTCTTTCTAAAATTGATAAATTAAAAACAAATCCGAAGAAAGACATTATCCTTAGTTCTATACCCAGATAAACCACTGTTAACATTTTTTAAAACATATTTTATTGATTTTTTACAGAGGGTAAGGGAGAAGGATAGAGAGTTAGAAACATTAATGAGAGAGAAACATCAATCAGCTGCCTCCTGCACACCTCCCACTGGGGATGTGCCCGCAACCAAGGTACTTGCCCTTGACCGAATCGAACCTGGGACCCTTCAGTCTGCAGGCTGATGCTCTATCAACTGAGCCAAACTGGTTAGGGCAGGGGAGTTGTTTTGTTTTGTTTTGAAGGCATTTTTTCCATTGATTTTTAGAGTGAGTGGAAAGGAAGGGGGGAGACAGAAAGAGAAACATCAATGTGAGAGAGAGACATTGGTTGGTTGCCTCCCACATGATCCCCCACCAGGGCCAGGGGCCAGGCACGACCACGGTATGTGCACTTGATCAGAATCTAGCCTGAGACAGTGAGGTTAATTTGAGGGTCAGTGCTCTAACCACTGATCACCCCTCTAGGACATGATATGTTTTTAAACAGATGTGTATTCAATTTTGTAACCTACTTTTTTAACCTATTATTCTATCATGTTATAGCATGCTAGAGGCCCGGTGCACAAAATTCGTGTAGGGGGTGGGGATGTCCCTTAGCCCAGCCTGCACCTTCTCCAACCTGGGACCCCTTGAGGGATGTCCGACTGCCCATTTAGGCCCGATCCCAGTCAGACATCCCTCTCACAATTCAGGACTGCTGGCTCCCAACTACTCGCCTGCCTGCCTGCCTGAATGCCCCTAACCGCTTCTGCTTGCCAGCCTGATCACCCCCTAACCACTCCCCTGCCAGCCTGATCAATGCCTGACTGCTCACCTGCCAGCCCGATTGCCCCTAACTGCCCTCCCCTGTCAGCCTGGTTGCCCCTAACTGCCCTTCCCTGTCAGCCTGGTTGCCCCTAATTGCCCTCCCCTATCAGCCTGGTTGCCCCTAACTCCCCTTCCCTGTCAGCTTGGTTGCCCCTAACTGCCCTCCCCTGTCAGCCTGGTTGCCCCTAACTGTCCTCCCTGTCAGCCTGGTTGCCCCTAACTGCCCTCCCCTGTCAGCCTGGTTGCCCCTAACTCCCCTTCCCTGTCAGCCTGGTTGCCCCTAACTGCCCTCCCCTGTCAGCCTGGTTGCCCTTAACTGCCCTCCCCTGTTAGCCTGGTTGCCCCTAACTGTCCTCCCCTGCAGGCCTGGTCACCTCTAACTGCCCTCTCTGGCCAGCCTGGTCGTCCCAAACTGCCCTCCTCTGCTAGCCCTGTCACCCCTCACTGCCCTCCCCTGCAGGCCTGTTTGCCCCCAACTGCCTTTCCTTGTGGGCCTCGTTGCCCCCAACTGGCCTCCTCTGCTGGCTCTCTCACCTCTAACTGCCATCTCTTGCAGGCCTGGTCCCTACCAACTGCCCTCCCCTGCTGGCCTGATCTCCCATAACTGCCTCCCCTGCTGGCCATCTTGTGGTGGCCATCTTGTGTCCACATGGGGGTGGCCATTTTTTGACCACGTGTGTTGGAGTGATAGTCAATTCACATATTACCTCTTTATTATAGGATTCCCCAGGAACATCATTTAAAGTAGACATTATTCTATCAAATGGACTCATATTACCATAATCTCTTAACTATACCTTTATTGTTCGTTAAAATAAATAAGTGATTATTTGATTTTTAAAAGTTTATTGGTATGATTTTTTAAAATATGTTTTTTATTGATTTCATAGTGGAAGGGAGAGGGAGAGAGTTAGAAATATCAATGATCAGAGAGAATCAGTGATTGCCTGCCTCCTGTAGTCCCCTCTATGGGGATTGAGCCTGCAATCTAGGCATGTGCCCTTAATCGGAATTGAACCCGGGACTGCTCAGTCTGCAGGCCAATAATCTATCCATTGAGCCAAATTGGCTAGGGTGGAATGATTTTTAAAATATGTTTTTTATATTGACTTTAGAAAGAAGGAAAGAGAAATATAAATGAGAAACATTGATCAGCTGCCTCCTATACACCCCCTTCTGAGGATTGAACCCCTAACCTGGGCATATGCCCTGACAAGGAATCGAGGAATCGAACTGAGGGTTTCTTTGTGTATGGGATGATGCTCAAGCAGCTGAGCCACACTGTCTGGGCCTGGTATGATTTTTTAAACCTATCTTGCCCTAGCCGGTTTTGCTCCGTGAATAAAGCGTAGGCCTGCAGACTGAAGGATTCCAGGTTCAATTCTAGTTAAGGGCACATGCCAGGGTTGTGGGCCTAATCCCCAGTATGGGGGACATACAGGAGGTAGCCGATACATTATTGTCTCATCATTGAACTTTCTATCTCCCTCTCTCTTCCTCTTTGAAATCAATAAAAATATTTTTTTAAAAATAAATAAAAGTAAAACCTATCTGAGTTTCTTTTTGTATCATCTTCCTTTCTTCCTGCTTTAGAGATGTCCCTCTTTTTTATTTAACATAATCCAGATCACCTCCCTACTTACCACTACCTCAGTGACCATATTCTCTCTTGTATTTATCTTCCTCTTAATATATAAATATGCTCAAACCTCTTACCGCGAGAAAAACATCCCCTGGCCTGGCTAGGTGGTTCAGTTGGTTGGAGCCGCATCCCATATACCAAAATGTTGCAGGTTTTATTACAATCGGGGAGCATACCGGTTCCAACCAGTGTTTCTCTCTTCACATTAGTCAGTCTGTTTGTCTGTCTCTTTCTCTCTCTTTCTCTTTCTTTTTCTCCCCCTTCCTCTGTCTCTAAAATCAATAAAAACATGTCCTCAATTGAAGATGAAAACACCCCAATACAACCCACTTCCTCAACCTGTCTTCCTCTAGCGAGTTCTCTCTTTCCTTCCTTTGAAACCAACCTTTTTGATTAGTTATCTTCAGTTCCTGTCTCTGTCTCACCTCTTGTTCACTTTGAACCACTGCAGTCTGGCCTCCACTTCAAAAAGCTAAGCCTCAGTGGTTAACAGTGACAATTTCAGAGGGATTACTAATAAGCCCAAGGTCCTGAACTTTAAGGCCCTAGAGATGGAGGAACAAGTATAGAGAGAAATAGTCATGGAGGTTTGTACCTGTAGCAATGTCAGGGGGTATCATTGTTCCTATATAAAATGGATCAAGAGAAATAAGTGGTTCCAAAGAGAACCTTGTGATTTATTGTATCCATATGCTTATATATTAATCAGGATTTTTATCAGTTGAAAGAGACAAAAATCCAGCTCAAACTAGCTTAAGCATGATAGAGAATATTTTGGTTTATGTCACTGATGTTGAAAAGCTGATTGTGGCTTTACACACGGCTGAATCCAGCACCTAAATAATCTCTGAATTCGATCTCAGCTTTACTCACTTTCTTATTGGCTTTATTCTATAAGCGGCAGCCCTCATTCTTGGCAGAGATGGTTGCCAACCGCTCTGAGTTGTACATGCCACCAACTGTGCAATCCCAGGGGAAAGAGCTTCCCCGGAGAGCTTCCAGAGAGGTCCCAAGTACCCCCAGTTCGCTGTCCTGGTACATTCATACGTCCACTAGGAACTAGGGTGTGATTCCTAAAGGAACACTGGAAAATAAGAGGTTCTGCAGGTAAAATAGAAGTTTACTATACACCCTGGTTGCTGGGAATCTCCCAGTTAAAGGTAACATTGAAATATACCAGACATTGTATTGATTTGTGAGGAACTGTGTGTGCTTGGTGCTACACTGAATGCAAAATACGAGTTTCTGCTCTTAAGGAATTTTTTCAAGTAGTAGAAATTAGATGCATCCTATATAATAAAAGGCTATGCAAATCTACTGAATGGCAGACTGGTTGCTATAGTGCACACTGAGCACCAAGGGACAGACGCTCAATGCAGGAGCTGCCCCCTGGTGGTCAGTGCTGCTCAGCCAGAAGCCAGGCTGATGTCTGACCAGCACAGCGGTGGTGGCAGGAGCACTAAGGCTGTCCCGTGGGGAGCGGGCCTAAGCCATCAGTCAGACATCCCCCGAGGGCTCCCATACTTCAAGAGGGCACAGGCCAGGCTTGAGGGGACCCTCCCTCCCCTGAGTGCACAAATTTTGTGCACTGGGCCTCTAGAATGTAAATAATGGTTATTATCATGTGTTGAGTACCTACTGTGTGCCAGTAGGCACTTTGCTAAATGTTTAATATGCATTATCTCTTTAAGGCCAACTCTGAGAGTCACTTTTATTATTTACTAGAGGCCCGATGCATGAAATTCGTGCATGGGGGAGGGTCCTTCAGCCTGGCCTGCACCCTCTCCTTTCTGGGACCCCTGAGGGGATGTCCGACTGCTGGTTTAGGCCCATTCCTATGGGATAGGGCCTAAACCAGCAGTCAGACATCTCTCTTGAAATCTGGGACATCTGGCATCTAACCACTCACCCGCCTGCCTGCCTAATCAACCCAATCCCTCTGCCTTCCACCCCGATCGCCCCTAAATGCCCTCCCCTGCTGGCCTGATCACCCCTAACCGCCTCTGCCTTGGCCCTCACCACCGTGGCTTTGTCTGGAAGGAAGGCAGACAACTGGAAGATGTCTGGTTGACCCGGTCTAATTACCATATTACCAATTTTATTGGTGTAGATATCCATTTTATCTATTTATAAAAAAAAAAAAACTGCTTAGGCTTCAGAAGTTTATGTGGTCTGCCCAAGGTCACACAGCTAATGAATGAGTAGTAGAACTGGCACATTCTCAGTTCTGACTCAGTTCAGTGCTATACTTTAGCTTGTATTTGACCTAGCAAGGCCTCTTTGGATTCATCCCTCCCCTACCCTTTCAAATATTGGACAGCCTGCCAGGCCAGTGTAGCTCAGCAGTTGAGCATTAACCCAGAAACCAAGAGGTTGCCGGTTCGATTACCAGTCAGGACACAAGCCCAGGTTGCTGCCTCAATCGATGATGGTCCTCTCACATCAATATTTCTATCTCTATATCTCTCCCTTTCTCTCCCTCATTTTTAAAAATTAGCTTGATTCTGAATTTCTGAGAACAATCTGATCTTTCAGCTTATTTTTTCTAAGATATCACAGTAGATGGTGGGTCTGTGGATTAGCTGTCTTGTATCCAATTAGCTATCTACACTGGGGAGCCAGTCACCGTTCATGACCTCTGCGTTGGGACCCTTAGGAGCCCAAAGAGGAGGCATGGCAGCCTCACTGCTCTGAGCCCTTGCCCTCTTGAACGTCCGTCCTTCTTTACTCCCGCTGCCACCACCCAAGTTCAGGTCCTCGTCGTCTCCCGCCTGGACGGCCTTCCCGTCCTCACTCTCACCTGTGTCGGCAGAGCGGCGCTCTTAGCCGCTCACTCCTTTTGAGTCTCTGAGTGGCTTCCTGTGGCCTCAGGACGGAGTCCAAGTTCTTTCTGTGAGGGCCTGACCCCTGCTCACTCCAGCCTTGTGTCTAGACACTGCTCCTCTTGCATCCTTCAGGTCAGCCTTTCTCCAGACCACGTAAGAGTTCCCTGAGGCCGTTAGATGCCCTCTTACTTCTGGGCCTTTGGATGTGGCGAAAACCCTAATGCCCATCCTGCCCCCACCCCTCACCTAACGCGCTTGTCCTGGTGGTGACACCTAGTCCTAGAAAACTCCTCAAAATCACCCTCTCCCTTAAGCCTGGGTTAGGTATCTACATCTCTAGCCCTTATAATCTTACAGTGCCTTACTCTTGTCAAAGCATTTATCACTTAAAAATTTTTTTATTGATTTCAGAGAGAAAGGGAGAGAGATATATAGAAATATCAATGAAAAGAGAGAATCACCAATTGGCCGCCTCCTGCGTGCCCCCCTGAGAATTGAGCCTGCAAACTGGTCATGTGCCCTGACCAGGAATCAAACTGTGACCCCTTGGTTCATAGGTCTACGCTCAACCACAGAGCCCCACTGGCCGGGCGCACTTCATATTTTAAATGTATGCTGTGTAATGTCTTAACCCTTTAGAATTAAATTTCTTGAGTCTGCTCTCTCCCCCCCCCCCCCCAAAAAAAAATGACTGGCATATAATAGGCCTTCAATAAATAATTGTTGGGCCCTAGCTGGTTTGGTTCAATGGATAGAGCATTGGCCTGCAGACTAGGGTCCCAGGTTCAATTCTAGTCAAGGGCACATGCCTGGGTTTCAGGCTTGTAATCCAGGGGGCATGCAGGAGGCAGCCAATCAATGATTCTCTTTCATCATTGATGTTTCTATCTCTCTCGCTCTCCCTTTCTTAAATAAAAATATATATTTAAAAATACTAATTGTTGGACAAATGAATGGATCTTAGATTTGTAGGCTTCCTCTGAACTGGCCTCTTTTTCCTCTGTGGTTCCTTCCAGGGCCTGGTTTTAGGGATGAGACATGGGGTATGATGTAACCCGCTTCCAGGGGGATGTTGACGAAGACCTTATCTGTCCTATCTGCAGTGGAGTCTTGGAGGAGCCAGTCCAGGTGAGTGCGTCTGCTGGCAGGTGTGTGAGGCAAGAGATGGCAGTGGAGCTTGTAGAAAGTTTTCGTAGGTCATGGGACCAGTGGAGGGGGGCCCTGTGTTGTGACTCCCCCGTACCTTTCTCCCCGCTTCACGCACGCGCGCACACACACAACAGAGGTTTGGGGCAGAAGAACAGTGGCCACTACAAGAGGAACAGGTCCTTCCAGAGGTCCAGTGCTTCCAGTTTTGTCCCGAGGTCACTCTGAGACTTTTCTGCTGTGAAATGGTCAGTCTGTTGTTTTTGTCTTTTGACAGTGGCTTGAGAACTTCCTTTCCTCTGCAGGGGCTCTAACTAGGTTCTGTTTTCCAACCTGTGGTTAAACCTCCGGACCCTCCTGATAAGTTCTCTCTGCATTTTGATCCGAGTAGTGTTTTGGGTAATCAGCCAGTTTCCCTGCAGGCCCTGCCTACTGTTGAACAAATGGGAAGTGGGGAACTGTATGTACTGACCTATTTTCTTCCTGGGACTTACTGGAAGAGCCAGTTTTTGATGCAGCTGTGTACTCTGCATTTGATATGAAAGCTGCTATCTTCAATAGGTCATTCTCTACCAGCCTTGCCAGACCAGAGTCAGTTGTATCTTCCTGGGGCAAGTATGAGGAGAGCCTCGTGATTAGCAGGCAAGTGTAATGAGTGAGATGAGCTCTTCACAGTTGTGTTCCTGGGACATCGTCCTGCATGGCCCTTTTTGCCTGAACTCTGCAAATACCAATTAATCCTCCGCCACCCTGGCTAGCTGGGATCATCCCATTTCCCAGACCAGGACACTCGTCAGTGAAGCCTCACGGCCCTTCCCGCTCTCTGCTCACACAGCTCACTGCATCCCAGCTCGTCTTCACACTTCGAGCGTACTCTTCCTCTCCAGTTTCCAACCACCACAGGAGCACAGAGCCGCAGCTGAATGAATCAGCCTCTGCTCCAGTGGCAGCTAGCCCTGGACCTCTCCCTGCAGCCCACTGCTATTGGAAGCAGGTTGACTGGTGTGGAGCAAGCTATCCTGATGGTGTGGAGAGGTCCTGGGTGTGTCAGTGCCCTGCCCGCCGGGCAGGGCCTGGTCTGTTCTCTGGCTCTGTCAGAGCCGAGACACGTGGGCAGAGGGCACTGCCAGAAGCCACTCCGCAGCCTTCGGGGCTCACCTTCTGGAGGGCAGACCTCGTGATGCCCGGTGACCAGCCACGTTTCCATGGGTAGGAGGCCCCCGCTAGGGATGCTGATTTCCTACTTCGTGGTTGTTTTTTGAATAGGTAACAACACGTTCACATGGTTCAGAAATCAAAACAGTGAAAAAAGGTATACGGGGCCCTGACTGGGTAGCTCAGTTGGTTAGAGCATTGTCCCAATAAGCCAAGGTTGTGGGTTGGAGCCTGACCGGGGCACATACGAGAATCCACCAATGAATGCGTAAATAAGTGGAACAACAAATTGATGTTTTTCTTCTTCCCTCCTCTTTCTCCCTGCCTTCCTCTCTCTCTCTCAAATCAATTTTTTAAAAACATTTTTAAAATGGTGTACAGTGCGAACTCTTTCATCCCTGTCCTATCTACCTAATCCCCCCTTCGATATCTATTAGTTAATTACATATCCTGCAAGTATGTATGAGGGCAGATATATATTTGCCCACCTTCTTACATGAAAGTAGTACATTCTGTATATTTAAGATCACAAAAGAGAATACAGTTGAGCTGAGATCTGAATAAAGGACTATTCAGGTTAAGATTTAGAGGAAAAGCATTTCAGTCAAAGAGCAGCAAAAAGTCCAAGAGGCAGGACTGTGGGTGTGGACGAGGAACAGAAAGAAGCCAAAATGGCCCGAGCAGTGTTGGCAATGGGGGGGAGGGGAGGGACACAGGCACGTCAGATCAAGCGGAACGTTGCAGGTCCTGAGGTGAGTAGATGTTTGGATTTATTTCACTACAGTGGGACACCGTTGTAAAGTTAAGCCGGGGAGTGATACAATCCAGTCTGTAATTTTAAATGATCGCTCTGGCTCTGAAGGTAGAATGCAATATAAAGGGGCAAGGTAGAAGTTAAAAACATATTTAGTAATATAGGTGAGAAATGATCGCTTGAACTGGGTTAGTTGCAGTAGAGATGGGGGAAAGTTGACAAATTTAAGATTTTTTTTTTGAAGATATAGTTTCTAAGATTTTGGAAAGAATCATATGTCTGAGTGAAAAACAAAAATCTGACAATTGGATTAGTGATACTGACAGAAGTGACTTCTTTCCTTACAAAGCCTCTGTGTTTTAGTCTTTGGTGTCTGAAGATCTTGAAGGCAGAAACTGTCTTTTTTTATTGTATGCACCTAGCAAAGTGTTTGGGATGTAGAAGGCATTTCATTCATTCACCTATCCATCCATCCACATCTACTAAATGCTACGATGTTTGTCCAATGGTAGAAGCTAGATAGTGTCTCCATAGAAGCCAGAGAATTCTCTCACTTTGCGGGATTGACTTTACAGGTTACCTGAGTTATCTAGGAAGTAGGCTGAAGTATGATCTTAATGAAACTGGGGGAATGTGATTCTACGGAAAAGCAGCCCTATTTTGGAAGATAGGCACAGCCATTGGGACTCGGGACAAAACAGCCCTCCAGAAATAGGAACTTGGGCCCACTTAACCTCTCACCAGGATTTCCAGGCTTTTGTTTTGTTTTGCTTTCTTATGTTGAACTTTTGCCAGTAAATCTCTTGCTGGCCATCACCCTCCTTATCCTTCAGGGCCCATAGTGAATTCTGTCCTCACCATAAACATCTGCCCTGATTGGACCTAACTTGGAAAGTTCTCACCCTCCTCTGAATTTCTTCCAAATTATCGTTTGTGCAATCCAGTTGGCCATGACTAATTGACTGCCTCACATCACCTCTCCTATTGTCCTGGAATATTTATATCATATGTTTTGTAACTTATTGCTACCTGTTTGTCTGTTGTCACGATCCGGTTGGAATCGTGAGCACAGGAGGCACATCTGTAGCCTGTCCCCGGAATGCTTTGCCTGCCCGTTGTGCAGCTACATTCAGCTGTGACCCCAGGGACCTCTGGTCCTGGAAGCTGCTCCGAGGCTTAATTTGCTTTTCCAGGTACCACATACAGGCTCTTAGCTCCTGCTAATTCTCTCGTGTCCCTTTTCCCTCCTCTCTCTAGGCCCCTCATTGCGAGCATGCTTTCTGCAATGCCTGCATCACCCAGTGGTTCTCTCAGCAGCAGACGTGTCCGGTGGACCGCAGCGTAGTGACGGTTGCCCACCTGCGCCCAGTACCTCGGATCATGCGGAACATGTTGTCAAAGCTGCAGATTGCCTGCGACAACGCTGTATTTGGCTGTAGTGCTGTTGTTCGGCTTGACAACCTCATGTCTCACCTCAGTGACTGTGAGCACAACCCCAAACGGCCTGTGACCTGTGAACAGGGCTGCGGGTGAGACTCTTTCCTTTCTGCCCACAGGGACAAGGGCTTTCCCATTTATACCCCCGCCTCCGGACCCCCTGCTCATTGTGGTGCATATAGGCACTGCGAGGGGTGTTCTTGGCCTTCCTGGCCTCCTGCCCCAAGGTCGCACTTTCACACTGCTTTTCCAACTGTGACCATGTTGTCGCTTTAATATAAGTGAGACACAATTCAGCAATCTGTGCAGTAACACTAAAGACTTGACTTACTTTATTATTCCCTTTCAGCCCATTATTACTTTCTCTTTGTTCACTTGACTGGTCTAATTTTCAGCCTTCTCATATTTCCTCTTACCCTCTTTTCTCCCTTTTTTGGGGTGTGTGAGATATTTGATTAAATGCCGATAGCCAGGACTGTGAATGTAGGGCTTCTCATGACTGAATGCACAGCAGAATCTGAAGGAGGAGAGAGCCATGGGGTAGGTAAAATACTGTCTTAGAGAGAGAAAGTAGATAGTGAAGGGGTGAGGAAGGCCTGGGGAGGAGAGTGTGAAGAAAATAAGAGGGAAGACTGAGGTTAGAAATGAATGAATGTTAGAAATTTGGGGTAAGAGAAAGCCCTCCCAGCAAGCTTCTGCCTTTGCCTGCATGTGCCACTGAGTGCTCCTGTTCTCTTCCCTCCTGGCGTGGCAGCCTGGAGATGCCCAAAGACGAGCTGCCAAACCACAACTGCGTGAAGCACCTGCGCTCAGTGGTCCAGCAGCAGCAGACGCGCATCGCGGAGCTGGAGAAGTCCTCCGCTGAACACAAGCACCAGCTGTCGGAGCAGGTAGGGCCCGGAACATGAGGAAAGCATGTCCCTAGTCTGCAAAGAGCCTCATGCTTGTGAGTAGTAAGCACCAGGTGAGCTTCAGATCTGTGCCTGTGCTTGTGCACCTGTGCCTGTGGCTCAGCACTGCAGCTCTTCTCCCTCCCCTCCATCCCTTCACTGTCCTCCGTCCACCTAACATTTATTAAATGCCTTCTCTAGGAACACTTTGCTAAGCATAGGATATACCTGTGAATGCAACAGTCATGTCCTTATCTTCATGAAGCTTACCGTCTGGTAGTTACTCTGATCTCTCAGTTGCCCTCATTCTCAGATAAACTGTTGCCTGTCATCTGTTCTCTGCCTGAACCGTCATCGTGGTTCTCTTTCTCTCCCTCAGAAGCGAGACATCCAGCTGCTGAAGGCGTACATGCGCGCAATCCGCAGCGTCAACCCCAACCTCCAGAACTTGGAGGAGACCATCGAGTACAATGAGATCCTAGAGTGAGTGTCACTCAGGACGTGGAGTTACTCCACATCCTGGCCCTGAGCCCTGAGAGGAGGAGGAGCAGGGGAGCGGCAGAGAAGGTGACGGGAGGGCTGGGCTGGGGCCGCCACTTCTCAGATGTCGTGATGAAGGACGGGGGTGGGAGAAGCAGTAACCTTCAGGCCAGCCTGTGACTTCTTGTTGGGGGTGGACCGAAGGAAGAGCTCACCCAAGGATGCAATTTCTCCAGGATTAAGTGGATACCCACACGTAGAACACCCTGTATTAAAGGCTGTAGAATGCTGGAGGGCCAAAAAGAAATAAAAGATGTTTGTCTTTAGAGAGCTTACAATCCAGAGAAGAAGAGAGAGAGAGTGCAAATCCAGGAAAGTGATCTATAAATGAAATGAAGTAAACAAGCAAAATCTAACATTCCTCTCAGTTTTGGAGTCCTATGTATCTCAGAGACTGAACTGTTAAGGGTGAATCGATACATCTAAGTGCAAATAGTGCTGCATGGGACATAGTATAGAGCAATAATTGCTTCCTTCAATAAACATTTGTTGAGCACCTAGTACGTGCCAGGCACTATGTGTGCCAAGTATTGGGAATTTTAAGAAAAATAATAGGGACCCTATACTCGTGGAGTTTAATCTGGTGAGTAGCATAGGGTGACTCAGATGGGACCAACTAGGGACAGATGCATTTGTGAACCAGTGACGAATGGATGGAAGAAAGGCAGGCGGATAGGGTTAAGCTAAGGTCAGGTGGGTGGTGGTTCCTGTTAGGGAGAGCAGCAGTGCAGAGATAGAGGGTGAGCTGGAATGACCGCCTCCATCTCCCTCCACACAGGTGGGTGAACTCCCTGCAGCCAGCAAGAGTGACCCGCTGGGGAGGGATGATCTCCACCCCAGATGCCGTCCTCCAGGCTGTAATCAAGCGCTCCCTGGTGGAGAGTGGCTGTCCTGCCTCTATTGTCAACGAGCTGATAGAAAATGCCCATGAGCGAAGCTGGCCCCAGGGTCTGGCCACACTAGAGACGAGACAGATGAACCGGCGGTACTACGAGAACTATGTGGCCAAGCGCATCCCTGGCAAGCAGGCTGTCGTCGTGATGGCCTGTGAGAACCAGCACATGGGCGATGACATGGTGCAGGAGCCGGGGCTCGTCATGATATTTGCCCACGGCGTGGAAGAGATCTAGGTCTCGGCGGGCTGTCGGGAAGAGGTGGGGATCAGAATCTCGTCACTCCGGTAGCTGAGCCCTGAGGCCCCCCACTGTCCTTAACCGGTGGCCTGTCCTTGGGCCGCACGTCTCCCTGCTCCTCTGGCACTGCAGGGCCCTGGAGCACTTGGCTCAGCCTTGTAGGTGGGAAACCCAGATTCCCTTCTTTTGCCTAATTCCTTCCCCGAAGAAGTCTGGTTGGGAAAGTCCCCATTCTTTATCTGTTTTCCTGCCTAGGATCCCTGGTTCCGGATATTTTCAGAAAGCACAAAGACACTCATTTTCTCTTGAAGGATCAGGGTGGAGTGAGAAATCTTGAATCATTCCCCTCCTTCAAACCAGGGAATCTGAGCAGGCAGGCCTGTTGACTCTAAACACTTAGCGGGCAGCTCTGGGGAGCAGACATCCTGAAGACATAGTAAGGGTGGAACCAAAACCCTAGAGGTGATGAGCCAGGAACTGGCCATCACTCCTGGCCCTCAGGGGAAGACTGGAACTCTGTGCCAAGCAACACCTTGTTCAGTCCATCTTAAAGGTGCAGGCTCCCATCGGCGTGCAGGTTGGGATGCCGAAATTTCCAGACGAGCTCTTCTGTCCTATACTTTCTCTTAATTAAGGAACGACAGGAGTGGGAGTAGGGGCTAGTCTGTCGGGGTGGACATGCTCAGCAGGAAGCAGCTCTGGCGCTGGCTGAGATCAGGTAGGCAGCTGCCTCTGGCACAGGCCATGGCCGTTCCCCAGCCCCGTCTCCAGCCCTGTGATTGTAACTAGTCATTTTGATGATTCCCTTTGGCCATTGTTGTGTGTTTGTATTTCATTCCCTCCCACATTTTTTTTTAGAAAGGCCTACGTATGGCTACCCCACTTTTCCAGCCCAGCCATTTTGTTGGCAATTTAATTTATTTACTTTTTTTTTAAAGAAAGGAAAAAGAAAAAAATGAACAAAACTTAAAATTTTTTCTTTTATCGTTCCTATGGTGGGGATTCTGAATAGGGTGGGACGGGTGGGGTCTGTTTTATATTTTTCCTTTTCAGCACAACCTTTGGCTTTAATGTAGGAAGGGCCAAGGGAGTCCTTGGCGGAACTTATTGTCTGTTCCAACCCTCTGTAACCCACTCTGGGACGGGGAGCTTCCTTGCTGCCAGTGGTGGTGTGACAGTGGCATTGATGCCTGAGCTCTCCGGGGAACTGTGCTCCGGGCCCTTCCAGGGTCCCCTCGTACAGCTTTGGATTTAGAGGATTGATTTTAAAGAAACCACCCCATTTCCTTGGAGATCTATAGCTGGGTTCGAAGCTTCACCAGGCAGGATGGGACAGAAGTCCTGTCTCTGTCTCTGAGCACAGACGGTGCTCTGTCTCACCCAGGCCCGTTTGAGGCTGCCCGGGCATTCCTTGACCCACTGGGGTGACTGCCGAGAGAGAAGGGGAGGGCAGCAGGGGTGAGTGTTTAATGTGTGGGTGGGAGTGGGGCGGAGGAGAAGGCCAGCTAACATCTCTTTTGGAGTTGTAGTCCAGGCCAGCTTGCAGGTCTGGGTAATGTAGTTGGTCATGGCTCCACTGGGATTGGATTGGAGGGATACAGCTTGAAGGGAGTAGGGAACAGTCAGACGTTCCAGCTCCAGGACATTGTGCTCAGGAATTTTAAAACGCTGCTATACTTAATCTGGTTACTACATTTCTTCCACTCCCCGCTGCCCCTGCCAGCCTTCCCGAGGCCCCTCCCACCCGTCATCACCCTCAGATGGAGCCAGGAAGCTCGGTTCAGGCTTCCCCACCCTTTGCACTAGTGTCTGCAGGTTGCTGGTTGCTGGTTGTGTTATATGTGCTGTTCCATAGTGTTGACTGCACTAATAATAAACCTTTCACTCAACTCTCTTAAATTCTTAATTCAATATTACTCCCCATTCTTGTAAAACTTCTCCCCTGCTTTGGCCTTTTTCTCTCCTTAAGCCCCCTTCTTTCTCACTTTGTAACCTGTCCTTTTCTTAGAACTAACCTCTGTTTTAAGAGGCTGTCTGTTTGGGATGAGTGGGCACCTCACATCTTTGCCCCGTGCGCTCCTGCATCCTTCCCTGCTGCCCCCTGTTCTGTCGCAGCCAACACGCTCCCTCTCTCCAGGGACCAGAATTCTGTCTTGTTCCAGGGTCTGCCTCTGCCCCTAATTCCGTGTCTCCTGTTCCTGGGGTTGGGGACGCTTTCCGCAGAAGTTATTCATGCACCTTTCTCTCTCTCCTCTGTTTGGAATCTGGGGTTCCGTCATAGGCAGGAAAGCCTCTCCCCCCAGTGCCTCCTAAGGGATAAAGCAAATGTGAGGAAGGAAACCGGACCGCCTGCTGTGGTTGTCAGGCCTCTGGACCCTTTTGTAGGCGTTTGCGGCCACCTTCTGCCTGTCATGAGAAAAAGAAAGTGTTCTTTTCCTTGAGTGTATTATGTTTTAAGTTTGTTGGGCACTTATCATGTACCAGCTGTAAATCTAATAGTACTCTGGATACGCTATGGGGGTGAGCATAAGGGCGTTCCTGTGCCAACTGACTCTCCTACTTTTTTTATCCTCTACTACTTTCACACACAAGATCTGATCATTAATTAGTGGTGAACACATTACAGTGTAGAGCATAAGAGGCAATATATGTACTCTAGTGATAGCAGTAGTGCTTTTCTTCCCTAGTTTCCTTCTAATTTACTTTCAGAACAACCTAGCGCTCGTTTTTCAGTATCATGAAATGGTACCAAATCTTCCTTTTAGGGTGGATTTGGTTTTTGGAAACAATATTCAGACGATTCTGCAAGGAACTCACTGGGGTAGGTATGGGGGAGTTCATGTAGCAAAATGGCATCTACCTTCAAAGACTTACTTGCTAATGTAGATGATTATATAATAAGACATAATAAATGCCAGAAGTAGTTTCATAAGCAATAAGGAAGAGTAAGCAGAGGGAAGATAAAGCCACCGATTGTGACGGGTACCAGGAAAGACTTTCAGAAGTGGTATTTGTTCCGGGATCAGAGTTTGGCAAACTACAGCTTACATCCTGCTGTCTGCTTTTGTAAAAAATAAATAAATAAAATTGTATTGATCTCGGCCAGCGTGGCTCAGTGGTTGAGCATTGACCTATGAACCAGGAGGTCACGGTTCAATTCGCGGTCAGGACACATCCCAGGATTGGGCGCCTGACCCCCGGTGTGGAGCGTGCAGAAGTCAACTGATCAGTGATTTCCTCTCATCGTTGATGTTTCTGTCTCTCCCCCTCACTGCTTCTCTGAAATCAATAAAAAATATTTTTTAAAAATTGGAACACAGCCATGCCTGTCTGTTTGCATGTTGTCTGGCTGTTTGTAGATCACAACAGTGGGGCTGAGTTGCACAAAACCATGGCCCACGAGCCTCAAATACTTGTTTTTTGGTCCTTTACAGATTTACCCATTCCAAACTTTTCTTTAGAGAATGGTTTACTGACTTTTAGGAGGGAGAGGGAACATCCACGTGAGAAATATCAGTCGGCGCCTCCTGTACACCCCGTCCCCTACGGAGGGTCACTCGGGCGCCTGCCTGGTGCCCGGGGGGGGGGGGGGGTGTCCAGACCAAGCCTCACCCGCCAGGGCCTGTTCTAAACCTCTAAGGTGAAGTGTGTGGAAGAGCAAGGTGGTTCCTTTAGTTTTTTACTTCAGTGCATAGATTTGAAAAGTCAAAATAACCACTTAAAATTAACATGTTCTTGACCTAATATAGACCTATATTCACATTTTCCCAGCTGTCCCAGGAAAAGTTTTAGGGCTAATTTTTGTCCAGTCTGGGGTCCAATCCAGGACTATGCATTACACCAGTTATATGTCTTGACTCTCCTTATCTGGATTCTTGGAACATTTTTGTTGTTTGTTAATCCTCACCTGAGGATATTTTCCCATTGCTTTTCAGGGAGAGCTGGAAGGAGGGATGAGGGGGAAGCGAAAAACATGGATTTTAGAGGGATATATCAGTTGGTTGCCTCCCCACACACACGCGCGCTGTGATCCACCGAGTGTGGGTTGCAAACCTGCAATCCAGATACATGCACTCGACTGGGATTCGAATCAAGACCCTTCAGTGTACAGGTGACACTAACCACTGAGAACAATTGAAATTTCTTTTGAGAGCCAAATTTTTAAAACTTAAACTTCTTCTAATGCCACTTCTTCAAAACAGACTTGCCCAGGCCGTGGTATTTTCTGGAAGAGCCACACTCCAGGAGTCAAACTCTCGAGACGCAGTTTGCCAACCACGGTCCTAGAGAATGTGCTTTTGTATTTGACAGACTTTTTCACAGTGTCCTTCAACCTGTTCCTCTCGCTGCTATTTTTGCTAAACAGAATTAGATCTAGAGTCAGAGATTCAAGTTAAACGGTCTGGAGGTAGAAGACATCACAGGAAAGATGTCCCTTATGTTGTGTGACAGGAGCCGGAGCCGGCTGTCCTGCCACTAGCCTGATCTGGTACATTTGCAGGGAGCTCCAAAGCTGGCTGGGGAGAACATGTGCCCGAGAGAATGGGCAGCTGACCGGGCAGCTCTGGTTGGTTGCTGCTATGCCAGCAAAGGGGCCCAGTCCTATATTTCAAGAACTTTGTTCATCCTAATGTTTATGCTAAATCTCACAACTTAACTGTTAGTTTAATTTCTTTTTAAAATGCTTGTGGGCCAAAAACGTTTTCCAAACTCCGTTTTAGGCTGAAATAACAGCCTGGATACAAGTGGAGCCCGGCTGGGGGCGCAGGGGCCGAGTGTCAGCCTGTGAGCCGGGGGTCAGGGTTCCGTTCCGGGGCAGGGCGCGTGCCTGGGCTGCCGTCGTGACCCCAGTGTGGGGCACGCAGGAGGCAGCCGATCCTGGTTCTTATCGTTGATGTTTCTCTTCTCTGAACTCAATAAAAATATGTTTAACAGAAAAACACAGTGGAGATGAAGGATACGTTGAAGAAGGAAAAGATTAGTTAATCTGGAACATAGAATGTCTTTGAAGGAAATAAGGCTAGAAATAATTTAGGGCTAATGCTTGGAAGGCCTTGAATACATGGCAGGGTATTTGGACTTTAATTTTATACCAAGTTTTTGAGAATAAGAGTGACTTTCAACTCATGATTTTAGTGGCAGTGGGAAGACAGAAAGTTTTTGTGACAATATTAATAAGCTTTGCAGTAATTTATGTGAGGTTTAGAGCTTGAAAAAGCAGGAAAGAGGATAAGAGATATCCAGGGAGAAAAAATTGTCAGTACTTGGTACCTGACTAGATTCATTCAGCCAACATTTATAGCATACTTGTCATGTACCAGACATGGTGCTAGGCATTGGAGATACACAAATAATAGAAAAACAAGTCTTTAAAGCGGGGGAGGGGGGGCTTTTTTCTGCCAAGGGCCGTTTGGATATTTATAGCATCATTTATAACATCATCAACTTAAAAATTAGCCTGCTATGCCAAAACTGGTTTGGCTCAATGGATAGGGCATCGGCCTGTGGACTGGAAGGTCTTGGGTTCGATTCCAGTTAAGGGGCGTGTACCTTGGCTGCGGGCACATCCTCAGTAGGGGGTGTGCAGGAGGCAGCTCATCGATGTTTCTGACTTTCTATCCCTCTACCTTCCACTATGAAAAATCAATACAATATACTTTAAAAATTAGCCTGCGATATGTGATCAAACATTTAATTAACGCACCCCTGATGCTCTGGCAGGGCCAGACCAAATGACTGTGGGCCTCACGGCCTGCAGGCCAGACATTCCCCACCCCTGTTCTAACAGAAGGTCTAGCTTGGTAGATGCACTTGAACAAGTCATGGGAAATACAGGACAATGTATTGCTAGTAGATAAGGATTAAATGGGACAATGAGGAGAAAGGGGATCAGTACCCACCTGATGGGATGCAGGAGGGAGCGCCTTCTCACGAATCATTGGAGCGGAGTTCTGAAAAGGGTCACACATTGGCTGTGAGGAATGGCGTTTACTGTGAGTCAGGCAATAAGTATTAAAACATCTAGTCATTTGAACTTGATTAAAAGGCACTATCATCTCCACTTTTTATGTGGAGAAACAGACAAAGGACAAACGTCACACAGCAATTAGAATGGGGGTTTGAACCCAGAAAGTCATTTCAGAGTCTGCTGCTCATCACTGCACTTAACAAGGGGCACTTCACCAAAGATGAGTCATAAAGACAGGTTTCTAGTCTGTGCTCTTCACCTGAGCAGGGAGGGAAGGATGCCCAGGCTCGGGTGCAGGGGTCAGGCGCTGGGGGAACACTGGTGTAGAAGGGTAAGAGTAAAAGGTCAGGGTTGAAGTTGGGGAGTTGGGAGTTATCTACCCAGAGTTGACCAAGAAATTCTAAGAGTTAAGGCCAGCATTAAAGGAGCAAACAGGAAGGCTAAGAACGGAGCCTCTGGGCAATTCCAGAAGCGGTCAGGACAAGACCTGGGGAACGGTAAGTGAGGAAGCTGGCTAATGGGTCAGCTTCTAAAAAAAGTGATTTTGCTCCAGCAGGTTTGGCTCAGTGGCTAGAGCCTGGGCCTGAGGACCGAAGTGTCCGGGTTTGCCTCCAGTCGAGGCACAGACCTGGGTTGGATTGCAGGCTCCTCCCCGGGCCAGGCCCGGGTGGAGGCCTGTGCAGGAGATAACCAATCGGTAGATATATTTCTCGCACATTGATGTTTCTGTCTTTCCCTTTCTCTTCTACTCTCCCTAAAAATCAGTGGAAAAATAACCTTGGGTGAATATTAACAATAAGACAAAAGTAATTCTGAAGTAGTGAATCGCTTAAAGGTGGCTCGTAAACTAGCTACATCTCTGGGAAGGAGTTCCAGAAATATTTTGTGTAATGGCAGCATTCCTGAAGCAAGTGTCAGTTGAGATAATTTCAGCTCGAGTCCTCTAATGATTTGCTTGACTGGATGAAATGCAGAGATCCAAGCCTCTTAACATTTGGAACAAGTCAACAACTTAGAGGGTATACTATTAAAGTGTTGTGTGTTAGGTCCCCACATTAGCTCTCTAGTCACATAAAATCAACTGACACTTACCTGGCGGGGGAGATGCCCTGAGGGCGACGACAGTTTTCCCGGGGCAAGTCTTAGCCAGTGCCCTCCGGATGTGCTGGCCCCGAGGCTCCCTCAGATGTGGGAACGAGACGGCATAATTTGTGGTGGAGGGGGGCTGTGTTCACATTCTTCCCCTGGCCAAAAAAAAAAAAGGAACTTTGATTAAGATCTAAGAATTTGTAGCTGAAAAAAATCAGTATTCTCAGCCAGTGTGGCCCAATGGTTGAGCCAACCCATGAACCAGGAGGTCACGGCACAATTCTCCATCAGGGCACACGCTGGGCTTCCTAGCTCAGTCCCCAGTAGACGGCATGCCAGTCAATGCTGATGTTTCTCTCAATGATGTTTCTATCTCTCCCTCTCTAAAATCAATCAATAAATTAAAAAAAACATTTAAAAAATCAGTATAGGATGGTCATCTTACCTAATAAAAGACAAACATGTAAATTGACCGTACGTTTGCTACTCCCACAGCTAATCAGAGTGAGTATGCAAATTAACCCAACAAAGATGGTGGGTTAATTTGCACATGCAGGCTTGGAGCAGCGGGAGGGGTGGGGTGCTTGCTGTGAGGGAGAGGGGAGGCAGCGGAGGGGCTACGGGAGCGCTGCTCTGGTCAGAAGCGAGGACTTGCTGGCTTCCAGGTGGCTGGGAGTGAAGCCAGGGGAAGGAAGGCCTGTTCTTGCACAAATATCGTGCAATGGGCCTCTAGTTGGTTATAAAGCGATAAAGTGAAGAGGCAGGTCATAGCTGGTTTGGCTCAGTGGATAGAATGTAGGCTCTCAGACTGAAGGGTCCCAGGTTAGATTCCAGTCTTGATCACTGGCCTGATTGGGGGGGGGGGGGGGCTGGAGGCAACCAGTTGATGTGTCTCACATCAATATTTCTGTGTGTCTTTCAACCTTCCTTCCACTCTCTGAAAATCAATGGAAAGCCCTAACTGGTTTGGCTCAGTGGATAGAGCATCTCAGGTTCAATTCTGGTCAAGGGCACATGCCAAGGTTGTGGAACAATCCCCAATAGAGCGCATGTGCAGGAAGCAGCTGATCAGTGATTCTCATCATTGATATTTCTATCCAACTACCTTCCTCAATCAACAACAACAACAACAACAACAACACACACACACACATACACACACACACACACACACACACACACACACGTGGCCTGGTGCACAGATTTGTGCACATTGAAAGGAAATTAATTAGAAAAAAAGATTTTAATATTGTTACTCGTCCTTTATAATAGAAGTGTCAACCAATTTCACAATCTACAATGACATCAAAACACACACATGTGATTGGCGCCAGCAAGAGCTTTATATGTATGGTGCATGCATATAACTTAGCCTTTTATAGATATAGAATAAACTTGCTTAATTAGACCTGCTTTCTGATTTAGCTAAACTTTTCCAGCCCAGTGAAGCACTCCAAATTCTCTTTCTGACTTTTTTCTCTCCAGCCCATCATTCATCAGGAAGGAGAGGGATAGAAACATCAATGATGGCCGAGATCGGTTTGGCTCAGTGGATAGAGCGTCGTACTGCGGACTGGAGGGTCCAGGGTTCGATTCCAGTCGGGGGCATGTACCTTGGCTGCGGGCACATCCCCAGTAGGGGGTGTGCAAGAGGCAGCTGATCGATGTTTCTCTATCATCGATGTTTCTGACTTTCTATCCCTCTCCCTTCCGCTCTGTAAAAAATCAATAAAATATATTTTTTAAAAAGATATTTAAATATTAAAAAAAAGAAAGAAACATCAATGATGGAGAATCATTGATCAGTTGCCCTCTATATGCCCCCCCCCCCCCCCCCAGGGATTGAGCTGGCAACCCCAGGCATGTACCCTTGACTGGAATCGGACCCAGGACCCTTTAGTCCACAGGCCAAGGCTCTATCCTTTGATATCCAAATGGATATCAAGCCAAACCAGCTAGGGCAAACCTTACTTTACTTGTTGATGAAACAGTGTTCTAACAACGATTTTCAACTAGTATGCCTCAAGAATTTTTTTCAATATATTTTTGTTGATTTCAGGAAGAGAGACAGAAACATCAGTGGTGAGAGAGAATCATTGATTAGCAGCCTCTTGCACTTCTCCTACTGGGCAGGGAGCCCCCAATCTGGGCATGTGCCTCGACCAGAACCCTCCAGTCCACAGGCCAGTGCTCCATCCATGGAGCTATAGCTCTCAGGAATTTTTAAAATATGCAGTACCCGACTATTTAGTCAAAGAGCACTGAGCTCTTTAGCCTTAGATTGTCAATAAAAATAAAAAACGACAACAGCCAACACAACAATAACCATTTGGTTTGAATGAATCAAAATTATACCTTCTTTTTTGGTCAGATCAGCCAAAAACATTTTTTTTAGTGTGCTGTAGAATTTTAGTCACTAGTTGATGTGTGCCACAAGATGAAAAAGGTTGAAAATCATTGTTCTAAGAGAAAAATGAGTACAGTGTCTCTGAAGCCCATTAAGAAATCAATGGTTTCAAACATAGCGAAGATTTCTACCACAGGGTTGTTAAGATAATATGAAGCTGGAGGCAGAGGGTATGCATTTTATTCAAAAAATAAAAGGAAGTAAAAAACAATGTGTTGGTTCATGTCAGATGTAGTTTTTTTCTGAATTAAAGAAGGATTGATCCATTATCCTATCTAATCAAAGAGCTATATGCAAATTTGACCGTACCTTCGCTACATCCACAAGTCATGCCCACAGCCACGCCCACCAGCCAATCAGGAGCAGGTTATACAAATAAACCCCAACCAAGATGGCTGCCGCCACTGAGAGCAGAAGGAAGGTTTGGGTTTCCGGCAACAGAGGAAGCCAAGCTTTCCGCCTGCCATTGCTGGCCTAGGCCTCCACTCTAGGCTACAAAGTTTCAAACAGAAATGGCTGCTGCCACAGAACGAGCAGAAAGCTTGGCTCTGCTCCAGGCTATAAAGTTTCAATTGTAGACATAGATTAATCCCAGATCCTCCCAGATCCCAGGGCCTCCATTTGGGTCGCTGGTGGGGGGGGGGGGGTGACCAACCTGCAAACCTCCACAGGCCCCTCGCCCAGGCCACTCCTTGCCCCAAGGGAACCCCCACCCTGATCCGGGACACTCTTCAGGGCAAACCAGCTGGCCCCCATCCATGCACCAGGCCTCTATCCTATCTAATCAAAGAGTAATATGGAGATTGACCATCACTCCAACACACAAGATGGCTGTCTCCATGTGGTCAAAGATCCTGCCCCCATGTGGACACAAGATGGCCACCACAAGATGGCCAGCAGCAGAGGGCAGTTGGGGGGAACCAGGCCTGCAGGGCAGGGCAGTTAGAGGCAAACAGTCTGGCAGGGGAGCAGTTAGGCATCAATCAGGCTGGCAGGGGAGTGGTTAGCGGGTGATCAGGCTGGCAGGCAGAAGCGGTTAGGGGCAATTCTTCTCTCTCAATATATATATATTTTATTGATTTTTTAGAGAGGGAGAGGGAGAGGGATAGAAAGTCAGAAACATCGATGAGAGAGAAACATCGATCAGCTGCCTCTTGCACACACCCCATTGGGGATGTGTCTGCAACCAAGGTACATGGCCTTGACCAGAATCGAACCCGGGACCTTTCAGTCTGCAGGCCAATGCTCTATCCACTGAGCCAAACCGGTTTTGGCTAGAATATATCTTTTTATTAAATAAATAAATAAATAAAAAATTTTAAAAAGAATACTGATCCAGCAGAGTAGGAGAATTCGAACATATTATGGAAGGGAACTTACAGAAGGTTCCTTGGGAGATTGAAATGAGTGGGATTGCAAGGCTAAGTGAGAAGGTAATTTAAGGGCAGACAAGCAAGGCCAAATACCGAACCAAAAGAAACTGAAGACTGCCCGTGGGTAGAATGTAAAAATGGTGAGGGGGAGGGAGGTCTGATTATGCAAAGAAAGAGACAGGATTTGTTGGGATAAAAGGAGGATGAAAGAATTGGGGATGGGTGGCTGTGGGGATGGTAATAAGTTGAACTTTACTACTGTTCATGAAAATGTGAAGGTTTGGCCTCTCACCCCCGAAGGTACAAGGAAGCATCTGAGAGTGGATTTCCTAAGTACCAAACAACCTCGGCCAGCCTCTCATTGTCAGTCCCGAGCCTCCATTTTATAAAACCATGGAGCCTTCTTCCTTTCACAACACAGGTGTCGGCTGCCCTCTGCTGGTCAATGTTGGTCTTGGCTCTCCAGATATTTAAATCGGAGAAGCATGCGCAAAATGGGTTCGGTAGGAAGCCACGGACTGAATCTGTTAGGTAGTATTACAGTATATATTTGATCACATCTACATGTTAGACTTAGTAAAGTAGACACATATAAAATGCAATCCTAAATCCCAAGAAGCTTATAGTACAGTCTGAGTGAAGACTAAAACATGTACACATAACCACTGTAAAAAGCATCCATTTACTCAATAAAAAAAATATTTTTTATTGAAGAGCTTACAGGTGCCAAGAGTTTATATTCTACAGAAGAAACAATCCACATAATAAGATAGAGCATAGGACATGGTGGGAGACAGGTGATTAGAGAACTGACATTTAAGTGGGGAGACTGAGTAGAAGGTGAGGGTGAGAAAGGTTATTTCAGGCAGAGAACAGATGAACACGGACAAATACTATACCAAGAACTAAAAACAATGCCAGTGGATGGAAGTAGGAACTCTGGAAGAGTGGAGAGAGAAAAGATATCCAAAGCAGCCATGGAGAGCCGTTTTTTAAAAATATTTTTTTATTGATTTCAGAGTGGGAGAGGGCGAGAGAGCGGGGAACATTAATGACGAGAGAGAACCACTCATCGGTTGCCTCCTGCACACTCACTCGGGCATGTGCCCTTGCCCGCAATCAAACCTGCAACTCTTCAGGCTGCAGGCCAGCGCTCTATCCACTGAGCCAAGCCAGCTAGGGCAGCTGGGTAAAGTTTTAATGTTTCCGGCTACAGTGTGCAGGCGGTAGCACAGCTTTACATATAACTCATGTAGTTCTCACAAGTACCCCTACTTTCCAAATGGGGGCTCCAGCTAGTGGAGGGTCCAGCCTGCACTTGACCCTGAGAAAAGCAGACAGATTTGAGGCATATATTTTCTTTTTCTTTTTAAAGAAATACATTTTATTGATTTTTTACAAACAGGAAGGGAGAGGGATAGAGAGTGAGAAACATCGATGAGAGAGAAACATCAATCAGCTGCCTCCTGCACATCTCCCACAACCAAGGTACATGCCCTTGACCGGAATCGAACCTGGGACCCTTCAATCCGCAGGCCGACACTCCATCCACTGAGCCAAAACCGGTTCTGGCTGAGGCATATATTTTCTTCTATAATTTGTGAAAATTAATTTTTGCAGACGTGTATTAAAGGAGATTCCTTGCATGCCATCTGATAAATGGTGGCGGTATTCTGATAGGCTGCAGCTGGAGTAGTTAAGCGCCTCAAGGAGGAAGAGCAAACCTGTGTCTCGCAGGAACAGTGATGGGGGTGGGGTAGGGGGAGACGATGGTGTGGCGAGCGTGAAGAACAGCGTGAGCAACGGGATGAGCCCCTGGCCTTTCGGGGTCCGTCTTGGAGAGGATGGTGCCAGGCAAACGAAATACAAAAAGAACATCCTCCACAAGCATCTTAGAGATAACCCACAATCAGAGTCGGGGGTGCGTGGGCAGGTAGAACTGAGTGAGGTGAGCACAGGTCAGAGGAGGGATGGATTCCCTCTCTTGGCCAATGCCTGGAGAATTTACAGCGGTACCTGGCACATAATGAGCGCTCAGGAAAAGGCGATAGTGACCCCACACCAGCTCCAGCTACATCTGCGTTGTTGGTTTCAATAGGCTGCTCCCCCAAACCCTGTGGTCCCTGTGCCAAACCCTGTGGCACCTCTTCAAGGAAATCCAAACGAGAGCATGCCCTGCTTCCTGGGCGTTCATGTGAAACCAGACCTACAGACTTGACTTCTGCTCACCGAGTGCAGAGGCGCCCTCTTCTCCTGCAAACTCCAGTTTTGACTATTGCAACACAGCAGGTATTCACATTCCCAAACAGACCTGAACTCTTCAAGTCCTTCGCTGCTCCCTGCCAAAAGCATGAAACGACGTCACAGCTCAGCGGGCACAGCTAAGTCACAGAATTCTCAAAGTGCCTCGTATTCTAGCAGCCGATAGGGCTGTGGGTTACAAGCCCCCGAGATCCCCCCATCCCCCCATCCAGGGGGAACGACCTTCCGGCCTCCACGTCCGAGGCAGAGAGGTAAGCGCACGAAAGACGTGTTCGAAAACAAGCGATTTCCTTCTCGCGGCTGGAAGGGGAGGGAAAAAAAGCGGCCGTCACGAACAGGATTCGAACCTGTGCGGGGAAACCCCATTGGATTTCGAGTCCAACGCCTTAACCACTCGGCCACCGTGACTCCCAAAACTGCAGCCCGCTCCGCGCTTACAGAAGGAGTCCGCCTGCCGGGGCGCACACGCCCCCGCTGCCCGCGCCCCTGCCCTGGCCCCTCGCTTCCCTCCGGTGCCACTCAGAGGGCCGCAGTCGGAGGGGCCGGGGGCTCCCGGCTGGGAGGGCCGCCCGCCCGGCGAAGATTCGGGGTGTCAAGGAGCGCAAAGCTATCGAGGCGGCTTTGGCGCCGCGGCGGTGCCCGCAAAGAAAGCATTGGGAGGGAAGGGGCTGGCCCCGAGGTGGCGGCCCGGGGACCCCGCGGGTTGAGGGGTGAGAAGGCGCTGGATCGAGGCATTAGGGGTGGGGAGACCGGGAAGAGTTTACACCGGCAACTCCCGGGGACGGGTGAAAGGCAGGGCCGTGTTGGGGACAGGGGTCTGGGGCGCCCGGCAGCGGGCTCCGCGGAGCGAGCAATGTCCGAGGGGACGGCCCCGGGGGCGGGGGCGCCTCCGGCCCCAGCGTGCCCTCGGGGGAGAGGAGAGAGAAGCCGCTCCCCGGGCCGAGGGGCGAAAAGGACACGGCTCGGAGCGGCCTCGGGAGAGGGCGCCGGCCGGGGAGCAGCCCCCTCTCCAGGCTCCCGCCGCCGCCTCCGGGGAGGCCGCCGGGGTCGGCCCCGCGCCCGGCGCCCGCCCGCCCGGCCGGCCGGCAGGGGGCGCTGCGCGGGCCGGGACCCGGGCGGCGGGAGGCGGCGGCCGCGGCGGCGGGAGGCGGGCGGAGGCGGCGGAGGAGGCGGGAGCTGAGCGGAGCGGGGCGGGCGGCGGCGGCGGGGCCCGAGCCCGAGAAGATGGCGGTGCGGAAGAAGGACGGCGGCCCCAACGTGAAGTACTACGAGGCCGCGGACACGGTGACCCAGTTCGACAACGTGCGGCTCTGGCTCGGCAAGAACTACAAGAAGGTACGCGGGGCCGGGGGCGGGACAAAGGGCCCGGGCCCCGCAGCGTCCGGGCTGCTGCCCCCTCCGGCCCGCGCCGCCCCGCAGCGCCCGGCCGCCCCGCTCCGGCCTCGGGTTGCACCCCCCGCCTGCACGGCTGCGCCCTCCGCTCCGTGTTTGCCTCGCCTGTTCCGCGGGCCCCGTGCCCGCAGCCCACCCTCCTTTCCGGGAGAGACGGCGGGGGTCCCCCCGCCCCCGCGGCGTGCCCCCCACCGTGCGCGCCGGAGCTCCCCGCGGACCGGGGACCGGCCGGCCTGCGGCCTCCCTGGCGCTTTGTGTCCGCTCGGAAAGCAGCGGGTCACCGGCCTCGGAGCAGGCAGGCCCTGGGCTGCTCCATCCGCCTGAACCCGGCCCCCACCTGGGGATCACCTGTCTCCCGCCCGCCCCCCGCCCGGGGGCAGCAGGACCTCGGAGAGCCGCGGGGTTGGAGTTCCTGGGCAGCGACCCCTTCCCACGCCATTCCTCAGCTTCACAATGAAGTCACCCACCGCCTGGCCTTGAATGGCCTGGGTTTGGGGTTCAGAGCCTAGGCCCCGCTTTCTGTCCCTAGCCCCCCACCCCCTAACTGGAGATGGTTAAGGCACTGAACAAAGAACCTTACCTGTCCCTTCCACCGAACCTCTTCCTGGTGCTGTCTTTGTCTGTAGGCCTGTTGGAAGGAACACCTAAACATACGGCTTTTCTCCAAGCCAGCCAGCCTGTCTTCTCTCTGCTCCCAGAGCGGGTCCCCTGGCTGTCTGTCCTTCAGCTCCCGGGTCTTCCTGCCCCGCTTGGCCGCCTGTCAGAGTGTGATGAGGGGCCGAGGAGACGCCCCTCTGGTCCTGGTCATGAGCCTGCCCTGCTCAGCGCTCTGGGTGTGGGATCCTGACAGGCAGCTGCCGGGTCTGTGCCTCGTCTGCACCTCCGCCTGGGGCTCCGGTTCCCAGGCTCCTTCCTACCTTTGACCTTTTGAAAGGGAGACCAGTCTAGGGGCTTAGTCTCCAGCCCTGGGGAGATGGACAGTCTGCGACCTGGCTCAGCTTTCCAGCTCTCAGCTCTTTGTCACTCACCTTTTCCTTCAAGGATCTCTTTACACCTCCCACTGAGAAGGAGCAGGCTCCTCTGTGATGAGGGTTGAGGAAACAGGGGTCAAAAGGTAAAGAGAAAGTTAGCCTGCTGGCTCCGTGCTAAATTAGAACAGAAGGCCCTCGAGGTGGCTAGGTAGCACGGCATGGGGATTTTTAAGAATGCCCAGGGTTCCTCAGAAAAGACAGATGCGGTCTTGCTCTTTCCCTCTGGGCTGGGTGGTGGCTGGTCCTTCCCGTCTCCCGGGGCCCCGGGAGGAAGAGGGTGCCCTGTTCCCAGCAGAAGCAGAACGCATGAGCTCGCTCTGTTACCCTCTCGCTCTGTTTGCCCGGCCTCACTTTCTTAAGCCAGACGATACGGCGAATCTTGGCCTTCCACAAAGTTACCCCAAGAAATACACTGTTGTCTCACTTAGAACCCAAAGGTATTGCTTCCCTGGCCTGAACCCAAGGAGTCTTCAGAATTTTACAACCCTCAGGGTAGAGAGCTGATGTCAGGGTGTACCTGGGCTGGGGCAGCACAATTGCCACTTCCTGGAGAGGCGAGTAGAGGGTCTGTCTCCCTTCTGCCGTTTTCTTTATAGAGACTAGACGTGGGGGAAGAAGACACAATTCTCTCTGCCCCAGATGTTTCCAGAGCTCCTGGGGAAGGAATAGGGAAGTGGTGGACAGTGTATCTGGAGTCTATTTTTCTTTTCTTTCCCTCTGTCCCCAGTATATACAAGCCGAACCACCCACCAACAAGTCCCTGTCTAGCCTGGTTGTACAGTTGCTACAGTTTCAGGAAGAAGTTTTTGGCAAACATGTCAGCAATGCCCCGCTCACTAAACTGCCGGTGAGTGCAAAATCCAGGGGATGGGTCCTCGGCACTGGGGAAGGCGTTGTTTTGTTGTTTTGTTTTTCGGGGTTTTTTTTTGGTAAATTTCATGATTTTTGAAATTTGGGTAATTTTTTTTACCATCCCTACCCCTGGTCAGGACATTGATGCCTTGGCCTAGTCCCCTACTTACCATTCCCTTTGTCTTAGTAACACTTTGTGCAGCAGGCTGTTTCAGAGTGTGAGCTCTGCATGCAGCTCTCACGGCACGGCTGGAGGGGGATGGGATTTTGATTTGCACCGGCTTCTGTTCAAATCCTGGCTCTGTTACTTGGCGTCTCTGTGGCTTGGGCAAGCAATTCACACCCTTTGCATCTGGGTTCCTTCGTCTCTAGATAGGATTAACGTGACCGCACTGTGGCCATTCTAATGGTCAGTGAGGTAACCCAGGAAGTGCTTGGCACAGAGCGGGGCTTTGTGAATTTTTGTTTCTTTCTCTCCCCTCTTCTAGGCTACATGATACAATGGCACAGGGGTTAAGGGATCCCAGCTTTGAGAGAGAGAGCACTTTAGCATGGGAATTTGTGAAAGGATTAAGTAATAAGAGAATTTAGGATGTGACTCTTACATGCTTCTTCCCTGTCTCAATTTGCAGATCAAATGTTTCCTCGATTTCAAAGCAGGAGGCTCCCTGTGCCACATACTTGCCGCTGCCTACAAATTCAAGAGTGACCAGGGATGGTGAGATGCCCTCTCCTGATGCTGTTTATATGTTGTTTAGAGGGATTTTCCTGGGGTAAATTTTCCTCGGGGTCTTTCTGGGATGGCAGAGTTTAAGTAGTCATTTTGCTAGGTCAGAAATATGGCTGGGAGTGAGAGCCAAAATAGTCTCCAAAACTGAGTATGTGTGTGCATCAGTATGTGTACTGTAGAGGAAAAGGGGTTCTTAACTTTGCTTTGTCCTTTGGAGTCAGTACAGAGTGAGCTGAGATCAGTAAACCCCAGATTCTAGGCAGTTTTGACAGTAGCCGCGAACGGGATTGCCTCCTGTTTCCCATGTTAAAAAGCCACGTTCCCTAACCTGATCCCCTGACCTCAGCTGTACCGCTCACGGGATTATTGCCTTTTCACAAGGCGACGCTACGACTTCCAGAACCCGTCACGCATGGACCGCAACGTGGAAATGTTCATGACCATCGAGAAGTCCTTGGTGCAGGTACTGCTGGTCAGGGACCTGCCCCCGTCCTCTGCCTTCGCTCAGCAGGAATCCAAACACTCCCCGTAATCTCACTCCGTCTACCTTTTCTCCCCACAGAATAATTGCCTGTCTCGACCAAACATTTTTCTGTGCCCCGAAATTGAACCCAAGCTGCTAGGGAAACTAAAGGACATTATCAAGAGACACCAGGTAAGTGGGTGGGTCAGGAGAGGTTTTGGAAACTCCATGACCCTTTTCCTGATGTTTCCTTTCAATAAACAGCCCTGAGGGGCCATGTCTTCTGCTGCAGAGGTGCCTCTACCCACTTGGAAAATGACTAGACTAGAAGCCTGGGCCACTCTCTCTCTGTCTGCTCCTCCCATTTCCCACACTTGACAGGTTGGGTCACTATTCCCAGAGACTGTCTTGGTCTGGGGGAAAGCTTTCACTTCCGCTGAACTAGAGATGGCCTGAGTTCAGAGAAATGAAATCTTTATTCTTTGGAACTCTAGCATAGCAAGCAGATGTCATTGCTAAAGACATACTGTCAACTTTACAGTTCCCATGTGTAGATTGTTTATTCAGAGAGAGTATCTGTAGCAGTTTTTATTTTATTTTAATATATTTTATTCATTTTTCACAGAGAGGAAGGGAGAGGGACAGAGTTAGAAACATCGATGAGAGAGAAACATCGGGCAGCTGCCTTCTGCACACCCCCTACTGGGATGTGCCTGCAACCAAGGTACATGCCCTTGACCAGAATTGAACCTGGGACCTTTCAGTCCACAGACCAACGCTCTATCCACTGAGCCAAACCGGTTTCGGCTTTTTTTTTTTTTTTTTAATGTACCAGCTTTTAATTATTTGACTTTTCTCCATTATTAGCACAATCCCAGCTAGTTCCCTCCACCATTCAGCGAATGTGTGCTTAGTGGAGAGAGTCACTCACGTTAGTACCATTCTGAGCAAAAAAAATGATTAGGAAGGCAGATCTGGGGTTAAATCTTATTTTGACTTACACAGAAGAGTGACTTAGAGGGGAGTGCATTCACCTCCTTTTTTGTGCCATTCAGGGAACGGTCACTGAGGACAGGAGCAGCGCATCCCACGTTGTGTGTCCAGTCCCAGGGAACCTGGAAGAAGGTGAGGCCTGGCTTTCCTGGGCACCTCTGCGTGGCTGGGCGGCGGGGGACTGCTCAGATCCCATGCGGTGCCTGGCTTCTCTCCTTTCAACCCTAAACCCTCCTACCGTCTTACATCCCACTTACAGGTCCTCTGCTGCAACAGGAGTTGTATTCAGAGTTACTTTTTTGTACCCCATTAGCTTATATCTCTCCCTGCTCTGTCTCTATCCCCAGAGGAATGGGTACGACCGGTCATGAAGAGGGATAAGCAGGTGCTTCTGCACTGGGGCTATTATCCTGACAGGTGAGGATGGCTTGGGACAGGTATGAGCACAAGAACCAGGCTGAGAGGTGCTAGAACATCTAGCAAAGCAACAGGGATATATATATATATATTTTAATATACTTTATTGATTTTTTTACAGAGAGGAAGGGAGAGGGATAGAAAGTCAGAAACATCAATGAGAGAGAAACATCAATCAGCTGCCTCTTGCACTCCCCCTACTGGGATGTGCCCGCAGCCAAGGTACATGCCCTTGACCGGAATCGAACCCGGGACCTTTCAGTCGAAGGCCAACACTCTACCACTGAGCGAAACTGGTTTCGGCACGGGAGGTTGATATTTACTAGACCAGACTTAGGCTACAAGAATTGGGGCTTTACATGCAAAATGGTTATTCCAGTATAATTTTTTATAAGTAAATATTGGAAACAATTGAATTGTTTAATGGTGAGGAAATGTTTCAGCCAATTTACATATCTATATAGTGGGGTATTATACAGCTTTTACTTACATTTAAATGTTTTTATTGATTTTTAGAGAGAGGGAGGGAGAGGGATACGGAGATAGAAACATCGATGAGAGAAACATCATGACTTGGCTGCTTCCTGCATGCCCCCCACCGGGAACTGAGCCCAACTCCTGGGCACGTGCCCTGCCTGGGACTCTAACCCGGGACCTCCTGGTCCACGGGTGGGCACTCAGCCGCCGAGCCACGTAGGTTTAAATTTACGGAAATAACATGGATAATTTGTTAATGAATATTGACTGCAAAAAGTAGGATGTAAAGTAACTCCAGCATCATTGCAATCAGGTTAAAACCAAATTGTACCGAAAAGAGTCACTGGCCTGGCGGGCGTGGCTCCGTGGCTGGCCACCGACCTATGAACCAAGAGGTCACGGTTCGGTTTCCGGTGAGGACACACGCCCGGTCGGGCTCGCCTCCTCCCTTCTCCCATGGAGGCAGCCAGTCGGTGACTCTCTCCCTCTTCCTTCCATTGTGAAATCAATAAATATATATGTATGTATATATACATATATTTATATAGATATATATTTACATATAGATACAGATATAGATCAATAAAAATGTACATATATTTTAAAGTTACTGGGAAAAGCATATATTGAATGTCACAGGTAATTATGTTAGGGTGATCCTTTTTTATTTTTGAAATATTTTGTAATTCTTTTTATTACTTCATAACGAAAAGATCCCAGTATTAACTGGGGGAATAATTATACCAAAATAATAGCCCAACAACAGTGGTTTTTATACGTGGAAAAGGTGTAAGATGCCCACTTTTCCACGCTCTGTCTTGTTGACTCTGCTTCACGATGAACCTCCCTTGGCAGTTACGACACCTGGATCCCAGCCAGTGAAATTGAAGCGTCTGTGGAAGACGCTCCGACTCCCGAGAAGCCTAGGAAGGTGAGCTGCTCTGTTCCCGCACTGCCCCCGAAAACGGCGCCAGCTCCAGACCGCTCTGGAGGGGACGCAGCAGCGTCTGCCCTGAGCCTCCTGACAGGCCCGGCAGAGCTCTGGCTTCCAGGCGTCTTCAGCGCAGTCTGCCTCTGCACTCAGGTTCATGCGAAGTGGATCCTGGACACAGACACCTTCAATGAATGGATGAACGAGGAAGACTATGAAGTCAATGATGACAAAAACCCTGTCTCCCGCCGAAAGAAGATTTCAGCCAAGACCTTGACGGATGAGGTGAAAATTCCTCTTCTTTCTTGGAGCCATTAGCGTAAGTTTTGGAATAAGTATTCTCTGGGGATTATTGACTGACATTTGTCCCAATTCCCCAACCTGCAGGTGAACAGCCCCGATTCAGATCGACGGGACAAGAAGGGGGGGAACTATAAGAAGAGGAAGCGCTCCCCCTCTCCTTCACCAACCCCAGAAGCTAAGAAGAAAAATGCTAAGAAAGGGTATGCCGGTCCCTAGCCTGCCCACCCTCACTGATCTCTCCAAACCTTCCCTTGACCACCCGACCCTGCACCTGCCCCTCTTTGGCTGCCTGGTGGTTAGTTCAGTACCAGCCACTAGTAAACTCGAAGAGAGCTACATCTCCAAATGAGAGCCTGGGCCACTTCCCATTATTCTGAGGTGATTGGTTTCTGTTTTTGCTCAGTTCTGCCCCTTGGGGTTCTCTCCTGCTTCCTGTTCCTTGAACGTTAACTTCCAGGGACTCCTTCTCCAAGGATGACTAGGTTCTCTTTCACTCCCTTTCCTCCCCAGGCCCTCAACCCCTTACACCAAGTCCAAGCGTGGCCACAGAGAGGAGGAGCAGGAAGACCTAACAAAGGACATGGATGAGCCCTCACCGGTCCCCAACGTGGAAGAGGTGACATTGCCCAAAACAGGTATGGGTGGGGCCTAGCTCCTGCCTGCCTGCCTGCCCCGCCCCTACTCTTTCAAACCCCCCTAGTGGCTGATTTCCTAGCCCCAGGGCCCAGGTCTAGAGGTTCTTTCCGCACCGTGGACCCTTATGATCCGTGGTGATGGAAAGAACCTCACATCTATAACTACCAGTAAGTTGTGGGCTGTGCTTTGTGCTTGACAGAAGTTGTCTCCATTTTCTATTTTTTGTTTTTGTTTTTTGATTGATCGATTTTAGAGAGAGAGAAGCATCAATTATTTTCCACTTTTTTATGCATTCACTATTTGTGTTCTGTATGTGCCCTGACCAGGGATCGAACCCACAACATTGGCATATCGGGTCGATGCCTTAACCAACTGAGCAACCCCGTCAGTAAAATATACCTGAGCACAAATTCCATACATGCACTGTTACACCGCTCCTTTTCGAACGTTATGAAACACATGCCGATGTTATCTCAGAATGGGAAAGGGGAGAGGGGAAGATTAAAAGACAAACATAAAGAGAAGTTCTGATGTTCTCTGGCTGAGTTCTCGTGGACCACCCTGCGCATCCGGTGTGGGGACCTCATGTTGGAGACACTGCTCTTCACACTGTCACAGGCTGCGTCCTAGAGGCTGGTCTCAGATGCATTTCAGGAGGAGTAGAGAGAGAGGGGTTCTGGCTCCCACCCCCTAATCCATCAGAGCAGCTCTCCTCTGTCCGCGTTTTCTCTTGAGTTTTTGTGTATGAATTCAGTTGAGGAAAGTGTCCTCTGCTTTCAGAAATGTTTAAGATCTGGCGGAGGGTGGGAAGCGAGGAACCAAACAACTTGAATGCATTTATGCAGAACCCGTGGCTGCAGACAATAGGGTGGTGAAGGCCTGGGGCGGGGGGGGGGGGGGGGGGGGGGGGGGCTGGAAGAGGTCAGTGGGGGGAGAAAGGGGACCATATGGAATACTTTCAACAATAAAGATTTTGTTTTAAAGCAAAGAAAAAGTAATATTTAAGATCCAGCCGTTCTCTGTAGAGTGATTTGGTCGGTCTGCCTCACGTCATTCCGAGCTCACAGCCTGCAGGCGGCTCATTCGGCTGAGTTTGGCTCATGCACTGAGGGCCACCGGCTCAGCTCCTTGTCGGGCGCACCGGACTGGGAGCTTGATCCCCAGCTGATTCTGTGCTCTCACATTGATGTTTTTCTCTCCCTCTCCCTTCCTCTCTCTCTCTAAAATCAATAAAGAATTTTTTTTTTTTAAAAAAGAACTTACACGTAGGTGGATATAAGGGCCTGAAAGACAAATGATACATGAATACCCATTGAATAGAAAATGCTTTATAGAAAAAAGTTGAATGAATGTTTGATTGGGAAGAGGGTAAAATGACAAGTGAGTTTCAAAACCTAGACTGATTGTGGCTGAAGGAAGTTATTGCAGTTTGTGATCAGAAGGAGAACGTTTTTGGTAAATGAGATCTTTAGAACATAGCAGCAGAGAGTGAGGGCCTGGTGGGGGGCCTGTCTGATGAAGTGCTCTCTCCTGCCAGTCAACACTAAGAAGGACTCGGAGTCAGCCCCAGTCAAAGGAGGCACCATGACTGACTTGGGTAAGATGGGGAGCCTTGGGAGGCAGCTGTCACTTCCCCCAAGCCTGCCGGGGCTTCTCAGGAAGCGGGACTCTTCTTGGCCCCCCAGGAGGCTTTCAGGCGTCTGTCTTGCTCTCTTTCAGATGAGCAGGAGGATGAAAGCATGGAGACCACGGGCAAGGTGGAGCCACTTTAGAGGGGCCCGTCCTCTGTGTGATTCTGATTTGTGATGATCAAGTTCCCTCTGCCCAGAACTCCCCCCCGTGGACGAAGTCTACCTGTTGCTCAGAACTGACCCCATTCCAGTCCTGGGGCCCATCCCATCTTCAGTGCCCACATTCCTGGGGTGTGGGAGAAGCAGGGGGTTGCTAGGGGCAAGATGAGAATGCTGAGTGTCCAGCAGCCTCCATGTTCATAGGATGAGGATGAAAACAGTACGGGGAACAAGGGGGAGCAGACCAAGAACCCGGACCTGCACGAGGACAATGTGACTGAACAGACCCACCACATCATCATTCCCAGCTACGCAGCCTGGTTTGATTATAACAGGTATTGTTGCTCCAGCTGCTCTCTAAACCCTTTTCTCCCTGCCTTCCTTCTCCTGCCGCTAAATAAGTTATTCCTCGGTCAGCTAGGCCGGGGTACACTTCCGTTTTAGGGGAGCCCTGGGAGGAAGTTCTCCCCAAGCATCTGATTCCTTCCTGCTGTCTCCATCTGTCTGCCTGCCTCACCTTCGAGGCTTTTCCCCTCTCTGGGGCTCCGTCGCTCCCCTCGTGCCTTCTGACTGCGCTGGCTTCTCTTGCAGTGTCCATGCCATCGAGCGGCGGGCTCTCCCCGAGTTCTTCAACGGCAAGAACAAGTCCAAGACTCCAGAAATGTAAGGACATCTCGGCTCATGAACCTCTTTCTCTCTCCCTGTCCCCATTCACTCTTCCTGACCCAGCAACATTCTGTTTAGCAACCATTTCTCGAGTTTTTCCGTGAGCCAGGCACTGTGCAAGGCTCACCCAGACATGACCGCTGCCCGGCCCGGCTCTGCCCACGCAGCGTGCTCGCTGGGACTTTCCCAGTGGCCGCATCAGCCTGCTCTTGTGTGCAAAACAACCGCCTGCTCCAGCTCCCCCATTGCTTCTAACAGGGCACAGAGCCTTTCAACCCACAGTCACTGATGTCCAAAATGCAAACCTCCCCAGCATAGCTTTGACTAAGTGTCAGGGGTGTTACCAGGCTGGTCCCTAAGAGTAGGTTTTGATAGATAAACTAGAGGGAAAACTTAAGACCCACGTCTGTGAATTAAGGGATGGAAGGCTTTCTGGGGAGAAGTGTTAGGTCAGGTGTGGGCTTGGGGCTCAAAAGTCCTCACCTCCTTCAGGGTGTTGCCTCGGGCCACATTTGCTTGGCTTTGGCAAGCTTCTCTGGTTAGAGATGCTCCAGGCTCACTGTGATGCTGAGACGGTGAGCCTGAGCTGAGCCAAGGTGCCCTGAGAACCCAGCGGCTTGCTTCCCAGCTGTCCCTCCGCTTCTTCCTGCAGCTGGTCTGCGCCGCTCCTCTTCCGGGCCAGCGTGTGTGGAGAAGCCTCGCTCTCGTGGGGGGGGGGGAGTAATGACCAGGTGACGTGTGATCAACATGATTTACAGGCAGGTTCGGAACTAGAGCTGTTCCACACTTTGCCCTCTTTTTTTTTTTTTTTAATATATTTTATTGACTTTTTACAGAGCGAAGGGAGAGGGATAGAAAGTTAGAAACATCGATGAGAGAGAAACATCCATCAGCTGCCTCCTGCACACACACTCCCTACTGGGGATGTGCCCGCAGCCAAGGTACATGCCCTTGACTGGAATCGAACCTGGGACCTTTCAATCTGCAGGCCGACGCTCCATCCACTGAGCCAAACCAGCTAGGGCTCTTTTTTTTTTTTTTAAATAATTTTATGTGTTTTTTTTTTTTATCTGGAGGGAAATCAAATTCACCAGGAAGAGAGAATCATAGGTTTTTAGATCTGGAAGAAGGCTTATAAGATACATAGTTCTCATCACATTAAAAACTAACAACCTTGAGGCCTTTCAAGATGATGTGACTGGCAAACGAAGGACACAATGCTGTGTTTTTGGTGGCGAAGCAGTATTTGACATCATGTATCCGGGCTTACACTTTGCACTTTTGGCATAAAATAGTAAATGATGATGGTTGACTACCTTTATTGAGAGCTTACTGTTTCCCAGGCACAATCCTACAGACACTGACTAATCTCCACATCAGCTTTAGAGGAAGGTTATCATCTCCACTTAACTGATCAAGAAACTGAGGTTTAGAGAGGTTAAGTTATGTGCTTAAAGCCAGACAGCTAGTAAGTAGTGAAACCGAGATCTGACTCCTTTAGTCTGGGTCTCAAACTTTACACTATCCTATACAACTATCTATGATTTTTCAGGCTGTGCTAGACCTTCACAGACTTTCCTAAGCTTCAACAAGACACTTCACTTTATAGATGGGGAAACTGAGAGGCAAAAATTTAAGTGTCTTGCCCGCGGCCATCATGGTAGAACTGGGATTTTAGCTTTTCCATATTCAAAACATATTCTTTGCTGACTAGTAGGTGCATGGATTTGGACCTCCCTCTGCCATATGCATTTGGAAATAAGGACTTCTTGTTTTACCTTTTGATTCCTTAAAAGTTGGGTGAATCACCTTCAAGGACAGCCAAGGACATAATTTCCTTAATTAAAACCCCACCAAGGAAAACGCCAGCACCGCTTGAGCCCCTGATGTCTAGCACATGGTAGCCCCATGTTGTTTATGAGTCAGATTGTCAACCCCTTTCACCTTGGTCACACAGGAGGAGTCGTTGGCTCCTTTATCACTTTCCTGCCCTTCAGCCGGCAACAGACATTTACTTTCTGCCCCTTGTTCTCTCGCCTTCTAAGCTACCTGGCCTATCGAAACTTCATGATTGACACTTACCGGCTGAACCCCCAGGAGTATCTCACCTCTACCGCCTGCCGCAGGAACCTGGCGGGGGATGTCTGTGCCATCATGAGGTGGGTTTGCAGCTGAGAGGAAGGGCTGTGTCAGGAGGTCTGCCCACCCATGTCTCTGGGCAGAAATAGAGATGCCAGCAAGGAACATAGGGGAATGAGCAGGAAAACACACCTCTAGAGGGAGGTGGAGTGAGTGAGGTTCAGGTTCGGGTGGGAGTGACTTGAGGGAATGCAGAGGTACCCCTTGAAGTGTGGAAGAAAGGAGAGAGTCCTGTTTCGATTTTACTGGCTGTCCAAGAGATGTTGAACAGATGGATGAACATGAAGAGAGGTCCTGACTGGAGATGTAGACTTGGCTTTTATTTATTTATTTTTTTAATATATTTTTATTGATTTCAGAAAGGAAGGAAGAGGGAGAGAGAGAAACCTCAATGATGGGAGAGAATCATGGATTGGCTGCCTCCTGCATGCCCCCACTGGGGATGAGCCTGCAACCTGGGCATGTGCCCTTGACCGGAATTGAACCTGGGACCCTTTAGTCCACAGGCCAGTGGTCTATCCACTGAGCAAACCAGCTAGGGCTAGACTTGGCATTTAGGTGGTGGGAGGAGAGATTTCCCGGGAAGGAGAATGAGCAGAAAGAAGAGGGCGGGAGAGGGAGCTTTAGGCCACCTCTACCCTCGGCTCTCCTCATGCAGCTTTCTGGTGCCCGGGACTCTGTTTCTGTCTCCCCTCCCAGGGTCCACGCCTTCCTAGAGCAGTGGGGTCTTATAAACTACCAGGTGGATGCTGAGAGTCGACCAACCCCAATGGGACCTCCACCCACCTCTCACTTCCACGTCTTGGCGGACACGCCCTCGGGGCTGGTGCCTCTGCAGCCCAAGACCCCACAGGTAGGGTGAGGGGCTGTAGGGATGGGGGGAGGTGCGTAATATTGGGCTTCTTTGGACTTTTCTTTTTCTGGTTTTTTAGGGTAATGGTTCAGGGGTATTCTGAGGCTTCTTCCTTTTCCATGGGATGCACAGGGCGATAGGAATCATCCCCAGGTGTTTAGTAACCTCTCTCAGCCTCTGTACCTAAGACTGCGAGGACTTGCTGAGGGAGAAGAGATGTTCCTTGTCCTCAGGGAGCAGACAGACTAGTGTAGGGGACGGAACAGATAGAGAAAAAAAGGCTTAAAATTCAGCTGCATGAAATTTTTTAGCTTTGTCATGCTTCCAACATTTTTTCATTTTTGACTCATAATTATTATCACTTCCATTTTTCCACTTCCATTTCATACATTACAAAAATTAAGAGGAGAAATGTTATGTGGCTTGCCCAAGGTCACTGAGTACTAAATCTAGAACTAGAACCTAATTGTCCAGCTCCTAAGAAAATCTGTTAAGACATATGTGAATACAAGTGGATATCATGCCAACTACAGACCTAATTAGCCGTTAAGGGAACATGGAGCAGTGGCATGAATGCCCAGAGCTGCGGACCACCCAGGATTGGCCTTGAGGCCTCTAGGGCCTTGGCCTGGTGCTCCCTGCCCAGCCTCCATGACGTCAAGCTCTGTCCCCCAGGGCCGCCAGGTTGATGCTGATACCAAGGCTGGGCGCAAGGGCAAAGAGCTGGATGACCTGGTGCCAGAGACCGCTAAGGGCAAGCCAGAGCTGGTAGGTGGGGTGTAGACCCTGCTGGGCCTCTTATTTGCCCCTTTATTTGGGGGCCCCTGCCCGGGAAGGAGAGATGAGAACAGAGGAGCTACAGCAGTGAGGGAGGAAGTCCGCCCAGGGGTGTCCCTGACTTTGGGAAGAAAGCTCCTTCTGTCTGTTTCTATATCTATCTGTCTATCTGTCTGTCTATCTATAATCTATCTATCTATCATGTATCTATCTATCTATCATGTATCTATCAATCTATCATCTATCTATCTATCTAATCTATCATCTATCTATCTACCTATCTATCATCTATCTATCTAATCTATCTATCATCTATCTATCTTTCTGTCTCTATCTTTCTCTCTCTGCCCCTGGCTCTTGGTGGTCATTTGCACTCACCTCTCTCTCTCCCTCCACAAATAGCAGACCTCTGCTTCCCAGCAAATGCTCAACTTCCCTGACAAAGGCAAAGAGAAGCCGACAGACATGCAGAACTTCGGGCTGCGCACAGACATGTATACAAAGAAGAACGTTCCCCCCAAGGTACGGAGGTGCGGTGGCTCCGGGCCTGGCACCCTCACTCCCCAGAGGGCGAGGCCTCTCTGGCTGACGCCGTCTGTCCCTGCAGAGCAAAGCTGCGGCCAGCGCCACGCGAGAGTGGACGGAGCAGGAGACGCTGCTGCTGCTGGAGGTAACGGGGGCGAGGAAAGGAGGCTGCGCAGCAGAAGTGGCGGTGCCTGCACTCTTGTGAGCGGGGCGCTCGAGCTCGCCCTGTCTCTCCCGAGGCCTGTCGCACCTGCCCTAGGCAGCAGCTCCAGGCCCGAGATTTGGGCCATGTCCTTCTTAGTGCTACTTGGAAGTTCCTTTTGGACCCAGCAGAGTACACAAATACCACACGCAGAGGGCTTGGAAGCCAGCTCTCTTCAGTAAGCTGGGGGAGCTGGTCTTCGAGGAAAGTGCTGAGTGTCTCCACCACCACCAGGCTCTGGAGATGTACAAAGACGACTGGAACAAAGTGTCCGAGCACGTGGGGAGCCGCACGCAGGATGAGTGCATCTTGCATTTTCTTCGTCTTCCCATCGAAGACCCGTACCTGGAGGACTCGGAGGCCTCCCTGGGCCCCCTGGCCTACCAGCCCGTCCCCTTCAGTCAGTCCGGCAACCCCGTCATGAGCACTGTCGCCTTCCTGGCCTCCGTCGTGGACCCGCGAGTCGCCTCTGCTGCTGCAAAGTCGGCTTTAGGTAACGTGGAGGCCCTGGCCTTCTGAGTTCGCGGTTTTGTTTGTCTGTTTAAATGTACTTTTGTTGGTTTTAGAGAGGAAAGGAGAGGGAGAAAGAGAGAATCATCAGTGAGGAGAGTTTCATTGATCGGCTGCCTGCTTCACGCCCTCAGCTGGGGATCGAGCCCACAACCGGGCATGTGCCCTGACCAGGATTGAACCCTGACCTTCTGGTTTATAAGTTGATGCTCAGCCACTGAGCCACACCAGCCTGGCTTAGTTTCTGTTTGAAGGACTGCTCAGACCTTGCGACCCTCTGAAGTATGCCTGCCGCGTCGGCCTTGTCTTCTGTCGGCGTCCGCTCTGCCACCTGTCTGGCTCCACGCTGGCCTGGACGGAGAGGGGGTTTCACCGGGGTGGCCGGGCCGCCCACCCCACTCGGTCCCCGTTCTCTCTGGGTCTTGCAGAGGAGTTCTCTAAAATGAAGGAAGAGGTGCCCACAGCCTTGGTGGAGGCCCATGTTCGGAAAGTGGAGGAAGCAGCCAAAGTGACAGGCAAGGCGGACCCAGCCTTCGGTCTGGAAAGTAGTGGTATTGCCGGGACCACCTCGGATGAGCCTGAGCGGATTGGTAAGGCTGGCACGCTCCCAGCTTTCTCCCCTTCCCCCTGGCTTCCCTGTGCCATCCCTGATTCGGCTGGCCTCAGAGCACAAGACGAATGGGAGATTGGTGGGGGGTTGTTTTCCCCAGGACGTTACCTTAGGGACCGTGGCTCCCTGTTGACCCTCTCACTAAGATTTTGGCTGGGAGAGGGGGCTGTGGGACAGTGCTGCAGAGGCGGCCTCTGTGTCAGCCACCTCCCGTTTCCTCTCCCCGCACAGAGGAGAGCGGGCCTGACGAGGCGCGGGCGGAGGGCCAGGCTGCGGAGGAGAAGAAGGAGCCCAAGGTACAGCTGGGTTGACCGTGCTGGGGAGCCGGGGGTGGGGTGGCAGCATGGGGGTGACCACCAAGAGCAAGAGATGGCTTCTCCTGGAGCCACACTGCCCCCCAAGTGAGAGGGGTAAATTCATTTCCCAGTCCAGACCCCGTGTGAGAGCCGGTCACCCTGATAGCCTGTACTCTTCTTTCCCTGGGCGTTCAGGAACCCCGAGAAGGAGTTGGGGCTGTGGAGGAAGAAGCAAAAGAGAAGACTAGCGAGGCTCCCAAGAAAGATGAAGAGAAAGGGAAAGAAGGCGACAGCGAGAAGGAGTCCGAGAAGAGTGATGGGGACCCCACCGGTGAGCCCCCCAGCAGGGCGGTGAAGGTCGGGAGAGAGAAGGAAGGCCTTAGGGACTAACAGCCCTGTTCCTGGCCCAGCTGACCCTGAGAAGGACAAGGAGCCAAAGGAGGGGCAGGAGGAAGGGCTGAAGGAAGTGGTGGAGCCGGAGGGGGAAAGGAAGACCAAGGTGGAGAGGGACATCGGCGAGGGCAATCTCTCCACCGCTGCCGCTGCCGCGCTGGCCGCCGCCGCCGTGAAGGCCAAGGTGAGGCCCCGAAAACCCTCCTCTGACCTCACTCACCTGCAGGAAATCCTTCCTTATCCCTTGAATAATGATGCCCGTTTCCTTTTTCTTTTGATCCTGAGAGGGAGGGTTGGTCATCACTGTTCTAAGTTTTTCTAAGCTTTGATTATTTAATTAGAGGCCTGATGGGGTCCCCCGGCTTGGCCTGCACTCTCTCGCACTCTGGGGCTCCTAACCGGTTGGACTGCCAGCTAGGGCCCGATCTCTGCAGGCCGGGCCGAGAGAGCCCACTGGTGCACGAGTCTGTGCACTGGATCTTTGGTTAATTTCTTCCTGCACTTCCCCTCCCCCTTCCCTGTGAGATTCATCAGGCCGTTCTGTTTCCATCAGCCCCTGGTGGTCATTGCGCGTCATAGCTACCGGTCAAATAGTCAAATGGTTGCTTAGGTTTTTATATATATAGATTATTTGACCTTGTCTTATCCTTTGCTAACCTTGATTTTTCTTCATGTTCTTTTAAAAATATCAAGCCTGTTTTACTCTGGGCTGTGACCACAGCAAGTTGTTTCCTAAAACATGGCACCTTCCTCTGTTCCGGAGCGTCTTCCACTGGGTCTTCCCACTGACGTGCTTCCTCCCCTCCTTCCCTAGCACTTGGCTGCTGTTGAGGAGCGGAAAATCAAATCCCTGGTGGCCCTGCTAGTGGAGACCCAGATGAAGAAGTTGGAGATCAAACTCCGGCACTTTGAGGAGCTGGAGACGATCATGGACCGGGAGCGGGAAGCAGTGAGTGACGTTCCCTGGGGGCTCAGCAGAGCCCAGGGGCCCCCCCTGGATGCCGGGTTGTGCCTCAGTTGAGGACAGGGCAGCGGGGAGAGGAGAGCAGCAGAGCAGAAAGCCTGAGACGGACAGGAGTGGAGCAGCCCCGCCAGGGTGGGGGGCCGGCCCCGGTGAAGGCCAAGCGGCCCAGGGTGCAGCCTGGAGGCTGCGGGGCCGCTCGGTGCCAGCTCCTCCCGGCAGAGACTCCTCGGTTCGGAGCAGCAGCTCCAGGGCCCTGAACAGTGTCGGCCCATAGTAAACTCTCAATGAGTATTTGTTGAGGGACTGAACAAATTTAAGGCATAATGAGAGAGTAGAGGCTTCAGATTCAGGAGGTGAACGTGAAAAGGGGAGGGGATAGGGAAGCGAGGGACCACCTTGTCTTTGAGAAGTTGTAAAAAGAAAGGAGAGCCCTGGCCCGTTTGGCTCATTGGATAGAGCGTCGGTCCCGGGTTCAGCTCTAGTCAAGGCATGTGCCAAGGCTCAGCCCGCAGGAGGCAGCCAATCAGTGACTGACTCTCATCATTGACGGTCCTCTCTCCCTCCCTTTCTCTCTGAAATAAATAAAAAGATTTTTTTAAAAAAAGAAAGAAAGAGAAGACAGGGCCCCTGCCCTCAGAACTTACAGTTTAATTAGAGTCAAATATACAAGGTATGGAGACATCAAAAAACAGTTAATGCTTAAAGTACCTGACAAATTCAAATTAAGAGATTTCAAATCAAGTATATAGGTCCTGAGGTGATAACAGAATCAAGGCCAAAAGCTCAGAGGTAGTGAATTGATCTGAGATGGCTCCCTAAGAATGATGAATTTTTAAGGAAGAAAAGAACATGGATTGACAGGAGGATTGGAAAGGTTTTCCAAATTTATGACAAGTGAAAAGCTCTGGAGCTGAAATCAGCAAGGGCTCTTCCCCAGATTCACACCAGTGCGATGGGAAGCTGTGGGCAGCGAGAAATGGGGAAGGGGGAGGGGACGCTGCAGCACTGATTTAGTTTTGATGCGGGGGACACCGGAACGAGGCTGGGTTTGTCAGAACATAAGCAGGGGAGGGTGTTTGTGTTGGGGTCTCTGAACACGGGTGACAGCACTCAATTGGCACCGGCAGCTGGAGTATCAGAGGCAGCAGCTCCTGGCCGACAGGCAAGCCTTCCACATGGAGCAGCTCAAGTATGCGGAGATGAGGGCTCGGCAGCAGCACTTCCAGCAAATGCACCAGCAGCAGCAGCAGCCACCACCAGCCCTGCCCCCAGGCTCCCAGCCCGTCCCACCTGCAGGCGCTGCGGGGCCACCCACAGTCCATGGCTTGGCTATGGCTCCGGCCTCTGTGGCCCCTGCTCCTGCTAGCAGTGGGGTTCCTCCTGGAAGCTTGGGCCCCTCTGAACAGATTGGGCAGACAGGGTCAACTGTGGGGCCACAGCAGCAACAACCAGCCGGAGCTCCCCAACCGGGGGCAGTCCCACCAGGGGTGCCGCCCCCTGGACCCCATGGTAAGTGGTGGGTTCTTGAACTCTTGCTGACCGGAGCGATCCAGGTGAGCACCCAGGTCCCCTGGGAGGGGACACGAGGTGGGAGTGGAGATAGAACTGGCCTTGCTTTCTACTGCTGGGCCCCTAAGCCAGCAGCACCTCTCCCCAAACCCAGATCTTTGGTTTTGCTCCAGGGATTTCCCACTAATTCTAGTGTCGGGAAAAGGGAAGATGGTGCCTAGGAGTGGCTAGGTCACCCTCCCTATAAAAGTGAGTTGATGAGAGAGATTTTCTGTCTCTGATCATCTGGATCTCCTCTATTCCCAGGCCCCTCACCGTTCCCCAACCAACCAACTCCTCCCTCACTGATGCCAGGGGCAGTGCCAGGCAGCGGGCACACAGGCGTGGCGGGTAATGCTCCTTTGGGTTTGCCTTTTGGCATGCCGCCTCCTCCTGCTCCATCCATCATCCCATTTGGCAGCCTAGCCGACTCCATCAGTGTTAACCTTCCCCCCCCTCCTAACCTGCATGGGCATCACCACCATCTCCCGTTCGCCCCGGGCACTCTCCCCCCACCTAACCTGCCTGTGTCCATGGCGAACCCTCTGCATCCTAACCTGCCGGCGACCTCCACCGCGCCGTCTTCCCTGCCGCTCGGGCCGGCGCTCCGATCCGCCGCAGCCCAGAGCCCTGCCATTGTGGCGGCCGTTCAGGGCAGCCTCCTGCCCAGTGCCGGCCCGCTGCCAGGTGAGAGGGCCTGGAGGGGAGAAGGGTGCGCGGGGGGGGGGGGGGGGTCCGCGTGGGGAGAGGAGGGCGTGGGGAAGGGCCAGGGGCTCTCCGAGCGCTCTGGCGGTTAGAACACAGGAGGAAGGGCCTCTCTGGCTGTCCCCACATTCCCCAGCCTGGCCGTGCCACCTCGGGGATGACGTTGGGGCCTTCCACTGGTGGGCCACGGAGGAGTCCTGTGGCACAGAGCATCTCCGCTGTAAACTTGAAAAGCAGCTACCTGATTGCATGATGATTGGCACCCCCTTTGCTTGTCCCCGTCATGCTCAGATGCCCCATTTAGGGTTCCCTGGGGGGCAGGAGGAGGATTTCAGGTCTGTCGCTTTTCCAAGTGTGAGGTGGGAGAGGCTGTTGGGAAAGGAAGTTGTATATTGTGGGGACCTCATTCATCGACCCACCCATTGCACGCCTTGCCCAGTTCTGTTTGTCCGTGGAGCCCTCTCTCTGGCTCACCCTCGCTGATTCATCTTCCCTTTCTCCACAGACCCAGGCACCCCCCTGCCTCCAGACCCCACAGCCCCGAGCCCAGGCACGGTCACCCCTGTGCCACCTCCACAGTGAGGAGCCAGCCAGACATCTCTGCCCTCACCCCCATGAAGATCAGGTTCCAGGAACAGCCCTCCCCCACCACTGGACTCTTGCCCAGCTGGAGAGTTCATCACTACGTAAGGAAAGCACTTCCTGCCCCTCCACCGCCCCCACCAAAGCCCCTGTCAGGGGCTTGCGTTTTTATATCGGATTATTCAAGGACTCCAGTTTAAAAGATCTCTCTAATGTCTGGGAGGAAGGATAGGATGGGGATGTGCCCTCAAAAGGAAGGACTGGGGGAAGGTGTTTATACAAGGTTCTAATTAATCACTTCTAAGGGTACACCCCCTCAAAACGACTGCATTTTTTATGGATGAAAAAAATTAAGCCCTTTTAAAGGAAATAGATCTTTTTTTTTTTTTTAAGCTGCATTGGAGCTCCCTCCATCCATTTAAAAAAATCCAACTTTTACATTTCTTGGAGGAGGGAGGTGACCATTTTAGAAAAGGATAATTAACATCTGGAGAGAGCTCTGGGATAAAATAGGGTGCAGACCCTGTCTCCTCCAGCCCCTCAGTAGTAACTAAGTCAACTCAGAACCCCTCAGCCACCCCACCCGTTTATCCCTGCTAATCTCTCCTGTGCTTCCTCAGTGTTGCTGTTTTAGGCCACCCCACCCCAGCCAATGGCCCATTTCCCTCTGAATGTCAGTTTTTGTGTTTTCAAGTCAGCGATGTAGTTGATGTCAGCGTATGTGTATTGGGTGGGGAAAGCTATTCCTGTGGTAGATATAGAGGAAGACAGGGCATTCGGGGCTCTTCTTCTTCCCTGGGCTTTCTCAGTGGACTCCTAGAAGACATGGAGAGGGCAGCTAGAAGATGGAAAGTTGTGAAACCTGAAATTTTCAAAAAGCACTTAAGCACCTCTTTCTTATGACTCAGTGGATCATCCCCATAACCTCTTCCTTCCTCTACCAAGACCATCAGAACCTTGACTGGTAGCTAGGGTTTCCCTGGGATTTGGAGACAGTGGGGGCAGGGGGACCCAACCTAGGTTAGTGCTGACCCCCAGCTTACAGCTCAGCTCAGCTCCCCGATTCCAGTGCCTCACAGACCAGCGCTCCCTCTTCATCCCCATGTGCAGGCAGATGTGACTCCAGGCTCCCCAGCCCCCAGTCCCGCCCACCAGGCCCTTGTTCCTGTTCCCATGTTTCTTCTCTGTGTCTTGGTACCTTCCTTCTGTTCAACAGTTTTCTGTAAATTTTCTCCTTTTTTCTTTCTTTTTCTTTTTTATAAATTAATTTGCTTTCAGTTTTATCTTGTGGATGCCTTGTGTTCTGGCCTGTGGCTGTCAGGTAGTGGGGTCGGCTGGGGCGTCACTGCTGGAGTTCTTCCCTGGGGCGCGGTTCGCTCAGCAGGAGGCACTGGGCCCAGCCGGGCCTCCCGCAGCCAAAGGCAGCTCGGCTCGGCTGTCAGGGCTGGGCTCGGATGCAGGGGCTGGGCAAGGCCCTCACCTGCCCTCAAAATAGCTGTTTAAGGCTTGGAAGGACATCCTCAGCCAGATCTTGTTTATTTACCTTTCAGAAGTAGTGGTTTCATTTCTTCCCTTATTAGGCAGGGAGAAGGCAGTCACCTCGCCTCCTTGTGTTGCTTTTGGCCCCTGGCCCTGCTGGGCGACAGGCTCCGGCAGCGCCAATGTGGCCTGGCTTTAGCCCAGGAAACAGTCTCCAGGTTCCCCCACCAAAGGTCCGCAGTGCTTGTATTTAAGGAGCTGGAGTGCTGGGGAGGACTTGGTCTGATGTGGGCTGGGGCCCTACAGATTTATGTCTTTCCTCCTCCCCCAAGGGGTGGCCTTTGTAGCAGCACTGAATGTGGTCAGCGTTTCCTCAGCGAGGCACAGGGCTCCCAGAGCTCTTCTCCAGCCCTGACCCATTGATCCTGAACTGTCTCTCCCCTTCGCCCTGCTCAGGAAGGAAAGCAGAACCGCATTTAGGGCACAGAAAACGTGTTTATTTGGTGGATGCTGCTGGCAAACATCATCCAAGAGATACAAGCTGGGGAAAGTGCTGTGACAGAATCAGGAAGCCTTCAGGCTGACACAGTCTCACACAGGGGAAGGCACAGGCTCTGGGACACTGGAATGTCTTCCTTCAGCCATTCAACACCATCCGGACGAGCTCTGTGGAATGGAGAGAGTATAAACCAGGGGGCAGGGCTCAGGGGAGGGACCACCGGGGACCAGGAGACCAGTTAAGACCACAAAGGTGGCAGATAAGAAGGAACGTGCCTGCAGCAACCAACCTTGGGGTCAGTTTGCAGAGGAGTCACCTTGAGTCTGACCAGTTCTCTAGGCCCCCAGCTCCCCCCCACCAGCTGTTAGTTCCCCACCCACCCTGAGCAGCAAGAACACAGCAGAGGCAGAAAAGTTCTTAACTACACCTAAAGCTACTGTCAGCCACTGCAGGAGAAGACGAGTTTTGGGTTAGGGTACCTCCAAGCTGCCCAGCAGAAGGAAGGGGAAGAACTGTTCAGCTACAGCAGAACAATGGGGCAGGCAACCCACCCCTCTATGCCAACCACCGCTGCTCCAGGGCCAAAGGATCACCCTAAAGCAAGATGGGACAGGTGTCAGGGTTCCCAGGCACCAGCACCAAGGCCCTAGAAGTAAAACTTCAGAGCCCATTTTAGGAGAGGAGGTACCATACCCCCAGGCTGTCTTCCTCTTTGAGAACCCTCCCTCCCCGTCAGCTCCATGCAGAAACATGCCAGAGGTCAGATGGTAGTAGGGGTAGGGCAGGGGCCAGAGAGCAGAGGTGGGGAAGAGAAACACTGGGGGGATCAACTAGAGAAGGGGAGGCTGAGAGGAGCCGTACCCGCCCCACGGGCCCGTCACCCCGACAGGATATGCCTCACAAATGCTGCAGGAAGGAAGAGACATTAATGGTGAAGACAAGACACACACATGGGGTGAAGGGGTCAGGCAGTGGGGACATAGACATTCCATTTATTTTACTTCCCATTCCTTCCCCGCCCTTTACATCACATTGCCCCCTCCTTTCCTGTCGTATACCCCTGGCCTCCCTCCTGGGCTGGGCAGGGCCCTGCCTCTTGCCTGGCACCTTTTGGAGCCCAAGTCCAGGGACAAGGAAACCCCAAACTGTACCTGACCTGCCCCATACGGCTGCTTCCTCCAATTTGTTCCTCACCTTCATAGTTGATACAACCATTGCTGTCCTCATGCCCTGCCACCAGCATCTCTACTTCCTCCTCTGTCATCTTCTCCCCTGCGGAGGGAAAGGAAGCATTGTGGGAGCTGTGACAGGTGAAGTCTGTCAGGTGGCACCTCAGCTCGAGGAGAAGGGGCAGAGCCTCACCCAGTGTGACGAGAACATGCCGGATCTCGGCGCCCATGACAGTGCCGTTCCCCTCCTTGTCAAACACCCTAAGGCCTTCGACATAGTCCTCATAGGTGCCCTGGTCCTTGTTCTTGGCCACCGTCTGCAGCATGGGCAGGAAGTGCTCAAAGTCCAGCACCTTCACATTCATCTCTGCCATAAAGGAGGCAGAAGGAAAGTCACACAAGTTCTCAGAACCGAGGGGGTCACAGAAATCACAACCAAACAGACTGCTCCCACTCAAAGCAGAGGCAATACATGGGATTTGCTAGTTGAGACAAGACCTGCTTGAGTTTGGGGCCTACAGAGACAAAGGAGGCGCTTCGCAGAAGGACTGGGCCCACCACCACACTGAGTTGTTCTTGAGGATCCTCACCATCACTCTTGGGGTTCCCCAGGACTTTGAGCACCTCGGCGTTGGTGGGGTTCTGGCCCAGGGCCCGCATCACGTCCCCACACTGGCTGTACAGGATCTTGCCATCCCCTGTTCGGTCAAACAGCTGGAAGGCCTCCTTGAACTCTGAGGATTCAGATAAACATCAGCACTGGGCATATGGGGGATAAACCAAGCCCTCATGGTGTCCATTGCCCATTCAACTTTAATCATGCTAAGGAAACTGGATATTTACCCCCCACTGTACACCCAAGTCCGCTAAGAGGGTCGGACCCAGTGTCCTTTACTCCCAACTCGGGTATCCCACTGAAGACAGCCTTGCCCCTAGGCATGGAGTAGTCACACCCATTCACACACCCCTGGGCCGGCCGCCGGCCTCCTCACTGCGCCGGGGCAGGAATGTGCCACCGCCCAGTCTGGGTCCTGTCCTTATAAGGAAGTGGGAGCAGCAGCCCGGGGCTGGGGTCACCCCGGCCGGCCGCTCAGCGAGCTCCCCTGCCCCCATTTTCACAAAACAGCAGGTCACTGATTCTCAGTCCTCACAGTCCCAAGCGGGGAAGGGGGAGAATTGTCACAGGAGAGAAGAGGCACAAGAAGCTGGTTAAGGTCGGAGGCGCACAGGCAGCTTCAGACACCCTCCCACCCCCCGCACGGCAGGCAGTCGGCGGCCAGGTTGTTTCCCATGCCCACACCTCCTAAACTCACCCAGTGCTTGGGGCTCAGATCTGGAGTGGAAGGAGAGGGAGGAAGAAGGTGAGAAGAGAAAATGGAGGCTCCAGAGGAGGGAGAGGAAATCCAGGAGGAACCCCGGGAGGCGCTGAGATGACAGGTTGGGGGCAGGAGCTAGAGGTGTCCCCCTTAGCGTGACCTCAGGGGGGGTCGTTACCTACCCGCGGTCTGGTCCTCGGTGAAGTCGCACTGCTCGGAGAAAGGGCAGCGGTCAGCAGCTGAACGCCATCCCCCAAGCTTCCAGCCCAGGCCCACCCACGGCCACAAACTCCGGTCCCGCGCCGGGGACCCGTTCGCTCCCCAGCAGGACAAGACCCCAGACTTTCCAGCCCTGCCTCCAATCTTCCAGGCCCTCGGGCTCCCCTTGCCCCCTACCTCGGCCTCCTCCGCGCCCCCTGCCCCCAACTTCCCGCCTCTCGCCCCGAACCCCGCTCCTCCTCCCAGGCCCGGGCCCCACCATCTTGGCTGCCGAGCTCTGCGGGACCCGTTCCTGCAGTAATGGCTCCGGCTCCCGGCCCAGCCCTAGTCTTCGAACGTCCCGATGACGTCACCCAGCGGACCGGCCAATAGGGTTCCCGGCCAGGGCTTATGCAGATGAGCTGCTGCATTAGTAATGAGGCGGGCGGGGCCGCCGCCGCCCCTTCCTCCGGAGCCCCACCTGGGACCCAGAAAGCGCGCCGGGATCTGCTGTTCGGAGCAGCGGGCAGAAGAGGAGGACGGATGGGGGAGAGGAGCCCCGCGCCCCTCCCTCCCGCCCCATGTCTGAAGAAAGCAGCAGTCGGAGGCGAAGGGAGGAACCGTCTCTTTATTTTGAAACAACAGGAGGCCTCCTAGTGGTAGGAACATGCTTCCGCCTGCGGGAGGCCCGGTGTCCGACCCGACGGCATCTGCGGAAAAACGCGAAAAGTTGCCAACCCCCAGCACGCATACGAAGAACAGGGAAACGCACTTCCCAGCGTTTGCACCCAGGCGGAGGGGGCGGGAGGAGACCAGCCTCTCCGGGGAGCAGGGCCCTACCTGGAGAGCTCACACGCTGAGGATGTGCTTCAGGAAGGCTGCAGAGGAAGCAAGAGGCCGTGGGGCAGTCGTCTGACTTCAGACAACCCGGCCCCAGGGTGCCCACGCCGCACCCCAGGGCCTCCTGCCGCCCCTCCTCCCGTCCCTTCTGCTCCTCTGCCCCCTCACCTTCATAGTTGATGCAGCCATTGCTGTCCTCATGTCCTGCTAGAACTGTCTCCACCTCCTCTTCAGTCATCCTCTCTCCTGAGCCCCAGACACAACGTTTTTAGCCGCTGTCTTCCCTCCCTGACCAACCAGGCCACCTGTTCTGTGTTGTGCCTCCCCTCCTCCCACCCTGGAGATTTCCCAAAGGACACCTCTCCTTATGTGATGGGAATGCCTTGGATGTGTTTCTGCATCTTGCTTTCCATTTCACCTGCATTAGCCTGGGGCGGGGCGGAAGCTTTGACAATGAAATTAAGTTCCAGAGAGTGAAGAGAGAGTCTCGGATCACAGCGCCCCAGCATCTCTTCCAAAAGGGAATCTCAAATCTCCCACCTCTTCCCTCCCCCTCTCCTTTGGGAGGCATCTGTGCCCCTTCTCACTGTAGCCTCTGCAAGGAAGAAGCCCTTCAGGTTCTGCCCCCGTGGCTCTGACCTTCCCAGTCTCCTGCCCATGACCAGGGGGCAGCAATCCCCCCCTGGCTCCTCCTACTTGGCAGCCTTCTTTTTGGTCCCCTCTCTTCTCTCCATCCCACAGCTCGGTCCGAGCCTCACCCAGGGTGGTGAGGACGTGTCTGAGCTCCGCTCCCATGACTTTGCCGTTCCCTTCTTTGTCAAACACCCGAAGCCCCTCCAGGTAGTCTTCGTATGTGCCTTGGTCTCGGTTCTTGGACACTGCCTGGAGCATGGGCAGGAAAGTCTCGAAGTCCACACGCCGGGACTTCAGCTCTGAAGGTTGAGAGGTGAGGGGGAGGTCACTGTGGACCCAGCTCCCATCCCAACCATGAAGGCTTCAATCGTGTTCACCATCCAAGATGGTTTTCTGCCCCTGGGTTGAGTTTTTGAAGTCATGAGACCCACCTCACCAACATTCCCCTGTTCCGTCACCACACTGAAAACCCCCACTGTTCCAGGGGTCTCCTCACCATCACTCTTGGGGTTCCCCAGGATCTTGAGGACCTCGGCATTGGTGGGGTTCTGGCCCAGGGCCCTCATCAAGTCTCCGCACTGACTGTACAGGATCTTGCCATCCCCTACTCGGTCAAACAGCTCAAAGGCCTCCTTGAACTCTGAAGTATAAAGAGATACCAGCGTTGACCGGGGATCCCATCGCCCCCAGACAGAGAGGAAGCTCAGAAGCTATGTGTTAGAGCTGGGCATTGGTAGGGTTCTGGCCTAGGGGACGAGTGTGGGAGGTTTCAAGGTCAGGATGGGAAGGGGAATAGAAAGAGAATCTGACCAGGGACTTGGGTCTAGACAGTGGGCTGGGGGGACCAACTTCTCACCCTCCAGCTGGTCCTTGTTAAACTGGATCTGTGGAAGAAAAGAGCAGGTGAGGAGGGGTCACGGGGCTCATTCGATTCCCCTGTAGCACTCCTCCCAACCAACGGCCAGCTACTTCTCGGGAGGGGCTCAAAGGGACCAGGCAGGAAGCCCAGCCACCTCCGTCCCATTCCCAGGTCAGGACTTTGGGAGAATCCCAAGAGGAGGAATTATCAGGGGGGAGGGTTTCCTAGGAACAGGGTTAATCCCATGCCACCTGTTCCCCTCCCTCCACTGCCCTGAGCCCTGCATCCCTCACATAACTGGGGGCTGAACAAAAGCTAAATTTACTCCTGGCCCCCAGCTGTGATTGTCTAACAAGTCTGTCCTCTTTAGCCTTCCCTGCTGGGGTTCGGAGATGTGGCCTTCAGAGCTGAACAGTCAGCTACACACAGGCAGTAGCTCCCTCCCTTCACCTTGAAACTGTCCTGGGAACCCAGATGCTCTCCATCTCACAGTCCCTGCCTCCAGCAGGGGAGTCAGTGTGTATGTACGCGTGTACGTACACACATGTGTTACAGGTTAATGGGGAGAACAACAAAGATACCAGCAGATGCTTCCAAATGATGGGCCAAGAGGAACCCCCAGTATCATCTCAGTGCTCAATGACTCCTACCTTCTAGACACCTCCTAATCCCCTGGGCTGTATTCCACCCCGTACCACCCCCTCCAGATTCTTTCTTCACTTTCCGGGCACTCACCACCACTTTGGAGAGATCCACGGGGGGCTCCCAGGTTTTCTCAGGGCCTGAAGGGACAGCTGCCACTGGCTCAGCCTTGGGCTTGGCTGCAGGAGCCCCTGCTGCTGGCTTGGTAGCAGTCTTGGAGAGAGGGGGTCCCGCTGGTTTCTTCACAGGAACATCCTTCTTGGGAGGCATGATGTCCGGCGGCCAGAGGACAGTGTGCCGAAGGGGGCACCCATCTCTGTTTAAATAGCCAGGGAGTCTGGGATGTTAAGGGGCGGGAGCAGAGGCCGGGAGCCAGTTGGCGGTGGGGAGGGTGAACTAGAGGAGAGATATGCAGGCCCGCTCTCACTCCCCTGCCTCCTATGGTTCAGGCTTCCTGCTCCAAGGTCTCCTCCTTTCTGTCTACCCTGCCCCGAAGCCTGGCCAAAACAATGGCCCCTTTAGGGGCCACGGAAAATAAAAGAAAAAAACAGATACTGCCCAGAATGGGGGAATTAACCTCTCAGGGAGGGCAGCATGCTTGCTAGTGACACTTGAGACAGGGGTGAAGCAAAGAAGGGAATCCAGCAATTCCAGGCCCTCAACCCCTTGACTCAGAGTAGCCCCTTTTTCTAGCAGCTTTAGACTCTTGAAAGATGAGGCAGAAGGGTGGGGGGCTTGTGAACTGAAATAGTTAAAGTGGAGTCTGGGGGCAGTGAAAAGGTGAAAAGAAACAAGCATCCTCACCACTCCCCTCTGACCAAGGATGGGGGGGGTGGACCCCGGCAGCCTAGTAACCCCCAATACTTGTAATTACTGCCCTCCTCCCTCCCAGCCCAGAAGAACCGGAGCAGCGCACAATACAGAGAAAGGATAGTAATAGAAAACTGAGTGTGACCCGCACCCACTGGCTCCCTGCCATGTAGTTTTAGGGGTGGGGGTGGGGCAACGACCAGTTTAATACCCACCACCCACACTCCCAAGGAAGAAACCCTTTCCTCAAACCATCAGCCATTCAGGTCAGACAAAGGCAGAGAGCTGCCAAATCTGCAGGGATCCATGGGGCCCCTGAGTGGAGGGGCAGGCTCTGACGGACAAAGGGCCTAAATTCTGAAATCTCTGACCAAAAGGACGTGGGAGGTCCTGTGGGCTCCAGGAGTACACGCCCCTCCCTCGCCCCCCAACCAGAGGGATAACAAAAACCTTGGTTCAGGTGCCAGATTACAGGCCTTGCTGGGGGCACAGGAGAAGGGGTGAGGCCAGCGGCCTTAGGGAGAGGGGAGGGGTTGCTGGCTACTTTTGTTCTGGGGAGAAAGGGGTGGATTTAGGTAGCATTCTGAGGAAGACAGTTAGGCCCGGTGGTTCAGAGAATAGCTGCTGTCTTCCACTCGCAAAAACAACAGCAACAACAAAAACGACCAAAAATAAAACACCCCAAAACGTCTAAAACTCATTACTGCAAATGATCCCATTTCAGGAAAATCAGCATCATTTCTCTGGAACACATTACACACAAACACACACACAAACACGACTTAAGTAAAGGGGAGAGTCCTTTCCCAGCTCTACAAAACTCACCCTGCAGGATCCAGGTGAGGGACGGAGGCGGGGCGCAGGATGGCCGCGGACCCTGAGGGGTTAACTCCGCGGCCCTAGAGCATGCCGGGAGTTGTAGTCCTCGCGCGCCCGCCGGCTCTCGGAGCCGCCGTTGTCCAGCTCGAAAAGGACGCTGGGGCGGTGACTTCCGGCCGGTGGCTGCGGTTGGTGACTCACGTTCTTTCAGGTTCTGTCCCGGAACTGAAAGGCAGTGAGCGGTGTGCAGTCCTCACCTCTGACTCGAAAGCCGTGCGGGGCCCTCAGGACGAGTCCGCGGCTTAGGCCGGCGCTCTCGGTGTGCTGTGGGCGGAGTGTCCCGCAGCAGGCCGGCGGGAGGGCAGCTGAGGAAGCACTGACAGCCCGGCCAGGTGGTGCGGTCTCTGTAGCTTCCGCTTACCGTTCAGTAGAGGAACAGAGCCCACTGAGTTGCTATCTGGCTTGCAACACTAACCCCAAAGCGCTTATTTTTATTTGTTTTTAAGAGAAAGTGGAAGGGAAGCGGAGAGACAGAGAAACATCGATGAGAGGGAATCACTGATCAGCTGCCTCCTGCACGCCCCCTACTGGGGACGGAGTCCGCAACCCAGGCACGTGCCCCTGACCGCAGTCCAACCCGAGACCCTTCAGTCCGCAGACTGATGCTCTCTCCAGTGAGCCAAACCGGCCAGGGCAAAATGCTTCTTCTTTTTTGAATGAGATGGCAGTTGGAAGTAAATGGTAACATTTGGAATGAAGCCTGCCCCAGTCTCACCCGGTCGAAGTTTCTTCATACCGCGGCCCCACATGCTCCGGCCACCGCATAATGACCTCACGGGTCTCCTTGGAACTGAGGTCTGACTCCGACACCTCTGCCCAGGGATGGACAGCTCATTCCCCAGACCAGTACCAAAGGCCTCTCTGTGTTGGAAGGGAGCCAGCCCGGCCAAGCCCGCCTTCACGCGCTGGATCAGGAAATTCCCTGCTCGAGCCTGGGGCTGCCTGCCCATGCAAGTCTTCGGATGGAGGGCAGGAGAGCTGCGGCACACGTTAACGTTCTGGGTAGTAAATGGTGTTTGTTAGTTGGAGAAAGCTTCTCAGAAGATAAGTGATGGGTTGTATAACAGAAATAAGGATGAGGAGGAGTTAGCAGCCATTCCTGGAGGCCTCTACAGAGCAGGCACTGCATGAGGGGCCAGGTTATCTCAGAGAGGCGTCACAGGGGGTGCTGAAGAGTATGGGCTCAGCCCAGTCGCTTTGGCTCCGTGGTTGAGGGAAGAAGAGGAAGGATCAGGAGGATGTTTTATGATACACAGGTAGTTTATAAGATCCTTTCCAAGTCCCGTTTTTATAGGCCCATAATAGATGCATTATATAAACCGAAAATAAGTGTTGTGATATGTAATATTAGTTTCATTTTGTAATATTTTAAACCAGTGGTTCTCAGATAGCTATTTTTTTTAGAATCTCCTGGAAGCTTTGTAGTAGGCAAACTTTGAGACTGTGTCCCTAAAGATCTGTGTCAGAGCCTGGGAATCTATTTGAAATATGTTTAGCTCAATGGAAAGCATAAAATAAACTAACAAACACAGGTAACCACAGCTTTAATAAAAGGAGTGGACCTAACCGGTTTGGCTCAGTGGATAGAGCATTGGCCTGCAGACTGAAGGATTCAGGGGTTCGATTCTGATCAAAAGCATGTACCTTGGTTTCTGGCTGGATCCCCAGTAGGGGGCGTGCAGGAGACAGCTGATTGATGTTTCTCATCTATGTTTCTAAGTCTCTATCCCTCTTCCTTCCCTGTAAAAATAAAATACATTTTAAAAATAAATAAATAAAAGAAGTGATAACCTGGCTGGTGTTGCTCAGTAGTTGAGCACCTACCTATGAACCAGGAGGTCCCAGTTTGATTCCAGATCAGGGCACATGCCTAGGTTGCAGGCTTGATCCCCAGTGTGGGGCATGCAGAATGCAGCCTACCAGTTATTCTCTCTCATCATTGGTTCTATCTCCCTCTCCCTGCCTCTCTGAAATCAATAAAAATATATTTAAAAAAAATAAACGTTTAAAAATGAGTGATATTTTTAAAATGTGCATTTGATTGTGTTATCTTTCAACTCAAAATCCTTCCATGTGTTTTTTCTTTCTTTTTATCTCACCAGAGAATGTTTTTATTGATTTGAGAGACAGAGGGAGGGAGAGAGAGAAACATTGATCAGTTACCTCCTGCACATGCCCTGATTGAGGATTGAACCTGAAACCTGGATATGTGATCCTTTTGTGCACAGGACGACGCTCCAACCAACTGAGCCAGGGCCAGTGTGTGTGTGTTTCGTGAGCTTTTTTAAAAAATTATTTTTATTGGTTGATTTGAGAAAGGGGAAGAAGAAGAGACAGAGAAACATTAATTTGTTGTTCCTCACTTATTGGTTGCTTCGTATATGTGCCATGACCAGGAATGAAACCCACAATCTTGGTGCATCTGGATGAGGTTCTAACCAGCTGAGCTACCCAGCCAGGGCAGGCCCATGTGTTTTTTGTTTGTTTGTTTGTTTTATTATTAATTTAAAAAAATATTTTATTGATTTTTTACAGAGCAGAAGGGAGAGGGATAGAAAGAAACGTCGATGAGAGAGAAACATCGATCAGCTGCCTCCTGCAGCCAAGGCACATGCCCTTGCCGGAATCAAACCCGGGACCCTTCAGTCCGCAGTCCGATGCTCTATCCACTGAGCCAAACCGGTCTCGGATAGGCCCATGTGTTTTGATAAAGATTAAATCCTCACATTGGCCCACAAATGTCAGCACAGTTTCAAACACTCCTTGCCTGTACCAGCCACACTCTGTGTGAGCCACACCCACTGGCTGTCAGGTCTGGGTTCTCTTTGCTCTTGTTGTCCCTATCTTTTATGTCTCTGCTCCCTCTCCCCCCAGCACACGCTGTTTCTAGGACCAAAACACAATGTCTGGCATGTGCTGGGCCCTCAAATAGCTGTAGGATGAACGGCTAACCGAATGAAAAGGGAAATCCAAGGCTGAATACTGATACTAGTAAGTTGATGGGGAGATGGGTTGGAGACTGGGAGTTCCCTGTATTGAACTCTTAGTTTTACCCTGAGGTAGAAGGTGAGGCGATTGGCTTCCTAAGAGAGGAGGTAGAGGAGGTGACTTGAGAAAGTAGTGAGGGTCTGAAAGACAGGAGACAGTTTACGGGGGACCCATTCACAAATGCCCATTTAATACTTTCCAAGTGCCTACTCAGAGCTTTGCCCATGAACTTGCTTAGTAGTGTGGAGAGTGGTTGCAATGGGAGATCGTGAATTTGTAATGGTGCCAGTCTACAAGGTAGTGATTTCCTGCCTCCAGCAGAACTCAGCTGTTTGGATGATTAGAGAAAAGGGGCTGGAATGGTGATGGGTTGGAGTTTTGTGGAATAGAGATGATGGATTAGCATGGAATTATGGGCATTGAGAGTCTGAATGAAAGTATTATGAGAGAAAATGTAAAATTATTAAAGGCCGGAGTTTCAAGGAGGTTGAAGAAGTGAGATCACTGGAGACAGAGTTGGAGTTGTAGAAAATAGTGCATTTGAGATTAATATTTCAAAGGACATACACGGATGAGTGGCCATGGGAGTGAATGATTGAAAGGGTGTGAAGTGAAGGTCATTGGATTTGAGGATGATGTCTCTTAAGGTTCTTTGAATTGCAAATAGCAAAGAATCTGACTAAAGCTGGCTAAACATATTTTTTAGACAGAGAGGAAGGGGAAGAGGGAGAACATTGATTGGCTTCCTCCTGCCCGCAACCCAGGGTGTGTCCTGACCAGGAACTGAGCTGGCAACCTTTCGGTGCCCAGGATGCCGCGCAGCCCACTGGGCCACACTGGCCAGGGCAGTTTTTTGTAAAGATCCCACACATAGCCCTGGCCAAGTGGCTCAGTTAGTTGGAACATTGTTCTGATATACCAAGGTTGCATGTGATCCCCAGTCAGGGAAAGTGTAAGAATTAACCAGTAAAAGAGAAAAGAGGAGGGAAAAAAAAACAAACCAGTGACTCCCATTCTCCCTCTCCTTCCCCCGGAACTATGCATCTTATAAACTCCAAGGGACGGAACCGGTTTGGCTCAGTGGATACAGCGTCGGCCTGTGGACTGAAAGGTCCCAGGTTTGATTCCGGTCAAGGGCATGTACCTTGGCTGTGGGCACATCCCCAGTAGTGGGTGTTTGGGAGGCAGCTGATTGATGTTTCTCTCTCATTGATGTTTCTGACTTTCTATCCCTCTCCCTTCCTCTCTGTAAAAAAATCAATAAAATATATTAAAAAATAAATAAATAAAAAACTCTAAGGGACTCCACCAGGCTTCAAACAGGGAACAGTAGTAGGCAAGCAGCAGGTCTTCCCAGGCAAACCTGACCTGTCTCCAATGCCCCCTTTTTAATGTATTTTTATTGATTTAAGAGAGAAGGGAGAGGGAGAGAGACAGAAACATCAATGATGAGAGAGAATCATGTATTGGCTGCGGCCTGCTCGCCCTCCACTGGGGATCGAGCCTGCAACCCCGGGCATGTGCCCTTGACCGGAATCAAATCTGGGACCCTTCAGTCTGCAGGCTGATGCTCTGTCCACTGAGCCAAACCGGTCAGGGCCAAGGTCCCCTTTTCTCTGGCTGCTTCGTGAGCCAGAGCAGCCCAGCTCAGACTCATTTCTGCACTGAGTCCTCTCCTGTTGCTTCTTCTACCCTAGCCCCTTCCTTGTTTCACTGTCCCCAGCTTTAACAAATACCTTCTAAAAATCCTATATAAATATCTTCTAAAAATCCTAATATGCAAATAGACTCAACAGCGGAACAACCAGAACAACTGAACAACTGGTTGCCATGACATGTGCTGACCACCAGGGGGCGTGCACAGAACATGGTGGGCATTGGCCACGGGATGGTGGAGCAGGTGAGCGGGGGTGCCCCAGACCAAGGCTGGGTGCCAGTTGCTGCCATCTGGGTAAGTCTCTGGTGATGACTGAAAATTCTTTGCTCCCATGTGTCCTGGTCCCACACATGCTTGCTGTCAGCACCGGCCCTGCTCACACCCACAGCCAGCACTGGAGCCACAGCTCACACCCACGGCCGGTGCCAGTGCTGGTCCCGATCCACTGGCCCCAATGGCTCGGCATCATCAGTGGGTGTGAGCAGCGCCTGCTGGCCAGCCCTGATCACCCGAGGGCTTCTCTACCTCCCCCTGCTCCTGAGGGGCTATTGTGGTAGCAGTTACAGCTCCCACCCGCTGCCGGCACCAGCCCCACTCACCTGCTGCTGGCACAGGCCCCAATCGCTCGGCGCCTTCAGCAGGTGTGAGCAGGGCCTGCACGGGGGAGTGGCCGTCAGGAGCTGGGCTGCGGGCAGACAGGGACTGGGGGCCCTGTGGCCGAAGGGGCCAGGTGGGGTGCGGAGGGTGGGCCAAGGCCCCCCCTGTGCCCATTGCACCCTCACGGCCTACAGTTCCTTTCAAGGTGCACGAATTTGTGCACTGGGCCTCTAGTAAAAATATAAAAAGGATCAACCAGTGAGTGCATGGATGCCTGGAGCAAACCCATGTTTCTTTGTTCCTCTCTTTAAAATCCTTTAAAATCAGTAAGTAAACATTGTATATAAAAGTTTCTATATATAAATGAGATCATGAGCTATTTTTTCTGTGCCTGCCTATATTTCACTTAATATAATGCACTCAGGGTCCAACCATGTTGTCTCAAATAGTAAGATTTCTTTATTTTTTTATGGCTGAATAATATTACAGTTTGTGTGTATGTGTGTGTATATATTCACATCTTTATCCATTCATTGATGAACACTTAGGTTGCTTCTGTCTTGGCAATTGTAAATAATGCTGCAGTAAACATGGAGTACAGATGTCTTTTCAAATTACAGTTTTTTAATTTTCTTTGGGTAAATACCCAGAAGTTGGATCATATGATAGTTCTATTTTTTTTAAATATATTTTATTGGTTTTTTACAGAGAGGAAGGGAGAGGGATAGAAAGTCAGAAACATCGATGAGAAAGAGACATCGATCAGCTGCCTCTTGCACATCCCCTACTGGGGATGTGCCCGCAACCAAGGCACACGCCCCTGACCGGAATCGAACCCGGGACCTTTCAGTCTGCAGGTCGACGCTCTATCCACTGAGCCAAACCGGTCCTGGCGATAGTTCTATTTTTAATATCTTGAGGAAATTCCATACTGTTTTCCATAGTTGCTGTATTATTTCTCATCAATAATAAACAAAGGTTCCCTTTTCTCCAGATCCTCACCAACACTTTTTGACATTTTCCTCCTGTTTTTTATGTATTGATCTTAGAGATAGGGAGGGGGGAAAAGGAAACATCTGCTTGTTGTCCTATGTGTTTAGCATTCATTGGCTGATTCTTGTGTGCGCCCTGATTGGGGATCGAGCCCACAAGCTTGGTGTATTGGGGCAATGCTCTAACCAAGTGAGCCACCTGGCCAGGGCCCTTCTTGACTTTTTGATAGTAGTCATTCTAACAGGTATGAGGTTATATTGCGGTTTTTATTTGTATGATTAGTGATGTTGAGCACCTTTCCCCCCCCCAAATATATTTTATCGATTTTTTTTTACAGAGATGCAGAGAGAGGGATAGTTAGAAACATCGATCAGCTGCCTCCTGCACCCCCCCCCCCCCACTGGGGATGTGCCCGCAACCAAGGTACATGCCCCTGACCGGAATCGAACCTGGGACCCTTCAGTCCGCAGGCCGACGCTCCATCCACTGAGCCAAACTGGTTAGGGCTTGAGCATCTTTTCATATACCTATTGGTCATTTATTTATATGTCTTCTTTGGAAAAATGTCTATTTAGATCTTCTGCCCATTTTTTAACTGGATTGTTTGTTTTGGCTATTGAGTTGGATGCATTCTTTCTATATTTTGAATATTAACCCCTAATATTGTCAGATATATAATTTTTCCCAGTCAGTTACCTTTTCATTTTGTTGTTTCTTTTGGTGTGCAGAAGCCTTTTAGTTTGATATAGTCCCACTTACTTATTTTTGCTTTTGTGGCCTTTGCTTTTGGTGTCAGATTCACTTTTAGTTCTTTAAGGCAGTTTTACTTTTATATTTCAATAGTACCTATTAATACAATGCTCCACAATTGTTATTTGGATTCCAGCCCAAGATCAGAAAAGAAAATTGACAGGTGTGGGAGGGGAATTGCTGCAGGAGAGGGCTTACTGGACAAGGAAATGATGCATGGTTATCTGATGGAAAATCTGTGAAAGTAGGCAAAATGTTGCCCATCAGTTGGCAATAATTTTTAAATATATATTTTATTGATTTTAGAGCGGAAGAGGGATAGAGAGATAGAAACATCAGTGATGAGAGTGAATCACTGATTGGCTGCCTCCTGCACACTCCCTACTGGGGACCAAGCCCGCAACCCAGGCATGTGCCCTTGGCTGGAATCGAACCTGGGACCCTTCAGTCCATCCGCAGGCTGACGCTCTATCCATTGAGCCAAACCAGCTGGGGCAAAAATTTTTTTTAAAATATATTTTTATTGATTTTTTTTTGCAGTATAACTTATAATTAATAGTAGTACACGTTTTCCTTTTCCCCTCCCCCTTATCCTCCCCCAGCCTCCCCTACCCCCCCCCACATTTTTATTTATTTATTTTTTTGGGGGGGGCAAATTTTTTTAATTAAAATATCCAGGAGAGCCTGGCCAGTGTGGCTGAGCGGTTGAGCATCAGCCCATGAGCCAAGAGGCGGTGATTTAACCCCCGTCAGGGCACATGCCCAGGCTTCAGGCTCGATCCCCAGCACCAGCCCATGAGCCAAGAGGCGGTGACTTAACCCCCGTCAGGGCACATGCCCAGGCTTCAGGCTCGATCCCCAGCACCAGCCCATGAGCCAAGAGGCGGTGATTTAACCCCGTCAGGGCACATGCCCAGGCTTCAGGCCCGATCCCCAGCACCAGCCCATGAGCCAAGAGGCGGTGATTTAACCCCCGTCAGGGCACATGCCCAGGCTTCAGGCTCGATCCCCAGCACCAGCCCATGAGCCAAGAGGCGGTGATTTAACCCCCGTCAGGGCACATGCCCAGGCTTCAGGCTCGATCCCCAGCACCAGCCCATGAGCCAAGAGGCGGTGATTTAACCCCCGTCAGGGCACATGCCCAGGCTTCAGGCCCGATCCCCAGCACCAGCCCATGAGCCAAGAGGCGGTGATTTAACTCCAGTCAGGGCACATGCCCAGGCTTCAGGCTCGATCCCCAGCACCAGCCCATGAGCCAAGAGGCGGTGATTTAACCCCCGTCAGGGCACATGCCCAGGTTTCAGGCTCGATCCCCAGCACCAGCCCATGAGCCAAGAGGCGGTGATTTAACTCCCGTCAGGGCACATGCCCAGGCTTCAGGCTCGATCCCCAGCATCAGCCCATGAGCCAAGAGGCGGTGATTTAACCCCCGTCAGGGCACATGCCCAGGCTTCAGGCTCGATCCCCAGCACCAGCCCATGAGCCAAGAGGCGGTGATTTAACCCCAGTCAGGGCACATGCCCAGGCTTCAGGCTCGATCCCCAGCACCAGCCCATGAGCCAAGAGGCGGTGATTTAACCCCCGTCAGGGCACATGCCCAGGCTTCAGGCTCGATCCCCAGCATCAGCCCATGAGCCAAGAGGCGGTGATTTAACCCCAGTCAGGGCACATGCCCAGGTTTCAGGCTCGATCCCCAGCACCAGCCCATGAGCCAAGAGGCGGTGATTTAACCCCCGTCAGGGCACATGCCCAGGCTTCAGGCTCGATCCCCAGCACCAGCCCATGAGCCAAGAGGCGGTGATTTAACTCCAGTCAGGGCACATGCCCAGGCTTCAGGCTCGATCCCCAGCACCAGCCCATGAGCCAAGAGGCGGTGATTTAACCCCCGTCAGGGCACATGCCCAGGCTTCAGGCTCGATCCCCAGCACCAGCCCATGAGCCAAGAGGCGGTGATTTAACTCCCGTCAGGGCACATGCCCAGGCTTCAGGCTCGATCCCCAGCACCAGCCCATGAGCCAAGAGGCGGTGATTTAACCCCAGTCAGGGCACATGCCCAGGTTTCAGGCTCGATCCCCAGCATCAGCCCATGAGCCAAGAGGCGGTGATTTAACCCCCGTCAGGGCACATGCCCAGGCTTCAGGCCCGATCCCCAGCACCAGCCCATGAGCCAAGAGGCGGTGATTTAACCCCAGTCAGGGCACATGCCCAGGCTTCAGGCCCGATCCCCAGCACCAGCCCATGAGCCAAGAGGCGGTGATTTAACCCCAGTCAGGGCACATGCCCAGGCTTCAGGCTCGATCCCCAGCACCAGCCCATGAGCCAAGAGGCGGTGATTTAACCCCAGTCAGGGCACATGCCCAGGCTTCAGGCTCGATCCCCAGCAGCAGGGGTGCAGAAGGCAGCCAGTCCGTGTTTCTCTGTCATTGATGTTTCTATCTCTCTACCCCTCTCCCTTCTTCTCTCTAAAACCAATTTGAAAAACATATTTACATTTTAAAAGTTGTTAAAATACAGCCGAACCGGTTTGGCTCAGTGGATAGAGCGTCGGCCTGCGGACTGAAAGGTCCCAGGTTCGATTCCGGTCAAGAGCATGTACCTTGGCTGCGGGCGCATCCCCAGTTGGAGGTGTGCAAGAGGCAGCTGATCGATGTTTCTCTCCCATCGATGTTTCTGACTTTCTATCCCTCTCCCTTCCTCTCTGTGAAAAATCAATAGAAGTTAACCCACTAATTCTACTTACTCTAAATAGAGATAAAATATTAATATTAAAGAGAGTGGAAGGGAGAAAGGCAGGGGGAGAAATAAACATTGCTGAGAGAGAGAGACACATCAATTGGCTGCCTTCCGCATGTGCCAACTGGGGCCATCAGGGATCAAATATGCAACCCAGGTATGTGCCTTTCACCAGGAATTGAACCTTCAATCGGTGCATGGGGTCATGCTCTAAGCACCCCTGGCCAGGGCTCATTAGTTGATTCTTCTATGTGCCCTGATGGGATCAAACCCGAAACCTTGGGCAGAGAGAGGACGCTCTAACCACTGAGCTACCTAGCCACAGCGGGAGCTACCTTCCTGACAGAGAATCAGTTAAATTATGGTGCAGTCATTCTGTGGAATTATACACAGCCATTATAAATTACATTTTCAAGGAATTTTTAATGAAGTGTAAAGTGCTTGTGTTAAATGAAATAAGCAGGTTATAATATGATGCTAATTTATAAAATAAGTACTCCTGTATTAGGGACCTCGTGGCCTTAAAGGCTGCTGCAGCCTCTGCTACTTCTGCTGAAGAAAGGGGTCAATGAGGCTCTTCTGTGGATTCTCCAGCCCCCAGCTGACTTCCTCTTACATCCTGGATCATCGCTGGGTCACAGAGCCAGTTGCAGGGGGAGCTGGAAAAGTGATCATATAGCAAAAATAATTGTGATTGCCCGAACCGGTTTGGTTCAGATAGTGTCAGCCTGAGGACTGAAGGGTCCCAGGTTCGATTCCGGTCAAGGGCCTTGGCTGCTGGCACATCCCCAGTGGGGGGTGTGCGGGAGGCAGCTTATCGATGATTCTCTCTCATCGATGTTTCTCCCTATCCCTTACTCTCTGTAAAAAATCAGTGAAATATATTAAAAAATAATTGTGATTAACCCCTTGGAGCTGGCACACTGTCACAAGGAATGCTCTGGGTTTTTCGGTATCTAGAGAAAAGGGGGAAATGGCTATTGGCTAGACTGTGCTGCTGCTTAACTACAGCACAGTCAGGGCCAGTAAAGCCACATTCTAAGAGGGTAGTGTTTCTATCAGTGTACCCATATGCAACTGTATCTGCCTTTCTCTGGAACAATGTAAGGCCAGCTGTTTGAGAAATAAGTTGTAAAATTCTGTGATTAATGACCTTAATTTGTTTAATCTTTACATATATGTGTAACAATGTACTAAATATTGTATTTAATATGTAGCTCAGTACTTCCTCCCTTATGTATCCTGAACTTGAGAAAGCTGGGAGTCTGTGCCATGTCCTCTGGTTTTCGGGAAATGTTTATTGCTTGAAGTGAAGAACTAGGCCAAGGGTCCTTCCTAAAGTCACACACTGCGAGGTCAGCGGTCGTACTAGCCGAAGCCAGCTAGAACAGGAGGCCGTGGGCCACGTGCCCAGTACTGACTATGAGACAGAGTCCTTAGGAATATATGTTTGTCCGTCCTGTTTTGGGGGTTCCCCCTTAGTTTCTGAGACATCGTGCACAAGGCCAGTACTGGGGTCCTCTTACACAGGTGAGAAGGGAGCAGAATGCCAGGACCAGTCATGACTCCAAAGGAGTTACTGAGAAATAAAAGAGGCTGAGCTAGTAGATGGCATGGAGTCCAAGTTCAGCTCCTGCGAGTCAGGAGCACTTGGACAACTTGTGGAACTGAGTTTCGTTCTTTGCGCACCCCCCTCCCCCCCCCCGAGCCTCTCCTCTCCTCCCAGAGGACAGCAGCCTTCCGAAGACGGACTCTCCAGGCCCCTATTCCAGCGACATTCCTCGTAACCAACTTCCTCCATCTCATGCCCCTTCCCAGCGGCTGGCAGAGCAGAGGGAGCACAGCCACTAAGCTTGCATTCCAGGAGGGATCCGGGAAGGAGCTGAGTTCAAGGTGAGCAATTTTTTTTTTTAATGTGGGGTGTAATGTCACAGGAAGGTCATGGTGTCCTGCCCCCCGTGAGGAGTGAGCCCACGTTGCTGTTGGATGTGTTTATTGCAAAGGAGCCATTCTTCAGGCACTCTGCTCTCTCCACATCCGAAGGGCGAGATCTCACTGGTCCGACTCTCCCGTCTCGCCGACAGGCCCGGCGTCTCGGTTATGGGCAAACGTACATTCGAGACACAGCCTGTGCTGAGGCAGAGACCCCGGTTCCAGGGTTTGGGGAGAACCCCTTTCCTGGAAAGCCCGTGACAACGGCCAGCGGACAAGCTGGGTGGGGCGCACCGCATCACCGTGCGGGGAAGGAATCTCACCAGAAGCTCAGCAGCAGCTCCTACACACAGGCCCCCCGGACCGAGCCCAACAGAAACATCCTGGGCGGCTGCAGCCACAGTAGGTCCTGAGCACTAAGTAAACCGACAGGATCTGTAGGCCCAAATAGAGGGTTTTGACACTTGGAATAAGCGTCAACAGGTAGGCTGGATTCCGTCCTTAAGGAAAAGAGCCACGCTGGATTGAGTATGTTTAATGTAAGATACAGTGAACTGGCAGAGCTGGTACAAAACGACGAGGTTCAGTTCTAGTCAGTGAGTCAACAGCCGAGGCGTCTAGAAACACCGGCCCTGCTGCCGGGTCCTCGAGGCCCCTCCGCTAGAGGCACGCAGGGCGCCTCTGCCTGGAGGCCTGGGGGAAGCCGGTGCCCAGGTCCCGGAGCGGGACCAGGAGCCTGGCTGGCCGGGCACCGAAGGGGCGGTGCCGGGGCGGGCTGGAGGGGTTGGGTCAGAAATGCACACGGGACTGGGCTGCTATCCATTCGCTACATGCAGTGGTCCGAGAGGCTCGGAGCCCGAGCGGTCAGCCTACCCACGTCCCCACCCGCGCGCCCCTTCCTGTTTACAACAGGGAAGACGACCATTCCATTGGAGAGAAAGGTCTTTAAAAATGTGTTTGGCATAAGCTAGTGCCACTGCTGGTGCTGCCAGTGGCCAGGCACAGGCAGAGAAGGCCCTGAGGTCGGACGGAGAGGGCACTTCGCAGGCAGAGCAGGAAAGGGCCAGCTCAGGCCCCTGCCTCAGGAGCCCAGGGGTAAAGGCCGTGCAGTGAAGAAAGGGCTTCCCTCTTTGGTCAGGCGAAGGCCCTCGCAAGGGCCTGGGAGGTAAGAGGGCTGAGGGGCACCGCTCCGCCTCAGGCCCTCGCTTTTGGCTCATCGTCACATGGAGGCGGCAGGAGGCGCGGCAGAGACAGCGGTGAGGCCGCGAATCCCCTGCTCCTAGGAGCTGCCTTTGTCCTTGTCGTCCACCAGGTCATACCTGTGGGAGCAGGCGGAGCGCACTCAGCCATAACGCTGCCCGACTCCTGTCTGGCCAGTGTTGCCCAGTGGCCGGAGCCCTGGCCCAGCAATGAAGGGCCTCGGTTCCATTTCTGGTCAAGGGCTCGCGGCCGAGTCGCAGGTGTGACCCCCGGCCTGTTGGGGCGCGTGTGGGGGGCAGCAGGCTGATGTGTCACTCACATGATGTTTCTCTCTCTGCCTCTTTCTCCCCCCCCCATCCTCCTTTCCACTCTCTCCGAAGAGAATCAATGGGAAAATTGGGTGAAGATTAACAAAAACAAACAAAAAGTTGACTCTTGTGTCTTGGAAAAGACACACGATCTAAGAGCTTTTATACTTCAGGGGCCCAACGCCCTCAGCTCAGCCTGTCCCCCTCCTGTTTGGGATTTCTACTCACTCCCTGGGCCCGCCCGGCTGTCGGACACTCACCACTGGGCCGCACCCTGGGCCAGGTCTATCTCGGCCAGGTCCAGCTGCACCTGTGGGGGGCGGTAAAGGCAGGACTTGGATGGCTCCAGAGACCACGTCCCGTCACCACACCTCCTGTCCCAAACCAGTGCAGAGGCGACCGGGCGACCCATCGGGTGACGTCCCTTGGAGCCCTTCCTCCCGAGCAGGGGCTGCAGCCTCGGTGCCAGCAGCTTCCCTCTCACCGCTGCCCTGCCCGGCTCGCCCTCACCTTTCCCAGCAGCTTCCCTCTCACCGCTGCCCTGCCCGGCTCGCCCTCACCTTTCCCAGCAGCTCTCGCTCTCTCACCGCTGCCCTGCCCGGCTCGCCCTCACCTTTCCCAGCAGCTTCCCTCTCACCGCTGCCCTGCCCGGCTCGCCCTCACCTTTCCCAGCAGCTCTCGCTCTCTCGACATGAAGGAAGAATTAGTCTTCACAGAGACGTCCAGCTTTCGCCGGAGGGCCTCGTCCAGGGGCAGCTCCCATTCGAACCTGGGGAGGGCGGGTGTCAGGGGCAGCGTCCTCCCCACGCCGCCGGCTCTCCAGCTGCCCGCCCGCCGACTGACCGTTCATTGAATTCAGGATTGAGGGTCCTCTTCTTCTGGGAGGTCTTCCTCTTGGTGCCCCGGTTCTTGTCTGGGTGTAGCAACAGGGACACGTAGGGGTCAGGGGGGTCCCGTCCATTCTGTCGAAGGGACCTGCCAAGGAGGATGAAGGTGGTAAGGCCACGCAAAGGGGGGAGGGGGGGACAGAGAGAACCTGGGGGACCTGAGGGATGGGGTCTCACCGGCAACTGTGAACGATGCCGATCAGCTTTCGGTCTTCACTGTAGTACCAAACGGTTAGTCTCACCTGGCCCAGGGGCCCGGCTGGAGCCTCCAGGGGACTGTGGAGAGAGGGAGATGGGTCTGGGGGAAGGCAGTGCCTAGGGAACCTGTAGCTCCTCCTTTATATTCCTGATGCACCCCATCTTCCCACCCCAGGCCTTCACCTGTCACCATGGGTCAGGCGCTGCCGGAGCTCCGGGGCTGAGGAGGCGGCGGGGGGCAGGCCCCCCCAGGACTCCAGCTCTTCACTCACAGAGGAGGAGCTGTGGCTGTGAGCTTCCACCCCCGAGTGCTGGGACACCAGGATCTAGGAGGTGCAGAAAGCGGTGAGCCGGGCAGAGTTCTGCTCCACCAACTTGCCGCGATGGTGCGGCCTCTGCTCCCACCCCGCTCCCCTTCCTGCCCGCCGATGCCCGCACTCACCCCCAGCTGCGCTCTCAGGAGCACCTGCCCTTGACCACTGCTGAGTGGAAACCAGCGGTCCACGCAGAGCTGGTCAGCCCCAAGCAGCTCCGAGAGGGGCAGGGAGAGCGAGCCCAGCGCCCCGGTGCCCTCACCCCGAACCTGCGGAGCAACAGCACCGGGGTCAAAGGACAAAGGACTAAATCCCAGGCTTCCAGGCCCAAACGCCTGGACTCGGCTGGTTTTGGTGAGAGACTCCCTTTGGTGAAGGACACGGGAGCCCCGTAACAGCTGTCTGTAGGCCCACCACCTCCCTTCCTTCCTTAACCAGAGGTCACGCTGTCTTCACTTCCTGAGCTTTTACAAATCACACCAGTAATCCCTGCACAGGGAGGGGAACAGAACAGTAAAAACTGAATTACATTTAAAGTAATCGCTTTCTGCCCATCCTATCCCTAGTTTCATACTCCAAATATTAACATTCAAAACCTTCCGGTTTCCTTTGTTCGAACATAATTCTAATTAATATGCCTATATCTCTACTTCATGATTTGCCAACTTTGGTGCCCACTGAGTCCCTGCTGGGTAAGATGAGGAAGTGAGCTCATTTAAATCCCCACCTCTGCTCGTGTTGTTAATAGTTACATTATTTTTCTTTAAAAAAATATTTTATTGATTTTTTACAGAGAGGAAGGGAGAGGGATAAAGCCAGAACATCGAGGAGAGAGAAACATCAACCAGCTGCCTCCTGCACACCCCCACTGGGATGTGCCCGAAACCAAGGTACATGCCCTTGACTGGAATCGAACCCCGGACCTTTCAGTCCACAGGCCGACACTCTATCCACTGAGACAAACTGGTTTCGGCAGTTACGTTATTTTTCTATCAACTTTCAAGGCATCTGATTACTCCCTCAGAGGAAGTCAGCTCTCCTATATGACCTTTCACCTTCCCTGTCCCTACCTCCCATAGCTCTTCACATTTTGTTCACCCTTCACCCCATTGGTACCTAGTTTCCACTCCACTCATCCCACTGGAGTTGCTGCAATAATCAGTGACCTCCTAGTTTTCAGCCAATCATTTTCAGTAATCTGATTTTACCTCTCAGCATCACCTGGCCACTCTGTCTGTTTAATCACTCTCCTTTTGCTCTCTCCTGGTGAGTGTCCCCTGCCCTGGCCAACTTCGGCCCTTTGAAGAGCTCTTACTCCTCCATCTGCCCTTCCGCTGTGGCGGTGCCCAGCATGTCCATCCTTCGTCTTCTTTTCATGACCCCCTAAGCTGTCCTAACGCTCAGGCCGACAGCTGCCGCCTGTTGCTTGCTCCAGATGCTCAAAGAGGAAGGGGGAGAACGTCAGGCCATGGTCTACCTCCTGGACGGCCGGGATCTCAAATTTAAAAACTCCTCCTTTGTGCACCCCCTGTGTTGGCAATGCCACCTTCGTCTGTCTAAAAAGCCACGAGTTAGCAGAGGGGCTGGCCCTTGCTCCTCCTTCCCCCTCCACGTCAAAACCCCACCACATACCACCCGGCCCTGTCATTTCCTGCTTCCGTCACTCTGATTTCTAAACCGGTCTACCCGCCTCCAGGGCCGTCCACTCTTTATCCTGCTCAAGTGCAAACCTGGGCATGTCACCTCTCATTCCTTCACGGTTTCCCTCTACCTTTAGGATAAAATCCAAATTCTTAGCATAACAGTCAACAGCCCCCCTGATCTTGCTCCCTGCCTGCTTCCCTAGTCTATAATTTGCCTTCTTTCTCCTCCAGTCTTTTCTCAGACTGAACAGTTTTCCTGGCCAGAGCCTATTTATCCCTCAGCTCAGGGGACATCTAAGGATGCCTTTCTTTCTGCCCCCACTTCCCCTTAGACCAGGGGTTCTCAGCCTTCCTAACGCCGCGGCCCTTTAGTACAGTTCCCCATGTTGTGGCGACCCCCAACCATAAAATTATTTTCGTTGCTACTTGATAACCGTAATTTACATTACGATTCATAACAGTAGCAAAATTACCGTTATGAAGTAGCAACAAAAATAACTTTATGGTTGGGGGTCGCCACAACACGAGGAACTGTACTAAAGGGTCGCGGCGTTAGGAAGGTTGAGAGCCCCTGATCTAGACTGACTCAGAACCCATCGTCCCCCCATGGTGCCTCTGAGTTCAGCAGTTAGCAGTCTGGAAGGTTTCTCTGGTTATTTTTCTTCCAGAAGAGAATGTGATCTCCATAAAGATAAGACCTCGGCCTTTGACCTCTAAATGCCCTGCGCCCAGAGGCTCCCAGCCCGCCCTGTGGCTGGGCTGCGTCACCGTGAGAACCTGCACACGTTTGTAGAAAGCACTTCCGGTACCTGCAACTCCAGGCTCTCCGTGTGCGGCTTCCTGATGAGAAAGGAGGCACACTCGTCCCAGATGGGGGCCGAGGTCTGGGAAACAGTCTGGTGGAGATGGGGGGATGAGCAGGGGTGGCAGTCTCCCCTGGGCTCCTCGCCCTCCCCACCCCGGCGGCATTTCCGAATACCTTGGTCTTGTGCGAGGCCTCTCCCACGGCGATCGTGGCGTAAGAGCTGGGAGGCTTGGTACCTTTTCGGAGCTGGAAAGAGAATACTGTGTTAACTTTTAAATACTTAGTGTTTAATATAAAGATTAAACATTGTCTCAAGCCCTGGCTGGCTTGGCTCAGCGGATAGAGCGTCAGCCTGCGGACTGAAGGGTCCCGGGTTCGATTCCGGTCAGGGCCATGTGCCTGGGTTGCAGGCTTGATCCCCATTAAGGGACGTGCAGGGGGCAGCCGATCGGTGATTCTCTCTCATCACTGATGTTTCTCTCTCTCTTTCCCTCTCCCTTCCTCTCTGAAATCAATAAAGATATATTAAAGAAAATTAAAAATAAGAATTGTCTTAAATTGGGAGCAAGTTAGGCAGACTGCCCGGGCCTCTCACCCGGTATACCCACGGCCCCCAGCGCCCCCTGGGGAAGAGAGGAGTCTGGAATTTACTGTTGTTCCAAACGCACCGGGAGCCTCCAGACCCGGGGGGGGGGTCTCACCGGAAGGCCCTCGGCCCGCTCCACGTACACGGACAGCAGGGCTGCGGCCAGCTCTCCACTCGTGCGCGTCTGGATCAGACTGTTCACCTGCAGCACCTGGGGGTTGGGGAGTGGAGACCGAACCCCGGGCCGGGCGTAACCCTCAAAGCCAGATGGAAGTGCCCACCTCGACCCACCCGGGCCCTCCTTCCCCGCAGCCTCCTTGCCTCCTCCAACTCAGCAGCCGCAGGACGGGGGGCCAGGCGCTCCAGACGCAGGTGCAGGCGGCCCGAGGGGACGTCCTCCAGGGTCAGCCACTGCGGGGGCGGGCAGGGTTAAACCTCGCGGTGTCGGGGCAGAGGGACTGTGAGGACGAGGCTTGGGTCAAGATCAGGGGGAGTGCTGATTCTGACGCCACGCTCACCTCATCCAGGAAGCCACTGTTGAGCACTGCGGTGAGGCTCACTTTACACCTGTAAAAAAGTGAGCCCGAGGTCAGCGCCGAGCCTGGCTCCCCGAGGCCGGAGCCCGGCCTGCAGAGGCCCAGCCGCCCCCCCCCCCCCCGCCCCCGGCCCCTCTCACCTGCCCAGAAAGTCATCCTTGTCCAGGTCCTTGTCAAAAACCTCAACCCCCAGCTCCTGGCCTGGAATTGATGTGACAATCACCTAGTGGGAGAAAACAGCGCAGACAAAAGGGGGTTCTTCTCCAAATGCCTGGAACTTCTCCCCCGAGTCCACGGAACCCAGAGCTCTGCGGGCCGCTCTCAGAGACGGCGGCCGGACGGGCGAGTCTGACCTCAAAAACCTCGTTCCAGCGCGGGTTGAGGTCCTCCCGCACAACCCGGCTCCGGAAGCTGCGTCCCGCCAGCTTCAGTTTGACGTAGGGGTCTGACTTGCCCTTCACCAGTCCGCCCAGGAACCGGTCTTTGGCAATCAGGTCCTGGGCCTCCAACACATGGATCCGAAGAACATTCTGCGAAAAAGGGACGGAGGCACCGATGGCGGTCAGAGAGAATCCGGTCAGAACCAGCCCCCAGCAGAGGGCGCCCACACGGACCCTGTTCCCTGGGACTCACCTCGGTCCCAAAGTGACTGTCGGGAGTCGTGTGCCGGGGGCGGGGCGGGGCATCCACACTGCTGCCCGCCTGGGGGCTCTCCCTGTCCAGGTCTGCGGCACCAGGCGCGGCGGGGAAGCGCACTTCTGATGAATCCAAGTACAAGATCTAGGACAGGGTTATTGTCCATCAAAGAGGTGCAGCTAGCGCCCAGCAGGCAGGTCTTTGGGGGTTGGGCGCACAGCAGGGGCTATCATGAATGGGGAAACAGGTCCCATCTTTCTGGGCTCATCCCTATGGGGTGCACGCCACACCTATCCTATTCAGACACCATGTCTTCCCCAGTCAGACTGACAAACGTTCTGTGTGCCTGCTAGATGTTTCCACATAAACCAGCTCATTTAATCCTAGAGCCCGCTCCCCGCCCCCATCTTACTCTTGGGACCAAGGAATCTACAAGAGCCGCCCGCGCACACCCTCAGCACCTCCTCGGCCTCCGTACCCTCATGACCAGTTTCATGTAGAGCCTGGAGCTTGGGCCAGAGGCGCTGAGCTGGAACCACTGGTCCAGGGTGAGTTCAGAGGCCGTCAGCAGGCGAGCCAGAGGCAGGGTCAGTGCCCCCAGCGTCACCGCCCTCGAGTCGTCCTTCACCTGCAGGCGCAGGAGACCAGTGAGGAGACCCTCGGGAGAAGGGGGCTCTGGGGGTTATGTGGGCGGCTTCACTCTCTCGAGCCCATCAGACTTTTGCTCTGCCCAGGGCCGTCTTTCCGGTCCTTGCCCACTCCATTCTGTCCCCGTTGCCTGGAACGTCCTCGTTCTCCTCTCTGCCTGTTTAAGTCCACTCACCCTCCCAGGCCCACATCAAGTCCCGCGTCCTTCCCAGAACCTGTGCTCCAGCCTCTGCACCATCCTTAGCCCTACGCCAGGGGGTGTTACGCCCACTGCTCAGTATCTAGTCCCCCTTGGGGGGCTTCACGTGTGTGTCTTGTCTGTGACACCAGCGCCTGGGCTTCCTGAAGGCAGGCCCTCTTCCATGCCTGTCCTGTGGCCTTTCCAAGACCAGGCTCCAGCCCGGCTGAGGGACCCGGTGACTCGGCTGCTTGGAGCATCATCCTGATAGGCCAAGGTTGTGGGTCGATCCCCAGTAAAAAATTTATTTTTAAAAACATATTTCTATTGACTTTAGAGAGGAAGAGAGAGAGAGATAGAAACGTCAATGACGTGAGAGAACCACACATCAGCTGCCTCCAGCACGCCCCCCACTGGGGACTGAGCTCACAATCTCAGCATGCGCTCCTAACTGGAATCGAACCCGGGACTCTCCAGTCCCCCAGGCCAGCGCTCTATCCACTGAGCACTGTTCCATACACCGAAAGGCCACCAGTTCGATTCCTGGTCAGGGAACAAGCCAGGTTGCAGGTTTGGGAAGCACCCAGTGTCTCTCTCACATTAATGTCTCTCCTGCCATCCCACCTCTCTGTCTCTCCCCTCCCTCCCTTGATACCTTCCACTTCGTCTAAAAATCAATGGAAAAAATATCCCCAGGTGAAGATTAACAACAAACAATAATAATACTAGGTACCTTATAGATAAACAATGTTCTTTGTTTTTAATTCAAACACAATTTACAAATTTACATAACATAAAAATCACTCATTTTAAGTGTACAATCCTCAATCATAAAAAACTAGAGGCCCGGTGCATGAAAATTCATGCCCTGGAGCAGGGGGGCCCTCAGCCCGGCCTGCCCCCTCAGGGGAAGGCAACACCCCCATCTCACCTCTGCTGCCACCACTGCCGGCAGCGCAAGCCTTGGCTGGCCCTGGTTACCTGAGCCTCGGGCCCCCTGGGTGGCTGTGGGGCCGAGGGAACTGGGCGCTCCAGAGGCAGGTGTGTAGAGCAGCCGGACCCTGCTGGGGCCGGGCCTGGCTGTGCTGTGCGCCTGCTGCCCTGGCGGCGGGGAGAGAACTGGGCACCGCCATCTTGTGGCTGTGGGGGCTGCCATTTTTTGAGGGCATGACAGTCAATTAGCATATTCCCTCCTTATTGGCTGTGGTTGCCACCATCTTTTGTGAGGGCGTGACAGTCAGTTAGCCTTTTCTCTCTTTAGTAGACAGTTTAATCCAGATATAATGGGGACAGAAGAGAGCAGAGGAGGTAGAGTCTAGATAGAAGGATTAAAGATGGAGATCAAAGGAGAACTTGGCGAGAAGAAACAGTACAGGTCTGAGACGGCGGAACAGATGATTGTCTCACCTGCACATCAAGCTCCTGGCTCTGAGGGTCCTGCAGGAAGAACCGGAAGGCCTCCTCCCACACTGGGCAGTTGTTGTTGTAGACAGCCTGCAGGTGTACAGCATTAAGGGTAGAGACACACAACGAACCACCCCAATAAAATTTCTTTTTACAGGTACAAGGGGAAACTTCATCCCAAGATCAGGCCCCCCAGCCTCACATACAAATGACACTTCCCACAATGCTCTCCTGGCCTTACCTTGCTCTCCCGGGTCACATCCTGGACAGACAGTTGTACCACGGGGTTAGGTTCTTTGTTCCCCTTCTTCAGCTGTGGGAGGTGGGATTCAGAGGTCACTACCAGGGCTGTTTTGTTTCAGTGAAGGAAGGCGGGCTCGTCAGGAGCTCTTCTCTGAGACGGCTCTAATCCCGCCCCCCCCCCCAACCCTGTGCTACAGGATGCTGCTTCTGGAGCAAAGCAGGCAGGGGCATGGGAAGGGTGAGAATGCTCCGTGCCACGCTCCCTGTCCTCCTGCTCTCGGAAGCCACACTCACAGGGAGATCCTGGGCCCGATCCAGATAGACAACCAAGATGGCAGCTGATGGGGGCTCCGGCCGGGAGGAGACGCCGCGATTCCACTGCAGAACCTACGGGGGGCAGCAGTCAGGCCTTGTCCCCGCAGGTCCCCACCCTTGCAGATGACACCTCTCCCGGCCATCGTCCTGCTTCCCAGGGTGTTACCTGCTCCAGTTTTTCTGCATCTGGCAAGAGTGACAGCCATTCCAGCCTTAAGTGGACCTGGCCTTGCCCGCCTTGCAGAGGGAACCACTGCGGGAAGCGGAAGAAAGGGAGGTACGTTGAGATCAGATAGCCGCCCGGCCTCTTCCCCACCAATGTAGCAACTCTTGTCTGCTGTGTGGGTGAGACCCCCGTCTTCCTCTTTTCTTAACTCACATCATCCAGGACTCCAGCCTGTAACACCTTCCCTACATCCAGCTTCATTCTGGGAGGGGCAGTGAGAGGGAGAAAGGGGGGGCCGTGATTAGCAGCATGTCCCTGGCCCTCCACTCACTGACCCAGAAATAACTGGCAGACCTGACTCCCTTCTCCTCATACTCAGGAGAGGGTTGTGTGCAGGCGCACAGGTGCGTGTGCCTGTGTGGGTGGGGTTAAGGGATGGGAGGTTGGGAAGGAAAATGATACACAATCTCCAGGCCTGGGAAAGGGTTATAATTAGCCCCACGTGGTTTGGCTCAGTGGACAGAGCACTGGCCTGTGGACTGAAGGGTCCTGCGTTCGATTCCAGTCGGGGGCAAATGCCCAGGTTTCAGGCTCAATGCCCAGCGGGGGGGGGGGGGGGGGGGGAAGGAAGCAGAGGCAGCCAATTAATAATCCTCATCATTGATGTTTCTGTCTCTCCCTTCCTCTCTGAAATCAATAAAAATGTATTTTTAAAAAAATTTAAAGGACTGCCCTAACCAGTTTGGCTCAGTGGATAGAGCATCGGCCTGCAGACTGAAGGGTCCTAGGTTCGAGTCCAGTCAAGGGCATGTATCTTGGTTGCAGGCACATCTCCAGTAGGGGGTATGCAGGAGATAGCTCATCAATACTTCTCTCTCATCGATGTTTCTAACTATCCCTCTCCCTCCCTCTCTGTGAAAAATCAATAAAATGTATTTTTTTTAAAAAACAAAAGGACTATATATAACTACCTTTATGACCCTGCTAGCATTGGGCTTTAGAATCCTAACACAGGCAGCGTCTCACCTGCCCAGAAAGTCATCTTTGTCTGGATCCTTGTCAAACACCTCCACCTCCACCTCCTGGCCTGGGACCTCATGTACTATCACCTGAGGGGCAGAGGAGCAAGGGCCTCAGGGGCTGCAGCTGTGAGGCTCCTCCGACAGCCGTCCGAGGCCTCCCTGTCCCACACAGCCCGTCCCCAGCTCTCCCACCTCGTAAGTCTCTCCCCACTGGGGGTTGAGTTCCTCGTCGATGACGCGACTACAGAATGTCTGGGTGCCCACTCGCACAATTGCATAGGGGTCTGACTTGCCCTCAATCAGGCCCTTCACATACTTGTCCTTGGAGCTTAACCCTCGGGCGGCCAGCAGGTGAATCCGAATAATGCCCTGTGGGCAGAACCAGAGGGTGAGAAACGAAGGGGCTGGCACAGGGCTCCTAAGAGAAGCGTCTCTTCAGGAGAGAGGCCGTACCCTGGGAAGAGGGGAGCGCAGCTGGGCCACATCCTGGAGGTCAGGCACAAGCGGCACCAAGAGCCGGTTGGGCAATACAAGGAAGGCGGAGATGGAGTCCATGATCATGGTGTCGGAGAGCGAGCTGCATCAGGGAGCAGAAAAGGTGAGGGTGGCCTCAAACTTGTAAGAGCCCTGACCCCAACTATGTTTCCCACAACCAAGAGGCCTAAGCCAGAAGGAAGTCCTTTCCTGAAACTCTTTTTGCTGCTCTCCTACCCCCATTTCCCACCCCCTGCTCTCTCCCTTCTTCACTGCCACCCCAGCTCTTCCTCCTCTACCAAAATGCCTGTCCCCACAGGAGGAAAATCACGGCCTGGTGCTTCTCAGGGCTGTCTGTCTGATCTCCCAGCTCGGCTCCAGGCTCCTGGAGGCACGGCTGCACCGTTTCCTGCTGTCAGCCCCCGGGCCAGGCCGCAGCACTTGGCAGGTGCTCAGCAAGTCCCCGATACCTGAGTCCCGGGATATCCAACAGGTTGGTCATCCCTGTCCAGTTGATGTCCAGGGTCTGGAAGACAAGAGCGCGTGGAGGGGTGGTCAGACCCACCAGCAGTTGCCAGAATTCAGTCTTCTTGTCAGTTCCCTCCTCCATTCCCCACGGGTGGCCCTCCCCCCTCCGAATCCCGCTTCTCCATCCTTCAACATCTCTCCTTACCGGGCGTCGGATAAAGAACATGGACACAGCCCCCACAATGGGAAGGTCTCCTATGAGCGGCTCGAGAATCACCCGCAAGACACCATGCAGCTGGGACAAGAGAAGATGGAAGCCTTTCCTCAGAAAAGGCTCCCCCCGCACATTCCCAGCCTCAGTTCTTCCCCCTCCCGTGTCCCCACATCCCCCACATCCGGGGAAACTTAGGGCAAAGGCTCCCTCCTGGGGGCCCTGCATCTGCCCCACCTGCATGCCCTTGACTCCCGCTTTGCAGAAGTATTTCTTCACTTCCACATCGATCTGTATGTCGCCCACGTAGCTGGGGTGGGTGAGGAAAGCAGAAAGTTAGCACGAGGCGAAGTGGGGGTAGGGGCACAAAGCCTGTGTGACTGGGATCCTGTTGAACGGAAAGGGGGAGAGGGCAGTGGTGTTACCTGATGGTCAAGTCCAGCAGGATCTGTTCTTTGTTCTGACCAGGATGAACTTTGACCCCTAGGATGCGCAAAGGCTAAAGAGAGACGAATTCTTGAGAGAAAGGAAGGGAAGGGAGGAGTATCTCAAGCTCCCCTGACCTTCCTCGTTCCCTGTTACTTTCTCCTCCTCCCATTACTTTCCTTCTCACACACTTACCTTTTCACCCAGTTCCACTCGGGTAAATGTAAACGTCTGTAAGTGAGGGTTAGATCCCCGAACAGCTGGGGCCACAGTTTCAGCCAAAAGCTTCTCCATATACTGTCCCAGGAAGGGCCAGACCTGGGCCACGATCTGGGACGAAAGGGAGCCAGTCACAGGGGAGCCAGGGCCTCCCCCAAAGGCCAGGTTCCTTCAGAATCCTACCCACAGGGAGCACCGAGGACGGGGCTGGGGCTGGGACTGAGTGAGGCAGAGGACGGCGAGCGGAAGAGCCCCGTCGGCCACTTAGGAAAAATAAAAACGAAGGAAACTCTCACCTTATTTAGCCATTCAACCTTTTCCACATCTGGGAAGCTGACCTAGAGGGGAAGACAGTACTGAGCACGGCCTGCGGTTTCCTACTAAGATGCTGGGGTGGGGCTGCTGAGAGGAAAGGAAAGTGTGGCGGCTCGACAGGGTTGGGGGCACTGATGTCTCTGCCAGGAGGAGCTGGGGGGGGCACACTTGGCTGCGTTGCGGCTAGCTCAGGATGTGCGCTGACAGCTGCTGGGCCAGAGGGGGGGTGAGAGGGGCACATTCTTTCCGGAGGGGGATGTCCGGCCCAATCGCAGTTTGAGGAAGAAATTCCGGGATTGGAGGCCTGGCTCCTTCGTGCGGCGGCTCCTCTGCCTGGACTGCGAGCCGGGGCGTGGGAAGGGAAGGGGCTGCTCGGGTCGGGGGGACAGGAAGAGCCACCAGGCGGGCTCTGGCCTCTGTTACTACTTTTTTCTCTTTACTTCTTCGGCCCACGGGCCCTCTGAGGGAAAGGGCACCTGTCTCGGGCTGGGGGGGCTGGTTTCCGAGGGGAAGAGCGGGAGGAACAAAGGACGGCGGCCGCCTGGGCTCCGTGTCCCCGGGGACCGCTTCTTCCCCTCCGGCCTCTCGGGTCTGGGCCTGGGAAACATGGCTGTGCCGTCCGGGGTCAACTTTGACTCCTCTCTCCTGCCCGGGCCCTGCGGGCTGGCACCTCCGCTGGGCGCGGGCAGGAGGGGTGCGGAGGGGCTGAGTAGCGGCTCCGGTCTGAAAGGCCAGAGAAGGCACCGGGCTCCCCACAAAGCGATAAGGATCTGCGCCTCCAACGCAGTCAACAGTCCGGAAAAGGGTGTGGCCGGCCCGCGGCGGGTGAGGGCTGCGGGCACTGCGGCGGGCGCCACCCCGCCCACCCCCGCCCTCAGCCCGCACCCCCTGAATGCGGCCCGCCAGGTGCGGGGGGCTCCCTCCTCTCTGCCCGTCCGGGCGAGCCGGGCTGGATCTCCAGGGAAGAACCTTTCAGCTTTGAAGTGGGGGCGCCCTGAGGGCGGGGGAGCGAGGAAACCCTCGGAGCAGAGGGAACGGGATGCCCGGAGCAGCAAAGCGGGGAGTGGCGGCAGAGGGCGGCAGGGAGGGGGTGGTCGGAGGTGAGGGGCCCAGCGCGGAGGAGGGAGCCCGGTTCTGTGGGGGCACCGGGAGCCGGCGTGCGGGCGGGAGAGCGGGCGGCCTGCGCGCGAGGGGGAGTCTAGGCGGGGCCCAGGGTCCCGGGCGGGGAGCCGCCTTAGGGACGGGGTGCAGAGCCCGCAGGAGGCGTGGGGTGCGGGGGGCGCTCACCCAGGCGGGGAGCTCCCGGTGGCTCAGGTACAGCGTCTGCGCCGTGAGCCGCTCCTCGTCGTCCAGCAGCAGCCGCGCCACTCGGAGGCTCCGCTCCTTCCCGTCGCGGACGCGGCGCCAGCCCAGGTAGAGGGCGAGGCCGAGCAGCACGAAGCCCACGCTGAGCCCCATGGCCCCCGCCAGGTACACCGGCACCAGCACCAGCAGCCGCCGCCCGAACGAAGCCAGCACCGCCAGGGCCTCCCCCGCCGCGCCCGGGCCGGCAGGTGGGTTTGCGGGGCTCGGGTCCGGCTCCGTGGGCGCGGTGGGGGGCTGGCCGGGCGGCTCGGGGGGAGCGGCGGGCTGGTCCTGGGCGCTGGGGCTGGGGCCGTCTCCCGGGGAGCGCTCCATGGTGCCTAAGGGGGGACCCTCAGGGCCAGAGACCCGCCGGCGGCTCGCTGCTCTCCACACCGACTCTTCCCCCCAGCAAACCGTAAACCCCTAAATAGCGAGGGACTCCCAAGCCACGCCCTTCCCTCGCGCTCCGGAGGCCGAGTCCGCGCCGCAGAGCCCGGGGTGGAGCCGAGGCCGCCGGCCCCGCCCCTCTTCCGCCGGGAAGGCCGCGGCTCGGGGCCCGGCTCCTCGATTGGACCGGGGCGCCCGAGGGGCGGTCTGAGATGGCGGGAGAAGGAGGGAAGCGGCCGAGAGCAGCACCGGACTGGCCAGGAGGGGAAGGCGGTCGGCGTGCCATTTAAACCGGGGGGCGGGCCCCGGAGCGCCGCCCGCGGGCCTGGGCTGCCGGCGCCGCGCGCACAGCCGGGGCCCCGCCAAAGGCTCCGTTTGCGGACAGAACTGGGGTTGAGGCTGGGGGAGAGGCAGGGTTCCCTCCTCTCCATTCGGTTTGGCAGGATCTGGTCTGCGATTCCCACATGTCCGCTCGTCCGCTTCCCCTGGCGCTCCTGCCCCAAGCCCTTCCCTCCAGTCTGTCTGGCTGTCGCCCTATTTGGAATGAAGTGCCCCGTGACCGAGCCTGCCTGGCGCGTCCTCCGTCCTCTGCCTGGGCTGTGGGGAAACGGGAATCCGAGAATTACGAGCTGAGATGCCCCGGTCTGTCTTCAGGGAAGAGGGGAAAGAAAGCAAGGTGAATAGGAAGGGAGCCTTCCTTTCTTTTTAGAAATCTCCAAGAGTTCTTTATTCCGTTCTAGCATAGATGGCTGATTAAAACCAAATCGGCGCCAAAAAGGGGGAGGGGGACTCAGCTGCAGCAGAAATGATTACATTTCCAGACTCTGGCAACTGAAAACATGAAAATAAGAAACGAAGAGTAATGTGACGATTCTCTCTCTCGTTGGCCGGAGTTAGAAGATTTGGGACACAGTCACATGTAGAACTAAAGCAGTTGTACATTATGTGTGTAGGTTTAGGAAGGGGCCATGCAAGGTGCACTGCGGATGACCACTCCTGGTTAATTGGGTGTAGAGGGGGTAGGCTAACTGGCCCCCACTGGTGCGGCTCAGTTGATCGTCATCCCACACCCCAGACGGTGGAGGGTTTGATTCTGACTCAGGGCACACAGAGTTACATACCCAGGTCGGGGTGAGGCAACTGATCCATGTTTCTCTCCCCCTCTCCCTTCCTCTTTCTCTAAAATCAATAAAAACGTATTTCTCTCTCTTTTTTTTTAAATGGACTAACTGGAAGCCCTAGAAGGAAGGATTGGTCATAAAATGGTTACTGTTTAATGCGATATTTGTGGAGCTTGTTGTATTATTCTGTTTAGAGCAAAAGAGGAACTAGGGTTGAACTTTGAGGAAAGATTAGGTCTGCAGCGGATACATTTTATCTGGCTCTGCAGGGCATAGATTTCATCAGGCTGTGTTTCATCAAAGCTGCTAAAACCTATTCCTGCCCAATCTTAAAAATTTCTCGTGCCCCTTTCTCTACTCCTCTGAGGCTTACACTATCTGTACCATCTCATTCAGCTTGCAGAACTACATAAGGAACAACTTTCTACTTGCCACCTATGTCCTCCATATTCTCAGAAGTGGGCAAGTAGGAAAGGAGCTCAAGGAGTTTGGCGGAGATATGAGTGATCTGCTCCCCAGCTGATGAAGCAGAACTAGAGGAGAAAAATGGATTAAGTTCCTTATAGGGAAACCTCCCTATGAACTGAAATTTGCCAAGCACTGGAGTCCCTTAGGCTGGGAGACAGGGTGACCCTTCAAACATCCCTGCTCACCATCTAGACTGCCAGACCCTCCTACTGAAGACAGCGTATGGAGCACAAAAACTCATCCTAGGAAGGTCTCTTCCCAGCTGGCTCTGGGGCCAATCAGCAGCTGCAATGCGGGCACCAGAGCTAGTCAACAGGGTGGGTCCTGGCCCACTGACAATTCTGCTGCCCAGGTGCCACCTGGTGGTGATAAGCAATATAGGTAACAGGAAAAATTGGTCACTTTAGTGTCTAAGGGAGCCCTGGTGCGGAGACTTCCTGGATTTGCGATCGGCATTTATGTGTGAACTGCATTAGCCCAGGAGGCAGAGGGTTGAATGTGGTTATCTGGTCCCAGCTCACAAGATGGCAGGGCATCAGAGTTGGAGGAAATGTCCTCTGTATGATTCCCAGCAAGTCACGGCAAAGTAGTGGTCCCACTGTTGGACGGCTCTACACTGGAACTTGGCTCCAACCTCACTAGTTGTGGAACCCTGAGCCGACTAACCCTCTTTAAACCTGCTTTCTCCTCTGCCAAATGGGTATGAAAATAATACCCATCGTGTTGTGCCAATTAGATATTGCAAGTAAAGTGCCTTGCCTTAAATTTTAAGTACTCAATAAGTGTTAGCTAGAACTTCTAGAAATCCCCGTTTATTTCCTGTACAGCGAACAGGACCTTTTCCTCCATTGGGCAGCCCTTCAGATATTCCAAGTTATCTATTGGGTCTCCCCTCAGTCTTTTCTTACCAATTTCTTTCAGCTCCTTCACTGGTTTGCCAGTGGCCTCTTTACAATCACATTGAGAAGAATGCAGGGAACCAGTCCTTGCCTCACCAATGGAGATGTCAGTAGAATAATCAGGAAGGCTGGTTAACCTTAATCGCTCTGAAAGGTCAGAGCTATTCACTCATTTAGTTAAGATATTGGTAGTTGAAGCAGCTTCCACTTGTTAGTGCTGTGGTGTCCTCTCCCTAGAGGTGGACTCACGCCTGGCCCCCAACATTCCCCCCAACATTCCCAAATTGATGCTTTTCTAGTCTTTCTTCATTTGTGTGCGGCCTTCTCCAGACCCTAAACCCTGACATTAGAACCCTGGACCACGCGGGACATGAAAAGGATTCCCACACCTTAGGAATTGTTTCATTCTGTTGTCCTATGGAGCTCCTCGAAAGGCACCTAACAGCTCTCACTCTATGTACTGACACATTATAAGGACAAATATTTTTTTAGCCAATTGTGTTGTTCTCTCATTGTTCCTATGTTGTTCTCATTACTGCTACTCTAGATCTCTGAATTTATTCCTCAGACAGGCTCACACAGTTTTTTTGTTTTTTGTTTTGGTGCCCTGACCAGGAATGGAACCTGCAGGATGCACTAACCAACTAAGCCACAACGGCCAGGGCACAACCACTTTTTTCAGAGGGTCAATCCAAATGGATACAAACTGACCTGTTGGATTTAGTCCATCCAAGTTACAACCACTTTCAATATTATTAATATGTCCTTGTGTTACTGTTGATAACAGAGCCTTCCATATTTTTATACAAGTTTTTAATAAAACATACCTCTTGGGTATATCACTAGATTTCTCTAACATGAATGCACTAATCAACATTTATACATGTTCGGTCTGGATTCCACCAATCTCGACTATTAATGGAACCATAATTATTCCTTTATTTGCAGTGATTTCGGAGGTGAGAAAAGGAAAGCAGCTCCTGATACTTGGGAACTGGCCTGACACAGCTAGGCTTCAGAGTTGTTAGGGGCTGCCCTGGGCTCACAGGCAGGAAATGGTGCTCTACTACTGCACACAAACTCACAAAACACCAACACAGGACCAGGGCACTCAGTGACTGTCACAGTTTTGTTTTAAGTACAAAACAAGGTCAGTGTGCAAACCACAAGACGGCAAACACCCCTCATCCAGCTGAGTGACTACTGTTCCATTATCAATTACAACTTTGCTTCACTCTAGTCTGCCCTTTATCGGGATAAAATAAAGAAATCATAGAATTACTATTCCTGCTTTCGGAGATCACTCAATCCAGAATGAAGTCCCACTTCCTTAAACCTTCCCCCAAATCAGTTAACCAAAATGCAAGTCCTATAACTCCTAATACCCTTTCACTGTCTAACACCACAGTTCCCCATGGCATGCTCTCTCCAACTTGTTCAACTGCAGGTGTATTCCTGGTGGTCTTACCTAGAGGATGTTAATAAAGGACATACAATGTATAGTTTCCCAAATCTACTTCTTTAGAGATACCTGGCAAGAAGAAAGTAAAGTTAATGGGTCAGCATTTGGCTGGGATGAATTCATGTTGGCATCTATGAACACATTTGTCTTTAAATATTCATAAACCATCTCTTTTAATAATCCAAACTTGTGCCAGAAAATCAACATTTAACTTATCAATGCGTGGTTTCTAAAATCCACAAACAATATTTTAGTATTGGCTCATTTTTAGTCTTTAGATTCTTTTTTTTTTTTTACTGGCCTTGCCTTGACCTAGCCCACCAACTCCAACGCCAGGTATATCCTGAATGATGAGGCAGACAAGTGAGCAAGAGGTAGCAGGAGATAAAATGGGGGAGAACAACCCAGGATCACTGTCTCTACCCCCAAATCCACAATCCCATTAGATTAGACACCTGAGTTGTTTCCCCGTATCAGCTCTGAGCCGAGGAGGAACTGAGCTTTGGCTATTGGGGCCCTCAGCCTTGACTTTTAGTTAGATTTAAAACCAATATGGTCCTATGTGGAAGCAGAGGGAAGGAATTAATTCTGAGACTTGTGTCCCCAGAACTCTGCTTTTCCCAGCACCTCCCAAGCCTTAAAGGTTTAAGGCATTGGTAACTAAGGAAGGGATAAGAGGGGACATTAACTGCCATTAATAACTCAAGACAGCAATCACCACCCGCCTTGCTCTGTTTGAATAAGGGATCTGTCAATACATACTCCATTCCCATTTCCCAGTACATCCACCCTCCTTAGTACCTGCCCCCCCAAATGACCCTAGGAGCCCTGGTTACTAAGGCAACTTGGGAATAGTTCATGCAGATAGAAACCAGAACAGATGGGACTATTTTTAAACTGGACTAGGTGGCTCCAATGCCTTTACCTCATAAAGTGCCTTCCCCAGAGTCCCATCTGGCCTTCCTCTGGGTCCCTCCCTTCTTCACTGGCCTCCATCCAACTTCATCCCAGCTCGGAGGGTAGGGGGGTCTTTATCCCATTTTGGCATGACATCTACTTACTGCTCCCGTATTCCACACAGGAAATCTAAGCAAGTCTTCACTGCCTTCATTTGTTAAAAACAACTGGTTTATTTCTTTGGAAAGTGGTGGGCCCTGCCCTATGAATTTCCAGGCCAAGACAAGGTAATGAATGCTCCCCTGGTCTTTGGGCTGGATTACTATGGTCCCCGCCTTGCTACAGGCCCAGGAGCAGTTATTGTCCAACTCAACTACGTCCCAAGTTATCTGAAGGCTCCGATTAGGTCTCCTCTTCTGACCACCCACTTCCCAATCTTTCCTGGCTTTCCCTCTCGGAACTGTTTTCTTCCAAAGCCAGGCTGGAACCTGTGCTGTGCAGGAGAGGACAAGGCCAGGCATGACCCCATCTTCCCATCAGGGGACATTCAGCCCCTTGCCAGTCCTCCCTCTCTGCTGGCGTCAGTCTGCACTCCCATGCAAGCCCCCTCTGTGGGACTTAAAGATGGACAAGAGGGCCCTCATATAAGGGAGGTGAGAGAAAACCCACCAGCCCAACCCCTTCTCAGAAGTAAACTCCTCGTAGACTCTTGTCCTAGTTCTTGAATAAGCCTTAAGACAGGGCATGGAGGGCTAGACGAGTGCGTGGTAAAGGACTCCCTGGATCCCAGCCCTGGGAGGCTATAGCAGGCGAGTGTCCAGGAGTAGCCCCATCAGTGTGGCATGGCTGTGATACGCATGCTCTGGGAAGCAATGGGGTAAGTCACCATGGGAGTGGTGGTGTGGCTCATTGTGATTCCTGCCAAGGGTTGGGCCATCGATACGGCCACAGGTGCCACAGGAGCCACAGATACAGCCACAGGAGCCATGGAGACAGGTGGGGGTGCCATTCCCTGGGCAATTGTTTGAGCCAGAGCAGCTGACAGTGGCGTGATCTCTGGGTTCAAGTGTGGGGGTGGGGGTGGTGGAGCAGCAGGAGGTGCAGCATTAGTTGGGGGAGCAGCTGGAGCTCCAGCGGGGGCTACCAGTTCTTGCTGAGACACAGGCCGAGGCTGTAGAGCCTGGCTGCTGAGCGTAGTGTGGGTCTGGGCAATGCCATGGTTAAAAGTGGCAACAGTACCCACAGTGGGAGCCAGAGTCTGCTCAGTTGCTGGTGCAGTAGAGCTCAGGGTCATGACCTTGGCCTGATTGCGGAACTGAGCATTTTGTTCCAGGAGTACCTCATTGGTAGCCAGAAGGTTGCTGACCTGCTTCTTTAGCTCCTCTACCCGCTTCCTGAGCATGGCGTTCTCCTCCTCTAGCAGCTTGCACTCCACCCCCCGGGGTGGAGCCAGGCCGTAGTCGTAAGATTCAAAATGGGGGCCATCTGGGGGACAGCATCCACCTCGCCGGCGCTTGGGACCTGGCTCATGGTCCTCAAAGCCCCTGTCAGGGATATCATAGAGATCATGACGTCGTCCTGGGAGCACCGGGCCTGTTGAGCCCCCACCACCACTGCCTCCTCCACCCCTAGTATCAAATTCAAAATCCCGTTGCAGATGACGGAACTTGCACTTGGCTCCTCTTTGGCAGTCGCCTTTGAGAAAATCCCGGCAGATAGGGACCTCCTCCTTGCCATTCGGGAGGTCAGCTGGAGAAAGGCCCAGGCCTGCTGCGACTTTCTGCCTCAGCCGAGGGGGAAGCTCTCCCGTTTTCTTATAGCCATCCTCATCCTCCTTGGAGCCATGGATGAATCGGCAGTTTGGGCGACTACACTCCTTGTTTTGGAAGTCATGGCAGAAGATGAACTCATTTTTGCTCACCCCCAAGTTGGACACTTCACTCATGTCTGGATGGCGAAATCGGCAACGCTTGCCTCGTTTGCACACATTCCTCAGGAAGTCTCTACAGATGGCATCTGAGCTGGCCCCTCCACTGCCTGGCCCTGTTCCACTGGCCTCCTCGCTGCTCCCACTTCCAGGGCCTCCACCGCTGCTCCCAGTGCCGTTGGCATAGCTGTCCCGGTCAGGCATCCTGGTCCCCCCCAACTCAGGGCTTTCTTCTTTTTCTTGCCACCCTTGGTGACCACTAGGGAAGAGAAGAACTGTGTCAAACAAGAGTCCTCCAGACAGACCACACTCTTCCCGACTTTAGGGTAGGCAGTCCGGCAAGAGGCAGGCCAGAGGGGCAATGGCTTTGGAGATGGAGAATCTTAGGAGTGAGAATTCTGCCCAGACTGGCTGGCTTGTCAGAAGTCCCGCCCAGGCTCTTGTGCACCTGGTCTGGGACAGAATGATTCACACTTGCCTGGCTAATGGAGAAGGGAGGGAGCTGGGGGTGAAGCCATCTCATCTCCTAATGAATGCAGGCCAAGAGGGGGGCAGGGATAGAATAGTACTGGATTTTATTTCCCCTTTTGACCTTATTAAAGTTGTGGAAATGAAATTAAAACTGTCAGTGTCTGAATAGGCTAGGAGGGTGTTGGGAATCATGGCCAAGATGGGCTGGTGAGCCACTAGGGCTGTGGATATGGAATGCTTCTTTTGCGCTTCAAAACTTCCCTTAACCCCTCTTCATGGGATTTCAGATAAGGGCTCTGTGAAGTATCATATCTCTAGACCCCAGGAAAGCTTGAGTGAAGAGACTTGTGTCACACCCTGAAGGCAGTCCATAAATCTGTCGTTTTTTAGTATTCCCTCCCAGCTCAATACCACTATCGGCCCCAATATGGTCAGCTCCCTCCTCTCCATCAGCTAGAATCTCCACTTATAGACTACCGAAGAACAAAAGCAGGAAGAAGGAGTTAATTTCACAGGAACAAGTGACCTTACTTTCCCATTCTATCCCTTCCTAACCCTCCATGGGAAGATACCACTGACATCAAACCACACCATTCCTCACCCCATAAAGATCCTCTTTATTTATAGACTCTATAAAAGCTTCTTAAGTCTCATCTTTCCCAAGAGAGATCTGGAATGTCAGTCCACTGCCCTGGTTCTAGCCTGCCCCTCACCCCAACCCCCACAGGACTGGGAGTCCTGGCTACCATGTGTCTGACCTGGTAAACCTTTCCTAGGCAGTGTTCTGGCTCCCCCTGCTGTTCAAATAGGAGAACGTCATCTTGTTTCCCATGGAGTATGTAAGGGAATCTCTAATTTCTCTGGCTTTGATCTCCCACAACCACAACGTGGTTGCCTTGACTTTGCCTTCAGATCTCCCTAAAATGAACCGACCAGAGGCCAACGTTACAAGAGAATCTGTAAAAGAGGAAGGGTCCTGTTCCTCGAAAAGGAGGTAGTCCCAGGATAATAGAAACAATCAAGCGGTAAAAGAGGAAATACGAACTTTTACTAAAAGGGAAATGACCGGGTGAAAATTAAATGCCATCTTTCCAAGCCTGACCCACAGTGCAAGTCCCACCAGATACAGATGACGAGATACGGTATTCCTCCTCACCCACTCTCCCAGGATTGTTCGATACCTGAGGTAGCTCAGGTGAAGTCCGGGGCTCCTGTGGGTCTCCACCGCCACATCACCGCTGGGTTCTGAACAGGAAAAAAACAGATACTTCCGTGGGAGAAAGGGTAAGAATGGAGGACTATGGGCTGACAGTTACAATAAATAAGTCTGACAAAACGGCACATCAAGATGTCCTCAGTTTCAACTGAACTTCACCAAAGGAAGAAGTTGTAAGTAAGAAAAGCAAAAGATAGAACTAAGATGGAAAGCCTAGAAGGATGGGTTGGATAACCAGCCCTGGGCGAACAAAGGGTGAGGGCAGCCCTGTCTCAAACGGAGGATATGGGGGTCAGCCTGGCTTAGGGTGGGGGTTAGGAACTCCGCATGTGGAGCTGTGCAAGGGCCGCGACCGACAGTGCAGTGGGATGGATGGCAGACTAGACTGGGGGGGGGGGTAGTGATTTTGACGCTTCGCAACACCCGAGTTTGCGAAAAGTCCTAGGAGTTTCCCGCAGCAAATCTTCTAGCTTGGCAGGTTCCGTGCAGTGCCACCAGAGCTCAGCCGTGGGCCAGGTGAACAGGACATTACGTGAACACCAAGTGACGCGGGGAGAGGGACTGAGGGTGACATCAAGCTGAGGGGATGGGCAGGGCTGTGACCTCATGGAGCTAGCGTTTGCTCGCAAAGCGAGGTCAGTTAGAAAAGGGGCTCGGCGCTGGGGCACAAGAAGAGCCAGCTCGGTCCTGGGGGGCCTTGCGTAGCCGGCCGAGCCCGGCCGCTGGGCCGACGACGACTCCTCCCCTCCGGGCGCGGCCTCCACCTGTCTCCCGCCTCCCTCACCTGCCACCGCCGCCGTAGTTGCTGCTGCCGCCTGCCGGTCCTCTAGCTTCGACAAAGAGCCGCCCACCCGGCGGTCCTTCCGCTTCCTGCGGAAGAAACGGCGCTCTAGCCACCAGACCCGGAACTATACTCTATGGTCTGTACAATACTAGCGCGAATAGCCGCAGGTTCCCAGCAAGCCTTGCGTGCCACCATGGTAACAGGGCGCACAGCAAAAAATTTAAAAACCCGTAATGATTTCCTTTCTCCGCCACCGAGGTGCAAGCGTTCGCTTCTCCTTCATCATGTCTTCCCACAAGACTTTTTCAGGATCAAGAGGTTCCTGGCCAAGAAACAAGCATTATCGGCCCATTCCCCAATGGATTCGTAAAACCGGTAAAGCCCGGAACCGGTTTGGCTCAGTGGATGGAGCGTTGGCCTGCGGACTGAAAGGCCCCTGGTTCCATTCCGGTCACGTACCTTGGCACATCCCCAGTAGGAGGTGTGCAAGAGGCAGCTTTCTCTCCCTCTCCGTAAAAAAATCAATATATTTTTTAAAAAACCTGTAACGTAGGCCGAGAGACTGAACCATTTGCCCGAGAGCTATCGCGATACCTGTCCCGTCTCTCACTACTGAGAAGGCCCGGGAACTCTCGTCGGGTAGGGGCAGAACCCATACCCCGGGAGGGGGCAGCTTGTAACTCGACAATCTTACTGCACCGGGTAGTAACGCGGCCCGCTGTAACCATAAAAACCACAAAGCAGACATTATCTTTTCCTTCAGCTAAGACAGGAGATGATTTATTGTGCACGTTACATTCAGCCACAACTGAGAACAGAACTAGTCCAGATTGTCACGGGTCCAGGGCAAAGATCCAAAAGAGACTGTTTTTGTTGAAGAGCAGGGCGGGTCTCTCAAAAGGCGGCCGCGGCGTGCAGATGGCTGGTATGTACGTTCCCGATCCCACGGAGATGTTAAGACAGCGGGCACGCAGCCCCACAGCCTGGACCGGCCCTGGCCTCTGGCTCCCTCTTCTGCTCCGGTGGCTTTCACGGGTGCACAAGCTTGCGGTTTACTTGGACCTCTGCCTCATCTTTCTTCTTTTGCGCTTCAGCCTGAAATGCAGACAACAACAATACACTCCTTGCCCTTAAGCCCACAAGCCCCCCCCCCCCCAATCTTAATGAGCACAGAACACAGGGTGGTGACAAGATGAAGCACTACATTCTATTGTCTTTTGTGTTCAATCCCTGACTCTGACAAGTCAATGCTCAAAATCTTTTTCACCTAAAATTCTTTCAGGTTTCTAAACCAAACGTCCCTCCCAAGATTTGTTCAAGCCATGCACCACCTCGCTTCCCTCCTCTAGGTTCTGCAAAGTCTCAACATACCTGCGCATTCGCTTCTTCCTCCACTGGCCATCGATTATAATCAGGAGACAAGGAATAAAAAAAGGTTATTAGCCTTTGAGAGGTTTAGATAAGGATGTGGAGAGCATTCTTCGGAATCAGGCATGTTCTCGACCAAATATGAGGGCTTAGTCGCAGCAATCACGTCAGTAACTTGGCCTCCTAGCCCCCCACACCTGAAGTAAACTCCGAATTCCACATGCGCTCTTTCCTCACAGCAGTTACTCAACCATCTGTTCTTCTCACCAAACCATCCTTCCTCTCCCACCCCTAGGACCCACTGGAGAACCAGCGGCTCGGGAGCCATGGCGGACTTCCCTTGCCAGGTCTCCACCCCCCATCTTCAAGTCCTACAGCCTCAGCTTACTACCAGGGAGTGCTTACCTTGGCTCTCATGGCGCAGAGGTTTCTACAGGCAAAGAGAAAAAGGGTACAGTTAGTTGGCTGTGATGATGGTGCGCGCAGAGACCAGATGTTAATGGATTCTACGTGGAGTCCACACACAATCAATACAGACACCCACCTAAGAAGATGGCGCTAAGGCCGAGAGAGCGCTCAGCGCCCGCCCACCAGTATTTAAGGGCGCGCTCGCTGTCGTCACTTCCGCTGCTTAGCCCTCCTCCCGGGGGAGTAACAATGGCTTCCGGCCCCTCTCAGATACCTCATAAGTGATGTTGTCCTCTTGGAAAACGGGGTATTTTGAATTTGAGTTACAAAATTCCCCGTCCCGTTTTGTTGTGAGGGCGTTGTTATTTAAACGTGAGCACCTGTTTCCAGTGTGAGACCTAGAGGTGCTGGCGAGCCAAAGATAGCGACTTCCTCCTTCTCTCGTTGCTTCATGGGAGTTGCAGTTTCCTGCGGACACCCTCCATTTTATTACAAACAGGTGCGTACTTTGTAAAACTTCATTTGTTTACTGGTTTGCCTTATTTTTAAATCAAATTGCTGAAGGGAGACTATCTCAGAACCTCCCCCGAAGGTCCTAAGGTTCCAAAACATGGAAAAATGTAAATTTGGATTGTCAAGAAAGCTGTATTACCGAAAAACGCTCATTATTTTTAGATAAATTTCTTCCTAGCCAACCATGGTCTTACCCAACAATGGCTGAGGGCGAATGTCATTAGGTTCCTTGCCACAGTGCATCTTGTTCAGAAAACACTCCAGTGATTCCTCCAATGGAGAGGGGAAGATGACTTTCTCTAGGGCAAGAATGGTATTTGGTTTGGAGGAAAAAAGCTCCCCCTCTCAGGGTATAGACAGGTGAGGGGTACCCAGTAAAGATAGGTAAAGATGTGGACAGTTACAAAGGATGGAAAAAAATCCTTAAGCAGACTTGGCCTTATGTACTTCGATACAGCAAGGTTTTTATTTTTTGTTAATTCTCACCTGAGTATGTTTTTTCCATTGATTTTTGAGTAGGTGGGGAGGAGTGAAACATCAATGTGAGACACATCCATTGATAGCCTCCTGCTCTCCCTAAGGTGAGATATCAAACCTGTAACCAAGGCAACAGCTTTTGACCAGAAATCCCACCGGCCACACACTTGTGGTGTGCGGGCAGGTGCTCTAACCACTGAGAACACTAGTCAAGGCTTGCAAGGTTAATTATAATCCTTTTTGATGGTTTCCTTTTGTAACTTATGCATTAACATGTCACCCTTTTAGCTCTATTAAAACAAAGTTTTTAAAACTTGGGGCCCTGTTCTAAGTGTTTAAGTAGTTCTAGCATTTTCATTATCATCAGTTTTTAAAAACAAAAAATTCCATCAGAATTACTTCATTATCAAATATCAGGATTTGATATTATCCACCAGGATTTCAGCTGTTGATTGTCTAGCCTACAAGCTCCATGTTTTGTTCACTGTAAACAATCTCCAGGACAACATGCCTGACATGTAAGATACTCAAATCTAATTATTCATTTTAGGCTGGCCCTGACAAATTGTATAACACTAAAGGCATTTTTCCTGGCTTCCTAAATCAAGACAAACACCTGAATAGTGTTTAATTTTTTTCAATACACATTAAATGTGCTAGTTCTAAACAAAGTGTCAGAGCAAGGTTGATGGTTTTATTTTTAAATATATTTTATTGATTTTTTACAGAGCGGAAGGGAAAGGGATAGAAAGTCAGAAACATCGATGAGAGAGAGACATCGATCAGCTGCCTCTTGCACACCTCCCACCGGGGATGTGCCTGCAGCCAAGGTACATGCCCTTGCCGGAATCGAACCCGGGACCCTTTAGTCCGCAGTCCGACGCTCTATCCACTGAGCCAAACCGGTCTCGGCTAGGTTGATGGTTTTACTTTAGAGAATTAAATCAAGCTCCCATAGAAAATTCAAAGAACTAAGGATTTAAGTCTTTGGGTTGAGGAAGTATTGTTTTAGAAAGTTAGTATATAGCAACACAAAGAAACAGCTCTAAATGATCACCACGCCAACTAACACTCCCCCCACCTCCTTCAAATAAGAGCAGCAAAGGCACATGATTATGAGCAAGTCCAAATTTATTTTAACGCCATGTCATTTTCAGTGTTTAAAAACCTCATAAGTTAGCGGCGAGAGCCCTAGTTTCCCTGGGACAGCATGCCAGAGGTACTGAATGAAATTCATCACCTTTCTCTCCAAACCCCTAGCAATTCATCCAAATTCAAGTCCACACAGCTTAAAAAGCCAGGAGTTGTCTCTTCAGTCAGTCTGCTCCTCTGGTTCCTGGTCTTTCTTTCAAGGGAGGGAAGTCAAAAAACCAGGGAACAAAACTGCAGTTGAGTTTCAGCTCAGGTTTGTTAAGATGGAGCAAGGGAAGACCTCACCGACTCCAATGAAATGAACGTTTAAAACTAATTCCTCCTTTACAGTTTTTTTTTTTTTGGGGGGGGGGGGGAGTACGATGGGGGAGAAGAATCCTACAGAACAAAAACGACTATAAAGTTTACAAATGAGAATCCATTTCATAGATGAGAATCCCTTGTAAGTGCAGGCTCCAGCTCCTAAAAAAAGAAGGGGCCTGACCAGATAGCCTGGACCAGAACAGGAACCTACCACATGTGACTAAAACCATCTGAAGAACAGCTCCTCTCTACTTTGAGGCCAGATAAAATACCTATGGAGAGTGGAAAAAAAGAGGAACAAGCCCCAACAGAAGGGAAAATGCTGACATCAGAGTGTATAAAAATTTCAGCTGCATCTTTAGTGGAGGTGGCTCCCTTAGCCTCCTCCCTGCTCTGTTGTAGGGCCATAAACCTTTACCAAGCTGATAGTAGTAGAAAAAGGCTAGAAAGAGGGGCTTGAAGACGATGGATTTTGGTTCCTGATTTTATTGTTCAATTTCTCTTTTCTAGTTAAAGTAGTCTTCGGTTGCTGGGAAGCCTGGCCTCCCCAGACCAGAGTCAGTTGGAGCTGGTTCTTGTTGGAGGGGGGTTGGGTTGGGGGGCTGGGACGGGGGCAGGGAGACCCCTGCTCTGCTGGCGGTCCTGGGTGGAGAAGAAACTGCACTTCAGAGCCTGGGGTTTGGTGGGAAGGGGATGAGGCAGGAGCGGCTAGCTGGGGAGATGGGACCCACCTCAGTCCCCAGCTTCATTCTCTTCTAATGTTTCCCCACTGGTTGCATTCTCTGCAGTCTTGGAGGCCTATATTCATGGAAAGAAGATGGAGACGTGTAAGTTTCCTTGGGGTAGTGTTTAGGGGACCATGGACAAAAACATCCTAATTCTCTAAGACAGGCCTGAGAAGGGGGAAAATAAGTATATACGAAAATCTATGCCCTACCACAAACCCAGGAAGGTGGAATAAAAAGCGATCAGGTTCAACCTGCCCAAGAGGGATAATAACACACCTTCTTTTTTTTCTTTTTCTGGGTTTTCCGACTTGCAGAACTCTGGAGAAGGGCCTGGGAAGATAGGAAGAAGGAAAACAAATTTTGAGGACGTTGGAGCAAACAGTCCTGCTTTCAACACTGTACCTCTTTTTCAGGACTTGGCTTACATTCAGTCCCCACTTTCAGGACAGGTTCCATGTGCTCAACTACTTCCCAGCCCACACTGACCTTGAGCTCTGCATCCTGCACCTCCTTGTCAGACTTGTAAAGGTCAGGCTCAAAGGGACCACTGGTTATCCGCATGGGGCCATTGGGCATGAGCAGAACTGTAAATTTAAACTGGGCAACAAATTCGCCTATGGGAGACAGAAATGTTTTGATGAAAGGTTCCCTGTTGTATCCTTTTTCTATAAGCTGTAAGGAGAAAGGAGGGACATATAACCAGTTCCCAAGTGAACTCACCCTCCTTCTCATAGAGAACATTAAATGGCTGCAGCAGTTCATGTTTGGCGCATTCCACCACACCCATCCGGGCCTTCTTCTCATCTTCAAATGCTCTGGGTTGGGGAAGACAAATTCAGGTATCCTTAACTCCCTATCAAGTCTCACCACTTTGCTTATGCTTTTAAATAGATCCTACCCTCAGGCAGAAATCATGCTTAGGAGTGCTCTTTTTTAGTCTCTTCAAGGAGGGATACAGGGAGCATACGAGAACCCTTGCATGCAGGCTGGAGCTACAAGTCCAGGCAGGAGGGGAGGGGAGGCAGGGAGGGGTGGAGGAGGGAATAGTATTCCTGGGTGTGTGGTCTATGAGTCACACTAGTTCCGAGCCTTGTGAAGTGCAGTATACCTTAAAGTAAACGGCATGGCATCAAAACGCCTTTCAACCTCACTGAAGAAGGCACGGGAAGTTTTCATTTTCAGGCCATATTGTTTAGAAGGATCTCGTTTATAAATGGTGGTTCTCTGTCCTGCATCCTTGGCCTAAAAGAGTAAGTTAGGTCACATTTGTTCAGGTGCTCCTGGAACAAAACCTGTCCTCCCTCTTTGCTAGCTCTGTAAACACTCCTCACCTTGCCCTCTCCTGAGCTCACGAGAACATCCACGGCATATACTTCATGTACCTCAAATTCAGCTTTCTCGTGGTCCTTCCTGAAAGGAATAAAAGGGAACAACCATAAGTAGTTCCTAGAGTCTGGAGTTAGGCTGGGAGTATAGAAGAACACATTCATGACTAGTCTTGTACGGTGGAAAGTAAAGAGTGGGTTTGGCACCTACTTCTGCTGGTCTGTGGGATTCTGGATAATGGTTTTCTCTCCATCGATGACATGTTGCTTCAATTGGTGTGACAGCATGCCTGTGGAGAGGACCAAGCTTATGGTACCAACCATCCAGGATCCCAAAAGATTTCCAAACCCACCCACCCAAATAGGTTGATGAGGCGAGCCAGGAGGGAGAAGCACCTGGCTATTAACTGAGGGCACTGGGGTTTGGGGCTTAGACTGTGCTAGAGCCAGGATGGATCTCAAGGGAAGAGAACAGCCTTAATTTTGCTAAATCACTGGTGCTTTATACCCTCAACCCTGTTATCTGAGGTCTCACCTTCTATTGGCGTGCAATTAAATGAATGGGCAACTTTGTTCCAGGCTTCGGTCACTTGTGTGTTCTAGAAGTACAAGATCAAATAAAGGTGAGACACCAGGGGCTAATTAAGTTCTCCACTGCGTGAATCAGAAGCATAAAGAACTGAGAGTTCTAAATATCCTCCATCAAGGACAAAGGATTCTCACTGGTTTCTCATGTCATTGCCCCATCAATCCCTCCTACCTAAACATACTTTACCCTTGCATCTCCTTTTACAAAGAGCTTTCACAAAGATGGTCTAATCAAACAATTCTGGAAGGTGAATAGGGAAGATCTATACCCCAATCTACAAGATGAGGAAACCGAGGCTCAGAGAGGTTAAATGATTTGCTCAGCACTAAACCAGTTAACAGAACCTGGTACAAACCCAGGCTTTATGACGACAAGTTTTGTTTATTCCATTTTACTTGACACTCTAAACTGTTGAGAAAGGACAGCAAACTCTTTGTTAATCCTCATTGATTTTTAGAGAGTAGAAGGGAGGGAGAGGAGGGGGAAGAGAGAGAGAAACATTGATGTGAGAGAGACTTATCAATTGGTTGCCTCCCATATGCCCAGACCAGGCCAGGGATTGAGTTTGCAACCTAGATACACACCCTTGACCAGAATCAAACCCTGAACCCTTAGGTCCGAAGGCTGACTCTCTATTCACTGAACCAAACTGACTAGGGCAAGGGATAGCAAACTCTTATTTTCCCCTTCTTACCTCTCAAACATGATCTCATTCTCATTTAAGCTATACTTCTTAGACAGAAAAGTAAATAACTAATCCCAGCTAATGTTATTAAACTCTGTACTCAAAGTACTGTGATAATCATTTTATACATGGATCATCTCAATTGTTACAACCCTATAAAGAATAAGGCGGAATTTTATTTTCCCTATTTTACAGATGAGGAAATTTAAATTCAAAGTTATTTTTAAAGAGGTGGCAATAGGGCAAGAACCCACAAGTCTGATGTCATAGCTAGACAACACTACCTTCCAGTGAAGATAAACATAGTTAAGTATATAAATAAAAATAAACGTGAAAAAAAAAGAAGAAAAAATAATGATAAACGTGTTAAATAATAGTTAACACATAGTTTACTATGTGCTGGGCATTGTTCAAAGTGCTTTTTAACAGCTCTGTGAAGTAGGTATTATAAGAAAACTGAGGTTTAAGTAAAAATTATGCAATTAAGTAGAAATGGGGATTAAGTACAAATTGATTAAAAGCATGAAGAACAGATAGTATAAAAGGAAGAGAAAGACAATACGTTTAAATACTGAACAAGTCTCACTTAAGTGCTACCAAACACACTAAATTGTATTAATGCATGAAAAGTTTGATACCTGGGCTTCCAAATATTTCCGTGCAAGATATAGAACTAATTTTTGGTCTCCCTTTGTCATCAGTTTACCAACACTATTATGGCTTTATTTATACCTTTAAAACATATCTCTGTGTTATTACACACTATCTACCTCAAACTATTTTCAGGAAACAACGCACAGCAAAAACACAAGGAAAGATCACATACGGAAATATATGTAAGCTCCACTTATCTCCATACAGTGAGCATGGAAGTGTCTATGACAGTCAGGGTCTGCGGTTTACTGTGAAACTATTTAGCTCCTGCCTCATCTCTTACAGAAATCCCATCCTAAGAGGTAGCCAATTAAAAAAAAAAAAGTTTTTATTTTATTGATTTCAGAGAGGGAGAGGGAGAAAGAGACAGAAACATCAAAGATGAGAGAGAATCAGTGATTGGCTGCCTCCTGCGCTCCCCACATTGGGGATCTAGACGGCAACCTAGGTGTATGCCCTGCCCTGGAATCAAACCGTGACCTCCTGGTTCATAGGTTAATGGTCAATTACTGGGCCGAGCCAGGCAGCTAACTTTAAAAAGCTATGTTTTATGAGGGCTGTGGGAGAAGTTGGCAGCTCAGCACAGAATAGTTGCAGGTGCCGAGTGCACCTTTAGCTCTATTAAGCTTTGGAGTTGGACGAAGCAACTCACCTGGTTTCCAGGTTTGACCAGGCGTAGCGCAGCCTCTGCACAAAGGTGAGCTGCCTTAATGACGTCTGCTTTCCTCCCTGTCACTTGGGCCCCCTGTAGATAAGGAAATACAATCAGTGTCTTCCTGGAAAGCTCTTAGCTGGTTATTCAGTTAACATCTGTGTGCCCATTACGCAAGGCCAGCCAATGAGGAGAAAATACCCCTCTTTTCCTTTTATTTCTCTACTAGTGGCCGGTGCACAAAATTCGTGCACTCGGGGGGTGGAGGCTGTCTCAGTCCGGCCTGCATCCTCTCCAATCTGAGATCCCTGTGGGATCAGGCCTAAACTGGCACTTGGACAACCCCCACGCAATCCGCTCCTAACCGCTCACCTGTCTGACTGCTTGATCTCCCCTAACCACTCTGCTTGCTAACCACTCTGCAACCGGTCCCTTCTGCAGGCTTGCTCGGCCCCAACTGCCCCCATCACCATCAGCCTGATCACACTCAACTGCCCACCCCTCCTGGCCTGATCACCCCCAACTGCCTTCCCCTCCTGGCCTGATCACCCCTAATGGCTTCTGCCTTGGCCCCTCCACCATGGCGATCCCCATGCACACATGCCCTTCACGATCTGGGACCCCCGGCGCCCACAGCAAAGTGTGGCGGTAGCCAGTCTTCCCTCCTGGCCTCCCGTGGCCCCGCCCTTCGCACACACACCAGTGATCTGGGACCCCCATGCTCGCACCCTTCGCAATCTCAGACCCCAGGCGCCCATGGCAAAGCATGGTGGTGGCTGGCCTTCCCGCCATGTCTCTGCATGGCCTGGGGAACTGGCACCGCGGGCTTGCCGGGACCACCAGTGCAGCATCCACTCGCCAGGCGCTGCAGAGGCCGCAGGAGGCAGGATCGTGCATTGTGGCCCCGTCCCCGCTCCTGATTGGCTGGTAGCATAGCCAATCAGGAGCCAAGGTAAGGTCACATTTGCATGTTACTCTTTTATTAGATAGGATAGTCTCTGAATTTACCTGGTAGTGGGGCACACGCCCCACAGGGGGGCAATTTGAGAATGAGTTATTTTTTATGGTTCTAGGGACCTCACAGTGTATAAATATATAGTGACATATTTATGCATTTCAGTTCTCTATCATTTGTTTTGAACCTTATTTGCTATTTCTTCATATCATATATTATTATTTTAAACAATTTCTTAGTGATTTCTTCCTCAGTACTACACCTGTCCTTTTGTTCTTTTGTTTCTTTCATGGATGCCATGTTCTTTGGAAGCTTGTTTAGACCAAGTTAATGGCCTTTTAGGCTTCCTCCATGTGATTAGGAGTTCACTTTTTAAATAATAAGAATTATATGTCATTGGGGGGGGGATGGGAGGGGCCATTAGGATATTAGAGATGCTTAGGTGGGCCATGGCCAAAAAAGGTTGGGAACCACTGTAGAAGAGGGTGGGGATAACAGGCAAGCAGTAGTACACCCTTCCCCATTCCTCACAGGCTGCACAGAGTTCAAAGCAAACCACCTACCTGAGCTACACCAACCACAAACGTGTGAGCCACATTAGCGATGAAGCCATCCACATGGACCCCAAGGTCACTGAAAAGAAAAAGCAGAGTACAGCATTAGCAACCGGGGCTATATAAGTGCTTAGGAAAAAGACAAGTGCTTTAAATTTACTTAAACTTACATTTTTACCAAGTCACCTTCCTTGAGAATATAGTCCTGGTCGCTCTTCAAAGGGGAGAAGTGACATACACAGTTATTTACTGAAATACTGGTGGGGAAGGCAATACCTGTAAAGAGAGAATCATCTGCCTTACTGCCTTGCTCTCTCAGCGCCCTGATGCCTCAGAAAAATGGAAGGATCTTCTTTGGGGTCTTGTCTAAGTTTAATCAGTTTGGATTGGGTAGGAAACAGCTTATAGCCCACTTGCCATTCCAAATTTCCAACATCTCAACCAGAGGTGGGGTGAGAGTTGCATCATTATGACAAAGAGGACCGAATAAAAGTCAAATGTGGGGGATTGATATTTTACCTTTCTTCATTTCTTTTTCTTTCTTGAAAATTTTCCCTGTCTCTTCCATAATCATGGCATCACCTTTCTCACACAGGCTCAGCACCGACACACCCGAGCCGGATGCTTCCACCAAAGACCGAAGTACCCCTGGGAACAGAAGCCCGCCATGTCAGATCTGGACGTGTTGTCTAAGTTACAATCCCACAATACCTGGAAGTTGGATCCACAGTTTCTAATATTCCCTAGTGACACTGCCCTAAGGCTGAAAGAGGGAACATGGCTGGCCTTTTATAATGTACCTACCTTTCATCTCTAAGTTTCTACCTCCTTCCTAAAATGAAGACGTCAGCATTCCCTTCCCTTCCTTATGTGACAACTGGGCATACACAGCCTCTCTCCTTAGACAAGGCAAACTTTCCAAAGGCGACACCTGTGGTGCGGGGGCAGAACTGTGAAATGCAAGGGGATCCTCACCAGAGTCTCCCGCACACGCGCAGAGCCTGGAAGAAACTTATGAGAGTCAAGAACAACAGAGAAGTAGGCAAAGAGCTGCTGACTCAAAGCGGATCCACTGTGAAATGCTCCTCTCCCTTCAGACAGCCCCAATTAGGTGTTAGTAATTCAATTTGTGTAGACTTTATTTCGGTAAAAACAAGTGTATAAGCTAGGGGACTTAATCTAAGGTCCCTGGGCCTTGGCAGGCTCCTGGCTTACAGCTTTGGGCAGACTGCAAAGAGGTATGTGACCTAATAGTTTCAAACTGGTAACTGATCACAGTGCCTCAGAAGTGCAAGAGGGGAACACTTTTTTTCTGTTTCAAACAACTAATATTATGTTACAAAACGGGGGTACTATACTATACTAATGCTATGTCCATTATGTTACAAAGCATGTCCCTGGTCCATCCTGAATATGATTTTTGTGATCTAAGTTTTGGTGATTCTTTGGAATGTGAAACTCTTTCCAACATGGGACCAGAGACACCCTAAATACCAATCCGTACTGTCAGAACCATTTCAAAGCCCAAAGACAAGCAATTTCTGTCCCCTCCCCTCCGGCTGGGATTTAAATCGGAAAGGTGAAATTGTAAATAGAGAAAATAGAAAGTGAGGCATCTGCCTAGAGTGGCAGGCAGCTGCGAGAAAGTCAGAGCAGTCCTAATAAGGATGACTTCTGAGATCCTAAAATCAGTGCCCCCTTTTCCAGTAGATTCACAAGTTTGCCCGGCGGGGGTTGTCAAGCCCCTGAGAACCATCAGTTGAAGGCTAACTAAGGCTATCTGCGCAGATTGAAGGAAGTAATGAGTAACTTCAAGAAAAGCCAGATATTTCTCCGAGAGGGAGTGAGGCGCTCCAAGGGTGCCCTCCAACGGTCCCTGGGCTGGCCCCAGAGCAGAAGGGGTTCCCACAAGGGAAAGAGTCGAAGTGAGGAGCGAAAGACTCGGCAAAGCACGTGGGAGGGAAGCTGGTGTCAGGGTCGGCACCGGAGGAAGGCACCCGGCCATCCGCACAGGGACCGGCAACACGTGCCGGCGTCGGGTTGGCTCCTGACTCTGGGGGGACCCCGACAAAACAGAGGGGCTCTTCCGTTGCCAACAGCTGGGTGCTCCTTTTCCCAGATGGCCCCGCCGCCGCCAGAATTAAAGGAAGCAGGGATCCGGACCGGAGGGTGAGCCGGGGATGCGCCCGCCTTGCCTCCTTAGCAACGGCCTAGGGTCCGCGCGGGTCAGGCACCCTACTCCGAGCCCTTCCTCGTCGCCAGCCCGCACCCCCAGACTGCAACCCAGGCCTGGACGCTCAGGTCCCAGGCGCGACAGTCTTCCTACCACGCCGCCCTCAGCGGACCGGCGCGGGGCCCTCGGCAGCTCACTCCGCACGACCCCACCGCTCCAGCCCCTCCGGAGCCAGCCCAGTGCCGCCCCCGTCGCTTCTCTGAGCCTAGATCGCCGGACTCCCGAGGCCGTACTCACGGTTGGCGATGTCGCCCCCCATCTTATACTTGGTCACGACCAGGTCCTCGGCGATAGTTTGCTCTTGCTGCTCGTCCTCGCCCGACATCTTCCCGCCGCCGCCACCACCACTGCAGCCTTGTTCCCTTGAGCCGCCGCCCGGGTCTCCCTCCCTAGCCACAAGCTGTGGCCAGAGTCCCTTCGATTCGCGAGGAGAGCGCGAGCAAAAGCGCGAGCTAAGAAGGGAGCGGGCGGGCAAGAGCAAGACGGGGCGAGCGCGCGGGCTGAGGCGCGGGGCACGCTGGGACAGCGAGTCTCCCCCGCAGCCAACCTCCAGCCGTCCTCCGGGACTCCCGAACTACTACTCCCAGCCTGCCTTTCCGCCTCTACGCCAGGCCCCGGCCTAGCCCTACGAGGGCCTCGCACGCTGGGATCGCCGGGCACGCTGGGAAGGGTCAGGCTCCGGCGGGAAGGCGGAGCCGTTGGGGAGCTGAAGCAGCGTGGTCGGTCTCTCCCGGAAAATCCGGACCTACCACGAGCCCGGAGCTGGAACCTTTAATGGAGTGGGGCGGGCTGAGAGAAGGGGCGGAGCTACCGCGGGGAAAAGGATTTGGAGGCGGAGAGGCGGGGTGGAGCCCAGATGATTGGGGGTGACTGCATTAAATTAAGGGTACAGGCTGGGCGCGCCCTTCCTCCGATACCTGGAGCGTCTGGCGGGACCTGCCCTGCCGGTGCAGTCGTCCGACGCTGGGAGGATCGGGAGGGGCAGAACGGGTGTGGACGGAGACCCAGGGGTAGGGAGTGACTCGACTCTGAAGACACGACCCATTTACTGCCTCCCCGTCTAGAGGCCGGAGTCCCACTGAAGATGGCACTGTTGTTCCAGCAATAGGGGTGATGGCACCTCAGCGAACTGCTCAGGGAGGCTCTTTGAAGAGAGTGAGTACTCAGCCCTAGAGCGTCGGCCTGCACACTGAGAGATCCCGGGTGGATTCTGGTCAAGGGCACATGCCCGGGTTGCGGGCTCCATCCCCAGGAGGAGACATGCAGGAGGCAGCTGATCAGTGATTCTCATCATTGGTGTTTCCGTCCCTCTCCCTTTCTTTCTGAAATCAATACAAATATATTTAAAACAAAACGAGTAAGTACTCAAATATGGAAGTTTCAGCACTTCACCTCTTGAGGAAGTGTATCTTTAGGGCTTTTTCTAACTTCCCCAAACTTTTTCATTCCCAGTTCCTTGCCTGTAGATTCCTCATTAAACCTTTAAATGAAAAGGATTGTGTGTTATAGTTCTCTTATTTATTTATTTATTTATTTATTTATTTAAAGCCGAAACCGGTTTGGCTCAGTGGATAGGGCATAGGCCTTCGGATTGAAAGGTCCCAGGTTCCATTCCAATCAAGGGCATGTACCTTGGTTGAGGGCACATCCCAGTGGGGGTGTGCAGGAGGCAGCTGACGGATGTTTCTAACTCTCTATCCCTCTCCCTTCCTCTCTGTAAAAATCACTAAAATATAAAATAAATATTTTTTATTGATTTTATAGGAGAGGGAAAGGGAAAGATCAATGATGAGAATTGACTGGCTGCCTCCTGCACTCCACCTACTGGGAATTGAGCCTACAACCTGGGCATGTGCCCTTGATCAGAATCGAACCTGGGACCTTTCAGTCCGCAAGCCAATACTCTGGGGCTATTTTTCAAAAAATATTTTTTATTGATTTTTTACAGAGCGGGAGGGAGAGGGATAGAAAGTCAGAAACATCGATGAGCCAAAACTGGTTTGGCTCAGTGGATAGAGCTTTGGACTGCGGACTGAAAGGTCCTGGGTTCGATTCCCGTCAAGGGCATGTACCTTAGCTGCAGGCACACCCCCAGTAGGGGGTGTGCAAAAGGCAGCTGATCGATGTTTCTCTCTCATCGATGTTTCTGACTTTCTATCCCTCTCCCTTCCCTTCTGCTCTGTAAAAAATCAATAAAATATATTAAAAAAAAAAAAAAGAAACATCGATGAGAGAAACATTGATCAACTGCCTCTTGCACGCCCCCCACTGGGGATGTGCCCGCAGCCAAGGTACATGCCCTTGACTGGAATCGAACCCAGGACCTTTCAGTCCGCAGTCTGACGCTCTATCCACTGAGCCAAACCCGTTTTGGCGGGCTATTTTTAAAAAACACATAATTTTTTTAAGCCGGCTTATATGGCTCAGGGGTTGAGTATCGACCCATGAACCAAGAGATCACGGTTCAATTCCTCTGGCAGGAGGCAGCTGATTGATGTCTCCCTCTCTCTCTCTCTTCTCTAAAAAAAAGTCAATAAAAACGTATTTAAAAAATACATAATTTTTATTTCAGAGATGGAGAGGGAGAGAGAAACATCAACGATGAGAGGGCATCTTTGACGGGCTGCCTCCTGCACACCCCAGCGATCTTGCAAGTGCCCCGCAGTCCCACAACCGGGGCCTGTGCTGAGGGAACCCAACAGCGACCTCCTGGTTCATAGGTCAGCACTCAGCCAGTGGGCCATACTGGCCAGGCCTTTTAAATTTTCATTTTTAGAGGATGCTGATTAAAGCCGGGGACAGTGAACCAAAGAAGGGCCTAAGATAGAAGCAGTAGAGGAGACTGGGTGGGGAAATGCGCCTAGGCTGGGCTGCTCTGACTCACTAAGAAGTCAGAGAAAAGGGGGCCTTGAGGGCTTGCTTGGTGAGGGGCTTAGCTGAGGGTGAACTGCTGCTGCCAATTGTCCTGGTTGCAAGTCTCTGGGATCCCTTGTTTAGGAAATGCATGCCTGAGGGGGTAGGAAAGGTGCAGGCATGCTCCTGGGAGGGAGAGCGTGCTAAGGGGATGCAAGGAAAAGTAGGGTTGGAGAAAGCTGCAGGGAACAGCAGGAAGTCCGAAAACAAAGTAGGGAAAAGGTAGCTATGTTCTGCTGAGGAGCAAACGGATGGTCTACCTTACCGAAGATTTTATTCATCTGACAGAAAGTTGAAAAACTTTGGCATCTTTATTCAGTCATGTATAAAAACAAAACAAAAACTTCAGCGATAGAACAAATATTCCCCCATTTCCCACCCAGTGGGAGAGGTCTGAAGATGGGTCCTCTTTCTATCCCAATCAGAAGCTTCCCATTATTGGGTGAGAAAACTTCTAGAAGTGGCTCTTGGGACCCTTGTGAATCTGTCCCTGGGGTAAGAAGTGGAGATCCCTTACAGCACATGAAAATTATGGTTTACACAAAAATGTCCAGTTATGTTTCCTTCTGACCACCCCCTTCCTGAGATGAGAAGTCTGGGTGTAGGAGGCTGTGGTTGTTAGGGTTAGACTTAATTCAGTGCAAAATACAAGAAGACAATGCCCGGGTTTGTACCTGTGGGCTCCGGTTTGTACCTGTTTCCCTTTGACACCTTACAGTAAGAGCACACACCTGGGGAGATTTTAAATCCTGGACCTGCCATGTAATCTCTCTAAGGCTCAGTTCCTTATTTGTAAGGAACTATAAACTAGTTCACAGGACTGGTATATGGATTAAGTGAGAAAATGCAGGTAAAGTTTAGCACGCTATCTGGCACAAAAATAAATGCTCAATTAATAGCAATCATTAATATATACTCCTGAACTTCCTTCACAAGATTTAAAATTTCCAATTCTTCCCAGGGGGTTGCTCATAGCCAAAATTTTACCTCCCCTGTCGGGTTTTGCTCTTTTCCTTTGCCTTAGGAATCTGATGGGAAACAAAGGCGCATTTTAAAGCCTGCTCTCAACAAGAGTCTGAGAGGCAGGGGGCTGATACTGGAGTAATCAAACGGATATGGGACATAAGGGAGTAATCCTTCATATCTCCAGGGAGTTCCCCTGAGGAAGCGGAGGAATGGGATTGGGAAAGCACAAACGGAAAACCTCCTACTTTCCAGGGTTTGGGAAAGTGAGGAAAGTGCACAGCCAGCCACAAGAACTTTCAGCGTTTCAGAGCCTCCAAAGGTTGAGTGGAATTGTCTAGGGCAGGAGGGGAAATGGGACTGAGACCTGCGAGGGAGGGGTAGGACTTGGGAGAGGAGGAGTACCCTCTAGAGGCACTAGCTGCCATCAACTGCTCCCTGAGTGTCTCGGGGAGCAGGGGTTATGTTCTCTGGGCATTAGCCTTGGGGAAAAGCCTGCTATGCCAGTAATCCGGGTTATCAAAGGCAGAGTCGGTGGCTTCTAAGCTACGTAGCGTTTTGAGGCGGGCATAATGGACTTGGGGAGCATGGTGTCCAGGCCCCTGGAAGGCTTTCATCTCTTCATACCCTTGTTCAGCTGCTGGGCAGGCCCCCATGGCTGCATAATCCCCCCCAGCACCTCCTCCACCTCGTCGCTTATTCATATATTCATAGTCCTCATCTGGAGTTGTGCCTGGAGTAGGCATGATGGGCACAGGGTGGAGCGGGCAACTGTGTGTGCTGCCCAGGGAGGCACTGAGGTCTGATCCCACGTCCATGTACTCATAACCCAGCTCCTCGAGGGAACTTGGCCTTGGGGGACGAGACGGACTGTGCCTTCTCCTCCGGTTCATGTATTCATACTCCTCATCTTCATCTTCTTCTTCAGTACTCAGGACAGAATTGAGGCCCACAGAGGAAAGCGTGCCTTCACGAGAGGACGGAGTGCCTAGGGGTGGAGCAGAGAGGCTAGCTATGTGGGGGCCTTCACAGTAATTAGTAGGCAGTAGGGAGTGGAAAGAGGCAGGGCGGGGGGTGGTGGTGAGGAATCGGGTACCTTTGAGGTGTGCATCTGGCATGACATAACCATTGACATCCTCTTCCTCTAACCCTGGTGGGGACAGAGGGGTGACAGGAGTAAGCAGGCTGTGGCGCTGGGAATGGTAGGCACTGTCTCCACGTGGCCGCGGGCTCCGGCTCCGGCTCCGGCTCCTACACATGGACACCTTCTCCTGGAGCTCAGCTTCAGAGCCTGTCACATGGCCCTCAGATGACTCGGACACCAGGCGTCCCCGTGGCATTGGGTGCAGAGAGGCTGGACGGGGGCACCGTTCGCCACCCCCACAAACTACAGGCTCCTAAGGAAGAAAAAAATACAGAGATTTATTTACATAGAGATGAAGAAAGGAGATTGGGTGGTTCAATGCCTTTTTTTGGTAGGACACTGATTACACCTCAAAGATTTCTAAGATCTCCCCCGCACTACCCCTATCATCCTAAGACATTCTGCCGCCCAGCATCTCAGCAGCCCCTAAAGAGTCAGACCTTACCTGGCAAGCTTCCCCAAGATTGCTCTGGTTCATGGGCATGTATCCAGAGGATGGACTCACAAGACTCTGGCTCTGGGAGAAAAGAGAGGTTTAGACAAAGGAGACGTGTCCTTTGAGTAGTTAATCTGAGTATCTGTGGGGTGGATGAGGGTGCAGGTGTGCAGAGTGCTCGGGGAGCAGAAAGTCTCGGGTAACCGAAGCGCCTTACCCCACGTGGCCAAGTAAGTGTCCCAACTGGCAGGCTCAGGGCAGAGCCCAGTGTTGTCGCCAGGTTGTCCTCCTCTGCCTCCAAGTCCAAGTCCAGGTCTAGTTCTGGCTCCAGCTCTACTTCTTCCAGCTCCTTGTCTGTCAGAGCAGGGGGCTCTGCCCCAGGGGGAATTCCAGGTCCACTCTCTCTCTACAGGGACAGGTGATTGTTAAGGTAGATCCTGGTTCCAGACAAATCCCCTTGGCTCTAAATCTCCTTGACACCTCCTAGTCCCTTCCCTGCTCACCTTTATGACCAGATACCGTGGTGGGTCCCGGGCCATCCTGGTGAACTCATTGGCTAGTTCTTTAAAGGTTGGGCGAATATTCTCATCAATCATCCAACCTGGGGGTAAGATGTGAGAAGCAGAGTCATGAGAGGAGAGGAGAATAGGGAGGGAAGTCAATTAGCAAAGGGCTGGCATCATCAGGGAACTCACACTTGACCATGACCATGTAGACATCAATGGTACAGATCTGGGGCTGTGCCAACCGCTCCCCCTTCTCCAGCAGGTCTGGTACCTCAGCCAACCGCAGCCCGGCATAGGGCTCTGCCCCAAAAGTCATCAGCTCCCAAACTGTCACACCTGGTACAGGAAGACATGACTGGTTGATGGAAAAATAGTGGCAATGGGCATGAGGATGAAGGGAAGGCAGAACAACCTGACACGGGGATCTGAAGGGCTTGAAGATTCTAAGAGGGGGTCTCAAAAGGCAACTGTGGAATTTGGGCCATTCAGATGGACTGACCATAGCTCCAGACGTCACTCTGGTGTGTGTACTTCCCAAAGTGGATGCTCTCGAGGGCCATCCATTTAATTGGAGTCTGGGGGATTAACGGCAAAGGTGAACCATTTATTTTCACAAATTACCTTAGCGTTTCTAAAGCCCAGACTCTCTACATTCTTCTCTTCGTTGCTTTCTCAACTTAAATTTCTAGCATCTCCAGGTTCCCCTCCCTGAACTTATCCCGCTGCATCTGCTTCCCTCTGGGAGAGACCACTGGCTGTTCCCATCTCCCTGCTTCACTCCAACCCCACCTCCTCACCAGCCCTTTGTGCCACCTACCTTGGCCTCACTGTGTAGTAGCTGTTTATCATCAGGGGGCAGCAGGTCAGCCACCCCGAAATCTGCCACCTGAACCTGACTGGGTGACTTGAGTAGCACATTTCGGGCAGCTAAGTTCCTATGAACCATACCATGCTCCTCAAGGTAGTACATACCCTATAAGAGAAGGCAATATTCTCAAAATTGGGGGATCCATCATTGAGATCCAGAATCACCCCAAACCCTCAAGGTACCACTCAGAACTCCACCCTCCCTGCCGGTCCCCAGCCAGGCAGTCCCATCACAGAAACTCCTCCGGCTCCTCTCACCTTGGCAATTTGTACTCCCCAATTGAGCAGCAGCTGTGGCCCCAGCGACCCCCGGTGTTGTCTCACATGATCCAGCAGGGATCCCAGAGGCAAGTACTGAGTGACAAGCTGCAGAGATGGCCCTGGGCACAGTCCTAGCAGCCGTACAATGTGAGCATGGTCTAGGCTGCCAATGGCCAGCATATGCTGGGACCCAAGAGAAGAGGGGTTACCCAAGGGGTTCACATACACCCAGACCAGGGCCTCCCCAACACCCCAGGTCGTCAGCAAGGCACACGGTATCTGCTAACACAGGGCCCATGCTTCTGCACAATTGTGTATAATGTTGACCCCTTTCCTAGCGGAATAGAGAAAACCCTTCCTTCACTTACATCCGTCACAGCTTGAAAACTCTGCCGTCCACTCTTATCCTCAATGACTTTAATGCAGACTGGGATCTTTATGGACTCGCCCTCAGGAATCCACACTCCCTGGGAAGTTTTAAACAGGAGTCAGCCCAAGGCCCTTCTCCCCAGGCTAGTCCTTTCCCCACCTCCCCGGCTTTTACTTGCTCTGGGTCGCTCACCTTGTGCACAGTCCCAAAGACGCCCGAGCCAAGGACTTTAAGCTTCCTCAGCTCCGTCTCCTTGAAGATTCTGGCCAAGACTTTGTTAGCCTTCTCACTGGGATCCAGAGGCTCTATGCTCTGAGGAGCAGACGGAAGGAGGTTCTCAGGAAAGCCCACTCCCGCGACCCACTCCAACTCCCTCCTCCGGCGTGGTTGCCGCGAGCAGCAGAGCCCAAAGGGTGGGAGCAGGAAGAGGAATTGTCTAGTTTTCAAAAGCATGGTAGGCATATTAGGAAGTAATGGACCCCACGACACAGGAAGTTATTTGTGACCATGAGATTAGGAATCAAGAGGGTGGGGTTTTCCCTTTGATGGAAGCAAGGAGTTTGTAACTCTATCCCTTGAGTACTTTTATACAATTCTTTACGTTTTCAAAGCACTTTCACAAATGTCATCACTTTCACCATTACAGCCATCCTGTAAGGATCGGTGCTACAGTTTCCTCTGTATACAATTCATAAGCTGAGACACAGAAGGAAAGTAACTTCTTCAGAGTCATGTGGCAAATTAATGGCAAAATCAGGGGGAGAAAGCATGCCTCCCCATTCTCTGGTCAGAGTTCTTTCTAGGGATCAAATCTCGGGGGAGGAGGAGGCTCTTAAAGAGTGATGGCAGAGGGCACTTCTCCAGAGTAAGCTACATACTCACCTCACCCCGCTCCAAGTAGCGCCTCATAGCCCTCTTATTCTGAATCTGACGCCCACGCCAGTAGAGGATAAAGCTGCTCAGGACCACGAAAACCACCACCAATCCTACTGCCACTGCTAGAGCCATCGCCAAATGCGTTTTGCTGCGGGGCAGAGAAACCTGGCATTACCCTCGGCCACACCTCCCTTACCAATGTCATCTATACCTGTCCTGAAAGGTATGGTGCGGACCTGGGGAATGGCAGTTCATGCACAGGTATATCCTTGAGCACTAAAGAGTTAACCTAAATCTGGACCTTCCGAGGCTCCTGTGGGTTAATTTTAGAAAGGAAGGGCCAGAAGTCTGGATTCTTGTGCCCTGAGTCCAGTGAGAGTGGACTGTAAATAGAAGGCCAGAGAGGGAAGACTCAACTCTTCCCAGCAGATAACCGCCCTCTCCCTCACGTCTCTCCCGAATACCCCCAGCTCCCGAAGTCTCCAGGCCCGTCATACCTGATCATCGCCTGTGGTTGGCCTAAACAGTCTTGCAGGTCAGGCCCATTACACCTAGAGAAGAGAGTCACCTCCTTAAGTGGGAACTGGAGAGTCCCATGGGACGCTCATTCCGTTCCCACAGCGACAGCATCGTCTCAGCCCCTGCCACGGCGCCCCACCTGGAGCCAAGCGCACCCCAAGACACGGCCTCCCTCCCTAGCAGGCCCACCCTCCCCGCGTCCCTCCTGTGAACAAAATGCCCGGGCTGTGTTTATTCCAGGCTCCAAAATTATGGTGTCATTTTGTGCTGTTGCTGAGTATCTCTTTCTCCAACCCTTCACTATGCAGCTGGGAGTCATTCTTAAAATCACAGTTTCTTTCTTCTTTCTCCTCCCTTCACCCTTTTCTCTCCTCCTGGTCTGTACTCCTCCCTCTCCCCGGACCCCCTCCCGCTAACACCCCATCACTGACCCCTGGGTGCAGTTCTCATGGCAGGGCCGACATTCGTTCTGGGCGTCGGGGAACTTGTAGATGGGGCCCTTGGCACCCAGCACGCCAGAGGGGCAGCTGCCCACACAGTGGGGCCCGTCTCGAAAATGGGCACACTGGGCACAAGCATCAGAGCCCTGGGTGGGAAAGAAAAGGTCGGGAAAATGAGACTCCAAGGTCAATACCGTATCTCCTAACAGGATCCTCCTTCCACAAACCCTAGCACTGCCCAGCCTCCCTGTGCCAGCCCTGAGGTCGGGCCATAGCATTCCCTAGATTCGCCAGTGCCGCCCGCCCTCCCCCTGCGCCCCCGCTGCCGTACCGAGCCATTGCATGTGGCAGTGCCCTCCATGGGCTGGCATTCCAGGTGGCAGGAGAAGCATTCAGCCTCATGGGCAAACTCACGAGGCTCCCTGCAGCGAGGAAAGGGGGGTAAAGATTGGGGGCGGTCTCTTTGAACAGCTCTGTCCCGGGGCCCCATCCTTCCACCTCTCCTTTAAAAAAAAAAAATTTTTTTTGTTGATTTCAGAGAGGAAGAAGGGACAAGGAGAGAGACAGAAACATCAATGATGAGAGAGAATCATTGATCAGCTGCCTCCTGCATGCCCCCCACTAGCGACCAAGCCCACAACCCGGGCATGTGCCCTTGACTGGAATCGAACCCAGGACCCCTCAGTCCGCAGGCTGACAGTCTATGCACCGAGTCAAACCAGCTAAGGCCCTCCACCGCTAACCGACTCTGTCCCCTCCGTCCGTACCCATTCAGAAAGTTGCAGTGGGTCACACAGACCCCTCCTCGGCTGTAGTTCCGACAGGACAGGCACTGACCAGGGCCTGGGCCCCAGCACCCCCCAGAGGAGCAGAGTGGGTCACACACTTTGCCCTCTGCCGCTGGAAAGGAAGGGGTGGGTTAGGAGGAGTCTGAGGTCTCCCAACAAACCCTCTCCTGAGTACTTCCTCCTTACTGCTTCCAGCCCAACATCCCTCTCTCTTTGGCTCCACCCAGCCCCTCATCCCTCCTTTCCTACCCCCAACTTTCAGGGCAGAACAGTCCCTACACCCCTTCCCCCCGACTCCCTCTGCCTCACCGCAGTCCCTGCGGGGCCGATTGTGCTTGATGTCCAGTCTCTCCTCAGGGGGCCCTCGGAGCAGCCTGGTCCAGTTGAGAGAATGGTGGTAGCAGAGCTGCCGATTGGCGCTTATGTAGATACGCCCAGCACTTATTTCTTTCAAGGACCGGAAGCCCAGAGACGTTATGTTCAAGTTCTTCATGATCAACAGTGAGAAGCCCCGGCTGAGAACAAGGAGATGGATGAGAGGGGAAACTACAAAAGGAGACTTGACCTCCCGTTCAACAACCGGCTCTGGGCTATCACACCCCGAAAGAGACTCCTCCCTCCTGCCTCTTCTCCACCAAACCCCCAGGCCCATCCTCTGGGGCTGCTGCGTGGGAAAATGCCTTCCTTCATTTTCACTCACAGATGCCCAAGAAGCAGAGCCCGTTACCTGGAGACGCTATCACCCCCCCACTCTCACTCACTTGTAGAGGCTTCTGCCCCCGATGGTCGTCAGGTTGGAAAAGACACTGAAGTTGTGCATGTGGGGAGGCCAGGACTGAATGTTCAGGTAGCCTGAGGGGTTGGAGAGAAACAGGAGCCTTCTTCTCTCCCTCTTTCTCAGGTTCTCCTGGGCCCTCCCCTGTTGCCTGAAACTTGATCTTCCTCAAGTGGGTATACTACAATTTGCGCCAATGGCTGATCTATTCTTCTCAGAAAGGGCAGCTTCCCCCACTCACCCGTGATCTCCCGCACAGTCCGGAAGACATTGAGCTTCTCAGGGTCCAAGGCGGGGATCTTGTGCCAGGGGTCGCTGAGGAGGATGGTAAACAGTCAACAAGGTAGAGGCATAGACCATCAGCAATGAGTGCCTAACCTCAGAACTTGGCTTCTAAATACCATTCTCCATTGGAAGGACAGAGCTCCTTAGAGAAATAGCTGGGGCCAGAGAAATACATCAGGAGCCTACAGCATCTTTTTAAAAAATTATTATTGATTTTAGAGGGAAGCAGGGAGAGAGAGAGAAATGTCAGCGTGAGAGCGAAACATCGCATCAATCAGTTGCCTCTTGCACACGACCAGGAATACAACTTGCAACCTGGGAATCGAACCCACCACAACCCAACATTCCAACGGATTGAGCCACAGTGACGGTGTAAGCCTACAGCATCTCGCAGAGAAAACTAAGCAAATGTTCAAATAATGAGGGGTCCAAGCCCAAAGAACACAGGAACCAACTTGAAAGAGCCCCCAGAAACCCTGTTAGAGACAACTGGATACCAAAGTAAATGACTGTAAAAGATTATAAACCACTGAATAAGACGAATACCCACATTGATCAAATAGATAGCTCAATAGAGGTAGGAAGGGAAGACTCTTCCTAACACTAGAATGCCAACACACAAATGCAGAAGACATAATGGAATTAGCAAATAACTATCTGGCAATTCTCATTATAAAATTAATTCAGGCAAAATCTCCCCCACAAGATATTTATTAAGCTCTGGATGGTTCTGCTCAGGGTTAGAGTGTCGGTCCATGGACCGAAGGGTCTCGGGTTCGATTCCCAGTCAAGGCCACATACCTAAGTTACAGGTTCAATATCCGGCCCACTTGGGGGCTTGTGGGAGGCAACCAATCGATGTATTTCTCTCACATCAATGTCCCTCTCTCCCCCCCTCCGTCCCTTCCATTATCTCTAAAACACGAATGAGGAAATACTGTTGTGTAAGGGTTAACAACAACCAAAAGCACGCCTGGCAGCAGTGCTCAGTGGCTGGGCACTGACCTATGGACAAGGAGGACACGGATCACTTCCCGGTCAGGGCACAAATCTGAGTTACGAACTCCATCCTCCCAGATTGCACAGGAAGCAGCCAATCAATGATTCTCTCTCATCATTGATATTTCCATGTCTCCCCCCCTCCCTTCCTCTCTGAAATCAATCAATCTATCTATCTATCTATCTTTCTATATTTAAAAGCATAACTTGGCCCTACCCGATTTGGCTCAATGGATAGGCTCAAGGGTCCCGGGTTTGATTCCAGTCAAGAGCACACGCCCAGTTTGCAGCTCGATCCCCAGTACGGGGTGTGCAGGAGGCAGCTAATCAATGATTTTCATCATTGATGTTTCAATCTCTCTCTCCCTTCCTCTCTCTGAAATCAATAAAAATGTTTTTTGGTTTTTTTTAAAGTATACCTTGGGCCGAAACTGGTTTGGCTCAGTGGATAGAGCATCGGATTGCAGACTGAAGGGTCCCGGGTTTGATTTTGGTCAAGGGCATGTACCTTGGCTGCAGGCACATCCCCAGTAGGGGGCGTGCAAGTGGCAGCTGATCGATGTTTCTCTCTCATCCATGTTTCTGACTTTCTATCCCTCTCCCTTCTGCTCTGTAAAAAAATCAATAATATATATATATTTTTTAAAAAATCAATAAAATATATTTTTTAAAAAGTGAAGTATAACTTGGACAGGAATGTAAAGTACAGGAAAGTTTTGCAATGTAGTCATAATATTGCAATATGTATGGTGGTAAGTGGATACCGAAAATATCAGGGGAACACTATGTAAAGTGTATGATTGTCTAGTCATTATGCTGCAAACCTAAAACCAATGCAAAATAATACTGAAAGTAAACTGTAATTGAAAATTTTAAATAAACTTCTAAAAAAATTTTAGTATTATTTTTATTGGTTTCAGAGAGAGGGAGAGGGAGAGAATCATCCACGACGGGAGAGAATCACGGATCGGCTGTCTCCTACACACCCCGCACTGAGGACTGCGCCTGCAACTGGGGCCTGTGCCCTGACCGGGAATTGAGCTGTGACCTCCTGGTTCACAGGTCAATGTTCAACCAATTTTTTAAAAAATATATTTTATTGATTTTTTACAGAGCGGAAGGGAGAGGGATAGAAAGTCAGAAACATCGATGAGAGAGACATCGATCAGCTGCCTCCTGCACACCCCCCACTGGGGATGTGCCCGCAGCCAAGGTACATGCCCTTGCCGGAATCGAACCCGGGACCTTTCAGTCCGCAGTCCCACGCTTTATCCACTGAGCCAAACCGGTCTTGGCTGTTCAACCAATTTTTAAAAAAATACATTTTATTCATTTTTTACAGAGAGGAAGGGAGAGGGATAGAGAGTTAGAAACATTGATGAGAGAGAAACATTGACCAAGCTGCCTCCTGCACACCCCCGACTGGGGATGTGCCCGCAACCAAGGTACATGCCCTTGACCGGAATCGAACCTGGGACCCTTCAGTCCGCAGGCTGATGCTCTATCTACTGAGCCAAACCGGTTAGGGCCAACCAATTTTTTTTTTTAAGTGTAGCTCAGAGACTCTGAGTATGAGGAAACACCACAAAATCCAAACTGAGGAAGGTTATATCTGTTACCTGACCTGTATTCATCAATAATGTCAATGTCATAAACTGATATAGATGAAAGAAGACTGAAGAGATATAAAATTGAATACAATGTGTGATCCAGGACAGTGTGAGACAGAGGGAAATGTGTGTGTGTAGAAAGAGAAATAATAAATCTATATATATAAAAGCCTAAGGAACGGTAATGACCAGTCAACCAGTCAGTATGATGTGCACTGACCACTGGGGGATAGATGCTCAATGCAGGAGCTGCCCCCTGGTGGTCAGTGCACTCCCACAGCCAACCTCCCACAGTCCCTCCCACCCCCTTTCTCTCCCCCACCCCAAGTCCCAGCCAGCAGTCTACAGGCCCCAGATGACCTGGCCCCGATAGGCCCTAATTGCCAGCCAGGCCTAGGGACCCCAGGCCTCTAGTATGGTATAATGTTAACACTTGGGGGATCTGAATAAAGAGTGTATAGGAAATCCTTATACCATTTTTGCAACTTTAGTGTAGATATAAAATTCTGTCAAAACAAAGAAAACAGCTGAAACCGTTTTGGCTCAGTGGTAGAGCCTTGGCCTTTGGACTGAAAGGTCCCGGGTTCGATTCCCGTCAAGGGCATGTACCTTGGCTGTGGGCACATCCCCAGTAGGGGGTGTGCAAGAGGCAGCTGATCGATGTTTCTGACTTTCTATCCCTCTCCCTTCCTCTCTGTAAAAAAATCAATAAAATATATATTTTTTAATGTTTTTTAAAAAAAATGAGAATCACTGTGGATGAATCTGAAGACTGTGTTACAGGTTGAATTATAAAAAAAAAAGAAAACAGGTGGCTCTAATGTTACACACACACACACTTTAAAGGGTTCAGAAAGTCCCTTTGCTCTCTGTGGCTCTTCTCTAGGGAACAGCAACACGGGGAAATAGCTGGCAGATCTTTATCTAAATTTAAGAAAACTTTAAGGAGGACACAACGTTCCTGTCCCCTGCCATTCAGCTGGGTGACGTCAGACTGCACAGGGGTGTGTCTGAGGGACACAAGCCCCAGCGGGGGGTTGAGTTAGGCGCTGTCAGGCCCTTTGTGACGTCTAAGACTTTATGATTAGATTCCTAATCAGCTCCACATATGGACGTGAAGCCAATGCAGTGACTGTGAGGGGATGGCTGGGGGGGGGGGGGGGGGGTCAGGCAGAGAAGGCAGAATCTCTAACCCGTTGAGGCCAGTGATGAGAAAGTCCAGGTTGCCCAGGATCTTGGTGCAGTTCACAAATCCGTCAATGTTGCTCGAGTCCACAGTCTGGAATCGGCTCCCAGAGCCGGTCCCCTCACAAGCTGCAAACAACACACACACACAAACAAAAAGGCTCAGTGAGGGTGGGGCAGAGGGCTGAGTCGTCTCAGGGTAGAGGACGTCTTTCACCAACTTACTTACCTTTGGGGCACAGCCCCCCACAAGGCTCACATATCTTGAGTCCATTTTTATCCACTTCCATCTTGTCCGGAGGACAGGCCCTGACACACGACGTCTGGTCCACCACAAAGTTATCTAGGGGCAGGAGGGCACTGGGGTGAGGGAGGAGCACTGCCGCTGCCACCTGAACGTCGCCCCTCCTGCTCTGCGCCGGATCCTCCCCAACCCCCCACCCGAGGTTCCGCAAGTGCCGTCTGGATGCCGAAGGCCCTTTGCTCTTGGCAGTTGCTGGAAGACACGGGTCACTCCCTGGGCTTGGCTGATGATCACAACCGTTTGCCCTCTGAGGCCCTCTAAGGCCCCTCTTCACCACCCAACTTGATCCCTTTGGCCTCCTACAATTCTGTCTAAAATACTGGTCCCACTATCATTGTTTCTTCCTTGCAGATACTTACGGGGACAGCTGGCCACACAAACTCCTCCATACTGATACTTGGTGTGAGGGTTGGGTTCCAGCTGGAAAGTCAGCTTGTTGTAGACGAGAGGCTGTGGACACTGCCGGACGCAGGCTCCGCTGTCATTGAAGAGCCGGCAGGCCTAGGCACAGGAGACTCGTGACACTCGCGCTGCATTAGGCACCCCTCCTCTCCCAACCAAGCCCACGGCGCCGGCCACTCCAGAACCAAGGCCCACGGGGCTAACAGTACGTACAAAGCAGTCGGTGTCCTGGGGGCCCGAGCAGCCCCCCGCACACTCATCATGGCAGCACTGGTTGGGGTCGGGCCCAAAGCAGTGACCGTTACACTGAGGCGCGCAGATGGTCTTGGTCACTGTGGAAGGAGAGAAAGCGTGGCCGTCAGGACTCAGCTGCATCCGGAGGCTCGCCCTCTTGCCCTGCAGGCCCCTCCCTCCCCACCACGGTGACCCAGGCCGGGGAGGGCAGGGATGCCAACGGGAAAGAAGTAAGGGTTTAGAGGGAAGTCGACGCACAGGTCTGGCAGTCTTTTGGTCCGGGACCCCAGCATCGCCCCTTGCAGGCCTCATGACACGGCTCACCTAGTTGGGAAGGAAAGCAACACAAGAGCCCGTCAAGAATGAGAGAAAGACTTGCTTGAATCGACAGGGAATGACGTCAGCACACAGGCACCAGAGTCCCCGGAAGCCAGGAACCAGGGCAGCGCCCCTCCTTGCCCATGCAGAGCAGGGTGGGGCTCAAGTGAACCTGTCAACAAGGGGTGGAGCCACGCCCCCACATCGCCCACAGGGCAGCTAAAGGGGAGGCTCTGGGGCCAATGCCAAGCTCGGCCCCAGGCCCAACCCCGGCACTTGGCTCCTTCTTGGCAAACTGGGCCCAGCGGGGCTGTGCGCGTGCGAGTGGCGGGCAGTGCGGGGGGCGGTCGGGGCGGGTGGGTTCTGAGGAAAGGGGGAGCTGTTCTTGTGGACAGTGAAATGGATGGAGTCCAACCACCTGGCTGCCCCACGTAGGGCAGAGTCTCTGGCCCCTTTTGCTGACACCCTGCCTCTGCGGTTTGGAATCCAGGGGCTGACCCGCTGCCTCCTGGAGGCTCCTCGGGTCGAGGGCCTGAGGGGTTGGCTCAGCGGAGAGGAGGGCTCAGGTCAGGGGTGATGACGACGGGAAAGGGGCCACTCTGGTTTGGCGGGGACAGGGCAGCAGTCGTGGTCAGGGCCACTCACAGCTCCTGCCGTTGTCCTTCACCACGATCTCGGCGTCTCGGTCCCTCACAATGTCCCTCCAGTCAATCGTGTCCATGTGACAAAGTTTATCGTTCTTCTCAATATACACGCCCCCGGACAGGATCTCTGAGAGAGGTGACAGGGTTGAGCGCTGCAGCAGGCCTCCTTCCCCTACCCTCCCCCCCGTCCAAACGCCCCCCACCCCCTAATCTCAGGAGCAGGGGAAATGGGGCCCCTGCCGGATATGTCCAACTAAACCCAAAATGCAGGGAAGGAGGGGGAGGCGGAGCCAGGCTGAAGGAAACTCCTGCCTCCTCAGACACCTGTTCAGATCCGGTTTAGCCAGTGGGGGAGGGGAAGGAAAAGAAGAGAAGATTCCTGACTCAACACCCCGCCCCTTCCCCTGCCCTACCTGTGTGTTTTTCAACCGATGGGGACAGGGAGAAGCTGAAGGGGGGGGGGGGGTATTTAACCCCTCTATTCCTCCAGCTTGTGGAGAACTGTGAGGGGCGGGGAAGGTTCTAATTCCTGGGGAAGGAGGCAGCTCAGGGCGCGTACTTTGAAGGTAGAGGAATGTGGCTAACAGCTCCGGCTCCGGCTCCAGCCCCACCAGGACAGGAGGACCCTCCCCCTGGGCAGAGGCCGCCGGCTCCCTATCCCCCTGAGGGACCCGTGGCCTTTTAGGTGAGCGGTCCAAGTGGCCGGCACCTTGGAAGGGGCACTTAAGAGTGAGCAGTCCTGGGCTGTCCCCGAGGAGGCACCTGCCAGCGGCAGGCTGGGGGGGGGCAGGAGCCAGGCGCTGACCTGTGAGCTGCGTGAAGCCGAGCTGGCGCAGAGCGTGGCTGGAGTTGGTGTTGTAGTTCAACATGACAAAGATGGCGAACTGGCCGTCGTACACCTGGGTGCCCCGCACCACTCGCAGGTTGGGCAGCGGCAGCGTGGAGAACTCATTCATGGCCACCAGGACATAGCCGGTCACTTCTCGAATCCACTGTGACGGGCCGACGGGGTCCGTGAGAGACGAGACGGGGCAAACGCCTCGAGCCCCTCTCCCCCCAGAAGGCATTAGGGAAGCCCTGCTCCTCTACTCCCTCCGGCCAGGGCAGAGGCAGCAGAAATGATGGAGGAATTCTGGTCTCCCACCCTTTCCTTCTCAGAGTTCCTCACACCAGGAAGGTCCTCGCTTGGTTCCCTACCCACTTCCCCAGGTGGCCCTCAGTCCTCAGGTGTTTCTCTACATCCGCGCCAGTGTAGAACCCCCCCCGCCCTCCCCCCCCCCCCCCCCCCCCCCCCGCCAGCCCTGGTGTATCCCTGGTTACAGGGACCAAGCCATACGTCACAGAGTCCATACATACACAAACTTGGATCTTAGGGACTTTCAGAGGGTGCCCTGCGGAAGGGGAGGCGTCTGTGGGGAGGAGGGGGGCCGGGCTGAGGGGGGGGGGGCGCTCTAACCTGCAGGAAGGAGAGGTCAGCGTTGTGTCCGGTGAGCACAATCTCCAGGTTCCCCATCACCACCTCGCACCTCTCGTACTGCTTGTGCAGCGTCTGGTACTGGTTCTCAGCGTCGCCAGTCACACTCAGCCCATTCAAGGTCCCGGGACACACTGTTCAAAGCGGAGGCGAGAGTGGCAGAGGGCTGGACACACGTTCCCAGCCCCGTCCCCCAAGACCACCCTCTTGGTGCCCTTCTCCAGTGATATTCAACAGGATTAGGAGGCAGCCTCCACCCCTCAGCCCTTCAGACAGACACGAAGGCCTTTGCTGTCAGTCTGAGAGCCTGAACTTCCTCTTCTCAGAATCCCCCTCACATTCCCCTGAACAGGCAGGTGAAAAGCTTTCCTTTTCTCACCAGACTCCTCTGTGCCTCTTTCGGTTCCTAGGGGGTTAATCAAGGAGGATGTAGGGCTTCCCCGCCCCCCCTGGACAGAAGTTAGGAAAGGACACAACTTGATCAGCCTCCTCCTCTCCCCTCCCCCCTCCAACCAGGGTACTCACTCCCCCCCACCCCCTAAGTCCTGGAATAAATATCTCTTTGGGGCTAGCACACAGCCCCTATTGTGTCTACCCAGGGTGGGATGGGGGCAGTGCCTGGGGCCACAGTGCAACCCACAATGAGGCGATTCTATATGGGAGGAGGGGGCTGCCCCACCCTGTCCCCAGACACCCTGTCCTCAGCAGCACCCCCTCCACCCTCAAGTCTTGGGCTCCGACAAGTGATCTCACTAGAGGGGGGAGCTCTGGGGCTGGTGGTGGGGTCAATGTGAGCTTTGTCTTTAAAGCGGCAAGATATGGAGCTGGCTGCCTACCCCGCACCCCACTTCCTAAACTCTGATTTCTCCTCTCACTCCCTTCTCCTGTCCCAACACACTCCAGCCCCCTCAGCATCACACTTTCCGGCCCAGGGTATTCTTCAGCAAGCGCAGAGAGGCCCGGAGAGAAACAGCAGCAGACTGCCCGCCATGCCAAGCCAGTTTTGTTGTCAGAAGATTTATTAAAAAGCCTTCCAGCATGGCGACCCTCACTGACACGAGGTAGAGCCCAGACTCCAGGGCCATGAGGCCTGTCGACCTGGCAGGACCTGGAAGCTAGGGGAAACCTTGACCCTGAAGCCCTTACTCCTCTCTTTCCTCCGGCTCCTGAAAGACTGGGGGGAGGGGGGAGGTACCACCTGTTCCAATCACCCTTCCCCGAGGCGGTGCAGCTTCAGAGGGAGGCAGGAGTAGCCATGGAGGGAGGGTGGGACGTGGGTGAGGACCCAACTCCTCCAGAGACACCTTTACTCTGACCCCTTGACCTCTGAGGGCACCAGTCCCTGTAACTCCCCAAAAGGTTAGGGACAGACTGGCAGCTCCCAGAAGAGCCTGGGAACTCGAGGGTTCGTGGGCTGAAAGGAAATAGACTAGGAAGGTTAGTCACTTCTGGAGCAGCCCCACCCCAAACCCCTTCCCGGCAGGACACCCCCTCTTCCAAGTCAAGGCACCAACCCTTCTCTCTAGATAAGGGAGGAGCCAAGATTACTGCCCAGGGAAGTGGTGTGAGTGTGGGCACGTGCATGCACTCCCAGGACACACACACACACACACACACACACACGGAGGGACAGGGACATGGCTCCCCTCTGGCCCAGGACACACACACACACACACACACACACACACACACACGGAGGGACAGGGACATGGCTCCCCTCTGGCCCAGGAGTCTGTACTGCTTCTGTCCTTGGGTTTCTTTATTAGGAGGCATTTCATTTTAGGCGGCTCCATCCATCCCACTGCCCACTGTGCAGACTTGGAGTCTGTGTGCTTGGGAGGCCCAGGTCCTGCCACCCAGAGGATAAAGTCCATAAACAGGGAGCAAAGGGCCAGGGCGGGAAGAGTGTGAACACCTCTGAGGAGGAACCAGGGAGCTGGGGGGGGGGGGGGGGGATGACAAAAATCCATTCAGAACTCAGGGACCAGGGGCACAAGAAGGGGCACTGTCCCAGGCCCTCCTTTGGTGGAGAGCCGTGGGGCAGGTCACAGCCGGAATCTCCAGCCCCTCCTCACTCAGAGGCCTCCTCTCTGGCGTCCCCCACCCCCATCACGGCCAGGACAAAGGGGCCATAGAAGGACTGAGACGGGGCCGGATGCCCAGAGACGGCAGGGTCCAGATAAGGGGTAAAAACCCCCCGCCATGCCTGCCTCCTGGTTCCCTCGGGGAAGGTGGCCAGGATCTTAGACTCCGGGGTTCCTGGTTGAAGATTCGGGGATCTGGTGGGGACAGTGATAGTCACTGTACTCTGTCCCTCCTACTGGTCCCCCGCCCTCCACCACCAGCTGGGAGTGTTCACATCTCAAGATCCCAGGGTCTAAATTTAGGCCCAGCAACTGTGGGAGAAGCACAGGTGTTTCCTCCCACTCCCACTCTGGGGTAAGGGGCCCTGGACGTGTCAAACCCCAAGCTGAGATCTAGGGGGAGGGAGGGGAGGTCAACAGAATCCCTCCGAGGCCAGCAACACCAACACCCCCAGCATCCAGGGCCCCAGGGGTACCCAAAGGCGTGGGCTCAGGTGGCACGGGAGTGGGAGGAGGAGCAGAAGAGCAAGCTGACTCCTCTAGACTCCGAGAGACAGAGACAGTACACAGAACGGGGGTAAGGGAGAAGTCAGTCTAGGAAGCCCCCCCCCCCCCCCAGGACAGGAGGCTGTGAAGGTGGGGGAGACGCCCGCAGGTTGGGGGGAGAAAAGACAAGCAGTGATAAACACAGGCCAGAAGTCCTTGACTCTGCAGGTCCGGGCTGTAGCCTTGTACATAATAGATGCTCAATAAATTGTAATTGATTTGATCTGGGTCTTGACAAAGAGAGGCCGGCGGGTGGAGGAGGGGCCGGCCAGCTTCGTAACTCAGAGGGCAGAAGTCGGTCAGCCTCTGCGGGCCTCTCCCCTCATGTCACCTGGACGTGGCTCCCGGGCTAATCTCAGCCCTCCCAGGCAGGCGCACTCACGGAAGAGGAGGTGCCACTCTTGTTTTCCCAACTCTGGAGAACAACAACCCCCTCCAACCCTCCCACAGCTCCGCCCTGTCGGCAAAACAACCAAATTGGAGGTTGAAGAAAACCTGGGGATGGGGGGGGCGGGAAGTTGGGGAGCAAACAGACCCCCACCTTTCTCCAAAATCTTCACCTCTAATCACCTCTCGTTTACAAGAATGAAAGTCTCAGCTGCCCTCCCCGCAGGGCCCCCCAGAAGGGTGCCCCGTTTCGGCATCTGCCCGGTCGTAAGGAACAAATTAAGGGGTAAGCGACGCGCTGGGGAGGGGGTGTTGGCGCGGGTGGTGCAGGAACGCGCCCCCGCAAGGACCACCCAGAGAATCCGAGCCGGACGGCCCCCACCCAGGTGGCCCCGGCGGAGCCTGGGCCAGCCCCCCACCCTCGCTGCCCCAGGACTCCGCGCGCCGGGTTCGGGGGCCCAGGGTCCGAGGCTGCGTGGCTTACCTGCCTGCGAGTTGCCCACCTCGGAGCCCCGGGCCAGGCTGAGGAGGAAGCCCAGCACCTGCAGAGCCCGGCTCGCCCTCATGACTCCGCGCCGGGCAGGGGGGCGCCGCGCAGCCGAACCGGCCCGGGGCCCCCGGACTAAGACATCGAAACCAGCCACCTGAGTTCCCGGCGGGCCGGCGGCGGCGGCAGAGGAGCTGCAAAGTGCAACCGGAGCCGGAGCCAGAGTCCGGGCGGGATGGCAGGGAGGGGTGTGTGTCGGCGAGGGAGGGAGGAGGGAGCGCAGGGGGAGGGGGTGAGTCACGGCCGCGCCCCCGCGGGCGCGGGGCTGGAGCGGGGGCTGCGGGAGCCTCGCCCGCCGCCCGCGCCCCTCGCCCGCTGCCTCGCGGCGACACGGGCCGAGGAGGGTCTCATCCCGACTTTCCCTTCGGGAGCGGGGCTGCCGGGGTCACGATCCCAAACACCCCGAATGCCTGCTGAGGGTAAGGTGCGGGGGGTGGAGAGAGCGCGCCAAGCCCGGCCCCTGAAAGCCGGCCGCGCCCATTAACCAAATCTCTCAACTCCCCGAGCCGGTTGGGTCACTTGGGGGTTTTCTCTCCGAAACGTGGATGTTTCTCGGTATTTGGGGGGGCTCGGGGGGGGGGCTTCCTCAAGCTCAGGTCACCCCAGTCTCCTCGGAAACCCCTCGAAACCCCATAATTCATCTACCCTCCGAGGAACCCGAGCCCCAAGGCCGCGTGAAATTGCACTGTCTCCGGCCGCTTCCTCCTCCAGACCCGGCGCCGGCCCGGCCTCTCCCGGGGATTTGGTTGGGGGGCGGGGGCGGCTTCCAGCCTGGGAACAGACCCGGGGCCGCCTCCCCGCGTCCACCCCGGGAGGGGCTCCCGCACCTGTCGCCGTCCCCTCTGCTGCCCCCCACGGCCGCCTGGGAGAACAGCTGCTCCGCTTCCCCCCGGCCTGAGCGCCGCCGGGCGCCGGGCGTCCCGCCGCTCCGCGGGGCCGGGACGGCGCACGGGCCCCGCCACAGGTGCGCGCACCTTCGGCGGCGCCTCCCCGGGCGGGCGCGGGGGAGGGCGAGGCGGGGCGGCGAAGGGGGACGCCGAGAGGGCACTAGACGCTGCGTCCGCGAACGGCTGGGTCCCCGGCACCCCCAGCACCACCCCGCATCCTGGCCGGAGGCGGCCGGGTGCGCGGCGAGCGGCGAGCGGATGGATGCCCCCAAAGCGGCCATTCTCTGCACGGGTCGGCGGGTCGCCCCCTGGTGCCAACCCGCTGCAGGGAAGCCCCGCAGGTGGTGTTCCGGATCTCGCCCAGAGAACCTAATTGTGCTGACCAGAGTTTCAAGCTTTGAAGATATCAAGAACGGTTGAGCTCTAGCCGGTTTGGCTCAGTGGATAGAGCATCGGCCTGGGGACTGAGGGCGCCCAGGTTCGAGTCCAGTCAAGGGCACATGCCTTGGTTGCGGGCTTGATCTCCAGTGGGGGGTGGGGGGTGTGCAGGAGGCAGCTGATCCGTGGTTCTCTATCATCATAGATATTTCTATCCATCTCTCCCTTCCTCTCTGAAATCAATAAAAAATATATTAAAAATAATGCCCTAACCGGTTTGGCTCAGTGGATAGAGAGAATCTGCCTGCGGACTGAAGAGTCCCAGGTTCAATTCCGGTCAAGGGCATGTACTTGGTTGCGGGCACATCCTTAGTAGGGGGTGTGCAGGAGGCGGCTGATTAATGTTTCTGACTTTCTATCCCTCTCCCTTCCTCTCTGTAAAAAATCAATTTATATATATATATATATATATATATATATATATATATATATATATTTTTTTTTTTTTTTTAAGTAAGAACAGTTGAGCCTTGGTGAAGAAAAATGTCGCCAGTAGCTAAAATTCTTAAAACTTCCTGTGTATTACCAGGGTCTGTTCTCTGCTGAAGGGTTACCTTTGCTCTGGGCGTTGGCCTGGTCCTGACTACTTGCATAACAACCCTAATACAGCAATAATAACACCGGTGAAACATTAACATATACATACACAAACCACTTCGTTTGCAAGCGTTTCCTACAACTTAGAGAACGTTCCACTTAACATAAAAATGGTGTGTGCTAGCCAGACTCTGCATTTTATGGAACTGCAAATGTGTGACTTCTCCAGGGCCATCCACTTGGTGACAGGTTGGGTGAGGAGGATAGGCTCAGGTTTCTACCTAGACTTTTTTTTTTAATACATATTTCTTTATTGGTTTCAGAGAGGAAGGGAGAGATAGAAACATCAATGATAAGAGAATCATTGATTGGCTGCCTCTTGCACACCCCTACTGGGGATCGAGCCTGAAACCCGGGCATGTATGTGCCTTTGGCCAGAATCGAACCTGGGACCCTTCAGTCCGCAGGCCAGGGCTCCATCCACTGAGCCGCGCCAGCTAGGGCTAGGATCTCTGTCACACTGAGGCGGGAGCTTCACCTGCTCAGAATCAAACCCCCATCAGATAACTGAACTAAATACCGGTTAAGGAGCCTTTCATTTTATCACTCACCCACCTCAACCTGGTGTTTAAGGCCCTGATTCTGAAGGAGGAAACCCCTTTTAGTTTTTTGTTCATAAGACGGTTGTATCTATTTATTAAGGTTGCTGTCCAGATTTAATGAGAAAAGGTAGGTAGAGCTCTTAATTACTGTTATGCTGGGCCTTTAGAAGCATTCAAAGAATGCTTGGTGAATTTATTCCTACTGTCACCAACCTCTCCCTTCTCCCTCCCCAGCGAGATCCCACGATGCATTTGCGAGATCTCAATACACAGAGTAACACCCAGCTGAGAGCATCCAGGGCTGTGACCCGGATAAAGCTGACGGGTAAGGGGACATCTCAGTTGGGTGTTGCTCTGACTAAATAAATAGAGCCTTTGTTTTTGTTTTTTTAAATACATACATTATATATATATAATTGATTTTTTACAGAGAGGAAGGGAGAGGGATTGAGAGCTAGAAACATCGATAAGAGAGAAACATCTATCAGCTGCCTCCTGCACACCCCCTACTGGGGATGTGCCCACAACCAAGGCACATGCCCTTAACTGGAATTGAACCTGGGACCCTTCAGTCCGCAGGACAACACTACCCACTGAGCCAAACCAGTTAGGGCAAGGGAGCCTTTGTTTACAAAAGCTCTCTGCACTTATCCAGCAGCCTTTACTTTTCCTTACTTTCTTTTTAAATGTTTTTATTTATTTCAGAGAGGAAGGGAGAGGGAGAGAGAGATAGAAACAGCAGTGATGTGAGAGAGTCATTGATCAGCTGCCTCCTGCATGCCCCACACCGGGGATCGAGCCCACAGCCAGGCGTGTGCCCTGGCCGGGAATCCAGCTGCGACCTTCTGGTTCGAAGATGGATCAGTGCCCCACCACTGAGCCACGTCCGCGAGGCTACTTTTCCTGACTCTTCGTTTGTTTATTATCAAATTAATTTCAGAGCAGAAGAGAGAGAGAGAGAAACATCAATGATGAGAGAGTACCATCGGTCAGTTGCCTCCTGCACACCCCCAGGGGGGAGTCTAGCCCACAACAAGGGCGTGTGCCCTGACTGAGAACGGAACCGGGACCTCCTGGTTCATAGGTCATCACTCAACCCCCGAGCCCCACGGATATGGCCTTACTCTTAATTGATGGCTTTGGCTCTAATTTTACTGTGAAAATTAAAAGTAACCAGTGGAAAACATCCTATCTTTCTACCACCAATCTAGCCAATTTTCCTCCATCTTGACTTCCATCTTATTCCAATGAACGGTCCTTGCAGCTATTTAAGCCAACTCTCACTCTCCCATTACCACCTCTCACCCCACCCTCCAGATCTACACCTCAGCCCACTCCTTGCCTTTCTTCTGTATTGTTCTCCTGTATTATTCCCCTTCTCCTACATTATCCATTTTTCTCTGTACTTGATCGTTCCATTAGCATACAAATGAGCTGTAAAATCTGCCATTAAGAAATACAATAAAACAAGTAAACTTTTCTTTGACCCCATGGGCTCCTAGTCCTGTGCTCCTAACTGCTGCAAGATATTCTATCCTGTGGATTCCTACACTGATTGCCTCTAATTTCTGGCTACCACATGGATGTTGCAAGAGCAATAAAATACCTTTGTACACATCTCCTTTAGTTCTGAGATAACTTCTTGTGCATATTGAGGTACACACTCGAATATCACACCATCAGCGGTAGGGTTTCTGTATCCCAACTTCCTCAGCAATACTTGACATTATTCAAGTTTCCTTTCTTTTTTTCATTTGCCATGAATTAAAAATATTTCAATGCATTATCTTTTCCATTCTTTTTTTTAAAGTTATTATCTGAAACTTATTAGAGAAAGAGACAGACAGAAACATCGATAGATAAGTTGTTCCACTTAATTATGCATTCATTGGTAAGTTCTTTTTAAAATATATTTTTAAAGATCAACCGAAGGACTTGTATGCATGCATATAAGCATAACCAATGGATACAAGACACTGGGGGTGGGGAGCAGGTGAGGGCATGTGCTTGGGGGTAGGGGAGGCCGGGAGGAGGTTAATGAGGGGGGAAAAAGGAAACATATGTACTACTATTTGTTATACTTTAAAGAATAAAATATATATATATTGAAAAAAATTAAAAGTAGATATTTTTTATTTATTTCAAAGAGGAAGGGAAAGGGGGAGAGAGAGAGAGAAACATCAATGATGAGGGAGAATCATTGATTGGTTGCCTCCTGCATGCTTCCCATTGGGGATCGAGCCAGCAACCTGGGCATGCGCCCTAACCAGAATAAAACTGGGGCCCTTCAGCCCACAGGCTGACACTGTAGCCATTGAGCCACACTGGCGGGGCTACATCGACTGTGTCCCTGGCTGGTGTGGCTCAGTTTGTTGAGTGCCGTCCTATGCACCAAAAGCTTGCCAGTTCAGTTCCCCATCAGGGAACGTTCCCATGTTGGAGGTACAGTCCCTGGTTGCCGTGTGTATGGGAGGCAACCAATCAATGTTTCTCCCTCTCTCCCTCTCCCTCCCTCTCTGAAGTCAATAAAAACTTATTTTTACAAATCTGTTTTGTCTGTGTCCCATTTTCTTTTTGTATTTTGTCTATTTGTATGTTTTTGTTGTGTTTTGTCTTTCTCATTCTAGCTAATTCTCTTTGTTTCTTCTCTAGTTCATTGATTATACATCCCTTTTATTCTTTTTTTTTTAATATATTTTATTGATTTTTTACAGAGCGGAAGGGAGAGGGATAGAAAGTCAGAAACATCGATGAGAGAGAGACATCGACCAGCTGCCTCTTGCACGTCCCCTACTGGGGATGTGCCTGCAGCCAAGGTACATGCCCTTGCCGGAATCGAACCCGGGACCCCGCAGTCCGACGCTCTATCCACTGAGCCAAACCGGTCTCGGCCCTTTTATTCTTCTTTCTTCTCCACTTACCTAATAGACTTGGCCTGTTAACTATTTCCTACAAGATCTTCTCAATTGCAACTTACTGGCACTGTTTGCCTGCATGACACATCAGTTTCTGAGAGGGTGTGTTAAGATCTTCTGTTCTAAACTTTGATTCATTTTAAAATTTCGTTAATCCTCACCTGAGGATATTTTTTTCCATTGATTTTTAGAGAATGAAAGGGAGGGCAGAAGGGAGGGAGAGAGGCAGAGAGAGAGAAACATCTGTGTGAGAGAGGCACAGTGATTGGTTGCCTCCTGCACACGCCCTAACTGGGGCCAGGATCGGACCTGCAGCCAGGCCGGTGCTCCTGCCTGGGAACCGAACCTGTGACTCGTTGGAGCTGGGCCAGCACTCTAACCACCAGACAACACTGGAGAGTGCAGTCATTTTTGTGGTAAATGTTTCGCCTGTGCCAGAGAAAGTGTGTTGCCTGGCTGGTGTGGGTCAGGGCTTGAGTGTCGACCGAGGAGATCACAGTTCGATTCTTAGTCTGGGCAAATGCCCAGGTTGCAGGCTCCATCTCCAGTGGGGGGTGTGAAGGAGGCAGCTGATCAATGATTCTCTCCCATCAATGTTTCTACCTCTCTCTCCCTTGCCCTTCCTCCCTGAAATCAATAAAAATATGTTTTGTTTTGATTTTTTTTAAAAAAGGGTATTATCACCCTAACTGGTTTGGCTTAGTGGATAGAGTGTTGGCCTGCAGACTGAAAGGTCCCAGGTTTGATTCCCATCAAGGGCATGTACCTTGGTTACAGGCACATCCCCAGTGGGAGGTGTGCAGAAGGCAGCTGATCGATGTTTCTCTCCCACTGATGTTTCTGACTCTCTATCCCTCTCCCTTTCTCTCTGTAAAAAAATTAGTAAAAAATACATATTTTTAAAAGTGTATTATCATCTGATTGTTAGATGGAGAATTCTCCATAAAGAATATACTAAGCTTATTGCTTATGTTATTTGGATCTTCCATAGCTCATTATTTGAATTCTTGGTTCATATGTTTCTAAGAGAGCTATGTAAATATTCCCAGTTCCAAGTTGATTTATTTCTTTCCTAAGTTTGTTGATTGTTGTTTATAGCTGTAAAATGGAGAGAATAATTGCACTTGCTCATAGGATTGTAATGAAGAATATGAGATAATCTGTAAAAGCCTAGAGCATACCTGGCACACACCTCTATTGCCAAGCACATCTATGATGGTTATATTTTCTTGTTCTCGTGTGTGTGTGTGTGTGTGTGTGTGTGTGTGTGTGTGTGTTTTAATTTCAGAGAGAGGAAGGAAGGGAGAGAGAGAGAAACATCAATGATGAGAATAACTGATTGGCTGCCTCCTCCACACGCCCGCTGGGGACTGAGCCTGTAGCCAGACCATGCGCCCGACCAGGAACCAAATCGTGATCTGGTTCACAGGTGGACACGCGCCCCCTGGGCCACACAGACCAGGATCTCTTGTTTATGATGATGGAGCACCCTCTCTCCTTTGTCCCATAATTTGTTTGCCTTGAATTTGATCACATCCCAATTTACTTTGGTTTATTTTTGCCTGGTGAAGCTTTTCCCTTGATCACAGATTGAGTTTTCAGGGAAGCTAATTCTCAGGTGGAGAGCAGAGGGATCGGCACCTGGCGGAAAGGAAGGTGTAGGAAAGGAAGGAAGCAGGATTGGACAGAAGAAGTTGGTCTGCTGAGCAGTCACTGTGTTTCAGCTCATTCTGAAGGGAATTCTGAAAAAGGGGGGGGGGGCGGTTTGTTAATATCCCACTCGCACCCAGCCACCATGGCTCAGTGGTTGAGCATCAACCTATGAACCAGGTCACCGCATAGTTGCAGGCTTAATGCCCAGTAGGGGCGTGCGTAGGGCACAGACCCTCTTCCACAAACCTTGCAGGGGTTTGAATTCTCAACCCTCCTAAGGGAGGTCTCCTACCCCCACGGCTGCTTCGCCTCCCACACACAACTCATACGGGGACCCAGGCGGCAGACAGAGACTCGGCCAGCAATAGCTGCTCTATATCTAAATTCAGTCTATTACCAGGAATGCTCGGGACCTACTCAAAATTGCAAATATTCCTTTCCACTAGTATTCACAGGGTAAACTAAGATTTCTGCTTGAGTATTAAAATTGACAGGAAAATAGTAATCAAGTTTTCAGATTAATTTAAATTGGCCAAGTGAAATACGAGAATACTCAAGAAAATTATAGTGTACTGGACAAAAGCTTTTCCTAAAACATTAACTGAAAAATCTATTAGTAGTTCATCTCTCTGTAAAATTGCCTAACATCCAAAGAACCTAAAGCAGTCACTTTGTGTGCAAAAATTAAAATTTAAAATTATCAAGACTGCAATAGAAAATTTCCAAAAGTCCCCATTAATCAAAAAAGGGGAGGGGACAGCGGGGTAATATCATGAAAGGGACAAAAAAAAATATCGAGTAAGTAAAATACATCTAGAAAATTCTTACTCCAGTAAAGTAAATTCCATTTGTAAAAACAATAGCAGGTCACCCATGAAAAAACACACATGGTGTCAAAATAAGCCAAAGGAAAATCATTTAGGCAAAAATTAAAAAGAATCCCAAGTCTATTTTGCATAGAGGATCCCTTTGTTAACTTTTGGTCGAGAATGTGTTTGTGTGTTTTCAGAGAACAACTCCAAGACCATGTGGGTTCCTGCGACGGTGAGGAACTGATGGATCTGTTCCAGTCATGAGGACGGTCCAGAGATGGGGGACACTGACAACACCTTGCCATACTAGCAGTCAGCAGCTGTGCATGTCTGCAGGCAGCCCAGGACCAAACCAGAGAGGATGGATCATGCATTGACACGATATGTCCACCATCTGGATACCATTGCTGACTTATACACATAATGAATTATTTGACACTGAAACTGGGACTCAGAAAAGTTGGACATTGAAACCGAGACTGAAACACTTTTTGTTCTTATACATTTATTTCTAGTATGCAGAGGCAAGATATTTTTGAAGAAAAGAAACAGGGGAGAGTGATTGATATAGAGGCAGGATGGCCTTGAACAGGCTGTCAAGCTACAGGGGGAGGCTTGGGTGGATGGGAGGCAGATGCGGGGGGAGATCAACGGAAGGACTTGTATGCATGCATATGAACATAACCAATGAATGAAAGACACTGGGGCGGGGAGGGGGGAAGCTGGGGATATGTGCTAGGGGGTGGGGGAGGCTGGGGGAAGGATAAGGGGGAGGGGGAAAGGAAAACATGTACTACTATTATACTGCAAAAAATCAATAAAAAATAATTTAAAAAAAAAAAGAGGCAGCCCATCAGTGATTCTCCCTCATCATTGATGTTTCTATCTCTCTCTCCCTTGCCTTTCCTCTCTGAAGTCAATAAAAACATATTTTTTAAAAATCCCGCACTCTTGTGAACGAGTACTTTACCAAGACATCTGATGTACTTATACTTCCTGCTCAACCAGTCCAGTTATCAATATAGCAGGTCAATGTAGAATGTTTGTAGTTTTTAGAATGATGTTTTGAGAGAAGTCCAGCTACTCAGGTATTTCCAAATTATTTTATGTTAGAGGTCAAGAGAGTTCAAGTAGCTCTGGGGCAAGGCTGGACATGGTTGTCTTTCCCAAACGAATGTGAACTGTTTCTGTCCTCTTTGATAAGGATAGAAAAGAATGCATTTGCCAACTCAAAAGTTGCATACTCTGTATTTGCTAATCTGCTAATGTACACACCTGGCAAAGCAGCTGCGATTAGGGGTGCTTTGTTAAGTATGCAGTCATTTACCGTCATCGCCAGAACCTGTTGGGTTTTTGCAGGAACCAGATTGGTGAATTAAATAAAGTTATGATAGGAACTCTTGCCTTTGAATTCTTTTTATTTATTGTTTTTAATTTTTATATTTCAATTGTTTTGTTGTTCTACTCATTCATGCATTTCTTGGTTGATTCCTGTATGCGCCCTGACTGGGAATGAACCCCAAACCTTAGCATATCAGGATGATGCTCTACCAACTGAGCTACTTGGCCAGGGCACATTCTTTTAAATTATTATTATTATTACTAGAGGCTCGTTGCACCAACATTTGTGCAATAGGCCTCCTTTCCCCTGGCTGCTGGCACCGGTTTTCCTCCGGCACCCAGGACCCAGGCCTTCGCTCCGGCTGGAGCCTACAGTCTTCTCTACTCTGGCCAGAGCACTGCTCCTGTAGCTCCCTTGCCACCCCCCCTCCGCTGCTCTCCCCATCATAGCAAGAATTCCACCCTGCCCAGCTGCTGCATATGAAAATTAACCCACCATCTTTGTTGGGTTAATTTGAATACACACTCCTGATTGGCTGGTGGATGTTGTGGAGGTATGGTCAATTTGCATATTTCTATTATATTAGTATAGATTATTATTATGCAATCCACAGGTCTTTTTAAATTTAATAAATCTTTATTGTTCAGATTATTATAATTGTTCCTCTTTTCCCCCCCCCACAACTCCCCTCCACCCTACCCTCTGCCCTTACCTCCCCCTGACTGTCCTCATCCATAGGTGTACAACTTTTGTCCAGTCTCTTCCTATATCTCCCACACCCTATATCTCCCTTCCTATATCTTACCACATAGTTGCAGGCTTAATGCCCAGTAGGGGCGTGCAAGAGGCAGCCCATCAGTGATTCTCCCTCATCATTGATGTTTCTATCTCTGATTGTTTCCCCCCTAGAATTGTCAGTCCACTCCCTTTCTATGCCCCTGATTCTATTATATTCACCAGTTTATTCTGTTCATCAGATTTTTAATTCACTTGATTTTTAGATTCACTTGTTGATAGACATGTATTTGTTGTTCATAATTTTTATCTTTACCTTTTTCTTCTTCTTCCTCTTCTTCTTAAAGAATACCTTTCAGTATTTCATATAATACTGGTTTGGTGGTGATGAACTCCTTTAGCTTTTTCTTATCTGTGAAGCTCTTTATCTGATCTTGAATTCTGAATGATAGCTTTGCTGGGTAGAGCAATCTTGGTTGCAGGTTCTTGCTATTCATCACTTCGAATATTTCTTGCCACTCCCATCAGGCCTGCATAGTTTCTGTTGAGAAATCAGCTGACAATCGTATGGGTGCTCCCTTGTAAGTAACTAACTGTTTTTCTCTTGCTGCTTTTAGTATTCTCTCTTTGTCTTTTGCCCTTGGCATTTTAATTATGTGTCTTGGTGTGGTCCTCTTTGGATTCCTTTTGTTTGGGGTTCTATGCGCTTCCTGGACTTGTAAGTCTATTTCTTTCACCAGGAGGGGGAAGTTTTTGGTCACTATTTCTTCAAATATGTTTTCAGTATCCTGCTCTCTCTCTTTTTTGGCACCCCATAATTTTGATGTTGGTACATTTGAAGTTGTCCCAGAAGCTTTTTACACTATCCTCAAATTTTTGGATTCTTTTTGCTTTTTGCTTTTTCAGTTGAGTGTTTTTTGCCTCTTGGTATTTCAAATCTTTGACTTGATTCTTGTGTTCCTCTAGTCTGTTGTTGGGTCTCTGTATAATTTTTTTTTTATTTCAGTCAGTGTATGTTTAATTTCTAGTTGGTCCCTTTTCATATCCTCGAGGGTCTTGCTAAATTTATTGGCCTTTTCTAGGAACCTCTTGAAAAACCTTATACCCGTGGTTTTGATCTCTATATCCAGTCATTTGTTTTCCTCCATTTCTTTTGTTTGTGATCTGTTTCTTTGTCTCTGCATTTTTGTTGCTTCCCTGAGTTGGTAGGGCAGCTTTGTGCTAGGTGTCTTGGCCTGCCCTGTTACCTGAGGTAGACACTCTTGGTGCACCCCTTTGTGGACTGTGTGTACAGCCTTGTTGTAGGTAAGTCTTGATTATTGTTGGTATCACCAGGAGGAATTGACCTCCAGGCCAATTGGCTGTGAGGATCAGCTGTGTCTACGCTGGGAGACAGCCTTATGTGACCAGACTTGCAAAATTGCAAAAGCCTCTATGTTCAGCTTGGATTTGGCAGAGTTTCAGGGTGGAGCTGACAGCTTTGGCTTCCAGTCAGCCCCGCCCCATGAAGTTCCCGGGTCTCAGTGTCCGCAGCCAATTGCTGCTAGCACCTCTGAGAGAAAGGCGCCCCTGAGTTTAGCCTGCCACCAAACAGTCTTAGGACTGTTGTATTTTTGAAATTGTTGTGCGAGGCAGCAGTTTAGGTTTTTACTTATGCTGCCATCTTGGTTTCTCTGGGATTTCTTTTTGAGATGATGGAAATGTTCTAAAATTGACCATAGTGATGATTGCATATATCTGCAAATATATTAAAAGCCATTGAACTATTTAAAAGTATATCTTAAAATATACTTTAAAAAATATTTGTATAGCCGAAACCGGTGTGGCTCAGTGGATAGAGCATCTGCCACAAAGGGATATGTTTTCTCCCGGCCCTCAGACATGCCGCCTTTTCCGGGACATTTTCCTTCAGCAAATATTTATCAAACCCCTGCTATATCGCCAGGCACTACCCCGGAGCTCTCAGGACACTCCCAGTCTAGGGAAAAACGGATAATGGACAAGTACACCTATTGTGACAACATGAAAAAGGAATAAAGCACAAGCTCGGTCCAAAACAAAACAGAAACCAATGGGCAAAACTGAGAACTCATGGGCAACATTTACAACAACAAAGCTAGGTGACCAGGTATCACCCAAACTCCTGAATATGAGCAGCGAAACCAAGAGAGCCAGAGTCCCTGCTTGTCATGGGCCTCTGTGGGGGAGCGAGCAGGGGAAGCAGCCAGGGAACCCGAGAATGAGAAGCGGAGAAGCTGGAAGTCCCCGGGAGGACATCCTGACAACAGTAGCTGAAAGGAAGAGAGATCCCGCCCTCTCCTGCAGCAGGTGGAGGCCAGGGCGGCCAGGGCCCAGGCCTGTCAATCGGGCCTGAAGGGGTTGGCGCACCTCACTCCTTTGTACTCTCCAAACTGACCATCCAGGACAGGCGCCGTCCTGAAGAAAAACTGCTGAGCGAGGACTCGAAATGAGCAGGACAAGGACAACAGAGACAGAGGCAGAGGCGGTTCGGATAAGAGCTGGGCAGCCCTGGGGGGTTAGCTCGGTACTCAGGTCATCGGCCTGTGCACCAGAACCGGCAGGTTGGGTTCCTGGTCAAGGGCATGTGCCTGGGCTGCAGGTTCAGAGATCGCTGTCCCTGATCGCCGCACACGTGGAAGGCAGCCAGTCCAGTCCATGTGTCTCACATCAATGTTCCTCTCTCTCTACCCCCACTCCCTCCCCCTCTCTCTCTAAAAATTAATGGGAAAAATATCCTCACTCCTTGGCCTTGAGTTAGGATTTAAAAAGAAAGGAAAGAAAGAAGGAAGGGAGGGAGGGAGGGAGGGAGGGAGGGAGGGAGGGAGGGAGGGAGGGAGGAGAAAGAAGAAAGAAAGATAGAAAGAAAGAAAGAAAGAAAGAAAGAAAGGAAGGACGAAAGAAAGAAAGAAAGAAAAGAGAATAAGGAACAGAAAAGTCATCCCGGCAGACAAAGAAAGCATGCCAGACAGACATGCTTACAAAATAGATGAAAAGGATAACATCTTATTTCAAAATGAGTTAAAAGATATTAAGAACGTGATTTGGGGAAAATGTTTTTAAAAGCCTGGCTGGCAGGGCTCAGTGATAATCATCGACCCATATACCAGGAGGTCATGGTTCAATTCCCTGTCAGGGCACATCCGCGGTGGGGGGCATGCAGGAAACAGCAGAGCAATGGTTCTCCTCATCATTGATGTTTCTGTCTCTCTCTCCCTCTCCCTTCCTCTCAGAAATCAATAAAAAAATATACTTTTTAAAAAAGGGATTTGAGAGGAAGGGGGAGATAGAAACATCAATATTGAGAGAGAATCATTTATTGGCTGTTTCCTGTCTCCTGCACGCCCTCTACTGGAGATATAGCCAGTAACCAGGGCATTGGCCCTGAATGGGAATCCAACTGTGACCTGGTCCATAGGTCCATGCTCAACCACTTCACCATGCAAGGATATGACAAATCATAACTTAAAAAAACTAAAAAAATGGCCCTCGCTGGTTTGGCTCAGTGGATAGAGCGTCGGCCTGCATCGGCCCAAGGACTGAGGGTCCCATATTCACTTCCAGGTAAGGGCAGGTACCCAGGTTGCAGGCTCCATCTTGCCCCTGGCCTGTGGGGGAGGCAACCAATAGATGTGTCTCTCTCACACTGATGTTTCTCTCTCTCCATCTGTCCCTCTCCCTTCCACTCTCTCTAAAAATCAATGGAAAAATCTCGAGTGAAGATTAACAAAACAAAAAACAAACAAAGAAAAAAAATGTTTGAAGTGATAGAGCTCAAGGAAAGGAACATAAACTCAAATAAACACAACAAATGATGCCTTAAAAGAGATTAAAGATGAAAAAGGAAAAATTTTAAAGTATAAAGAAATAAAGTAAGAGGATTCACGAGAAAGTGACAAACATTAAAGACAAATAAGGAAGATATAAAATCCTTGGCTCCCATTTTTTTAGGTAACTTTTTTGAGTGTCTTCAGGGACTCTACCAATAGGTTAGTAGAAATCTCTGAGAAAGAAAACCAAAGCAAAGGAACAGAAAAAAAATACCCCAAAACTACTCAATGAAACATTCCTGAAAAAAATTTAAACTATATATTAGGAGAATAAAGGAGGTACTAAAAATATTGACCTATAATGGTTAATACCATGGCATCCTATCTAATAAAAGAGTAATATGCAAATTGACTATATCTTCTACTAGGCCATCCCCATCAGCCAATCAATCAGGAGCAACTTATGCAAATAAATTCCAACCAAGATGACTGTGGCCACTGAGAGCAGGAGGGAGGCTTGGGTTTCCCCGGCAACGGAGGAAGCCAAACTTTCCTCCTGCCATTGGCAGCCTAGGCCTCCACTCAATGCTACAAAGTTTCAATTATAGAAGATATATCCCAACAGAAATGGCAGCCACTGGCTGGAGAGAGCAGAGGCTAGGGTTGCCCAGGCGATAGAGGAAGCCAAGCTTCTGTAGCCCTAGCGCCTAGACCTCTACTCTAGGCTACAAAGTTTCAATTATAGAATTTAAACAGAAATGGCTGTTGCCACAGAGGGAGCAGAAGGCTTGGCTCCACTCCAGGCTACAAAGTGTCACTTGTAGACATAGATTAATCCCAGATCCAGGGCCTCCACTTGGGTTGCTAGGGGGCATGGCCAGCCTGCAAACCTCCACAGGCCCCTCGCCCAGGCCGCCCCTCACCCCAAGGGAATCCCCACCCTGATTCGGGACACCCTTCAGGGCAAACCAGCTAGCCCCCACCCATGCACCAGGCCTCTATCCTATCTAATAAAAGAGTAATATGCAGATTGACCATCACTCCAACACATAAGAGGGCTGCCCCCATGTGGACACAAGATGGCCACCACAAGATGGGCAGCAGGGGAGAGCTGTTGGGAGGTTCCAGGCCTGCAAGGGAGGGCAGTTGTGGGCAATCAGGCCAGCAGAGGAGGGCAGTTGGGAGGGACCAGGCCTCCAAGGGAGGGCAGTTGGGGGCAATTAAGCCTGCAGGGGAAGGCAGTTAGGGGTGACCAGGCCAGGAGAGAAGGGAAGTTTGAGGCAAACAGGCTGGCAGGAGAGCAGTTAGACATCAATTAGGCTGGCAGGGTAGTGGTTAGGGGGTGATTAGGCTGGCAGGCAGAAGCGGTTAGGGGCAATCAGGGAGGCAGGCAGGTGAGCAGTTTGGAGTCAGCAGTCCTGGATTATGAGAAGGATGTCTGATTGCCCGTTTAGGCCCAATCCTATCGGGATCGGGCCTAAGTGGGTTATCAGACATCCCTCGAGGGGTCCCAGATTGGCGAGTGTGCAGGCTGGGCTGAGGAACATCCCCTGCCCCTGTGCACGAATTTCTAGTCTATATATATAAAACCCTAATATGCACATAGACTGAAAAGTGGGACAACCAAACAAACAACTAGTCACTCTGATGTGTGCTAACCACCAGGGGTTGGCAGCAGGCGGCAGAGTGTGGAACATGGTGGCTGTCGGTGGCGGGATGGTGGAACAGGTGAGCGGGGTTGTCAGACCAAGGCAGGGTGCCAGTCGCAGTCATTGGGGTGAGTCTCTGATGGTTACTGAAAATTCTTTGCTCCCGCGCACCTCGATCCCACCCAGCGCTCACACCTGTTGCTGGCTCCGGCCCCAGCCCCACTTGCACCCATTGTCAGCACCAGGCACTGCCCTGATTACTCAGCACCTTCAGCAGGTGAGAGCAGCGGCTGCTGGCCCAAACCGCCCCCGAGGGCTTCTCCACCTCCCCCTGCTCCTGAGAGGCGACCGGGCAGCAGCCGCCGCTCACCTGCTGCTGGTCCTGGCCCCCAACGCTCCGTGCTGTGAGCACATGGGAGCGGTGGCAGGAGCGGTGCCACCGGCAAACAGGGAACTGGAGGCTGTGGCAGGAGGGGCTAGGCGGGGGCACAGAGGATGGGCTGAGACCTGCCCCTGTGCCCCCCACAGCCTCATGGCCCACAGTTTCTTTTCAGGTGTGTGAATTCGTGCATTGGGCCCCTAGTATTCTAATAAAATTGTTAGACTTTAAAGAAAAAAAATCCTTTGTTAAGACAAAAAAAAATATGTGACTCATATGGGACAAATTACGTAATTGTCAGACTTTTTGACAGCACTGCTTTAAGCAAGAAGAAAGTGAAATTGACATATTTTAAGTTATCAGGAAAAAGGCATGTGAGCCAAAGCAAATTAACCTTCAACTTTAATGGACACAGACAAATGGTTATAAATAGGCAGGATCTCAGGGAATATTGTTCCCATGAGCCCTTCCTGGGAAATGCACTTCAGACAACAAAACTGCCGAGGGAGACACGAACACAGGGCTGAGTGAGCGCTGCGTCTGTTACTGGGAGAGCTGAGACGAAGTGAAGGCTGAAAGAGAGGGAACACTCTGCAATGGCCTTATGCTCTGACAGTGTAGATACTGTAGCGTCAAAATGGGACGAGCATGAGGATAGCACTGGCGAAAACTTTGGATTTAAAATTTATTAAAAAATATTTGACAAAAATAAAGCAAAACAAAACTTTTGACAGCTAGTTGTGTTTAAGGTACAAGGGACACCATGCTAAACAAACAGTTTTATTTTTATTTATTTTAAATATATATTTGTTGATTTTTTACAGGGAGGAAGGGAGAGGAACAGAGCGTTAGAAACAGTGATGAGAGAGAAACATTGATCAGCTGCCTCCTGCTCACCTCCCACTGGGGAGGTGCCCGAAACCCAGGGGCATGCCCCTGACCAGAATCGAACCCAGAACCCTTCAGTCTGCAGGCCAAAGCCCCATTGACTGAGCCAAACCGGCTAGGTCTAAGCAAACATTTCCGACCTCAAACTGCTTACAATCTGTTTGTAAAAAGAATCTACACATGAAGCAGCAGTGACGGCAGCGGCTTCCGTATTTGGTTTTCTGGTGTGGAACTCTGGCTGTTCGGTCAGGTCGCACCCGCGAGGCCTGATGCCACCTCATCCTCAGGCAGCAGCCAAGAAGACGTGACTCCCAGTTCTCTCTGCCGCCTCCCAGCCAGAGCACCTGCTCTCGCATCCGGCCTGCCCTGCGATTGGTTTCCTTTCACGGCTGCCGCTGGTTTACTGGTCTCTCTTTCCAGATGGCCTGTAAGCTCTTTGAGGGCAGAGACCTCGTATCTACGTATCTGTTTGCTTAGCACTATATCCCTAGTACCTAGCGCAGAGCAGGCCTTTAATAAGAACAGGGTGTCCCCCCCAAAAGTAGACACGCTTTGAATCATTAATTCTAATTGGGATTATTAGTCAAAGTGTGCATACATTTTTTGGGACACCCTGTATTTCTTTACCGAGTGAGCGATTCAACCCATCGGTCAGTACAAAGATGAAGAAACATCGGTTCCTGCTCGAAAAGGCTCAAGGTCGAACGGAGGCTGGTGAGCAGCTGAAGTGCAGTCAGTGCCATCACAGGGCCGCACGGACACGGAGGGAGAAGGGCGCTCTGCTCTGCGGGCAACGGGGCTGAGAACTCCGGGGAGAGGGAATGTGGTTGGGCTGCCGGGGACGGATTCCCAGGCAGAGGTTCTCCACAGCAGAGGAGTGGCCCCTGAAGATGTCCCCGCCCCCGTCATTGAAATCTGGGAATGTTACCTTCTGTGGCAAAAGGGACGCTGCTGATGGATTAAAAGGGATCGTGAGAGACAGAATGGTGGTGGAACAGGCAGATGGGCCCTGAGCCTCGACCCGGAGCAGATAAAAGGAGCAACTAAATCAAATAACATCCACCCCGAATCGGCAAAGTAGACACAGCTGGTGAGACGATTACTAGCTGGGAAGGGCAGAGGACGCCTGGACAACACTCTCACTCTTTGGAATTAATAATTATTCAACATGTGCAAAAGATATTGGGGATACCATCTGTGTGTGTGTGTAGGTATGGGAACACACAAATGCACTACACACGGAACTAAAGAGATCGGGACAAAACGTTAAAGAACAGGAAGAATCTCGAGCTGGGAACATTTTCCTGCGACACCGCAGGTGTGGGGAGGAGCGAGCAGGCTGCCCGCAGGGGCGTGGGAGGAGGCCCCCAGAACCTGGAAAAGGGAGGGAGCCCCCAGCTGCAGCAGCCCAGCTCTGCGGGCACTGGGTCCATTTCCGACTTCTGGCCTCGAACCGTGCGAGTTCGAGGGAATTCGCAAGAGCAACCGTGGGAAGCTAAGACAGCAGCCCCACCTCAGCCCTCCCTGCAGCCCTCGGACAGCGCCCAGCGCCCAGCGCCCAGCGCCCAGCGCCCAGCGCCCAGCGCCCAGCGCCCAGCGCCCAGCGAGAGGCGGGCCCGCCCTCAGGAGCCGCCATCCTGAGGAGAGGACAGGCCTCAGACAGCTCGGGAGAGAAGGTCCGGAGCGGGTGGCCCCGGCAGGAAAACCAGGCCTGGGGACGGGCCGCCGGGAGTCTCCGGCAGGACGGTGAGCGGGGCCCCCAGGCGACGCGGCCCCAGCCGGCTGATGGCCGGAGGGAGGAACACTCGTGACAGAGCCACCAGCAGGCCCGGCCCGGAGGACGGCGGACGTGGGGGTCTGAGCAGAAGGCAGGGCCTGGGCGGGCGGAGAGAACGGGGTGGGAGGTCACAGGGAAGAGGAGAAGCCAGGCGGCCGGGGCGCCGCAGGGGGGCTGGGGCCCTTCAGGGGCGGGGAGCAGCATGGGCTTGTGTTTTGAAATAACCGGTCTCGTGCTGTGTGGTAGGTCCCTGCTCCTTCACTGGTGAGAAATAAAGTCCCTAATGACAACCGCATCTAACGGAACCCCCTCAGCGGGCACCCCTGGAGTTGGGGAGTAACTGGGCCCCTGAGCTGGGACTCCCCTCTCACCCGGTGGGCGCGGGGCCAAGCAGCCGCTCGCCCCGAGCTTTTGCAGACAGAGGCCTGTCCTGTGGGAAGCCTTTGGCCGGCGCTGACCACTGAGCCCGCCTGGCCGGCGCTGCCCCTGGAGGTGGAGGCGTGGCCACGGGAGCCGGTCGGGTCACCCTCTGGAAGGGAGGTGGTCGCTTTCATTAGCGTTTCTGTCTTGTTTGGGGGAAAGGGTTCCTGGCAGTCACCCCCCAGGCTCCCTGTGATCTGGGGATGGGAAAGGAAGGCCAGTTCCCAGGGCGGGACCAGTCACCGTGGAACGGACTGGGTCCTACCCGATGTGCACCCAGAGGGACCCGGAGGAGAGCGCCCACGTCCCCAGGGAAGAGGAGCGGGAGCCTCGAACTTTCTGAGGAGCGATGGATGGGGCCCGGGGCTCCCATTGGCTCCGAAGGGTAATGTTTTGCTCTCCCATGCGGAGCCCCAGGTTACTCTGAACAGTGAAGGGGAGAACATTGTTTACTACCTGGTAGGGTCCCCTCCCAGAGGGAGTGCAGCAGTGAAGGGGGGAGGGAGGGGCGGGAGAAGGCCAGGCAGGAAGGAGTTCTCCCAGCCTGGGATGTGGAACAGGATCAAAGCAGCTGCCACGCTCTCCCCTCACCTTACTCCGAGTGTCCAGGTCCCTTTTAGGAAGGAGCCTACTAACTAGGTTCAGGGCTACTATAAAGGCAGAGAATTTAAAAAATTGTTTTAGTATCAGAAATTTTAGAAAATTCTCACCCTGAGCTGTGTAGCAGGTGATGCAGTACTGCCACTCATTAAATAAAGGAATTGATGTGATGGCCCTACTCTGTGGGGTCCCAAGAGAACAGAGATTCTTGACCAGGTTAATCCAGCTGTTTGAGCTCAAGGAAAAGTCGGAAGGGCAAAGTATGCCCTAGCTGTTAAGGTACAACTCAAACAAGCAGACCCCTGGCTCAGGGTTAAACAACACCCCTTGAAACCCGAGGCAAAAATGGGGACAGCCCTGCCCTAAGAGCATGTCTCCAACTGGGACTCACTGGACCTTGTCAATCACCTGGCAACACTCCCATCCTTTCCAGATGGCCCTAACTGGTTTGGCTCAATGGATAGAGTGTTGGCCTGAAAACTGAAAGGTCCCAGGTTAGATTCTGGTCAAGGGCACATGCCGGGGTTGCGGGCTCAATCTTCAGTGAGGGTGTGCAAGAGGCAGCCAACCAATGATTCTCATCATTGATGTTTCTCTCTCTCTCTCCCTCTTCCTTCCTCTCCAAAATCAATTAAAAAAAAGTATTAAGAAAAAGAAGAACCAAGATGGCGGCATAGGTAAACACCTATCTTGCTGCCCCACACAACAATTTCAAAACTACAACTTAACGACAGAACAAACATCATCCAGAATCACCGGAAAGCTGGCTGAGTGGAAATTCCACAAATAAAAGTAAACATAGGACACTGTGACTCAGAGAGGCGGCGGAGGGCAGAGTTGCGGATACGCTCAGAGTCAGAGGTTCAGAGCTGCGCACGAGCGGAAAGGGCAGGCGGCTGCAAACCCGGCTGGTTTTCTCAAACTGGGAGGGAGACAAAGGCGTCCCACTGCACTGATTCCCCAGCTCCGGGGAACCCACACTCATACGGCGTGAAACTGGACAGTGAAGAGGAAGCACACTGAAACTCGGTGCTGCAGAGGTCCATGAGCTTGCGGAGAGGGTGCGTAAACTTGGGAACTGCAGAATTGCTCCAGCACTCAGAGAGGACTCTTGACTTGCTCTCTCGTTCGGGAGAAAAAAAGAAAGAAAGAAGGGAAACCACTGGTCTGCATTGTTTTACCACCCTAGATGAGACTTTGGGTGTTCAGACTCATTTGGGGAGAGGCTGAATTGTCCTGCAACGGGTAGAACTCGGCGGCAGCTTTCTCTCAGAGGTGTGTGCAGCTATTACCACCAGGCACAGAGACCCAGGTGCCGCATAGGGCGGAGCTGACGGAAATCAAGGCTGCCTGCTCAGCTGGGAGATTCCGCCCATCCAACCTGAGCACAGCTGATCCTCACAGCCAATTGGCCTGGAGACCAAACCCTCCTAGTGCTAACAGCAATAATCTAGACTTAACTTTCAACAAGACTGTGCAACCTATAAAGGGCTACACTAAGAGTATTCACCTCAGGTAACTGGAGAGGCTGAGCCACTGTCCCTTAGAGGACATCTACCACACAAAGCTATCGACCAACTCAGGGAAGCAGCCAAAATGAAGAGACATGGAAAGAAATCACATGTGAAAGATATGGAGGGAAAAAAAGACTGGATGTAGAGTTCAAAATCACAGTTATAAGGTTTTTCAAGAGGCTCCTAGAAAAGGCTGATGAACTTAATGAGACCTTCGAGGATATAAATGAGACCTCTGAGGATATGAAAAAGAACCAACTAGAAATTAAGCATACACTGACTGAAATTAAAAATATTATACAAAGACCTAAAAGTAGTCGAGAGGACTATGAGAATCAAGTCAAAGATTTGAAATACAAAGAGGCAAAATCCACTCAGCTAGAAAAACAAGAAGCAAAAACAATCCAAAAAATTGAAGATAGTGTAAGGAGCTTCTGGAACAACCTTAAGCATACCAACATCCGAATTATAGGAGTGCCAGAAAAAGAGAAAGAGCAAGATAATGAAAACCTATTTGAAGAAATAGTGACCAAAAACTTCCCACACCTGGTGAAAGAAATTGACTTAAAAGTCCAAGAAGCACACAGAACCCCAATATATAGGAACCCTAAGAGGACCACATCAAGACACATCATAATTAAAATGCCAAGAGCGAAAGACAAGAATATTAAAAGCAGTAAGAGAAAAACAGTTAGTTACCTACGAGGGAGCACCCATATGATTGTCAGCGGATTTCTCAACAGAAACTATGCAGGCCAGACAGGAGTGGCAAGAGTGATGAATAGCAAGAATCTACAACCAAGATTACTCTACTCAGCAAAGCTATCATTCAGAATTGAAGGTCAGATAAAGTGCTTTGCAGATAAGAAAAGGCTAAAGGAGTTCATCACCGACAAACCAGTATTATACGAAATGCTGAAAGGTGTTCTTTAAGAAGGGGAAGAAGAAAAAGGTAAAAATAAAAATTATGGCCAAGTGTGGTTTGGCTCAGTAGATAGAGCGTCGGACTGCGGACTGAAGGGTCCTGGGTTCGATTCCGGTCAAGGGCATATACCATGGCTGCGGGCACATCCCCAGTGGGGGATGTGCAGGAGGCAGCTGATCGATGTTTCCTCTCTCATCGATGTTTCTGACTTTCCCTCTCCCCTCCTCTCTGTAAAAAAATCAATAAAATTAAAAAATAAAAAATAAAAAAATTAAAATTATGAACAACAAATACACATCTATCAACAAATGAATCTAAAAATCAAGTGAATTAAAAATCTGATGAACAGGATAAACTGGTGAATGTAATAGAATCAGGGGCATAGAGAAGAAATGGACTGACAGTTCTCGGGGAGAAAAGGGGTGTGGGAGGTGCAGCAAGAGACTGGACAAAAATCATGCACCTATGGGAGAGGACAGCTGGGGGGAGGTGAGGGCAGAGGGTGGGATGGGTACCGGGTAGAGGGGAGCTATAGGGGGATAGAAGGGGGAACAATGTAATTAATAAACTGAACAATAAAGATTAAAATATTTTTTAAAAAAGAAGAAACTGAAGATGGGAGGACAGGTTAGCACAAAACCTAAGGGCCGTGCATGAAGTACTATAGGGTGTATCCCCTCCAGTTCCTAACCTCTATAATCTGCTGGCCAACCTCCCAGGATGTAGCAAATATCACACAGTTCTAGATTTAAAGGATGTTTCTTTTGCATTCCCTTAAATCATGCAGCAGAAAGGGATACACAGTATCCCAGAAAAAGGCCCAGATATCCACGGTAGGTGCCTGGGTTTTCTCATTTCCTGAGGACAGAGAAGCCCCCAGACAGACGAAAGGCAGAGATAACCTGTCTGGTTCCTCTCTGGAACCCGAGGCCGTTGAGAGGGGCTTTTGGGACGACAGGATTCTGTAGGGTCTGGATCCCCAATGTCGGTCTCGCAGCCTCACTCACACAGTAAACGAAGGAAGAAGAGGATACCGCAGAACACCTTTTTCTCTCCGCAGGACACTTTCTAAGAACTAAAGATAAAACTATATGTAGTTACTGCCCTGGGCTTACCTGATTTGGAAAAGCCTTAAAAAAAAAAAAAGATTATTTTTTAAACTTTTAATTTTAGAGTGAAGGGAAGGAGAAACACCAATTTATTGTTCCATTTATTTATGCATTTATTGGTTGATTCTCGTGTGTGCCCGGACCAGGGATCAAACCCACAACTTTGGTGTATCTGGAAGACACTCTAACCAGCTGAGTCACCTGGCCAAGGCTTGGGAAAGCTTTGAGTTGTATGTGCAGGAGACTCAAGGAATTGCCCTAGGGTTTTTTGTTTTGTTTTTCAGAGAAGAAGGGAGAGAGAGAGAGAGAGAGAGAGAGAGAGAAACATCAATGATGAGAGAAAACCACTGATCAGCTGTCCCCTGATGCCCCACACAACACCTGGGGGAATCGAACCATGACCTCCTGGTTCATAGGCTGACACTCAACCACTGAGCCACACCGGTCGAGCAGCTGTGAGATATCTTATCCAATTAGGAAAGGTAACGGAAAACTTAAAATCTAATCTGATTTTACCCATGCCAACAGATACTAAGCTATGCCCATCTGACCCAGGAAATGGGTATATTTACAAACCTGGAAATCAGGAGCAACTGACTGCAGTATGCACAGGTCCTCACTGGGTGTTACTAACAACCCATGCTCCTCTTCAACCACAAGAGAGAGCTTCCTGGATACATCACTCTGGAGTGAAGCCAGCTGTACCACCGAGTGAGCACAAGGAACCCAATCCGTATCGTAAACCCTGTCTGAACTCATGCTGCTCTTCCAAGGGCAGAATAAGTGATGGGCACGAAGTCTGGTTATGCACACCCGTTACCAGGAACCCCAGAGCCTGCAGCCTCCAGACTTTCCTAAGTCAGGCAGCCATGGAATTGCATTCCCCTAATTCGAACACAGACTCCATCCATAGCCAGGAGCAGTTACAGAAGCATGACCCTCATCCCCGTTTCCTCAAAAATGAGAGTGAAAACAATCTCAGGAGGGAATTCTGAGATAGGACAGGGTCTCAAGGTCTGGGAAGTCCTTGCTTCATGCCATTCTTTTTCAGAAAATATGTTTTCATTGATTTTAGAGAGATTGGAAGGGAGAGAAGCGTTGATTAGAGAGTAGCACCAATCGGCTGCCTCCTGCATGCCTCCTACTGGGGATCAAGCTCACAACTAGAGCATGTGACTTGAATCAGCAACCTCCAGCTGCGTGGGACAGCACTCAGTCACCGGAGCCACTTGGCCAGGTAAGTGCTGTTCTCGCTAAATGTTAAAACCTAGCGCAGTGGCGCTAAGGAGCGCACGGGGCCTGTACCACCTCCCCAGGCACCTTTCCTCGCCTCTGTCTTTCTTCTAAGCGCTAAGGGACCTTCTTTTGCCGCTGTCACTTTCCTAAACCCATTTCCTCTGTGGCTCACTTCTCCTACCCCTGTGACTTTCTAACAAATGTTCCTTTTTCTTTTTCTTTTTTTTTAACTTTTTAAAAATATATTTTATTGATTTTTTACAGAGAGGAATGGAGAGGGACAGAAAATTAGAAACATCAATCAGATGCCTTCTGCATACCCCCTACTAGGAATGTGCCCACAACCAAGGTACATGCCCTTGACCGGACTCAAACCTGGGACCCTTGAGTCCAGAGGCCAATGCTGTATCCACTGGGCCAAACCGGTTTCAGCTAACAAATGTTCTCCTACAGTTTGAGTCTTGGCTGTAAATTCTTTCTCAGCCAAAACTCAAGGACTGAGGTTGCTGGGTGAAGGTTTGGTCTGACTCCACCGGCCTAACCCCTGCTGCTGTTTTTGCTGCCAACAAGGGCACCCACTGAGCTCAAGACTGGGCTGGACTCCTACGGGCCGGGGCTCTGGACAACGCCTCCTCCTTTTTGGGGTTCAGTTTTCCCATCTGTGAAATGTGGGTTGTAGTAGCTGACAAATCACCCCCAAGGATATATACCTTGTAGGCCCCAAACCTGGAAGTGTTACCCTACAATGAAAAAGGGTCTTAGCAATTGTGATGAAAGATCTTGAAATGGGTGGGGGGTGGGCGAGCACAGTAGGCAGTTGTAAACAGGATGAGCTTGACAGAAACCCAACCTGGTAAGTGTAGTCGATTGCAAAGAAATCAACACATAATTAACCAAATAGTGAGTATAAAGGATGCTCCCCTTTGCGGAGACAGAGCTTTGACTGTGAATTCCCTGTCTCCTTTAGTTGCTGCACGTAAATAAAACTACCCAAGGACCACCAAGTCTAATGAGACACCCTATGTAGTGAACCACTTGGGTGTGGTAACAATATCTTCTCATGTACGCTTCACAACACCATGAGGAGATTACTGCTGTTACATTTTGCAGATTAGGACAGTGAGTCGGAAAAAGGTTAAACAATATGATACAGACAGAACACTTTAGGATTCGAATCCAGGAAGCCTTGACGGAAATCACTTCAGTTATTTGGCTAGTTTTCTGACCCAGAATGTGTGGCTAGTTTGACTCTGAGTGAGCGGTCAGAAATTGAGTTTTTCTAAAAAATATTACTGAGAGACATTAAAGAAGACCTCAATAAGTGGAGAGATATTTATTTATGGAGAAAAAGATTTAATATCATTAAGATGTCAAATTCTCTCCAAATTGATTTGTACATTCAAGGCAATCTCAATCAACATCTTGGCAGACTTTTTTTTTTTGTAGAAAGTGACAAAGGAATAAAGTTGGAAGCTTACCGTAATTGACTTTAAGACTTACTGTGACGCGGAGAGGGAACTAAGATGGCGGCATAGGTAAACACCTATTGTTCTGCCCCAGGCAACGATTTAAGAACTACAACATAACAACAGAACAGACATCACCCAGAATCGCCAGAAAGCTGGCTGAGTGAAAACTCCACAAATAAAAGTAAAGGTGGGACACTGAGACTCAGAGGAGCAGCGGGAGCGCAGCCTTTCAGACAGAAACAGGTTAGGAGCCGTCCTGGTCGCGCGCATGGGCTGGGGCTGGAGCAGCAACCCCGGCTGGATTTCGCCAACGGGGAGGGCGGAGACGTCCCACTACACGGATTCCCCAGCGCCAGGCGAGGTCCGAGATCCAGGGTACATGGATATGTCCCACTGCACAGATTCCCTAGTGCCAGGCGAGGTCCGAGGTCTGGGGGACGCACCCTGGAAGCGGGGCGCAGCAGAGGCTCCTAGTCTGCGAGAAACCCGGAGGCGGGGAAAAGAAGTTTTCGCACGAGTGTCGCACAAACCCGCGACTTGCCCCCTGGAAACTTGACTCCAGGTCCTGGAAATCATCTATTTTACAACCCTGGGCTAGACTTTGGGGGTGCAGATCCATTTGGGGAGAGGCAGAGTTGTCTGGCAAGGGGAAGAGACTAGCGGCTTTCTCTTGGAGGTGTCCGCAGCCATCCCCATCCAACAGAGACCCGCGCGTGCGAGCGCCACTTAGGATGTAGCTGACACTGAGGCTGCCTGCGCAGCTCAGAGACTCCGCCCATCCAACCTGAACACAGTCTCCCTTCACAGCCAATTGGCCTGGAGGTCAAACCCTCCTAGGGCTAACAACAACAAGCTGGGTTTAAATTAAAAAATACTGTACAACCCATAAAGGATTGCAGTAAGAGTACCCATCTCAAATAATTGGGGAGGTTGTGCCACTGACCCTTAGAGGATATCTACCACATAAAGCAGCCACCATGCAGAGATATGGAAAGAAATCAGGTGTGAAAGAAATGGAGGAGAAAAGACGACAAGACATAGAGTTCAAAACCACGGTTATAAGGCTTTTCGAGAGGCTCCTAGAAAAGGCCGATGGACTTAATGAGAATTACGAGGAAATAAACAAGACCAACCAGGAAATGAATGTGACTTACAAGGAAATGAATGAGACCCTCAAGGATATTAACAGGACCTCTGAGGATTCGAACCAGACCTTCACGGATAAAAAAAAGGACCAACTAGAAATCAAGCATACACAGACTGAAATAAGTATCACACAAAGTCCTAAAAGCAGTCCAGAGGGCCACAAGAACCAAGTCAAAGATTTGAAATACAAAGAAGCAAAATCCACTCGGCTGGAAAAGCAAGAAACAAAAAGAATTCAGATAATTGAAGATAGTGTAAGGGGCCTCTGGGACAACCTCAAGCATGCCAACATCCGAATTTTTGGGGTGCCAGAAAAAGAGAGAGCAAGTTAATGAAAACCTACTTGAAGAAATAGTGACTGAAAACTTCCCCCACCTAGTGAAAGAAACTGACTTAAAAGCCCAAGAAGTACACAGAACCCCAAAATATAGGAATCTAAAGAGGACCACACCAAGACATATCATAATTAAAATGCCAAGAGCAAAAGATAAAGAGAGAATATTAAAAGCAGCAAGAGAAAAACAGTTGGTTACCTACAGGGGAGCACCCATACGATTGTCAGCGGATTTCTCAACAGAAACGATGCAGGCCAGATGGGAGTGGCAAGAAATATTCAAAATAATGAATAGCAAGAATCTACAACCAAGAATACTCTATCTAGCAAAGCTATCATTCAGAATTGAAGATCAGATAAAGTGCTACACAGATAAGAAAAAGCTAAAGGAGTTCATCACCACCAAACCAGTATTATATGAAATGCTGAAAGATATTCTTTAAGAAGAGGAAGAAGGCCAAGATAGGTTTGGCTCAGTGGTAGAGCGTCGTACTGCGGACTGAGGGGTCCCGGGTTCGATTCCGGTAGAGGGCATGTACCTTGGCTGCGGGCACATCCCCAGTAGGGGGCGTGCAAGAGGCGGCTGATCGATGTTTCTCTCTCATCGATGTTTCTGACTTTCTATCCCTCTCTCTTCTGCTCTGTAAAAAATCAATAAAATATATTTTTAAAAAAAAAGAAGAAGAGGAAGAAGAAAAAGGTAAAAATATAAATTATGAACAACAAATACACATCTATCAACAAATGAACATAAAAATCAAGTGAATTGATAGGCTGATGAACAGGATAAACTGGTGAATATAACAGAAACATGGGCATAGAGAGGGAATGGACTGACAATTCTTGGGGAGAAAAGGGTTGTGGGAAGTACAGCAAGAGATTGGACAAAAATCATGCAACAATGGGAGAGGACAGTGGGAAGGGGGAGGGGAGGATGGAGGGTGGGATAGGTACAGGGTGGAGGGGAGATATAGGGGGATAAAAAAGGGGAAACGATGTAATTAATAAACTGAACAATAAAGATAAAAAAAGAGAAATATTAAAAAAAAAAGACTGTGACCTTACATTGATCAAGATAATGTGGCACTGGTCTGATGATAGACAAATAGTTCAGTGGAACAGAATAGAGTCCAGAAATAGTCCCATAAACACATAGTCAAATAATTTTTTTCAATTTTTATGAGTTTATTTGAGCCAAACTGATGACCTTTGCCAGGGAGCAAGATCTCCAATGCTCCCTAGTCAACTGATTTTTGACAAAAGTGCAAAGACAATTCAAACAGAGAAAGAGTAGTCTTTTTAGCAAATGGTATTGGTACAATTGGATATTCATATGCAAAAAATAAAAATAATTTTGATCCATACCTCATATCAGATACAAAAATTAATTAAAATGCATTACAGACACAAATAAATATAAAAACTGAAACTATAAAACTTCTAGGAGAAAAACTGTGGTGTTGAAGTAAGGAAAATATCTTACATTCAGAAGTACAATCCATAAAAGAAAATAAGTTTGATTCCAATAAAATTAACTTCTGCTTTCAGAAAACACTGTTAAGCAAATGCAAAGTTAAATCACAAACTGGAAAAAAAAAAAACTCAAATCACATATCTGTTAAATGACTTGCATTCAGAATAAATAACTCTCAAAAACAAGCAGCCTTATTTTAAAACCATGGGTAAAAGGTTTGGACAGACATTTCACAAAGACATACATTTGGCAGATATGCACACTGAAAAGATTCTCCACTAATTACTATGGAAAAACAAAACCATGAGAGCACTGCCTACCTGTTAGAATGGCCGAAATAAAATTAAAAAATGGAGAGGCTGTGAAGAAGTTAGCACACACTGCTGGTGGGAACGTAAAACGGACCTGTCACGATGGAAAAGTTTGGCAAGTTTCTTTAAAAGTTAAATATATTCTTCCTTTTCTGAGGAAATGCCGGTGGTGGCTGAGGCTGGTGGTGCAGGACCAGAGGCCTGGGGCACCCCGGAATGGGAGCCCACGGGGCCTCTGCGGAGGATTCCGTGGGGCGCCCCGGCTGAGGTTGTGGCTGGGTCATGTGTCCCCGCCCAGGCCCCGGAGCTGGTGACCAGGCAGAGGGTAGGAGTGGATGGATCCCCATCACAGGCGGGCCGCCTGGCCAAGGACATGAAGATCAAGACCCTTTAGGAGGCACCTCCTCCCCTGTCCATCAGGAACCCGAGATCATGGACTTCCCGGCGTCCCTCCAGGAGGTTTTGAAGGCTGCGCTGTGCAAAAGCAGGTGCACTGGCCAGAGCACCCGGCTCAAGGCACTTGTCCCACTGGGGACTAAGTGGACATTCTGGTCTGGGTGTTAGGTTTTCTTTAGAGCAGATGGGAGGTTGAAGTTATTGCAGAAAATCTGTCTGTGCTCCTATCCAAGGACCACTTCTCCACGTAGGCCCCGGACTCCACTTTTGTCTGTTCAAAGACATGGCTTTCTCTCTCCTCCATCATCAATTTCTATTTCTCTCCATTTCCCCAGAAGTGGTCCTTGGCGCTCACCTAGCCGGTGTTGCTCAGTGGATAGAGCCTCGGCCTGAGGACTGAAGGGTCCGGGGTTTGATTCTGGTCCAGGGCACACGTCTGTGTTGCGGGCTCGATCCCCAGGAGGGGGCGTGCAGGAGGCGGCCGGCTGGTGATTCTCTCTCATCATTGATATTTCTCTCCCCTTCTCCCTTCCTCTCTGAAATCAATTAAAAAAAAAATTTTTTTTTTAAAGAAAACTTGGCTCTCCCCAAAGGACCCCACTCCCTGGCCTTTTTTTTTTACCTCAACCAGAGCTTGAAATTACTGATAATATACCCTTACCTTTGGACCTGACCCTCCCATGTCATATCTTTCTTCCTATCCTTAACTTCAGTCATAGCCACGCCCCCTTGAGTATACGCTCAATCTTTTTGCCCCCTCTCACTTTGATGTACTAATTCGATGAACCTACAGCTCTGGTTAAATTCAATTCTATCCCACTTTAGGTTTGTGCCTATATGATTAACTAGTACATTATGCCAACTGGCTTCACTTTATTTAATATATTTTTCTTGATTTCAGAGGGAGGATAGAAGCATTGAGAATCATTGTTTGGCTGCTTCCTGCCCGCCCCCTAGTGGGTGCCGAGCCCCAGAAAGCTGGGCACGGGCCCGGGGGGAAATCAAACTGTTCCTGACCTCAGGAGTTTATAGCTCCGGAGATATTTCCCAGGGACATTTGTGAAGATTTTTGGTGGAACTTTTTGTGATAAAAATAATTTTGGTTTAGAGATGGGGTAGGTGGAAAAAGGCAGAGAGGGATAAATGGTGATGGGGAAAAGATCTGTAATACTGTCAACGAAAATAAATTTTACGAAAAATAAACTTTTGGTTTATATAGGTGCTTAAGCACAGGTATCGGTTCAGTAATAACATTTGTATTAAAAGCCATTTTGGTGCCTCGCTGGGGGCAGTGGATACAGCCGCAGCCTGAGGAGGGAAGGGTCCCAGATTTGACTTGTCACGCGCACATGCCCAGGTGGCCATCACGTGCAGAAAGCAACCAATTCATTCCCTCTCACCACTGTTTCTCCCTGAAATCAATAAAAATACATTTAAAAACCATTTTGGTGATGAAACTTTAAAATGTAAAAGCTGCTTAAGAAAAAAATATCTTTTTATTGACTTCAGAGGGAGAAACATCGAGAATCATGCATCAGCTGCCTCCTGCATGCTCCACCCTGGGGATTGAGCCTCCGCCAGCGTTTGTACCCCGACTGGGAATCACTGATCTCCTGGTTCATAGGCGGACACGAAAACCACTGAGCCACACCAGCTGGGAGGAAAGCCCCTTTGTTAGTTATTTCTGGTACTCCAACACCAATTTGCTTAAAAAAAAAAAATCCCTGAATTCTAAGCAGTATTATGCTTCTCCATGTACAATTTCTGGAGCCAGGATCCTACTTTGCATTTAGATTGCATAAATCAATCTTTAAACTCCAGGAGAGCCAGTTAAGACCTTGAGAAAGATGTGCACACAATTCAAAAGAAATCTTGGAGCAACTAAGGCCAGGATTTACACTTGAACCTGGTTTTACTGAGCAAGCTGGATTATGGCACTTTAACCTTGGACCTCTCATTTTCTTCTATCCAATGTTTGCACCGGGTGTAAAGAAGGGGACAGATATATCTTATGAGCCTCCCAAAGGATACAGTCTTGCCCAGTGGTTGGCAAACTCATTAGTCAACAGAGCCAAATATCAGCAGTACGGCTGAAATTTCTCGAGAGCCGAAAACCGACTTCTGCGCCTGGGCCAGTTTCAATCTAGCTGTATGTGCACGCCCGCACGGGGCATTTTGCAGAAGAGCTGCAACTTGCCGACCACTGCTTTTGCCTCTACTCCAATGTTTTGACAAAACTCAGGATTTGCCACAGCTGTTCAAGTACATGCTGACCGTTAGTAAATCATGCAGCAGATTCCATCTTTTTTTCTTTTCTTTTATCACTTTCATACACACACTCAAATTTCCATCCCAATTGATAACCAGGGGTGGGCACACTTCAGTCTAAGTCTCTTCCGGATTTGCTCATCACACACTTCCTTCCCCTCCTGGCTCCTTTCCATTTAAAAATATTGACTAGCCAGGTTAATGGAATACTTAGATGCTTTAATCCCCTTTCCCCACAAAAGGTATGCAAACTGGGGAGGCTGAGGACACAAATACAAAAGAACCCCAAGTCAAGGTACAGGAATAACCTCCCTCATGAAAGACTGAGCGGCATTCCACACTTGAACACTTACCTGGTCAAAGCAATTACAATCCATATGACATACACAATCCCCATTCTATCTCGCAAAAACCACACTCAACACACTACATGAAGTACAATTTCCATTTATTTTCCCCCAGAGAACTTTCTTCACTCTTTGAAGACTTAGCTCCTTACATGGGCTTTGGTGGAGGTCGTGGGGCAGCACCCTGAAAGATAAAGGAATGAAAGAGTAACTAAAGACTCCCCTCAAAGAACCTGATCACTCCCCTCCCATCACTAACAATGTATTTGGGCAATAAATGCATGGAAAACTGATTGATGTGAAAGTAGAGCACATTACTCATTTCAAAAAAACTCTCTTCTAAGTAAATGTTTTAGGCGTGGGTCCCACCGACCGTATCAGACTTAGCTGGCCTCTCTGCAGGCAGACTTTAATCTGACAACCCTTGTCTGTACACCACCTGTCTGGCTTCCACATTTCCTTTTGGTACTCACCGCAGGCCTAAAGCGGGGTGGGGGTGTTCGGTCCTTCCGGGCTTCACGAGAACGATTCCTGACCACCTTGCTGTGAATGGCACAGCTCACACAGTAATGCAGCTTCACATACAGCTTGGGAAGGACATAGGCTAGGATGGAAAAGGAACAGAGTATTAAGCGTACTTGAATGCCGTCAGCCTACCGACACTTCACTCCCAAGTTCAGTTTCTGATGCCTAACTAAACACATAAAATTTCACAGATGAGGAATACTCTACTAATTCATCCTATCACCAAGGGGACCAAAGCCACATGCTAGAAAAGCCAAACATCCAGTTTCTTCAGCAGTTGCACCAGCCCCAACACTTACTCCTGGGCACTTTCTTGTTGCCTAAATTTTAGGCCCTAAAAAAGCCAATTTGGTCCTGGCCGGTTTTTCTCAGTGGATAGAGCAGCCAGAGGACCGAAGGTCCGGGTTCAATTCTGGTCAAGGGGATGTACCTCCGGTTGCAGCCTAGATCCCCAGCGCTGGTCTGGAGTCAACCAATGTACGAGTCTCTTTCACATTGACGTTTCCGTCTCTCTGCCGCGCCCCCCCTCCACTCTCTCTAAAAATCTATCGAAAGCCCGGCTAGCTTGACTCAGTGGTTGAGTGTTGACCTATGAATTAGGAAACCACAGTTCGATTCCTGGTTGGGGTACATGCCCAGGTTATGGGCTCCATCCCGTGTGGCACGTGCATGGGACAGCCAATCAATTCTCTCTCATCATTGATGTTTCCATCTCCCACTCCCTCCCTCTCTGACATCAATAAAAATAATGTCCTTGGGAGAGGGTTAACAAGAAAAACCCAATTTGTCTTAGAAAAAATGACAATATATCACATTGCCCCAGATACACCTGTCAACCAATCTAGACATTCTTCCAGACTTAATCTGTACGTCTCCACAACAGGTACTCAAATAAAACCATTTCAAAGGGAATGCTAAGTATATTTGTAGTTATTGCTCCCCAAATATTGCTACAGAACAAGTTCCGTAAGCGCTTTCGGAATCCCATTCCTTAAAAAGAAAAAAAAAGTCCCCATTCTCTTTTACTGGCAACAGTCTTAAAGGTGTATAAACTGCACGGGACGCTCCCATGACCTCAGCCTGCAAATCACACCGGGAGCTCACTCACCGTCGAAGACACTGGCTTCGGAGATGTCCCGAACGGCTGCGGCCTCTACTATGTTTCGAATGACAAACTTCTTAATGGCCTTGTCCTTGGGAACACACCGGGCGCAGTTAGTGCAACGAATAGGCTGCACATGGCCTCGGCCTTTTTTGGCACGACCGTTATTCCTTCTTTTCTTGGTCTGCATGAGGACGAGGATCTTGTTAGGAAGGAGGCGCAACCTACCCAGCCTTAGCCCCTACCGGCCACATTCCGCACCAGCAGCCCAAGAGGCCAGTCAGATGTCCAGTCCCTCCGCAAATCTCTCCTAGCCCAGAATAAACATACGCTCTGTCCGCTCCTCCTTGAACCCGGCTCCCAAATCCCCCACAATCGGGATCTACTCCTCTCAACCTCGCCCAGATCGCCCGCTCCCCACGCGCCAGCACTCACCATCTTGGAAATGAGGACCCGAGAGAGGATCCGGCGCCTGACCCGCCTCCCTTATATAGCACGAGATCCCTACGCTCACACCGGAAAAATCCTTAGTTGACAAAAGCCACAGACGGCAAGCCACCTTACTCAAGTTCCCTTTATTACTCAGCGTTTTTGCTGAAATCTAGGGCAGAGAGGCATTTCTCGAGTTTATTTATCAATGGCACAAGTGACCATGGGACTATTTTTCCTGATGGCGGAAGAAAATTGAAGTTATAAGTACCCCAGCAGGCACTGCGACGCCCTACCCCGGAAGTAATTTTGGGCTGTACAATTAATCTGGTTTTGCGACGCTAAGCACGGAAGTGGCTTGGCGCAATATCACAAATCGCGATGCCAAATAGAGGCCAGATGGGAAGAGATGCATGGTGGGAGTTGTAGTGCGAAGCTGACAGGCCCTTAGCCCCGAGCACTTAGACCCGGACGGCTCTACGCCTCCGGGGGACGCTCTCGGCTCACTTCTCTGACAATCCTACTGCTTGGTGTAGGATTAAGAAACGGAGGACCTGGGTGATGGAACAAAAACATTTCGTTAATTCCTCTTTCCACTATGGAGAAAAACACACAATGCGGGGCCATGGGCAAGTGCATTGTTTCTCATTCACCTTTTTATTCTTGGATCCTGTTAGCACAGTGCCAGACACTGTAGTAAGTGCTTTATAAATATTAACTCATTTAATCCTCAACAACTCTATAAAGTATGTACTATTATTATCCTCACTTTACAGATAGAAAAATTGAGGAGTACTGTAGAGAGGTTAAAAGTGAGGTTGCCCGAAGTCACACACAACTAATTAAGAGGTGTTCTGGCTCCACTATACCATGCTGCTCCGCACCCAACAAACCAGTGGATGTATAGCCTGGACCAGTGCCTTAAATAACTTTCACTCAGAATCAGAGTAGAAATACATAGTAGAAATGTATGTACTCAATATTTACACAAATACACGCACAACTGAAACAAACTTTATGAAACAGTACTTACCCTTATGACATAAGGTGCTCTGTATATTAAAATTTCAAAAAATAAATGCTGATCAAGCTCCACGAAAGTTATTTTTCCTCGTTGATGAGTCTGACCCCTGAATGAAACACACTTAAAAATTATATATATAGTGGGAAGGCAGAGGAGGGTGAGGGGCGGGGGCTGTAAGAGATCAACGGAAGGACGCGTATGCATGCATATAAGCATAACCAATGGATACAAGACACTGGGGGTGGGGGGCAGGCGAGGGCATGTGCTGGGGGGTAGGGGAGGCCAGGGGATGGTCAGTGGAGGGAAAAAAGAAAACATATATACTACTAGTTGTAATACTTTAAACAATACAAATATATATTTAAAAATTATACACACACACACACACATTGATGTTAGAGAGGAAGGGAGACGGAGAGAGAGAGAGAATCATCGATGGTGAGTGAGAATCACTGATAGGCCGCCTCCTACACACCCCACACTGGGGACTGATCCTGCAACCTGGGCATATGCCCTGATTGGAATTGAAAGGTGACCTCCTGGTTCATAGGTCAACACTTAATCGCTAACTGGGCTGAAACACACTTTCTTATGTATATCCTCCATTGCCTCTTTTTAAAAAATATGTATTTTATTGATTTTTTACAGAGAGGAAGGGAGAGAGACAGAGAGCTAGAAACATCGATCAGCTGCCTCCTGCACACCTCCCACTGAGGTTGTGCCCGCAACCACGGTACAGGTTCCTGACCAGAATTGAACCTGGGACACCCCAGTCACTGGCCGACGCTCCATTCACTGAGCCAAATCGGTTTTGGCTCCATTTACCTCTTAAGAGCCTTCAGAAAATCTTTAGCTTTGAACAGGAGTGGCTATCTATCGGCAGCCAAACACTTAGTTGTCTCCAAAATTGGAGAAACTAGAATGTCAATGGGACCTCCCAGCATTCAGACCCAATATGATATAGAGAGACCAACTGTTCATTTATTCAAGAATCATTCTGGAGTCTGAATTCACCAGACTCACTTCCCCTCTAACAACCCATCATAGTTTCTCCTAACCTCTAACCCACTTTAGTGTGGTCAAAATTTATTTTTCAACTTTTAAAAATATATATTTTTATTGGCTTTAGATAGGAAGGGAGAGGGAGAGAGAGACAGAAACATCAATGATGAGAATAATTGATTGGCTGCTTCCTTCACACCCCCTACTGGGGACTGAGCCCGAAACCCAGGCATGTGCCCTTGACCGGAATCGAACCTAGGATCCGTTAATCCACAAGTCGGTGCTCTATCCAGGGAGCCAAACCAGCTAGGGCCTATTTTCTAACTTTTGATTTGGCTTCAAAACAATCATATTTATAGTCTGTATTTTGAATTTTTTCGTTTCAATGGAGAATGGAAAATGATAGACTTCAGATGGAAGTGCCTCCACGTTTTGCTCTAGTTGTGTCATGGACACAGGAAGGCAAACACTACCATATGGAATGGCAGTGAGGTAGATAGGAAAATAAAACTCAGAGTGAGCCCTAGCTGGTCTGGTTCAGTGGATAGAGCGTCAGCCTGCAGACTGAAAGGTCCCAGGTTCGATCCCGGTCAAGGGCATGTACCTTGGTTGCGGGCACATCCCCAGTGGGAGGTGTGCATAAGGCAGCTGATCGATGTTTTTCTCTCATTGATGTTTCTAGCTCTCTATCCCTCTCCCTTCCTCTGTGTAAAAAAAAAAATCAATGAAATATATTTTAAAGAATTGAGAGTGAAGGAAACAGAAAATAGCTAATATGCATTTAAGACAGAACCAACTTAATGTGCCTATGTTGGCTTTTCTTGGGATTTTTATAGACTTTGCATTGGCTGCATTCCCTGGCAAAAGGGATGGGCACAAACTTTGGTCATACACCTCTGGTTCATATCCAGGTTCTGTCACTTATTGGCTGATGAGTCTTAGACAAGTTATTTATTCTCTTGGGCTTTTATTTCTTCACTGGTAATGGTGATCATTTCTTTGTAGGTTGTTTCTACAATTAAACAAGTTTTTGGCACAGTGCTTGGCATTTATGAATGTTCATGTTATTGTAACTTGTCTCTGGGCATATAATGTGTTTTGCATACAGTAGGCACTCAACAACAAATGTTTGATAAATTTCTGCTTTGGATAAATAGGCATGTTGGGCTTTCTCTCCTACCCTGCAGGCACTTCTGGTAGGAAAATCTCTTCCACTTTCCATTCTAGGTTGAAAGTTCTTCTGTAGCAACAGCTTGAGTATTCTTTTTTTTTTTTTTAAATATATTTTATTGATATTTTACAGAGAGGAAGGGAGAGGGATAGAGAGTTAGAAACATCAATCAGCTGCCTCCTGCACACACCCAACTGGGGAAGTGCCCACAACCAAGGTACATGCCCTTAACCGGGATCGAACCTGGGACCCTTCAGTCCGCAGGGTGATTGATGCTCTATCCACTGAGCCAAACCAATCAGAGCCAGCTTGAGTATTCTTGTTTGGTTTCCTCTCAATCTTAGACTTAGTTGCTTTCAAATGTTTTGTAGTTAGTACAACATGCTGCAAGAATCCCCCTCCCCCAAGTAGAAAAACAAGACAAAGGAAATCTGCAAAAACAACCAGGGTGTTAAATTACTCATGTTTATTTGTAACAGACCTTCAGCCAGTACAGTACAAAACTTACAGCAGTATATCTCCATTACACAAATATTTACTTACAATATATTACATATACAAAATGCTTTGCAATAAGTCTCAAAAGCTAGTTTAACTCCCCTTGGGAAAGGAGAAAAACTCTTTAAAATGGGGGCAGGGCAGGGAACCAGAGGAAGAGGAGAAGATGAAGGGATAAAATCCAAGGAGACACCAAGCATAGGCTACAAATGAAACCCTGGGGGGGGGGGGGGAGGAGAAAGAGAGAGAGAAAGAGAGAGAGAAAAAAGAGAGGTGGTATTGCACTTGCTTCTGTGTTTTTTTGTTCTTCATAATTTCTAATTAAAAATATATATAATATATATTATTTACACAAGGACAGAAGCTGCCAGAAGTATTACAAAATCCCACCTGCAGCTTGGACACTGACATGAAAAGACAAAGATCTGGAAAAGTGTCTATTCAGAAATTCTTTTGTGTGTGGTGTTGAGTACCAATATATAAAAGGAAAACACCTCTTTTTTCCATGTGGGTTTCAATGTATTTTTTTCTTTTTTTAAATTTTATGCAAAAGGAGTTGGGAGAGAGAGCATGAGAGTGTTTGTTTCCAGAGCTGAAAGGCTCTAGGAAGTAGGATTTTGTACCGAAGACCCTGGTTAAAGTGCAGTGATGGTCTGGAGAGAGACAGAGTGCCCTTCTCTCCCTCCTTAGCACCTGGTCTTGTCTTCCAGTCTCTGCTCTCATGGGCTCAGAGAAAGGCCTCAGAGCATAGTCCCTCATGTTCCAGGAGGTTATAGGTGCCAAATCTGACTGGGGGAGGAGATGGTGGCACCCTAAGGCTCTGATACCCCAGAAGAGACTAGTCCTTATGAGGTGTTACCAAATAGACAGTGGACACAGAAGAGGTGGTAAGTCTAACAGGAAGGGGTTCAGCAATCAGAACAATTGAGGAGAACCCGGGCATTAATCTCATCTCTGCTGCCATCCTGAATGAGCCAGTTCCCATGTTGCTGATGTGAAAACTCTCCTCTTCTCTAGAGACCACTCTCCTTCCAGGTAACTAACTCCCCCATCCTCTGCCCTTGGCAGCATCTGTTTATTGCTACGTTGTCAAGGAGGGAAAATCAACCCACCCTGCCCCTCCCTGACAATCTGGTTCTCTGGGAAGAGACCACACAATAGGGAAGAAAAAGAAGGAAGAAGAGGAGAAATTTTTTTAGTGTCTTCCTTCCCCCAAGAGGGTAAGGTAGACTCTTCTCAGAGCCCCAATCCCAGGGTCTGTTCCTTAGCCAATCCTTTAGCAACCCCTAAATTATCCCTGATCGGGAGTGAGGAAAGTAGGAGGCAAAAGAGCCAATAAGGAAAGGAAGGACATGCGGAAAGAAAGATGGAAGAAAAAGGAGAGAGAAGGACCAAGCGTTACAACTTGTGAGGTGTTGTGTTTGGTTTTCTACTTTTTTTTTTTCTTTAAATATAGAAAAGCAGCCTTTGGTTTGAATCTCAAGGAAGCAGAGAACGGGCTGGCGGTGGCCTTGGGCAGGGAGCGCCGGGAGAGAGACCCTGCCGCTTGCAGTGGCGCTGTGTCTCCTCCTGCCCCTTCTCGCTGACCAGGTGACCCCGACAGCCAGGGCCTCTGCAGTAGCCGGGAGGAGAGTGCCCCCCCCCCCGCCCTCTGCCTGGGAGCGGAGTGCAGCAGGGGCAGCAACAGGTGAGCCCCTTTTAGCTGTGCCCACCCTATTCTTGCTGGGACAAGAATGGGCCAGGCAAGGGGCACATGCCCTTGCTCGTCCTGGGATAATTTTTGGTTACACTGAAAATTAGAAGAGAGAAAAGAGACACTCTTTCCTCCCTAAGGTGAATCCTGCTGAGGGGGGAGGAGAAGAAGGCAGTAGGACCGAGGGGTTGAGATACCCCCTGGCATCAGGCAGCACCCCACTAGTTTCTCACAGGACGGGGACTGCAGGAGTCCCTGAGAGCCTAGGGAGGTCACTAGAGTGAAGAAGCGTGAGAGGTGGGAGAGTAAGAAGAATTCTGAACGACCCCCTTCCCATGCCGTGGCTCTCAATTAGGCACCTGTGGCTCCCAACGTGTCAGAGACAGAGGATGCAGACGTAGGTAGCCTCTTGGCCCCTGAGAATATAAAATTGGGGCACTCCAAGGAGAGAAAAGCTACCACTGAGTAGACTGGCAGGTTGAAGCAAGTAGAGCAGTGTTGGGGGTTGTTCGAGAAGAGGGAAGAGATATATCACATCCTAGAGGGAGATCCTGAATGTGGGCTTTGGGGAACTCATGTTACTAGGGGGGGTCCAGACCCTCAGTCCCACAGAGACCGGGGAGAATGTCTTCCGCCCCTCCTACTTCCAAATGAGGGAATTCTTCATTTCTTTAAGAAAAGTGCAAGCTGCCTAATGTGAGAGGGCACGAGAGGTATGCAGATCGGGCTGAAGGGTCCCAGAGAGGAGATACAATGCCACAGAGCTAAGGTAGGGCCAGAGGGAGTGATCAGCATCAAAACTGAAGCATCACATAATGCAAAAGTGAGGACTCAAGAAGTTCAAGGCCTCTTAGTACTAAGAAGAGCTTCCTACCCCCGGGGACTGTTGGAGAAAGCCAGAACAAAGAGAGAAAAATTAAGCCTAAAGGGAGAAGGGGTCTGTGAGCAAGAGGGTGGAGGAGTAGCAAGCGGCTGATATAAGTTAAAAAATGCAAAAGAAAAACCACCTAATTATATTAATAAATAACTCTGAGTGTGCTGGGATGAGAGATTAAGAGAAAAAGGAGAAAAAGCAAAATCCTGTTTCATCACAATGCTTGAATCAGTCAGGGGGAAGAACAGGTGAGGAAGATTCAGGGTCAAGTGTGAGGTCAGGTAGCCAGTGGTGGGGGCTACACAGCACAACTCCTTGGGAGGTGGTGGGGACAGGGCTAGACTCCTGTAGGTGGGGAAGTGGAGTGGTGAACTGAGGGGAGGGCAGGCAGCTGCTAGCCCACCTTGTGCTCCCCCCGGACAATGTGGGAAGAGAACTCGTACCGGTCCTGGCTGTGGTACCCACAGATGTTGCACTCGAAAGGGTCTCTGAAGCCATGGCAGCCCATGTGGATAGTGAACATGACGTGGTCCAGGAAGAGGATGCGGCAGTGCTCACACTTGAAGGCCTTCACGGGCTCACCGCTCTCGCCCACCACCCGGAGCACTTCCTTCGAGGGCCCTGGGGTGCCCCGCAGTAACCCCTCCTGTGGCTTGGGGTCCTCTTTGGCGTAGGCAGGACTGGGCCGGCCCACCATGATGGTGGGAGGTGGCTGGGGTGGGGGACCCTGAGGGAGGGATACCACCCCCCCAACCCGATCTTCGTGGTTGCTCTCTGTATCTGTGGAGTCTTGGCACCCATTGCTGGGGGATGCTCCAGGGTCAGTGAGGGAGCCTCGGGCCCGGTAGAGGAGGGGACCACCATCAGCCAGGTCCTCGGGGCCCTCACCTGCTTCTCGGGATCCTGGGAGCTCCAGTCGAGTGGGGAGGGGCTGCATCTGGGTGTAGACAGAGCTGATGACGGGCGTGAGTTCTGAGATGCAATTGGTCGGTGGAAGGCGGAGGGGACGCAGGTGCTCTGCCCCCACAAAGGCCAGAGAACCTCCAAAACCAGGCTCCAGGCCGTGATGTGCCACCAGCTCCACATCCTTCTCATAGCCACCCGAATTCACATCGTAGGGGAGGTCCGAGAGGCTGAAGCGCATCTGCTTCTCACCTGTGGAGAGGAGGCTCTCAGCAGAACTGGCACGGAGGATTCCCGAGCTCCAGGATGAGGCCTTTATTTTCTCATCCAGAGGATGGCTGTCACACGATTTAGCACTCCTCACACTTCCCGGAGTTTAGGTCCCTTGTGGGGCTGCTCCCCAACGCTAGGCTATAATCTCAGAGGCCACTGATCTTTATTATTCTTGTATTATCTATATCTATCCTATCTAATAAAAGAGTAATATGCATATTGACCATCACTCCCAACACACAAGAGGGCTGCCCCCAAGTGGTCAAAGATCCTGCCCCCATGTGGACACAAGATGGCCACCACAAGATGGCCAGCAGCGGAGGGCAATTGAGAGGAACCAGGCCTGCAAGGGAGAGCAGTTGGGGGCGATCAAGCCTGTGGCGGAGGGCAGTTAGGGGTGACCAGGCCGGCAGAGGAGGGAAGTTGGGGGTGACTGGTCTGCAGGAAAAGGCAGTTGGGGGGACCCAGGCCTGCAGGGGAGGGCAGTTAGGGGCAAACAGGCTGGCAGGGAAGCAGTTAAAGGCATCAATCAGGCTGACAGGGGAATGGTTAGGGGGTGATCAGGCTGGCAGGCAGAAGCAGTTTGGGGCAATCAAGAAGGCAGGCAGGCAAGCAGTTGGGAGCCAGCAGTCCTGGATTGTGAGAGGGATGTCCAACCGCCCATTTAGGCCTGATACCGGTAGGATCGTGCCTAAATGGGCGGTCAGACATCCCTTGAGGGGTCCCAGATTGAAGAGGGTGCAGGCTGGGCTGAGAGACAACCCCCCTCCCATGCACAAATTTCATGCACTGGGCCTCTAGTCTATATATAAAAGCCTAAGCAACTGTTACAACCAAATGATTGGGACAATAGGAACGACTGGTCAACCAGTAGCTACGACATGCACTCGTCACTAAGGGGCAGAAGCTCAACACAGGAGCAGCCCCCTGGTGGTCAGTGTGCTCCTACTGTTCCTTCCATGCCCTGCCAGGCTAACTGTTGTCTCCTCTTATGACTCTGCTGGGGTCTTTGGGCCTTGGGCTGAAACAGGGAACTGAGGGTGAGTGTGGTGGACATGGCCCCTTTCCCAGGAGGGCTGAGGGCTGGCTCCCTCCTGAACCCCATCTCTCCCCCTGTCCGGCAGGCCCCGACTGGCCTGGCCCTGATTGGCCCTGATTGCCAGCCAGGCCTAGGGACCCCACTTGTGCATCAATTTGTGCACTGGGCCTCGATAAACCTCCAGGTCCTCAGGGAGCTGGACCAGGTGAGGTCCCCATACTTGCCTCCTCCCTCTGACTCTAAGGGCCCAGGTCTCAGTCCCCACAGACTTAAGTCCTTGCTATTCTCAAAAACTGGGAGAGCCCTGACACCCTCTTCTAAAACCACCACATGAGTCTTCAACACTGACCCCTCCCACCCTCTTGAGGTACTTTCTTCCTTTTCATTCTGCACCTATTTTGGGGGTAGATTCTGAGGACCAGACTGCTTTCTTTCCTTCAATCAAATCTCCAGACCCAACTGATCTAATGGCCACCAGCGCTCAGACACAAGTGAGCTGTGGCTGAAAGCTGGTGTCTCCTGCGTCACTGGACTCTTACCTACAAACTTCTGGGGGGTGGAACGCTTGCGTTTGGTGAGGCTGTTGGCCAGACGATCAATGAATGTGGGCCTCTCAGAGGAGGAGTGCAGCACAGAGTCTGGCACCATCTCCAGGTCACGAATCTCATCACCTAGTGGGGGGAGGTGGGACAGGGGGGGTAGCAGCTGAGTAGGGGTAACCCTGGCCCAGCAGCCTTCTCCTGGAGAAAACCAGCAGGTCAGGTGCCACGGAAGGTCATACCTGATGCTTGGAAAATTAGGTCTGCTTACCTCACCCTATTTAAAGCTCATCCAGGCAACAGGTCAGTATATACATCTGATCCTCAATTTTATACTTCCTTGCAGTCTTTCTCTCTCATTAGACTAAGAACATAGATCAAATGCTCCCCTACCTCTGGGTCTTCCTGCAGTATCTAAGGGGGGCTCTGCACTACCTGGGGTGCTTGGCACCCTAATCCTGAGATAACTGTCCCTTCCCCACGGACCTCTCCCCTTGTGCAGGCCAGTGCTGGAATCATCCTTGTCCTGTACTCCCTCCCTCCGGCTCTGCCCTCAGATCCCCGTAGTCCTGCCCGCAGCCCACCTGGTTGGCCGGCCAGAGCTTGGGCTTCAGTGCTGAGACTCTGCAGGTAGTTGTGGCACCGCTCCTTGTGCTCCTCCAGGGTACTCTGCTGCTTGTAGCTCCGGCCACAGTAGTTACACTTGTAGGGCTTACCCACCGTGGGAGAGGAGACTGGGTAGGAGAGAGGGAGCAAATAGCATCAACGTTACTTTTCCCAGTGCCCTGGCTCTACACAGCCATCCCTCCCACCCGTCCCAGGAGCAAAGGGACACTGAGGAGGAAGGGATGCTGCTCAATTGAACTCTTCTGCTGTCTTCCCCTCCCAACTGCTGCTGTGAGCTTGGACAGATGACCCAACCTCAGGGATGAGGCACAATGGGCAGCTATGGGAAGAGAGAGTGGGCCAAGGTCATGTGGAACTGGATTGCCGGTAGGAGTCACGATGGCCAAATGGCCTTGACCGCTTTGGCTCAGTGGGTAGAGCATGGGCCCTCAGACTGAAGGGTCCCCGATTTGACTGTGGTTGCAGGCTCGATCCCCAACCCTGGTCGGGGTGGGGGTGGAAGGCAACCAACTGATGTATCTCTCTCACATTGATGTTCCTCTCTCTCTCTCTCTCTCTCTCTCTCTCTCTCTCTCTCTCTCTCTCTCTCTTCCCCTCCCTTCCACTATCCCTAAAAATAAATGAAAAAAATATCCTTGGGTGAGGATTAACAACAACAAAAAGATGGCCAAACTGCTGCTCAGAGGAGAGAAGAGCCCAGGGACTCAGTGGGGGATCATCCCTGGCAGACAGGCCGGCCCCACCCCAGGACCTCAGAGTGTGAGGCCCACACTGTGGTTTAACCTTTCCATGTGGCAGGCGGCGTCAGCGCTGTTTACCAGACAAGGGGATTTTTTGCTTACGAGCTATCTGATTTGGTTTGGGGGAAACTGGTGGGCTGGGGTGACAGAAATGAGAGTCCTCAGATCTGCTGATATGGGGAGGGGCAGCTCTCACTGACCTTTACTGGTCCTTTTCTACCTCTACTACCTGCCCAGGTTTGCTGCTGATTATTCGTTCTGTCTTTCTACATTGAGACGCAGAGAGAGCCCCAGAAAAACCACCATCTGAGGGAGAAATGTGAGAAGAGAAAAAGAATGAAAGAACAGAGAGGAAAACAATGGAGAAGAGTATAAAAGGAAGAGAACAACTTTAGAGTGTTTTTTTTTTTTTTTTATGGAATAGGAGGTAAAGATTTTGTTTTTAGTGAAGAGAAAAATTGGGAAAACAGATCGATACTTCCTTGACAGACACCTTTTGAGAGATGATGTTTGTGAGAGAAGAGAAAAAAGTGAGAGAGACAAGGTATTGTATATTTTAATTTACGTATCTTGCTACTACTGAGCAGGGGATAGGAGCAATAGCTCCAGGAACCCCTCTCCCGTCCCATGCCTAACCTGGACCTTAACCTGGACCTTGTCTCACCCAATCTGCTACCATCTTGCTCTTGCTCAGTGTCTGGGGGATGAGATTAAAGTCACAGACCCCATTGTCTTAGGACTCTTAGGGAAATGTTTTAACATCTGAGAGGAACCCTTTTTTCTTATAGTGTGGGTTGTAAGAGAAAGCATCTCATAAAGATGGGACACGATAGTATATCCGTGTCTTCTTCTGGCCCCAATAACCTCCTACAGAACCCCCGCCTTGCTGTTGGGAATATTTCTAGGGGCCAACCTATCCTTTTTTCAAACCAGCAAGCAGGGGGGGGGGGGGACCCCTTTTCCCAGGAAAAGGCGCAGGACTGGCACTGGATCTGGATGGGGTTCCAGTAAGGATGCAGAAAGAATAGCTCTGTGACTGGCAAATCTTCTCTTCTTTTTCAGTTTCCTTGTCAGCAAAATGGAGATCATAACATCTACCGTTGGATTATTATGAGGATCTCATGAGGAGACAAGTGAAATGCTTTGTAGATTATAGAGCATGAATCAATGATGATCTTTCTCTCTTGTTTCTCCACATTCACAGAGATAAAGTGGTCCCAGCTCCCAGGTGAGAGCAAGGTAGGTGGCTGGGAAAAGTAGAGGGCAGTGAGGTGATTACTTTGTCCCTTTAAATCCTGGCCCCTGAGAGTTTGGGAAAAGAGAAAAATAGCAAAGAACGTTTCCAAGGACAGACCCTACTAATTCTTTCCCCTCTGCCCTCCTTCCTCCTTTCCCCAATCTTGAGCTCCCTCCTTCCTGCCAGCTTAACTCCTGGCCTTTTCCCAAGCCCCAGCCCAAAGCTCAAAACTTAGTAAAATGCTTCAAAAGTGCTATCAGTCCAGCTGATTAGGCAGACGGTGATTCAGTCTGGGCTGGGCTAGAAAATCGAGTTAGTCCAGCTCCCTGGCCCTGTTCCAAACGCTGAGCGCCAGGCACTTGCCCCTGCTCCTGGTAAGGTGATGACCTCTTGGGATGGGGAACAGAAATGGGATAACCTTCCCGTAGGGCAGGCTTCCTTTCCTCCAGTTTGGGAGGCCATGGATATTTTCAGGAACCAGGAAGAAGTCAAAGAGAGGACAGAAGGAGCAAAGAAGGTGACAAGTGTGGAGCCTGGGGCAGATAGATATGAGGGGAGGAGGGGTCACCCTGGTGCTCAGAAGTGGGGGGTGATGGGGCACAGATAGTTCTGCATCAGCGTGATCTTTAAAAATAGTCAGGCCTGGCCTGGCTGGTTTGGCTCAGTGGATAGAACTTCGCCTGCGGACTGAAGGGTCCCTGGTTCAATTCTGGTCAAGGGCACATGCCTGGGTTGTGGGCTTGATCCCCAGTGGGGGGCGCGCAGGAGGAGCTGATCAGTGATTCTCTCTCACTCCCTCTACCTTCCTCACGGAAATCAATAAAAATATTAAAAAATAAAAATAAACTAGGCAGGGAAGGGTGGCTGTTAGGACACAGGAACATTGCCTGTGCCCCTTTTGCTCTCCACGTTGGAGTGTGGCAGATGCAAAATACCTCCTCAGAGTCCCCCACATTTTCTGGGGGGCCTGCCGCCCAGCGGAGGGGTCACAGAGGCAGGGCCCTGCCCTCGGGGAGTGCTGGACAACAGGCACTGCAGTCCCACAGAGACAAGAGAAGTCTTGGGGCCCCACTCCCCCTCTCCCGCCGGGAAGGTCGCTGACCCGAGTGTGTCCGCAGGTGGCCGGTGAGCGCGTCCCGCCGGCGGCAGGCGTAGTTGCAGAAGGGGCATTTGAAGGGCTTCTCCCCGGAGTGCAGCTTGATGTGGCGCAGCAGGTTCCCCTTCTGCGTGAAGGAGGCTCCGCACTGGTTGCAGTGGAAGGGCCTCTCACCTGCGGGGGAGAGGGAGATGCCAGGGCAAGGGCTGTGAGGGACTCTGGAGGCTGAGCCCAGCCCCCCTCTGCCCCACCCCGGCTCAGGGGACACGCTCAGAGCGCATGTCTGAGAGGCAGGGCTGTGCCTCCATACATGTCCTCTTCATACGGATCCCTGGGGCAGCTGGACCCTGGGGCGGTGTGGATAGGGGCTGGGGCAGGAGAAGCCACTGGGCCCAGAACATTGGGCCAGAAGACCCTTATCACCAGCCAAGCCCCATCGGGCTCTCTGCCCCAGGACCCCAAAGCCCCAGGAAGCTGAGGAGAGGCTTCTGTGGTGCTTTTTGTTTCTTCTTTTTCTTTATCCATCGATGGGAGGCCCAAACAGTACCCGGGAGTCCTCCCCGATTAGGAATAGGATGCTTCTCTCTCTTTTTAAAATCCTCACCCGGGGATATGTTTTTTGTTTTTTTTGTTATCCTCATCTGGGGATTTTTTTCCCCCATTGATTTTTAGAGACAGTGGAAGGGAGTGAGGGGAGAGAGAGCGAGAAACATCAGAGTGAGAGAGACACATCAATTGGTTGCCTCCCACACGTGTCCCAATCGGGGCCAGGGATCGAACCTGCAACCCAGGTACATGCCTTTGACTGGAAATCGAACCCACAACCCTTTGGTGCACAGGCTGATGCTCTCAGGGATATGTGTTTATATATATATATATATATATATATATATATATATATATTTCAGAGAGGAAAGGAGAGGGAGAGAGAAACATCAATGATGAGAGAGAATCCTTGATGGGCTGCCTCCTGCACGCCCCCTACTGGGGATCAAGCCTGCAAACCAGGCATGTGCCCTTGATTGGACTCTTCAGTCCGCAGGCCGATGCTCTATTCACAAAGCCAAACCAGCTAAGGCAAGGATTTTTTTTTTAATTTAATTTTAGAGAAAGAGAGAGAGAGAAACATCAAAGCGAGAAAGAAATATCTACTGGTTGCCTCCCATATGTACCCTGACTGGGGATTGAACCTACAACCTAGGCATGTGCCCTGACCAGAATCGAACCCGCAACCTTCTGGTGTATGGGATGATGCTCCAACCAACTGAGCCACCTGGCCAGAGCTAGGATCCTTTTCGAGAAAGACATTTTTCCTCAGAAAAATATCAGCTTTTCTTTATAATAAGAGCTGAAAAAAGTGCCAGGAAAGTTAGGCGCTCAGGGAGTCTGAATTTCAACCCCCACCCCCCCCCCCCCCCAGCTAGAGAATGTGCCAGGAGAGACCTTCTCTTTCTGAGGCCACCTCACTCCAGGCTTGGCCTCCCGGCACCGCCTCTCCTCTCCGGCCCACCTGGGAGCTGCTCGCCGGCCCCTGGCTTACTCACCTGTGTGACTGCGTTTGTGCACCATGAGCACGTTGGGCCCGATGCAGACCATGCCACAGACATCGCATTTGAGCTTGCCATTGGGCAGCCGGATGCCACCGGGGGAGTGAGGCTCTGGCCCACTTCCATCACAGTAGCCCAGGGGCTCCGACAGCGAGTCTTCCACGATCACACTATCGTCCTTTTCCAGGAGCCGCTCATCTGGCCCCAGCAGTCTACTTGACTCCTCATCGCTGTACATCTCCACCTTGATGGAGTTGGCTGGAGGGTGGGATGGTGTTTAGGGGAGAGACGGGCAGAGGGGAGAGCCTTCCCCCAGGCCCGAGCGGCACTCCCGAAGTCCAACAGGGGTCTCCGAGCCCTGAGGCATTCAGGCTTCAAAGGAGGCCAGTCCCCTCGGTGTCCAGAGTGATGGTCCCAGGGTCCTGCTGGGACCTGAGGCACCCTTGTCCTCCTGTCCCAGCGACCAGGCAAACAGGCTTCGAGGGAAAAGCACTGGGGAGAGGAGGAAGCTAAGGGGAACCTAGTTCTCCACTCTCTTGTCATTAAGAAAGATGTCTGACTTGGCCCTGGGCAGGAAGCCAGCAAGTAACAGTGTCAGGAAAACAGTCCTAGAAGTCCGAAGAGATGGCTAAAGAGAGAGCAAAACTGGAAGACCAACACGGCTTACGTTATCCTCCCACCCCATAAGACTGAGCCCCTCTACTCCCCTCCGGAACATTCGGAGGGGGATGGAGGAAGGAGGGGCCCTTGAGGAGAGAGCTTTGGCTCTAGCCCTGACCTACATTCCTGGCTATCCCAACCATTTGGAGAATGTCACAGATCTAGGGCCAGCTGAGGAGAGGCAGTCCTGGGGACCCTCTGGGCAGGAGACTGGGGGTGGGGGGGGGTGAGGAGATCCTTCTCACGTCTATTTCCTATCTCACTCCAGCGCGTGCCCATGTCTGTCTACCTGCTGTTCTACCCCAGACTTTCTCTTTGGGGTCTTTACCTCAATCCCGCCCATGCATCTGTGAATTCCACCCTCGCCTGGCAGTGAGAGTTCCTTCTTCTTTCAGAAGTAAGGGAAATCCCAGACACTGAGCTCCTCAGTGATTCTAGAGACTCCGAGCAGGAAACCAGAGGGAGGCAGCGATGGGGAAATGGCTGCCAATGGAAGATGAATCGAGGGCCGCCTTGTGCCAGGCGAGGGAAGGAGGGGGCAACTTACCACTGAGTGAGCGGCTGGGAGAAGAGTGCTGGCTGTTGGGAGTGCTCACCGAGGGCCCCACCGGGGCCCCAAGGAACTCCTTCTCCAGAGATGAGTCCCCGCTACCTTAGAGGAGAGAACAAGAGGGCAGGTGACGCTGTAGCTGCAGCCGTAGGTAAATCGCCTCATCTTTTAAAAACTCAGTTACATTTGTCTTGCAGTCACGTACAAAGCAGCATTGTACGCTGGGCACCATACCTTGTGCCCTGGCCAGCCTGGGTGCCCGGTGCTGACTTTCGGCGAGCTCAGTGGCTGGGTCTTGCCCACCCTACCTTTATCTAGGCCTGAGGGGAAGAGCATCACTGCCTGACGTCCACAGGAAGCAGGGCTGGGGCTGGGCGGGCGGGGTAGAGAGGAAAATGGGGGCCTCAGCAGGGAGGCGGTTCAGGACAGCCGGTTCTTCCCTATTGTTCCTCTCTGGAGCCCCCAACACCAGGTACGGGATCTGCAGGAAGGGCAGCTGGAATTGTCCCTGAATCTAATGATAATAATAGCAATCATAACGATGGCAGCTCACATTAACTGAGTGCTTACTATGTGCCAGGCAATGTTCTATACACCTTGATTGAATTATTTCCTTTATAACAACCCAGTAAAGTAGGCACCAATGTTATCCTAATTTTGCAGGTGAGGAAACTGAGGCACAAAAAAGGCTACATTGCTTGTCCAGGGTTACAGAGCCAGGAGTAGTAGAACTGGAAGCTGATCACAAAAAAAGACGTGCCATGTCCTTAACCACCACCTACACAGCCAACTGGGACTCACTGTTTCAGGAGGGGAGAGCTGGGCCCATTCGATTTTCTAAAATTAGCGAAATTTGACTGTTCTATAAAGTGCTCTATCTGATACGCCTCCAGTCAGATATTTACTCCTTGGTATTCCCTTGACAGTGAAATGATCAGTTTATTTTCAATATACTCATTTTAACTTGTTGACAAATTGCATTGTAAAAATGCTTTTTGAGCTCTAACTGGTTTGGCTCAGTGAATAGAGCATCAGCCTGCGAACTGAAAGGTCCCAGGTTCGATCCCGGTCAAGGGCATGTATGTTGGTTGTGGACACATCCCCAGTGGGGAGTGTGCAGGAGGCAGCTACGATGTTTCTCTCTCATTGATATTTCTAACTCTCTATCCTTCTCCCTTCCTCTCTGTAAAAAATCAGTAAAATATATTTTAAAAAATGCTTTTTGAGAAGTTCATATATCTTTTAAAAAATCAGATAACACACCTAAAGATATGTCATTTCTTTAAAAAAATCCCTCCTCCCCACAATTATTTACACAAATACATAGGTGAAATAAAGCACATGTAGACAAACACACACAGACACAGACAAGATCACATATGTAGATACACATACAGAGAACATACATATTGGGATAAACATACTCATAGCCTCTACAGTATCTGCTAACATGAACATGCATGGATGTGTGCAGACAACCCTAAATATGGAGAAAAGAGAGAGAGGAGAGAGAGAAAGAGAAAGAGAGACAAGCCCTAAAATTCATCCCTAAAATCCACCTATTAGTAGTTTACCCAATTTCCCAGCTATGAACATACTTACTTTCACAAAATAAAGATTCCATTATAAAATGGTTGGAGTCTTGGGCCTGAGGCAAGAAATCCGGAACACACCCTCCTGAGGGATCCCTCTCCAGCTTTGGTCAGTGGGAAGAAAACAACCACTCAGGACTTTGGGACCATTTCCCATTCATATCCTCTTCTAAAAGTCCCATTTCCCGCCCGCTATCCCATCAGTCCAAGGAAATTGTTTACTACCTATAGGAAAAGACTTGTAGCTTAAAACTGACTTCCCCCACCTGGGGCTCCCGTGGTTATCTACAAATTTGCCCAAATCAGAACCACACACATATCACAAAGGGAGCATCTCAGAGTGTGAGCTGAGACCTGCAGACCCAGACCCAGTTTGAAAAGATGTCATTTAAACTACGGGGAGGGCGGGGGGTTACTAAGGTTAGAAGGGTTGACAGGGCATCTTCTCATTCCTTGTCAATCCTCAGGGCGGACTTGCCCTCACTCACTTGATGTTAGTGATGGGAGAGAACAGGGCTATCTCTGAGCCCTGGCCCTGAGTCCTTGACCCCCAAAGGAGTAGGGGCTTGCTGGAAGTTCATCGCTGGCCCCAGCCGACTAGATTGAAGCTGCCTCTTGGGGCCAGAGCCTTGCTATATGGGGGCAAATATCCTTCAAGGGATAGTCAGAGACAGAAAGGGGGGAACAGCCTTTGTGGCCTGGGAGCAGGAGGAAGAGCAGGTGCAGTTCAAGAGGCTCTTTGATGCCGCTGCCCTCCGAGGATCAAGGCCAGAGGGGCACAGGCTCCGCTCTCCTCCAGCGGGCTGACGCGTACCAGTGAATCATTTCAGGGCGTAGCAGATCTTCACGGGGCCCCAGGGACTGTGATTTCCAGCCAAAGGGAGAAGGGGACTGGAATCAGATTTGGGAAGTTTGGCAGTTCTTCTCTCGGCCTCAGAAACCCCAGTGAGGGAATTTCAAATGCCTGGGACTCCCAAGAAACCCCAGACTGTCAAAGCCAGGAATTAGGGCTGCTCTCGGGTCTCTGAGAAATTTTCTTGGTCAAAGTCATCACAGATTGCCTGAACCCCTAGAGGGCAAAGCCAAATCATGAGGCTCACATCAGAGGCACGGGGAGGTGAGTTCAGGGCAGGGAGGCAGGCGACACCCCCCCAAGCTAAGGTGCTTCCCACGCCCGGGGAGACGCCGCCTGCGCCGGCTGCCCTTCCTGAATCCCTTCGGGGGGGCTACTTCTAGGAGGCTGGGGAGCCCCCACACTTGTCTGCAGGGACCTCATCCTCGTGCTTTCCCTTTCTTGCCCAGGAGCCCCACGGTGCCGGGATGCCAGCCCGCCAGCAGGGAGAAAGCCGCCCATCCCCGGCTCTATTGTGGGGAGGAAGCGGAGGCCCCTCGCATCTCTGCTCCAGGCGGAGGCATCTGCTGCCCAGGCGCCTCTTCGCCTCGACCCTCTGCCCCCCGTGCCCACCCCGGCTGCCTCGGCATTTCACCCGGACGGCTCCACATCTGTCCCCAAGGCCTAATCAAGATGTCACCACAAGCTCCCACTGTCCAAGTCGCAGCCTGCGCTTAGCAACACCAAACACCCTTTCCCCATCCTCGGCAAGTGCAAGGAGGAACGCCCCCTCCCCCGCGCACACACACGGCCCCCCGTCCGCTCCCTCTGCTCAGTCCCGGGAGTTGTTCCTGAATCGGCTCCCTGGCCCCGCACCCCCGCTCCCCCCTCCGCTAGCCACCTTCTGCCTGAACTTACATTATCCTTCCCTTGCCGGTGAGACCCCGGGGTGCGAACGCGGCCGCCGCCTTGGAAACGGCGAGGGAGTGCGGGTGGTGTGTGCATGTCTGCGTCTCGGTGGCAGGCAGGGGTGAGCCCAGCCACTCACCTTCCAGGAAGCGTGGATTCCTGGAAGTGAGGGGAACCGCCGTCATTTCGCAGGCAGCGGCGGCGGCACGGTGAGCAGGGGCCCGCGGCTGCAGCCAGCGAGAGCTCAGCCCAGGGTGTGTGTGTGAGCGTGTGTGTGTGTGTGTGTGTGTGTGTGTGTGTGTGTGTGAGAGAGAGAGAGAGAGAGAGAGAGAGAGAGAGAGAGAGAGAGAGAGAGAGAGAGAGACGCTTGGATGTGCTTGAGGAGGGGGCTGCAGAGAATGCAGAATGTATGTGTGTGTCTGGGGCGGGGGGGGGATGCGGGGGGGGGGATGCTAGGCTACAGCATCTCTTTCCCAAGCCAGTGCAGGGGCGGGGTGGGGGGTGTGCACAGGGAGCGGGAGGCAGATGCCGTGGCCCTCGTGCCCAGCAGACAAAGAGGAACTGCACAACAAATGCCTGAGAGAAGCAAGAGTGTGTGCAAGAGAGAGATGGATGGGCCCTCCGGGTGGGAGGGAGAAAGGGGGGCCCCCAGGGAAGGCCCAATCCTCCGCCAGCTGGGGAAGCCAAGGCCCCAGAGGTCATGGGGCCCAGGACATGGGGCAGCTTCAAGGCTCTCGGACCAGCAGAAAGCCCCTCCCCCACCAAAACTCAGACACTCTTATTCCCTCCGTTCCCTCCTCCTCCAGGAGGGAGGTCGCTCTGTAGATCTGGGGACTGACAGTTCCCTCCTTCTCAGCGGGGAGGCTGGTCTCAGGCTGGTGTGGCTCTGTGGCCCTGAGCCCTTCCAGATCCCAGGCAGAAGGCTGGTACAGTCTCCCCACTGCCCCTCCCCGCCTGTGCCCCTGGGGCCGGCTGCCTGCCTGCCGCCCTGGATGAATCCACCCTCTATCAAGACAAGGCCTCTGCTCCCTTCCCCTCCAGAGGAGTTGCTCGGTGACGTGCTGACCTACTTTGGAGACTAGGTTTCCTGATTCCAAGAATTTGGGGGTGGGAGGGGCTGTGAAACTTTGGGCTGCCTACCCCTGGATCTCTTTCAACTGAGGTTCCCTTGAACATTACAGGGTCCCAGAACACTTGGGACAAGCACTGCTCAAACATTGTATAAGCCAGTTCCAGCAACTCCCGTTTCCCTTGAAAGAGGGAATGGGGGAGGGGAAAGGCTCTGGATGGTGAACTAATGACTCTTCCCTCTCTCCCCCAGGTGGGAAGCATCTGCACCTGTGGAAAAGATGGGCTTTCGGAAGTGGGTTCTGTGAGGCGGGAAAACCTCGGTGAAGAACAGGAGAGATACGCCCATCATCACGGGGCCAGGTGAGGAAAGGCCACCTGGTGTGGAGGCAGAAGAGCTGGGATGACCTTGAAGGAGCCACTGGGGCGCTTTGGGAGGGTGCACACTGCGTCAGCCTTCCCCACTGCTTCCAGACCACTCCCGCAGACGGGTCAGATGCCCCTCGGTGGACTGTCCTAGCCATGCTCCGTTCTGCAGGGGCTACGACTTTTCAGGGCCAGTGTTGGCCCTGTCTGGATTTTCCCTTTTCCTTCGCTAAGGTGGCTGCTGACATCTAGAATTCTCCAAACACAGGTAAGGCTGCTGACCTCTACTTTCAGCCAAAAAGCCACCCGTGCAGAGGCCCCTTCTTATGTAGGACATGCCAACCTGCTGAAAGCGGGGGAAGTTCGGTTTCCTGGCGCAGTAAAGCAAACACCCTCCGAAATTTGCCTCTGATATCCAGTATTCTCCAGAGATAGCACTGAAAAGGGCCTATGGTATTTCCTCGCCCACCTTCCTGGTCTCTCTTTTGCCTACCATAGAGCAGGGACTGGTTTTTATCCGTCTGAGCGGTCCCCGGCAATAAAGCAGGGTCCTGAGTGTGCTTGTTGCTCTACCGTGGTTTTCTGAATGGTCTCAGTGAGCAGGAGGTGGGAGGGTTGGCTGGTTCCTCAGAAAGGCTATGGCAATGGTTGGCAAACTCATTAGTCAACAGAGCTGCAGTTTGCCGACCACTGGCCTATGGCTTTCAAACCAATGAAGTCTCTCTCAGTTAAGTCAGTCCCCTTAATCCCTGTCACTCTGCCCACATGAGGCAGGTGTTGAATGCTTTTGCCCATTCCAATTCCTTCCCTCCTGAAATGAAAAACGGGTCAGAGCTGTCTTCCCTTACATCACCCAGGAGCTATCAGTGACTCTTAAATGTGTGTAGATCCACCCTGCTCTCTTCCTTAGTGCATGCCCATAAACTCCTCCACAATCCCACTTGAGGGGAAAAAATAAAAGCTGTAGGTCACTTCTACAATGGTGCTTGAATATCTAAGGGGAATACTCATCATGTCCAAACCCAGTTCTGGCTTCCCTTACTCCCATAATCATTTCCTGCCCTGACATTCTAATGGCCCAAAAAACGATTCCTTCTATCTTAGGGACACTCTGTCCGGGGCCCTTTCCTATACCCTTAGAGAGGGAGCCAGATAAAGTTCCTCATTCTTTCACCTTGCTAAACTCCGAGAGGATCCTGAGTACTTTCATATCTCTAAAAGCTAGGCATACCATGAGCAATGATCTCTTCTGCCTCAGTAAGAGCATTTGGCAGGTATGAAAAGGTATATGCTCTAATTGTTGAAAAGGGTTGGGGGAAAGGGAAATTGAGCTCTGTATCTCACTTCAGAGTCTGTAAGCCATTGGTCCACAGGCCAAATTCAGCCCATAGATCAGTTTGGCTTGCTCCATGGAACATTTTTTTTAAAAAATTGAGTCTTGTTTATATAAAATCGGGATTTTTGATTTCTCTGAAAACAGTTGGAAGTTTTGGCCACACTGGATACACACACACACTCCCACACGGACACTGAAGAGCTGCTGCTCCTTGAGGTAAGACGTGTGTTTTCAGTTCATTACAGTCCCCACCATTCTCTCCTGCTCATTACCCTAACCCAGGTCACTCAGTTACATAACCATCCGGCCCCCACAGACCTTTGAGGTTTGAAACCCTGCTCTGCTCTCTACTGAATGTCATGTTTGCTGGTGACTTCAGAGAACAGCATCTCTTTGCTTCAAATCATTCCTCTCTAATGGTCTCTACTTAACATTCCCCTCTTATTCCCTTCTCCTGTCACCCAAGAAGTCTGGGAAGAGAGTCACTGAGGAATGTAAAAGGACCACAATAAATGGTTACTATCAAGCACTACTAAGTGTGGTGTCGGCTCTGTGACCAGGGCACTCGGAGGTCCTGCGCGCTGCTCCGCAGGAGTGTCTGCTCCCAGCCCCTCACAAAGAGAACGCACAAGAGGGCATACCAGACATATAGCAGCGGCCACTGCAGTCTTCTATGTCCATCTTAGGTTCTGCTGAAAAAGAAAAGAGCTGCTATTAGAAGTCAGATCTGGGAAGGGAAGGGGTTTCTTCTAACCTCTTAGAGTTAGCAAGAAACCTAAAAGATCACTAGCGTGTGCACCGACTCTGTCCTAAAGAAGAAAACCCTCACACCTGACCCTGGTGAGGAAGACAACGTACAAACCCTAGGGCCTCCTCCAACCCACAGCTTCTGTGTCCCAGACTCCAGGGTGGGAATGCTGTCTTATTCCGGAGCGGTTCTGGTTGTGTTGTTCTGAGACCGTGGTCGGCAAACCACGGCTCGCGAGCCACATGCGGTTCTTTGGCCCCTTGAGTGTGGCTCTCCCATAAAATACCACGGCCTGGGTGAGTCTATTTTGAAGAAGTGGCATTAGAAGAAGTTTAAGTTTAAAAAATTCGGCTCTCAAAAGAAATTTCGATCGTTGTACTGTTGATATTTGGCTCTGTTGACTAATGAGTTTGCCGACCACTATTCTGAGAGGAGACCCTTTCCTTGTGGGTGGAGCTGATGCTGTAGGAAAGGAGGCAGGTTACAGCTCAGGTCAGCCTTGGGAGGCAAAAAAAGTTCCCATAGAGACCTTCATGGACCTTAAGGATGGGGTAATGGTAAGAGGAGGAAGCAGGATTCGGTCGTTGAAGGGATCCTGTTTTGGGTGTGTGGCAGGAGGGAGGGGTACAGGAAAGTAGAAGATGGAAGAGAGCAGCCCACCTCAGGTTCAGTGAGGAGAGTTCTCTACTGAAGGTATATAAATGGCCCTCCCCACCTTCTTATTAATACTTTGATATGCTTATTGTTTTGAAAGAAGGCGGGAGCCTGGATTTGAAATGCAGGTTGGCCCTAGCCAGGTTTGGCTCAGTGGATTGAGCATTGGCCTGCGGGCAGAAGGGTTCCGGTTGGATTCCAGTCAAGGGCACATGCCCAAGTTGCGGGCTTGATCCCCACTAGGGGGCGCGCAGGAGGCAGCCGATAGGTGATTCCTTCTCATTGGTGTTTCTATCTCTCTCCTTTTCCCTTCCTCTCTAAAATCAATAACATATGTATTTTAAGCAAAATAAAAAATAAAATGCAGGTTAGTCTATTTGAGGTAAGGAAGGCATTAATTGGCAGTAGAGTATAAACAATGGAGAACTGAGAACAATTAAAAGTGCTAATTGGTCGCAATGAATTATCTCCTTAGGAGCCTTCAGGAGGAGAAAAAAATCTATTTGGAGGAATTACACATACATCCAAAATTGCTTTCAGTGTTTATCTAATGAAAAAATAAATACCCCAGGGACATACTTTGGGGAGTAAGAGTGGGGCAAGGATGTGAACTGAAGGGTCCTGGGTTCTATTCTGGTCAATGGCACATGCCCAGGTTGTGGGCTCGATTCCCAGCAGGGGTGTTTCTATCTCTCTCCCCCTCTGAAATTAATAAAAAATAAAATAAAAAGAGTGGAGCAAGGAAATAAACAGCCTAAGCTGCCACCAAGATTCTTGGTCTCTCTGAAAGATCTCACGGAGGCAGGTGGAAGCAAATTTGGTTTGCTTATAATATTATATCGATAGAGCCAGGGGTGAGGGTGGGGTTCTGAAGGACACACAGCACTAAAGTCTGTTTTTTATTTTTCTGCTTCTTTCCTTTTTTAAAAATCCTTACCTGAGGATTAAAAAAAAAACATTTAAAAATATCTTTTTATTGATTTCAGAGAGGAAGGGAGAGGGAAAGAGAAACAGCAATGACGAGAAAGAATAATCGATCTATCTGCTGCCTCCTGCTCATTGGACTGGCTCAGGGAGTCGAACTGTGTCCTCCTGGTTCATTTGGCAGTGCTCAACCACTGAGCTATACTGGCTGGGCTTTATTGATGTTAGATTTTAGAGAGAGAGAAAGGGAGGGAGAGCGAGAGGGAGAGCGAGAGAAAGACTGATGTGAAAGAGAAACATCTATTGGTTGTCTCCTGCCATTACCCCAACTGGGGATCAAATATGGGACAGTGCTCCAATAACTGAACCACTCGGCTAGGGCATCCCCACGAGGGTTATTCTTGTCTCGTTCTGAGAGACGCCGTACGCCTCTAAAAAGTCTCATGAAAAAGCCTGAAACATTCCCAAAGCAAACTCCTTAGATTTAATCAGAGAGCTTGCTAGTCTCACCCAGGAAGACAGGGTCTGGACAAAACATTTCTCTAAGTCCTCCCTGGGGTGCACTGAGCTCTGGAACCAGACGGCCTGGCCGAGCCACTTTAATAAGTGGTTCTTTAAAACATTCCCTTAGGGGCAATGACGAAAAGAGCCCAAGTCCACAGGGGTTAATGAACTCATAACTTCTGGAATTAGCCAGAGAACTTGCAGTGGTCAGAGATCCAAAGACCGGGGAGGGCGGCCTGGTACTCCCTTTCATTTCCAAATCATTAGCCCCATAACTGCCCTTTGGGATTGTCCAGTATTACTGCAAAGTTCAAGATGCCGCAGGTGACTTCTCTAACACCCCTTAACCCCCCCCCCCCCCCCCCCCCCCCGCATGCAGGAGAAGCAAAAGTGAGTAGAAGTTTCTCAATTTTCTGCTTGGAGAAACTGAGGCTCATTGCAGCTAAGTGACTTGTCTCAACTCATGGTGAGACTGGGATGAAAAAAGTATACAAGTGCCTTTCGGAGATGCGTTCTCTTCGTTAAACTATCTTACTTCCTTTCAAAAGCCAGATTACTCAAGGCCTTCATGGATCTCTTGCTTTTCCCTGGTTCTAACATCAACTAAGGCATCTTTTCCTTTGGTGTGATCCCTGTGGGAGTGGGGTCTGTTACTTAAAAAGGAAGAACAAGTTGAACAGGTTCTACCAAGAAATATGCTAATGCAATTTGTGTGTGTGTGTGTGTGTGTGAGTGAGAGAGAGAGAGAGAGAGAGAGAAAGAGAGAGAGAGAGAGAGAGAACGAACATCAGGGGCCAGCCGACAAGCACTAGGTAGGCAGAGCAGTGGAAGCACAGCATCCAGCCAGCACTGGCTCTCATTCTTGGACACCTGCCCAAATGGCCCCAAACAATTTTCAGAGGGATCTGAAGGAGTTGGTTTGAGTTGGACTTTGTTCTTAGCAGTAAAGTGAGCTCTTCTGCTTCTTTTTTTATTTTATTATTTTTGTTGTTAATCTTCACCCAATAATATTCTTCCATTGATTTCTAGAGAGTGGAGGGTATTTTTCCATTGATTTTTAGAAAGGGTGGAGGGAAGGGGGAGAGATAGAGGGAGGAACATCTATGTGAGAGGAACACCAAACCTGCAACTGAGGCACGTGCCCTTGGCCAGAACTGAACTGGGACCCTTCAGTCCTTGGGCCGATACTCTATCCACTGAGCCCAACCAGCTAGGGCAGGTCTTCTGCTTCTTAGTTGCCTTTAACAGGTGCTCTATGACACAGCTTGGGCAAAACAGGTCTTTAGCTGCCTCCAACTGGTCTAAATGCCAGTTGGTAACCCTGGAAGTCAGAGGGCATTGAGATTCTGTCTTGGTATTCTGAGGAACAAATCAGTAGATGAACTTCACTATTTGTTCAATCCCCAGGTGGCACATCCCTCCCAACCTTCCCTCTCCCTACCCCTCAAAGCACCTCCTCCCCTTCCTGGCCCAGCCAGGCAGATCTTGGTGTCCCCTTAGAGGAACTGGGTCAAATTAGGCAGTGCCAATTGGAGACATACCACAGAGGGAGGAGGTATAAGGAGCGAGAAGTTAGTTACACAAGACAGGTTTGGCGCCAAGATCTTGGGAGGAAACTGGCTTCACAGCAACACAGATTCAGTGACAGAGGTAGGCACACTGTGTGCAGTAAATTCATTTTAACAAGCTGAACACAAAACGACTAGAAACAGCTCGCTTCCCAATTCAAAAGGAAGTATCTCCTTGAGGACAGAGAAAAGCTTGGTCACTATAACCTCTGTAGACAAATATTTTTTCCTTTGCTCTTCTGAATCCACTTGGCACCATAACAAGAGTCCTCCATGGCCTTGGCTTTCTCCCATCAACACGATGTCACATATGAACAGGAAAGGGTATCCCTCCCAGTCAGATTTCCAATCACACTTCCTGACAAGTAGCAGGAGAGAATCAATCCAAAGTCTGGCTTCCCGGGTCAGGTCAGGCATCAGCTGCCATCCCCATCTCCTCAGAAACATCCCCACAGTTTTACTGGTGACAAAAAATGTCAGAAAGTCAGGTTTTCTCTATGTAGTGGCTCTGAAAACCTGAAATAAGATGGATATCACAAGGAATCAAAGCTCCTCAAATCTTCCAAGGAAACCGGTTTGATCCAGGGACACTCCAAAATTGAAATTTAAAACACACTCCATGTAGCCTCGGCGATGAGGGGGACATTGTGGGGAAAGAGGATGAAGGGGGAGTGTGGCAAGAACCCATATCATCATTTGATTTCTATTCCTGAACTACAGCAGGGGGAGTGGACATTGTTTCTCTGGTCTGCCTTAGGACCTGGGGTCTGAGGTAGAGCCCAGTGATTACTAACAGGACTGAACTTCCCACCTGGCTGGGAGTGAGTACCTCAGATACTACAAATAGACCAAACCCACATCCCTCTCTCCTTCCTGCTCCTTTCTGAACTGAATAAACTGAGAAAAAAAAACAGGTTGGAATCACATAGCTGGCTCTGCTCTCTTCTAAGGCTTTGCAAAATTGTGGAGGGGGAAGAGGTGAAGGGTAGAGGGAAAAGGTGGAATTAGGCATCGTCTGCAACCTGACTGCATACCCCTTTCAAGGAAACAGACCTGGACATGGAGCAGTTGGTAGCTCTGAAATGATCTTTAGGGATGACCGAATGCCCTCTGAAAGAACCCACTGACCTTTCTCAGCTCATGTGTCTGTCTTTACGGCAGAAAGATCTGCCTCATGTTTTCATCAGGCTGTAGGTGGTCACCTTCTGTCTATACATAACCCAGACGAAGACATCTCAGCTTCATGATCCAAGTGCGTGGGGAGCAGTGCAGAGGGGAGGAGTCCCCAGGTCATTCTAGGAATGGCCGGGGTCTAAAATAAGAAGGGGTAAGAGCTGGAAACAAAACACCTGGGCAGTGGGGAAATACCACCTCATTGTGTCCTCCTAGATCTCGGGTGAATGCATCTTTTCTCTTGTTCACTGCAGTTCCCTGTCCTCCCCATGTGCACTGCGGAAGAGAGAGAAAGCTGAGGTTTATGGGTGGGAGGAGAAACAAGCCTATCCCTTCTGTGCCTCATGTCAGAACTTTAGGCATAAGAAAAGGGCAAAGCTAAACAGTTTAAATCACTAGGCATCATGCACATGCGGTGATATTGAGTTTTTTGGAGTATACTCTTGAGAATATAATCTGTGTTTACAGAAAGGGCCCACAGTCACTGCGTTCAGCTGTATGTTTGGGTTGGGCTGGGGAAAGCGGAGCAGGGGAATTCAATTTCAGTTTTAAAATGATCAGTTTTGAAGCCCAAGACGTCCAAAGCAGGGTGAGCTATATCAAGTGAAGTCTGGAAATCACATAGAAGTTGCACCCTGGCAGGTAGGGCTCAGCTGGTTGAGCGTCATCCTGAACACCAAAAGGGGGCGAGTTTGACTTCAGGTCAGGGCACATAGCCAGTTTTCACACTCCATCTCCCGTCAAAACAGGCAGAAACTGACCAACGTTTCTCTCTTTAAAATAAAATCTTAAAAATTACATAGAGGTTTCAATTAATTCTGACTGAAATAGGGTGGCAAAAGCTGGAAGAGATAAAAACAAGTGCTTTTGGTGGCAATCCTGGACAGATGTCCCTAATGCGTGCTGATCAAAACAGTTCACTGTTGTTTGGGCCAGAGAGAAGTTTTCAGGCTCCTCTATAAAGAACCTTGCTCAGACAACCCAATTTAGGAAGCCTCTCTTCATGTGGAGGGTCTGGGAGCAGGGATACTCGTGGACCTGGAGAATCTTGGAGCTAGAATGGATTTGAGAGACATCTCCAATTTCTTTTTTTTTTTTAATTGAAGAAGAGACACCCATTTGATTAGTGATAGAAGTAGGACAAATAGAACCCAGGTTACCAGTCGAGATCTTTCTACTGTGGCATAAAGTTAACTTTTTCCATAGCTGGAAGGTTTGGGGGCACCCAGCTTGCTCAATTGCTTGGGTGATAAATGAATAGTTTGGGGTTTACATCTTAGTGATTGAAATCATTGAACTTGAAACACGGATTTATAGATGGGAAAAGAAATAATCCTCTACCTCCCATGTTTCTTTTCAGAGATTATAGGTCTAAGGAAAAAGCCAACCTAGACACTCACTAAATATCTTTAAGGTAGAAACAGGGCTTCTTGGCTCAAGGATCATACAAGCATATATATTCCAGCAGAGTTTACAAGTTGAAGCTATCCTCAGAGGGACCAGGCCATTCATATCGCCACTACTCTTTCTTCTATGTTTTCATCTGATAAACCTTGAACTTATCTCTGTGCTTCCAATACGGAGTCTACAAGTCTCTGAGAAGATAATGCAGATCAAACAGTCTGGCATTCAGAGCCTTCTCCAGCAGGATCAGGAGACCAATAGAAGGGAGTCCCTCTGCCTGTGGCACTGTTTTTATTTATAGGACTCCACACTATTATTTGTTTCCACAAAGTAAAATGAGGCTAGAAATAGCTGCCCAACAATCATTTATCTGTATTTTTTCCTTGACTATGTTGTGTGTTCTGAGGGAAGAGAGGTGGCCAGTTTGAGAGAAAATAATTCCTTTGTGGGTGCTGTGGGGGAGAGGATGGGTGTAAAAGGTGGGATGTTCCTCCCATGGTGTGAAGTATGGGCTGCAGATTTAAATTAAGAGGAAACAAAGAAGAAATTTTCAGGTGCATTTTCAGTGGAAAAAAGTCAGGACTTATTTCTGAGCCAACTCCTGAAACATGCTGTATCCTTCACCTACTGGGAGGAAGGGCACTGCCCAGAAGCTACAATTGAACTAACTGCACTCGGTGAGCACAAAGACATCATGTTTTGTGCTGAGACATCAGCCTCTGGACCAGAACAAGATATACTTCTGAAACTGCCAGAGTGAGGCAGCTCCCACCGCCCCGGGCCCACCCAGGAAGCTCTGTTGAGACCTCTCCTGCTTTCCAATGGTAAGGCTATTTTCTTCCTTTAAGATTTTATTTTTATCTCAGGAGCCACTCTTCTGACTGTTCTCATGACCTAGGGAGTTGTCTGGATTCTCTGGTGTTAGGCCGTTAGTGGAGAAAGCTGAAGTTCCCCACATACCACAAAGCAAGGTTCGCTAACCTACTAGCAGACTCATTAAGGCAGTGGTCGGCAAATTGCAGCTGGTGAGCCACCTGCGGCTCTTTGGCCCCTTGGGTTTTTAGCAAAGGCCAGCTTAGGGGTGCCCTAATTAAGTTGATAACAATGTACCTACCTATGTAGTTTAAGTTTAAAAAATTTGGCTCTCAAAAGAAATTTCAATCGTTGAACTGTTGATATTTGGCTCTGTTGACTAATGAGTTTGCTAACCACTGCACGAAGGGATGGGGGACTCCTGGCTAGGCATTAAACATACTCCTAACATAAGACGCTACACTTTCAGGTTGGCTGATATGGACTTTTATCTGGTCTTGCCTTAGAATCTGAATTATATTAAGTGGAAACATTTCAGGTAGTCAGACACCTGTTTTTAATGCTCCCTAAGGATATGAACATATGAACTTCACCCAAGCTAAGTGAGCAAGTATCAGTAAGGGGAGATAGCCAGGCCTCAAAGGTCCTCAGGGTGGCCATGAAGATGGAAGACCGAGAGCTGACATGTGAGTGAGTCAGGACCATCAAGCTTTGGGTGCTCAGGGCAGGGAGAGTAGGGCCCAGCTGGGGCCATCAGACACATCAAAGGGAGTCAGTAAGAGTCCAAACAGTAGAGTTTTGCTTACAAGAGAGGGGACTGAGGCAAAAGAAGGTATGCAAAGCTTGACACATGTGGTCAGTAATGCAGCAAATAAGTCTTCCTGGAAGCAGAGTTAGTGCATTCTTGACCTTGGAGAGGGGGAAAAAATGTACCTTATTTCCTAAACATCTCATAACCAGAGGTCCATGTTCCATTAAGCACTTCATTGCCCCCAGACAGGGCCAGTAATGATAAAAATAAACCCCAAATTAAAAAAGAGTGGGTTTGCAACTCTAGCAGACAACGGGGAAGAAAATAAACTGGGGTGGGGCTGTGTGAGGAGGTACTTGGAGGACTGTTTTAGTTTAGACCTGCTTCCTAAGTCTGGCTCCCCCTGCCTGCACCCCCCAGATGTACTCCAGGGCTTCCTCTGTTACATTTCTTTCTTGGGGCTCACATGCAGTGAACATCTTCCTTCTCAGGTTCTCTAGACTTCTCACCCTACACGGTACCCCAGACAGCACTTTTCACTGCGCCCTAAGTTTCTTCTCTGCCAGTTTCTCGCACTTGGCGCATTGTCTCTAAGGTCTATCCCCCCTAGGCCCGTCTTTCCCTGAAACCTTCTCGACCTAGCGTCCATGACTTTCTCTTTCGGTACCTCCTCTGCTTTACCTTTCTCCGCTGTGTCCTGTGTCCGTCCCTCTGTCCTATCCTAGCCTTCCTCTAACCTCTCGCACACCAGCCTCTACGTCATTGGCCCTCTGCCTTGACCCATCTCCCGCCCTTTTAGTACCCCTAGGTCCTTGCTACCGCCCCCTCCATCCTGGGGCCCCGCGCCAAACTCCCCAAGGCCAGCCTCTTTCCTCGGGGCCGCAGCCACACGGGGACCCTCTGGCCACCAGCCCTGCGTCCGAACCTCCCCCACGCTTCCAGCCCGAGCTCCTCAGGCCCCGCCCCCGGCCGAGGCCCCGCCCCCGCGCTGCGCCCAGGCCCCGCCCCTCACTCACCTGAGGCCGCTCCGCGTGCGCTCAGGCTGGGGTGTGAGAGAGGGGACGGTATAGGGGAAGATGGGGGCGGGGCGGGTGGCGGGGGTCCCCCACTCTGGCTCGGGAAGCCCAGTGCGGGGGGAGAGAGGGGTCACTGAGGCAGTGGCAACCGGGCCGAAGCCGGGTCCCGGGCGCTCAGCAGCGGCGGCTCCATATCCATCAGCAGCTTCACCTGAAGAGGGACGGTACCCCCTATGAGCACCCCCCCATTACCGCTGTCTCCCCGCCCCTGAGCAACTTCCGGTCCCACTACCAGGCGACAGGCGACGTGGCCGAACACCGAGCGCCCCCAAGCCAGGGAAACTGCTGGGGAAAGAAGGGAGAAGAGCTAGGGGAGAGTAGCTGAGCGCAGAAAGACCGAAGTCCGAAAGACTCGGTCTCGTGCCGAGAGAACTCAGATTGCCCCTTCACCTGCACCTATTTTGCAAACTGGACGCACATTGGACACCTCGTGTGCCCTGGCACTTCTGCCCCTAGGGCCAAATGTTGTTCCTGGACCTCTTAAGACAATATTGACTTTAAGCTCTTACCATTCTTTGCCATTCCTGCCAAGTGCGTAGGAATTGTGAGGGGGAGGGGCTTAAGGGTGGCAAATGGCTTTTACTCTCTCGAGGGGTATCCTGAGGTCAGTCACCTAAGTAGCCCCGCAGATGCTGACATACCTCAGAGAAGGAAGCCCCCTTCTTGACTTTCCTGCCCGTTTGCTTTCTCCCTTTCCTCCAGCTTTCGTTTTGAATCACCTCAAGGACACATCCCAGTACCCGTGCACCTCCCTTCTGCAACACGCACACTCCCCAGCCTCAAGAGGTCCCCAAAAGTCATAACCTTTTCTTTTTCTTAGCGTTGTAGTCTTAAAAAGATACTTTATTGATATATTTAGAAAAGTGTAATTATAAAGGAAGGGGGTTGCACTGTTCACAACCCCTGGCAACCCAGAGGGGCAACAGCAAGTCACATATCCATTCTTCTTACACATTAACACATTCTCTGAAGAATCCAAGAAAAGCAAAATAAGGCCTCAGTGATGATTGACATTAGAAGTGGAGGTGAGGTAATTAGAAAAAACAGTGCTTGTTTCCAGGAATATTTTTCTCACCTGTAGCCCCTTGCTCCAATAGCTCTCACCTCCTGGCACAACGCCAATGGCCAGTCATATGTGACACTGTGAAGCAGGGTGGCGCCTCGGTGGAAACGTGCAATGTGTGTGGCTTAGGAAGGCATAGTAAGAGTTTCTGAGAGAAGTGGAGGGATGGGGAGAAAGGTTTTTCTGTGGAAATGAGGCTAAAGGATGGGTGTGGAAAGGGGTTGAGAAGGTGCTGCTGGGGAGTAGATGGTGCCATTTCACTTTCTCATGAGGCCACACGGACATGGACACGGTGCCAGGCATTGCTGAGCACGCCTCGCAGGTTCCAGATTGGGGCCACGGTGTCTGGCTGCACATTGTAGCTGTCATCTACAGCCTTACAGACAATGTTCAGTTCCCTTTCCCCAGGTGGCACGGGGGCTTGCAGCTGCCACAGCCGCCAGGCCCAGGCCTTACGGGGGCGCTGTTCCTCTCTATCCAGTTCAGCCACCTGCCAGGTTAGGCCCCCATCCAGAGATACATCCACCCTAATCACAGCCCTCCCACCACCGCTCCATGCATAGCCCTTGACAGTCACCTTCCCTGCCTCTACCGTCTCCCCATCCTTGGGCTCTGTGATGGCTGACTGGACAGGAAGCTCCTGAATAGATGGAGAAGAGTCAAAATCTACAGTGTCCCAGTCCACGGAAGGAGAGAAGCCTTTGTAATCTCGCCGCTGCCAGTGGCTGTAACTTTCCTCTGGTTCCACACTCACTCTGCCTAACCATTTGACATGGCGGGCACCCACCACACCAGGAACCACCACCCGCACAGGAAAGCCGTGGTCACGAGGCAGAGGCTGCCCATTCATCTCATATGCCAGCAGGACCTCAGCTTCAGGGTCCATGGCCCGAGCCAGAGGGATGGATGCACCGTAGGCAGCCCCTGTGGGGTCTGAGTCCAGTCCCTCAAAGCAGACATGGGCCTCAGTTTTACCGAGTTGGTGACCAGCCTTGGCTAATACATCACACAGCCGTGCCCCCGCCCAGCGGGCAGTGCTAATGGCACCTGTTCTCCACTCCAGACCCCTTACTTGTTTTAACTGACTCATCTCCGAGCGCCGGTTGCCAGCACACTGCAGAGTGACGGTGACCTCATGCTTGGGGAACTGGTGTAAGTCATCCAGGGATAGGGACAGTGGCTGTCTCCCAGGTGGTCCTACTATATGCAGGCGATAGGTGTCTGGGTCCAGGTTAGGTACAGGCAGATGGTTTCGAGTGAAGAAGATAGGGTTTGGTGTGATGTAGGTTTCTGTCAGCAGCTCAGGGGGGGGCTCTGCATTAAAGGGACGCTGGCTATTGACCTTCAGAGCTGGATGACGAATAGGATCATCAGCGTAAGGGTCAGAGGTCTTCAGGGTGGATGGCGTCTTGTCTTCGGGGCTCAGCTCCCCGATCTTGTACTGAGCCAGTATCTCACGTATGTGGGACTGGTTGTGAACAGCATAGAGGGCCCAGAAGGGCTCTAGAGGACCCCCAGCTGCTAGCATCAGCTTTGATGGCCCCCCTGGGTGTAGGTCCACAAATTCTGTGACATCAAAGACCTCAGAGCCCAGGGTCACCCAGATCCTAGTCTCAGGGCTGCTGTGGGATTTTACTTCCTCTCTGGTGTATATCTGTGGTGGCTTCTGAGCAGCCTGCAAGCAGGACAGGGGTGAGGCAAAAGGGAACAGAATATTAAGAAGCAATCACTGCAGCTCATCCTAAGCCAATCCACAAAGTCGTGGGCACTGGGAAATGGAGATGGCAGATTTCATCTCTACTTGTGCATGAAGATGTGTCAACTGTGGGCTTTGTGGTAACACCCAGGCTCGCCTGGGAGCACACCAGGGTCCCTGACAATGAAGTGTCTTCCTTTCCCACTTACCCTACAACGATGGTCGTGATAGGCCCACACTGCACCGAGGCCCAACAGGGCCCCCATGACTCTCCATCCCCTGGTGCTGGAGTTATCTGCAGGGAAGGCAAGGCTGGGGCACTGATGCTGAAATGAATCATTTGTAGAGCAGGCCTGAATGCAGAGCCTTGAGTGGGTAGACTTGAGTCTGGAAGAGAAAGAGAGTCTTCTTAGTAACACACTTCTGACCAGAGAAGGCCTGGGGTTTACCTCTCCCTGGCTGGCCATTGGCTCCTTTAGTTGGAACTTAGTTTCTCCAGGGATAAGTGAGACAAGTGGGGTCTGGCTTACCCTTTCCTTCCTAGCTACCATCTTTTTTTTTTTAATTAAAAAAAAATATATTTTATTGATTTTTTACAGAGCAGAAGGGAGAGGGATAGAAAGTCAGAAACATCGATGAGAGAGACATCGATCAGCTGCCTCCTGCACGGCCCCTACTGGGGATGTGCCCGCAGCCACGGTACATGCCCTTGACCGGAATCGAACCCGGGACCCTTCAGTCCGCAGTCCGACGCTCTATCCACTGAGCCAAACCGGTCCCGGCCCTAGCTACCATCTTAATAATCTTATCTGGCAGGTAAGAGAAGACATTATAAAGATACGTGGGGTAGAGATATGGGTTAGGAGACCTTTCAGGATGGGCTGGCCTACCTGCAGGCCTGTCTGAGCCCCAGGACGACAGCTCTGTGCAGCAGCAGCATTGTGGCAGACCTGTAAGAGGAAGATTCTGAGGTCAAGATAGGAATTCCTGGGAGGGGATGGTATCAGGGTAGTTTGAGGGAATGAGTGGGAGGAAGACACAGAGGAGGTCAGCTGGAGAGACTTTTTCTGTGGTAATGAGGCCAAAGGGTAGGAGTGGGGGTCCAAATGGGCCCTTAGAGAAAACATGGAGCACTTCAGACAGACTGTACTGACAAGATGAAAGGAAACAGGGGTAGAGGGAGAGAGAAATAGGAGTCTTCTAGAATCAAGCATTTCCCACCCTCTACTCTACTTTTGGGCCTAAAAGGGCAAAATTTATTAAGACAGGAGGAGACAACTGAAGGGCAAACTGACTTAAAAAGGAACAAAAAGGTTAAAAAGGTAGTGGCAGCCTAATCGGGTGAAGGACCCGATTCTGGAGTCAAACTGCTTTGTGAAACCCGCCCTGCCATTAACCAGCTCCGTTCCCTGGCAAAAGAAGGAAGCCTCTCCGAACTTGCTTCCTCATCTAGGAAAGGAGATCTCCCGTAGCACAGCTGCTGTGATCAGTAAACAAGTAATAATATTATCTTTGAGGGCCTTTCAGTCTCCACCTCTCTCTCCACCCACCCTAAAAATAATTGAACCCAGCAGGGAACTGGACCCCAACCCCTGGTCCCCACCCCTACCTTGTCTATGCCACTCCAGTGAGCTCAGCAAATTGAGGCGTCAATGGCCAGTGTGTCAGGGTATGGGCTAGAGAAGGAAGAAGGTAATTATTCTGTTCTCTGCCCTGCAGCAGTTTCTTCTTCACGGCACTGAGCAGATCTCTGACCCCAGCAGGCCCAAGGGAGAGGAGTGAGAAGAGTCCCACTTGCTGATGAGATGCTGAAGAGGGGGGCAGGCAGAGAAACTGTGAGGGAGAAAGAAGTAGGAGCAGAGTCTGCATTTTACTCCTGGGCCACGGGCCTCTCACTCTCCCTCCCTCCCACCTGCCCTCAATCCCAGCAGCCACTTGAGTCAGACTGGAGTGGTGCAGGTCGGGCTGACCTGCAGGGGAACTCGGTCAATTCAATGTCCCAGGTTTTAGGAGAGGCAGTCTTCTGCTACATAGAAGATGCCACACCTTGTGCGGGTGGTACCCCCCTCCCCCACTCCTCAGGGGCACTTTAGGTAGGAGGATATGTCCAGCACCAGGGCAAGGCATCTGGTCCCATGCCACCATCCAGAAGCTGGCACAAGAGTGTCTTGTAGCAACGCCCCATGCCCCAGGGGAACTCGGACAGCGGGAATGGAAGTGGGTACTGGCAGTTTTGTCCTTGGGGTTGCAAGCACCCCTGGGTGCCAAGGCCCCATCGTGGTCTAAGTCACCAGCCCTTCCACCTCCTCTTCCCTCCCCCGGCCCCCAACCCCTTACCCAGTTTGAGGTCCGCGCGATGGACCCGTCCAGCGCTCGGCGACTGCTGGTGAAGGGGCGAGGCCAGCGCTGTGACGTTGGAGGAGTTACAGGATCATTGGCGTTCCTCGGCTAGTGGCCCAGCCATTGGCGGGCTGTGGGCTGCCTTCTAGCTGCTGCGCCCGCCTCCTCGAGGCCAAAGCAGGCGGGGCGCCTTCGGGGCTGGAAGCTAGGGCAGTTTGTTTTTCACCCTCGCTGGGCAAGAAACGGGACCCTCACTGACGTCTGGAACCTGGGCAGTGGAAGGTGACGAGGAGGCCAGAGGTTGGGCTGAACGATGGAAGACTGGGATCCCCCGCCCCGCCCCGCCCCGCCCCTACAGCTGAGAATAAAGGGGCATTCCCTGGAGGAGGCCTCGGGATCCAGCCCGCTTTCTCTTGACCCTGTTTTTGATCAACATCTACGTATTAGAGAAAACAAGGTCAAGCGATCCTCTTCTATACAAGAATGAGCAGAAACAAAGCCTAAATAGTGGTTCAAAAACTTTGAGATTCCTTGGACTAGTCGAATTTCACCCCAAATTAGGGAACCATCAACACAGAATAGCCACGTTTTTTATTTTGGTTATGTCGGTTTTTAAAAGTCATTTAACAAGAGCAACGACATATGTAACACCCCAAATTAGGAAGATTATAATCGCTCATAATCTTAGAGCAAAGGACACTAATACTAATCATTTGCTATATCATTTGGTGCAGGACTAAAAACTCGTTTTGACATTGGCCGACTGTGAACGTGGGGGCAAAAGCATCTACACTGCCCTCTAGGGAACAGAAGGTCAAGCTACAACCTTACTCACTAAGGACTTCTTTAATTTTGGAATTATCATTCCCCTCCATTCTCCCCTCCCCCCCCCCCCTTTCTGCTCTCTTAAACTGAACTAGATATTACCAGGGATCAAGGAGTAATGGGACGGGGGGGCAGTACTAAGATATACACAGAAAAGGGGCAATGGCACTGAATAGATTCTAAAGATTTTGGGTCTAAAGTTTTCAGAAATATTTTCAACACAATTAAATTTGCATACAATTAAATCATTGGAGAGGTCTGATCAAATAATTAAATGGGTACTCCTGCCCTGGCAACTGACCTTTAGACTATTTCACAAGGGACATTCCCTTTTGCTTAGACCACCTTCCACTTGCTGAGACCATTATCCTTCCTCTCTGGACCTTCTCAGGACCCAGACCCTCCTAGAAAAGCCCATCTTGAGTCCTTAAAATCTCTGACTCCCCTTTGCTGGGTGTTGGCACTGGTATCCAGATAACCTAATCCTATATAATAAAAACCTAATATGCTAAGTGTCTGGTCAACCAACCAATCAAAGTGTAAATATGCTAAGGCTGCTCAACCGCTCGCTATGATGTGCATTGACCACTAGGGGGAAGACATCCAACTGGTAGGTTAGCTTGCTGCTGGGGTCCTGCTGATCGAGACTGAGAGAGATGGGCTGGAATGCCCTGGAGCCCTCCCATGGTCCTTCCCGAGTTGGCCAACTTTCCACATCCCTCCCCAGCCCTGATTGTGCACCCTTGGCCTGGACTGTGCCCTCTCACAATCCAGAACCCTTTAAGGGGTGTCAGAGAGCCGGTTTCAGCCCAATCCTGCAGGTCAGCCTGAGGGACCCCACTGGTGCACAAATTTGTGCACTGGGCTTCTAGTAAATTTATAATCCCATACCACTTTACCCTCGCGCATTCCTCCTTGGACAATCCTAACACTGTTTTACTAGTCTTTTTTTTTTTTTTAATTGGTTTCAGAAAGGGAGAGGGAAAGAAACATCGATGATGATAATCATTCATCAGCTGCCTCCTGCACATCTCCTATTGGAGACTGAGCCAGCAACAGTGACCTCCTGGTTCATAGGTCAACGCTCAACCGAAATATATATATTTCAAAGATTCAGGCTCAGCCCTGGCTAGCATGGTTCAGGGGTCAGAGTCTCAGCCTGTGCACTTAAGGGTCTTGGGTTCGATTACAGGTCAGTGGCAGGTTCCTGGGTTGCATGTCAGATCTTCTCTTCTGCCCTGGGTTGAGGCATGAGTGAGAGGCAACCAATCGATGTGTCAAAAAAAAAAAAAAATCAGACTCAGCCCAAGGATAAGAATATTTCTTAACCATAGTATCATTTCCTTGTGTGACATAAACATGCTGTACATACCTGACCTTTAAACCTCAACTTTTCTTTGTTTTACAGAAGAAACTGAGGCAGAGAGCAGCTAAGTAATTTATCAAGGCCACAGTTGGTAAGCTGGCAAGAGACAGGACTGGAATGCCAGGTCTGTTTGGCACCAGTCCTTTCCTTTCAGATTCTTTGGAATTTGAATTCTCCTGCATCCATACCTAATTTTTTCTTTGTATCATTCTCTCCCACCCACCTCTATTCACAGCAGGAAATAAAAGCTGATCCAGGAGACATTTTCCTGTTGGGGTAAAGCCACATGATCAATAAAATGCTAGTTCAGTATTTTTAAAAAATTCTTACCCAAGGATATTTTTTCCATTGATCTTTAGAGAGAGAGTGGAAGTTTGGGAGGGAAGGAGAGAGAGAAACATCAAGTATCAAACTTGGTCTGAGGGCCTACACTCTGTCTGTGGTTACTGAGCCAAACCAGCAAGGGCAGTGATTTTTTTTTTTTCTTCAAATCTTCTTATAAGTCATGGTCCCCTTTGAGACACTAATAATGCAAAGGGCCCTCTCCCTACATTTTTGCATAATACTTCAAAGGAGTCACAAATTCCACCTCTCCCCCCAATCTCACCAACTGTCTGCCCAAAGTCACAGACCCCCCTTCATCCCTAATACATATATTGTTAACAGGACCTAAAAAAAAAAAAAAAAAAGCTGCGGTCAGACTTGATGAGCTCTCTAGTGGTCTGGGACTAGGAGAGATTAAACAGCAATAAAGCCTGGGACTGGTTGGTTGAGTTTTCTGTACACCAAAAGGTGGCGGGCTTAAAGCCTGGTCAGGGCACATATCCAGGTTGCAGGTTCTATCCCTGGTTGGGGCCTTTATGGGAGGCAGACAATCAATGTTTCTCTCTCACATCAATGTTTCTTTCCCCCCACCACTCTCTCTAAAAATCAATTAAAACATTAAAAAAAAAAATTCCATCCCCCTCCCCCCAAAAATCCTCAAACAAATAAAAAAGTAGCAATAAAGATGCTATTTTCCAAATTAGGTTATCTCAATATTCAAAAACAGATTAGAGGGACTAAGGAGGCACCAACATGCAGGGGAGGGTGTGTTTCTGATTCAATAAAACTACTGGGTGCCCTTTCTTCCAAATTTCTCCAGTCAGTCAGACAAAAAAAAAGAAACACTCCAATACACTTTTCTTTTTTTTCCTTTTTTACTTACATTAAATACATCGGTAAATCAGCAGTTGCATTCTGTTACCACGATTGTTATGTTGGAAGAGTAAGGGGGGGAAGGCAAATGCTTTCTTAAAAGAAAAAAGGGACCCCCCCCCCAAAAAAAAAACCGATAGAAGGAAAAAATGAAGAGCTGGGAAATAAAAACTAAGATCCCCAAGCCCATGAGAGCTCAAAGGAAAGCAGAGAGCTGGTAAGAAGTAGAAGAAAGGCAGCAGATAGGCCCAGAAGTTAAGGCCAATCCTGTTCCTAAGGGGCTGGAGAGGGGAGAAGAAGCTGCAGAAATGGTTTCCCAGCCCCAAGGCAATGAAACATCCTCACTCCCGCTCCAGGGGGAAAGCCGCACAGAGAAAGAACTTCATTTCTAAGAGACTTAAGAGAGCCATACTAGTTCTTCCACTTTTAAGAATGCACCGGGTGCTGTTGGGGGCTAGTGAGGTGCTGGCAAAGGAAGACAAAAACGTGTGTGTATTTCAGGGCCACGGGAACTAAGGCTGCCCCTGGAAAAGGAAGGGAACTGAAGCCTAAGTGGAAGAACCTAAGCTGAGTCCTTTAGAATCTCAGCCTCATGGATTGCTCAGCTGCTCTGGGACAGAAGGAAGTCTGTAAGCCAAAAGGGCAGAAAGGTTCCAATCCTAGGTCACTGAGGCCTCTCCTATATTACTTCCAATTTTCCCCAAACTCTAGGCTGGAACAAAAAGAAGTTTAGAATGCTCTCCTGCCTTGAAGGCTTCCCAAGACATCCTAAAATACCTGATGAAGGATGTCAAGAGAGGCTAGAGATTTAGAAAGGACCAACTTCATCTGATGATGTGAGACAGTTGTGAGGGACCTTCAGTGCCAGTCTTTCTCTGTCCACAGGAACAGGTGTTATATTTTAAGGGGCCACAAGTAGGCCTCTGTGGTGCTAGCCCCTAGTGGTTGGTACATGGATTAAACCACTGGTTGCATGGGGGATGAGTATGGGCATAAGCATGGAGGGACTAAGCTGAAGATACTAACAATGGAGAAAAGAAATAGGGCCTGATTTTTTTTAAGGGGGCTGGGGGGGGGGGGACTGTACAGTGGGAATAAAGATCACACCTATTTACAGGGAAGTAGAAAAGACATGGTAATGGGTGGATCAAATTGGACATGAATCCTAGAAAAGGAGAGAAAACTCCTCTCTCTTGCCTGACTCCTCCTCACCCCTACCAGGGTCTGTGCTATCCTGAGACCGCTCTCCAGTTGCTTCAGTTAATTCCCCAAGAAAGGCAAACCTATACCCAAGAATATAGGATGGCAAGAATATAGGTTAAGAATCAGAGTTGGAGCAAGATCGCAGTGGAGATTGGCCTTGAGTAGCTGCCACTCGACAGTTCCTCCCCAAACCTCATATACATTTTGGATTCCATTTAATTTAAAAGGTGAGAGGGCAGGTAAATCAATCAAAACCCCCATAAAACAAGTGTCCCAACTGAACTGCCATCAATTAAAGTGCAAACTGCAGGGGATATAATGGCTGGGGCCATCCAAAGGCCAGACAGAAAAAAATGCGTATGTATAAATCAGAGGATGGGTGTCAGAAACTGGCCCCTCCTCCAATTAGATCACAGCAGAGCCAAAGATGCAGGCAACCAGTGAAGATTCTTTGGAGGACTCTGGGTTCCAGAGTTCCCCCCACTATGGAGGAGAAGCTACCTAAGAGACCGAGTGAAGGGAAAGTAGGCCTTGGAAGAGTTTCAGAGCCACAGATGACACTGCACCTCCACCTCCTCCTCCACCTCCGCCCAGTTAACTAACAACACGACTCCCAACTGGTGCCCAAGAGCTTGCCTTCCCGTTCTCACTCTACCCAGAAACACCTTCCGCAAGGCCAACTCATGGGTACTGCAGTGTTTTCAAATATGAGAAATTCCAACCGAATAACCCAAAAAGGAAATTTCCTTCCTCCCTCCTGCTCTGAGCCTTACTCTTCCCCAGGGCCCTTAATATGACTGAACTGGAAACCTCCTTCCTCAGTGCCTGGGTTCACCACCTTCTCCATCCTAGGGAGAGGAGGAAAAGGGGGGATCAAGAACAAGGATTGACCAAAGCAGAAGGGGCAGGAGACAAAAAATGTTTTCTGAAAAAGTGGGGAGGAGAAGGAAAGATAAGTAGGTCACTGTCTTGCACCTATAATACAAAGTGAAGAGTCTGTTTTGGAAGATAAGTCCTGGGGGATCTGACCCCCAAACCCCAGAGCAGGGGTGGGAGGTCAGTGGCGACAGCTGCCTGGTGCCGGTTGCTGAGGCGTTAAACAGCGCCATGGCGGAGCCGTCAGGGGGCAGCCCTTGGGAGCCAGGGCCAGTGTGCTGTTACCGAAGGGGCTGTGTGCTGAGGGTTGGGAATGGAGGTTATTTCTTAGCTCTCGTGCTAGCTCCGTACTTGTTTGCTGCTAGCTACCCCCTCAGTTGCTACAACACTGGCTCTTGTTCTGCTGGGACTGCTCGTGGAGATCCACACCTCGGCTTCGGCCTGCTGCACCCCCCAGATTCTGGGGTTCACTCTTTGGCAACTTCTTCGCTAGAGACAAAAAGAGAAGGGAATAAAGTGTGGTAGATTTAACTCATCCCCCCAAAAAGACTGTTGGGTGGGGGAGACGTAAGGGGAAATGTGAGACATTAAAGGAATGCTCTGAGGAGGAGAGGGTTATTACGTATAATAACATTAAAGACACTGAAGGATGGAGGTCACACAGGAAATTATTTCACCAGAGGAGACACTCCCATTTATCCTTATGAGCCTGGTTAGTGGTCCTGCCTAGAGGTAAGGGGAAAGACAGGAAGGCCTCGGGCAGCTCCGGCCTTACCTATTGCCAGAAAGAGATCATTCACGTTCATAGCTGTCTTGGCTGAGGTCTCCATAAACAATAAGCTGTTGTCATCTGCATATGCCTGGGCCTCCTGCAAGGGATGGGATATAGTGGTGCTCAGAACGTAGGTTAGAAACAACGATGGCCTTTCCACTCCCATGTAGCACCAGAGCTAGGCAACGTCCTAGGTTCCCTCATCTTAACACTCCTCTAAGCCAGCTGGCTCTGGACCCATATTTTGGTGACAACTCCCTCAAGGATAACCCATGGCCTAGACCACTTTATGCAACAAACAGATATCAGGAATCCTAATTATAGGAGAGCAAGGTAAGTTGGCTGGAGGCTTTTGGGTTCTGACCCTTGTATAGTCCCTTACCTCAAATTCAATTGCTCCCTCCTTCCTGTTTTCACACTGGTACTCCCACAGCTGGTATTCCCTACCCACCCCGCTGCTCTGGAATTTTCTTCTGACTCCTAAAATCTCCTGGCTATCATTAGGGTCACAGTGTTGCTGTTTTTAATATGGTATAGGACTGGGGAATGACATGAGGAATGTCCTCAGATGAGGTTTCTAGAGAGGGTAGGTTTGGGCAAAAGAGGTCCCAAGCACAGAGGGAGTGTTCTAGAAAGGAGCTCTATGGGCCATCTTACTTCATACTCCACCATGCGCTTGTTGGCCAAGTCAGCTTTGTTTCCCGCCAGGGCAATAACAATGCTAGGACTGGCCTGTCGCTGTAGTTCCTTTACCCATGTCTTCGCTCGGGCGAAGGTTTCCTAAGAAAACATGAGGAAGAAAATGGGTGGGCTGGAATGACTGTCAATCTAGGCCCATCACCTTTAAAGCCGTCTCAAAACTCAACTCTTCTAGGTGGTCTTCCCTCACTGAAACCACTCATCTACACTAACAGCAGCCTACGTGGTCGCCATGCCCCCATGCCGTGATGTCATCACGCCGTCCCAATCCCACAACCCATCACCAGGAGGCTGCGTGTGCAGTGGGGGCGCATGGGTGGGCAGGGACTTGTACTGCGTGTGCGGTGGGGGCGCATGGGTGGGCAGGGACTTGTACTGCGTGTGTGGTGGGGGCGCATGGGTGGGCAGGGACTTGTACTGCGTGTGCGGTGGGGGTGCATGGGTGGGCAGGGACTTGTACTGCGTGTGTGGTGTGGAGGTGGGGCCTGGCTGCCACTCTGTGCAACCAAGCCTGGGGTCCCACAGCCCCATGCAGTGTGGAGGCAGGACGCCCAGCTCCAGCCTACTTCTTTGGGCAATCCACCAAGGAGCCCCGGTTGGGCGGGCAGGGCCTCTCTCTTTGGGTAGATTGGTTGCGGGGCCCCCACACTGAGAGGGCACAGGCCAGGCTGGGGGTCCCCAGACCCTGAGTGCACAAATTTTGTGCACCAGGCCTCTAGTCTCTGATGATTTATTACCTTTGTCTTCTCAGCACTTGGAAGCATAATTTTGTTATTTTGAGAACTTGTTTTCTCTCCTCTACCCAATTTAATTCCTATAATTCAAAGGAAGGATAACCCTCTCAGCCCACTTACCTGATTAGTAATGTCATACACTACAATTGCAGCTTGGGCACCTCTGTAGTACATGGGGGCCAAGCTATGGTATCGCTCCTGCCCTGCTGTGTCCCAGATCTCAAATTTGACTGTTGTGTCATCTAGGCAAACAGACTGGGTGAGGAAGGCCGCTACGGATGAGAGAATGGAGAAGCAGTTGTGAGAGGATGAATGAGAACATTCCACGCCCCTTCAAAACATCTCCACTCTAAGCCTAAGACCAGTCACGACCTGGGCCATTCAACTACAGGAAAAGGTTTAGTGTTCTCTTTATATATATTCTTGGAACCAGGAGTAAGACCACCCTTGGCTAAGTCCTTCCTGCAGAAGTTTCTCTGGTCCCGTAGTCGACAAACTGTGGCTCGCGAGCCACATGCAGCTCTTTAACCTTTTGAGTGTGGCTTTTCCACAAAATACCATGGCCTGGGTGAGACTATTTTGAAAAAGTGGCGTTAGAAGTTTAAGTTTTAAAAATTTGGCTCTCAAAAGAAATTTCAATCATTGTACTGTTGATATTTGGCTCTGTTGACTAACGAGTTTGCCGACCACTGGTCTAGTCTAAGGAATGAGTGCACATCATAAAGTATGAGGGACAGAAAGAACTGGCACTTATACCAGTCATCCCTCTTCTAACCAAATTAAGAGATAAAGAGCTTCAGATAAAACTCACATCAAGAACTGAATAGAGCTCTGGCTGTTTGCCTCAGTGGATAGAGCGTTGGCCTTCGGACTGCAGAGTCCCGGATTCAATTCCAGTCAGGGGACATGCCCAGGTTGAGCTCAATCCCCAGTAGGGGGTGTGCAGGAGGCAGTCAATCAATGATTCTTTCTCATTATGGATGTTTCTATCTCTCTCTCCCTCTCCCTTCCTCTCTGAAATAAATAAATAAATAAATATATATATTTTAAAAAGAACTGAATAGAGAAGAAAAAAAATAAATGATTAGAAGATTTTAAAGTTTGATGGAAGGTTCCACCATTATCAATGTTATTTGTTACTTATAATTTTCTGCTAGCCCAATACCACCACATTTTCTCTTTTCTTAAAGAACTTTTTATTTATTTATATTTTGTTAATCCTCACTCGAGGATATTTTTCCATTGATCTTTTAGAGAGAGTGCAAGAGAGAAGGAAAGACAGGGAGAAACATCAATGTAAGAGAAACACTGATTTGTTGTCTCCTGCACACACCTCCTGCATGTGTCCCAACCAGGGCCTGAGGTATGTGCCCAGAATTGAACTGGGGACCCTTTGGTCCACAGGCCAACGCTCTATCCACTGAGCCAACCTGGCTAGGACAAGGACACCACATTTTCAAGGTGACTAGTACGGGCGGGGAAATAGTAACATGGAGTTCTCATAATATTTTATTGAATTAGCAACCTATTTTTGAGGTATTAGCAGCAGGGAGAAGGTAGAAAATGTGGGAAAGGCAAATGGCCCTTACCTTTCATATTTAATTCCAGCCTCTATTTTATCATCAGATATGTGCATCATAATGCACATACATATATGCCTACACCCCTACCTCCTTCAACACTAATCAGTAGATCTAGGGTATGGCCCAAGCATGCATAGGATGAAAATGCTCCCCAGAATATTCTGGTGTGCATCTCTGATTATGAATTGCCCCAAATCAACCCTCCTCAAGGTGATACTCAACTAAACTTGACTGGGATTAAGATGAGAATAGGGGGAGGGAGACAGTTAAAAATTAGTGGTTTTATTGGTGAGCAAAGGTCAATCTTCTTTCTTGTAGGAAGCAAGATGTATATATACCTGCTTTTTGGAATTATGACTTTTTCTTTTTCTTTCTTTCTGTTTAATAAAGGATTTCCATTCCAGGGAGCTAAGAGGGCCAGCTTTACAGTTAGGTCCCTAGATCTCCCTTCAAAAGCCTTACTAAGCACTGAACCTCTTCTTTCCCTGATACTCACCTCCAATGGTGCTCTCCTGGTACTCATGGAATTGCCCTTTGACAAAACGTAACACCAGGCTGGACTTTCCCACTGCAGATTCACCCAACAGGACCAATTTGAACTGGCATATTTTGCTGGCCTGGGGCTGCCCATTGGGCCTGGCTGTGCTTCTGCTAGTCATGGCTAGCTTTTCAGAGTGGGAAAGGGTGGAGGGAGGGGAATGCCACAAAGCGGCAAAGGGGGAAGGGGGGAGGGGAGGGGACTTCCAGGCTTCAACAGTTCTGTAAGAAAAAAATCGGGCAAAATTAAAACAGATCCATTATAGTTACAATTACTTTTTAGACAAAGAATCTCTTCATTTCTTTGCTCCTATCTACACTAATAGAAGAGAAACATGCAAACTGACCATACCTCCACTAATGCCCACAAGCTATGCCCACCAGCCAATCAGGAATGGATATGCAAATTAACCCAACCAAGTCGGCTGCCACAGAGAGAGCAGGAGGCTTGGGTTTCCCCGGCAATGGAGGAAGCCAAGCTTTCTACTTACCCTGGCTATCCCAGGCCTCCATTCAAGGTTACAAAGTTTCAATTATAAAAGATAAATAAAATGCTGAAGCTGGTTTGGCTCAATGGATAGAGCATCGGCCTGCGGACTGAAAGGTCCCAGGTTCGATTCCGGTCAAGGGCATGTACCGTGGCTGTGGGCACATCCCCAGCAGGGGATGTGCAAGAGGCAGCTGATCGATGTTTTTCTCTCATTGATGTTTCTGACTTTCTATCCCTCTCTTCCTCTCTGTGAAAAATCAATAAAATATATTTTTTAAAAAAGATAAATAAAATAAATCCCAATAAAAATGGTGGCAGCCACAGAGCTGGAGAGAGCAGGAGGGTAGGGTTGTCCCCGGTAATGGAGGAAGCCAAGTTTTCCGCCTGCCCTGGCCTGCCTTGGCCTCCACTCAAGGCTACAAAGTTTCAATTATAGAAGATAAATAAATCCCAGATACCAGGGCCTCCGCTTGGGTTGTCAGGGGGTGTGGCTGGCCTGCAAACCACCACAGGCCCCTCGCCCAAGCTGCCCTACACCCCAAGGAAACCCCTACCTTGATCCAGGACACCCTTCAGGACAAACCAGCTGGCCCCCACCCATGCATCAGGCCTCTATCCTATCTAATAAAAGAGTAATATGCAGATTGACCATCACTCCAACACACAAGACAGATGCTCCCATGTGGTCAAAGATCCTGCCCCATGTGGACACAAGATGGCCACCAGAGGGCAGTTGGGAGGGACCAGGCCTGCAAGGGAGGGCAGTTGTGGGTGATCAGGCCAGCAAGGGACGGCAGTTAGGGGTATACAGGCTGGCAGAGGAGGGAAGTTGGGGGGGACCAGGCCTGCAGGGGAGGGCAGACTGGGGCAAATAGGCTGGCAGGGGAGCAATTAGGCATCAATCAGGTTGGCAGGGGAGTGGTCAGGGCGTGATCGGGTTGGCAGGCAGAAGCTGTTAGGGGCAATCAGGAAGGCAAGCAGGCGAGCAGTTGGGAGCCAGCAGTCCTGGATTGTGAGAGGGATCCCAGAATGGAGAGGGTGCAGGCTGCCCCCCCCCCCCGTGCATGAATTTCGTGCACTGGGCCTCTAGTCTATATATATAAAAGTCTAATATGCAAAGTGTCTCCTTGGAAGTTCGACTGGGAGACCAGGAGTTTGATTGCTTGCTAAGATGTGTGCTGACCACCAGGGGACAGCACAGAATGAAGAAATGCCTGGGCTACAGCTGGAAGGCCCTGATTGGTCCTGATTGCCAGCCAGGCCTAGGGACCTTACCTGTGCATGAATTTCATGCACCGGGCCTCTAGTTAATCATCCACCATTTGGTTACACTGCTGAGTGTAACCAGGCAGCTGACACTCAGTGGTAAGAATGGAGAATAAAATAAGACTTGCATCAGAAGTAGAGTTTACCCTACTCCATAATCCCCAAGTGCCAACGGAGCCAAAATGGAGAATGAAAACTGCGTGGAAGAAGCCTTTACTCCTTCCATTAATTTCTCACCATGTCTTCAAAGAATAGCAAATTGATCAAGTTTAGTTGCCTGAAGAACACCTAGACCCACCTACAAGTACCCTGGATCCTCAGTATCTTCCTGGTTTCCTGGGGCTATTCTTTTTAAAAAAAAATGTTTTTATTGATTTTATTTTTTGTTTTTCTTTTTTAAATTGATTTTAGAGAGAAAGGAAGGGGAAGGAAGAAACATTGATTGGCTACCTCCTGTACACCCCCTACTGGGGATTGGGCTTGCAACCCTGGCATGTACCCTGCCAAGGTTGAACTAGTGACTTTTTGGTGCACAGGACAATGCTCAACCAACTGAACCACACCAGCTAGGGCTTGGGGCTGTCCTTTTTCTTCCTCCTGCTCTGCTTTTTTTTAGCTTTCAAAAGAAGGGATTCATTCTTGTGGTGTGGGAATGTCAACTCTCCTAATAGTGGAGGGCTATCTTCTGGTTCTGTATCCTTCATATATGACCAGTCTTCTTGATATTTATGAAAATCTAACCAAGGTCCAATTGCCAGAAAATCTACCCTTTCTCATTTATGGTCAAAGGTGAGTACAGAAACACAATCAACAGATCACATTTGGCATCAACTCTTTCATTTTGCTTCTGCCACCTCTCCACATCTGAAAGTTTCTTAAGTCTACAAGTCAGTAGGCCTGACCTGCTCTCAACTTGCAGCTGTCTTCCTAGTGCTCAGGGATTAGATTACCCTCCATACTAAAAGGGCCTAACAGCTGTAGTCCTCAAAATTAGAGACAGAGAAAGAAAGTATACCTTCTAAACACATGCAGGAATCTCCAGAGGATGGTGTAAGAGTACGTCTTCAAGCAATAAATATTTGATGAAAGAATAAACTTGAGGTGTATAGGAGGTACCCAATCGAGCCTTCTCTGACTTCCTTGCAAGACGCTAGGAGAGCTGGTGCTGGAGGAGGCAGAGAGAGAAGCTGGGCCTTCAGGAGCCTAATCATGCAACCTGAATACTTCATCAATCTGACTGAGGGGAAAAGAAACTTAAGGCATTCAAAGAAGTTAGAGCTTGCAAAACTTCTCTCTGAGATTTAAGCATTGCTTGGCTTGTACTTTGCTTGTTCAAATGAATTTTTCCCTTCTCCAGTTCCAATTAATTTTGCCCCTTTCCCTTCTCTAGTGACTCCACAATCATCATACTCTACAGTATCAGTGGGGAAACATTTTGTCACTATAGCAAGTTGTTTTGAAGTCAAATCAGGGTTAAAAATCTCTGCAATCCCAGTAAAGCCAGAAAAATCATACAGGCGGCATTGCAGAGGAACAAAGGCTGTGGAGTCCAATTGACTGGGTTTATTTTACAGTTCTGCTTACTAGCTGTGAAACTTTGGGCCAGTTACTAAATCTTATCAATGTACTCCTTTTCTCATCTGTAGAATGGATAACAGCCTTACGAGGACCTACTTCCTAAGGTTGTGAGGATTCAATGAGATAACACGTATAAAGAATTTATATGTGTTTGTTTGACCTAAAGTGCTCAAATGACTATCAGGCTATTAATCATCATTATTAATAAGACATCAAGAAAAATCTTCTGGCCTTGGCCAGGTAGCTCAACAATGGTTAAGCATTGTCCCCATAAGGCAAGCTTGCAGGTTTGATTGCCTCAGAGCACATACAAGAAAAAACCAGTGAATGCATAAATAAGTGGAACAAATGGAGTTTCTCTCTCTCTCCATTCCTCTCCCTAAATTCAATTTAAAAAGAAAGAAGAAAATATGTTCTGCTAAAGTCTTACCTTCCACTTTTATAAAATGGAAAAAATACCTACCTCATAGAGTGGCTATGAGGACTAAGTGAAAGATTTATTTTGCATAGTGTGTTAATAAATGAGATAATTCTTGCTACTGAGTGGCCCTAATTCACAAAAAAGATCAATTTAATATACTAAGGTATAACTCAGTATCAGTTACTAATAATTCCTAAAAAGCAACCATAACATAAAAGAGATGAGAAAAAAAGTGTTGGCTCTGGCTGGCTCAGCTGATTGGAGCATCTTCCTGACATATCAGGGTTGCGTGTTCAATCCCTAGTCAGGGCACATGCCAGAATCAACCAATGAGTGAATAAGTGGGAATAGTAAATCAATGTTTCTCTCTCTAAAACACACACACACACACACAAAACTATAAAGAAAAAACTGGAAGAGGAATGAGATAGAAGTGAGAACTCAGAAAAGTATATTAGAGTAAGACAGAGGAATGCAACAAATTACTTTGATCCTACTGGGTATTCTACACTCTCTTAAGCCAGTGTATCCTAAGAATCCAGATCCACATATGCCATTTTTTAAATTAAATTTTCACTGGTCTTTGATGAAATGAAAAAATTAAGACAATATAGCATGTTTTTCACAAAGCTAAATTTATTAAACTTAAGGGTATATATTCTTTATAACAAGATTCTAATTTCTTTCTCAAATACACACACACACACATATATACACACACAGAGAAATATATGAAAAACCTCTAAAATCTGTTGTGAAGTAAAAATTATGCTGTAGACTAAAACATGTGGTTGGATCCTATTTCTGTAAAAAACAATTCTGCATAGAAAAAAGTATGTAAAGAGCCGAGACCGGTTTGGCTCAGTGGATAGAGCGTCGGACTGCAGTCTGAAGAGTACTGGGTTCGATTCCGGTCAAGAGCATGTACCTTGGCTGTGGGCACATCCCCAGTGGGGGGTGTGCAAGAGGCAGCTGATCGATGTTTCTCTCTCATCGATGTTTCTGACTTTCTATCCCTCTCCCTTCCGCTTTGTAAAAAATCAATAAAAAATATTTTTAAAAAAATTAAGCATAACTGCAAATAGTAAGCATAAGAATCATGTTGTGCCCTGGCCTATGTTTCTCAGTGGTTAGAGTGTTGGCCCATACATTAAAGGGTCTTGGGTTCTCTTCCCAGTCGATTGGGAATACTTGGGTTGCAAGTCTGATCCCTGCCCTGGTTAGGGTGTGTGCTGACAGCAACCAATTGGTGTTTCTCTCTCTCCCCCCTTCCTCCTTTCTACTCTCTCTAAAAATAATCAATGGGAAAAAATATCTCCAGGTGAGGATTAATAGCAAAAACAACAAAAAAGAATCATGTTGTGAAAATGTCTCTTGTGGCACTAGCTGGTCTGGCTCAGTGGATAGACCCTGCAGACTGAAGGTCCCGGGTTTTGATTCCGGACAAGGGCACATGCCAGGGTTGCGGGCTGAATCCCCAGTGGATCGGTATACAGGAGACAGCCGATCAGTGATTCTCTCCATCACTGATGTTTCTATCTCTTTCTCCCTCCCTCTCTGAAATCAATTTAAAAAAAATATATATATATATATATAAAAGAAAATGCCTCTTGTGTATGTACACACTGAATTTTGATGTAAAATACTTTTTTTTTTTTAAAGTGAGTTATGATAAAAATTTTTAAAAACATTGCTTTAGAGAGGCCTGACACTGAAAGATGGGTTAGTGGGGACAGAAGGAAGTGTAGTCTTTGGCCAGCCTATAGGCCATAGTTAATGTCATTCCTGGATGGAATTAAGATGAGAACTGAGTACAGAGATTAGAGGATTCTCCAATCCTACTAAAGTCATGAAAACTGAAAGCCAAACCAGACAGACACAGTCCCATTGTTTCACAGGAAAAGAGGCCAGGTCTTCATATAACTCTACACTGTAGATTTGAAAACAGATGACACAATAGAAAATAACTACATTAAAAAAAAAGAAATGGCCAAAGCCAGTTTGGTTCAGTGGATAGAGCGTCAGTCTGTGGACTGAAAAATCCCAGGTTTGATTCTGGTCAAGGGCACGTGCCTTGGTTGTGGGCACATCCCTGGTGGGGGGTGTGCAGGAGGCAGCTGATCGATGTTTCTCTCTCATCGATGTTTCTAACTCTCTATTCTCTCCCTTCCTCTCTGCAAAAAAATCAATAAGATATATTAAAAAAAAAAAAAGAGAAATAACTGCAGATGATAAACTGATCAAGTTTCCTTTAGGTGACATTAACTATACTCTTTTTTTAATCGACACCTGATAATATGTTTTTTTTAAAAATATATTTTTATTGACTTTTTTTACAGAGAGGAAGAGAGAGGGATAGAGAGTCAGAAACATTGATGGGAGAGAAACATCAGCTTCTGCACACCTCCCATTGGGATGTGCCCGCAACCAAGGCACATGTCCCTGACCAGAATCAAACCTGGGACCCCCCCAGTTCGCAGGGCGACTCTCCATCCACTGGATGGGGCTGATAATATGTTTTTATTGATTTTTAAAAAGTATATTTTATTGATTTTTTTACAGAGAGGAAGGGAGAGGGATAGAAACTCAGAACATCGATCAGCCGCCTCCTGCACACCCCCTACCGGGGATGTGCCCTTGACCGGAATCGACCCGGGACCTTTCAGTCCACAGGCCAACGCTCTATCCACTGAGCCACACTGGTTCTGGCTGTTTTTATTGATTTTTAAAGAAAGAGTAAAGGAGAAACATTGATCGAGTACCTCCCATACATGACCTGACTGGGGATCAAACCTGCAGCCTTTTGGTGTATGGGATGACGTCCCCATCAACTTAGCCACTCAGACAGGGCATATACTGTACAGTACTCTTAAGGAACAACAGAAAAAGTTACTGGAATCTTCAACTTATTCCTTTACCTTTTAAGAAATACTTTTTAATGGATTTCAGAGAAGAAGGTAGAAGGAAAGATAGAAACATCAATGATAAGAGAATCATTATCAGCTGCCTCCTGCATGCCCCCTCCTGGGGCTCAAGCCCCAATTCACGGCTTGATTGATCAACCCCCTGATTGGGAGTTGAAACAGGTGAGCTTAGTTCCCGGATGGATGCTCAACCAACCGTGAGCTACACTCAGCTAGTCTACCTTTTTATCTATTTTAAAGCATATGATCTAAGGAGAACACAGCCTTAATGTTACTATTCTACAAAATGAAAACATGGGAATTAGGTAGACTGAATTCTCATTGGCAGACACATCACTTTAGGCTTGGGAAAACAGTAAGGAGTTGGGAGTGAAGATAGGAAACAGTCACAGACACACTCAGGTTGTAAAGGCCTGATCAATAATAACCCCCACAGACAGTAAGTCAAACCAGAGCTCAGACACACAATCAACAAACTTTCTTGCTACTAAGCAACTTGGCTTATCAGAGATCGGTAACCGGTAACCTCCCACCTTTCCGATCCGCCATCTGCGGTGGAGTCGCCACCAAGATGCAGATTTTCATGAAAACCCTCATGGGGAAGACCATCACTCTCGAGGTTGAACCCTCAGATACAATAGAAAATGTAAAGGCCAAGATCCAGGATAAGGAAGGAATTCCTCCTGACCAGCAAAGACTGATCTTTGCTGGCAAGCAACTGGAAGATGGGCGTACTTTGACTACAACATTCAAAAGGAGTCCACGCTTCATCTTGTGTTGAGACTTCATGGTGGTGCCAAGAAAAGGAAGAAGTCTTACCCCATTCCCATGAAGAACAAGCATAAAAGAAAGGAGGTTAAACTGGCTGTCCTGAAATACTACAAAGTGAATGAGAATGGCAAAATCAGTCGCCTTCCTCGCAAGTGCCCTTCAGATGAATGTGGTGCTGGAGTTTTTATGGCCAGCCACTTTGACAGACATTATTGTGAAAAATGTTGTCTGACCTATTGCTTCAACAAACCAGAAGACAAGTAATTGTATCTGGGTTAATAAAAGGCACGAACAAAACAGACAAACAAAAAGACTACCTCCACCCTGTGTCACCCTTAATATGTCCTCCTTCCATGTTCACAGGAATTGATGGCATCTCTGTGCCTTGATCTTTAATCCCAACATGTTTATAAGGGTATCATGGCTTTTTTTATGCAACAGCTAGACTCTCAAAAATTCAGGGGTACAAAAATTAAATAATATCTGTAAGATTCAATTGCCTTCACTATTCCGGTAGTGATTTTTTTGCAAGTTGATAGTGGGCAAATGATCCATTCAAAGGTAAACAATAAACCACAGCCAACCAGTCAAGTAGTGTGATGATTATTTCCTCCAGACCTAAGGCAAAAATAAAGAGGGAGGAAGGAGATTTTCCTTTCAACCTGTTCAGTTTAGAAGAGAAGAAACCAGATTTAACTTCCCTTGGAAGAGCAGCTCCACAAGAATGACTTATCAAATGACCATCGATTAGGGAGGACTGAGGCTTGACCCTGGCAACAGCCCACTGGGAGAGGGGAAAGAGGGAGGATAAAGGGGCAAGTTCTTTGGGTGGGCAGCTCTTCCTCCAGTGCGGGAAAGTATGATTTGGAAGCGTTTCTCAGCCTGCTGATCCCACCTAGAATACAACTCTGTTCCTTTGGCTTCCTTCCACTTGGTAGCTTTGAGTTCCTATGCCTATTACATAGGAAGCCTCTAGAAGTCTTTTGCCTATCAACAGAGGCTGAATTCCAAGTATACAGCCACTAGAGAGTAGTGGCCACCAGTGGTCAGCAAACTCATTAGTCAACAGAGCCAAATATCAACAGTACAATGATCGAAATTTCTTTTGAGAGCCAAATTTTTTTTAACTTAAACTTCTTCTAACGCCACTTCTTCAAAATAGACTTGCCCAGGCCGTGGTATTTTGTGGAAGAGCCACACTCAAGGGGTCAAAGAGCTGCATGTGGCTCACGAGCCGCAGTTTGCCGACCATGTGCCTACCCCATTCTCAAATGTCAGCTGTGTAAAGTCAGTTTGCCAGGTAAGAAGCAATCTAGAGGTCATCTAGCCCAGTCTCTGTATTTTATAGGGGAGGAAACCAAGGCACATAAAATTAATCACCTTGACTGGTATTACCATACAGACAGCTATCAGCCATCACAGAGCTGTTTAGTAGCAAATCTTCTCTAACAAGTACTCCTAGTCAGATACTCTTGCTACTATTATACCACTGTACCTCCTAAGGAAGCAATAGATACTAAACTCTGAAGAGGCACCAGGACAGGAACAAGAGCTGAGACTGGATAGGATTTCTGCCTCTATTCAGTTTAGATAAGTACTTCCTTTGGGACTAAACATTAGGAAGACCTAGGCTTTCCCTGGGTACTGGGATCCAGTCCCACATCCTTCTGACAAAAGGGCTCACTCATTATATGCCTTTCTAGAAGGTCTTGACCAACGCCTGCCAGGACAGCTGAAAGAAGCAATTTAATGGAAGGTGACAGGGAAAGAAGTGGTAACTTTTGCAGAATTCAGTGAGCCTTGGGATTAATGGGAGAGATTTACTGAATATGGAAGATAGGGCAGAAGCCAGTAAAAAAACCTTCAACTTGCAAACTTTAATTAAGATTCCAGATTACAAAAATCTTGAACTGAGAGCTCCACTATTAGGCTCAGCTCTTTCATTGTGTTGATCCAGTGAATCACTGGCTTGAATGAAAGAGTCCTTCCACTTCCCCCACTCTTTTTCTTATATTTCCCTAAGAGGCAAAAAGCATACTTATCTTTTATCAGCATGGTATTACAAACTTCCTACTATTGACCTAGGAAAGATTAGAATGCCCTTTCACACCTTGCCTGCCTAGCAAACTTCTAATGCACCTTTTAAAGTCCAGCTCAAATATCACCTTCTCTATGAAATTGCATAATTACCCTCTCACCCCAGCAGTATTCATCACTGCTTCCTCTGGGGTCCCACAGTATTAAGACTATATTACTATCACAGCATTTATTAGCTTAAACTATGTACTTCTCAAAAAGTGTGACTACTTTTTATGTTACCTTGAATCTCCAGAGCAGAGCACAATACTGTATCCCTAATAGATATTCATTAAACGCTCCTTATATTAAGGCCAAAGCAATCCTGCTTCCTTCCTTCATTAACTCCTCCCCTTCCATGCCACCCAGATAGCTTCTTACTAATTTCCATTTGGAAATGTTTTTAATCAGCCTCAGAGAATCAATTCTCTCCCTGGCTACTTTGTGATATCCCTTGGATGGAGGGCCCCCTAGGGGCCCAACCCACAAGGTACTGTTGCAACTCATATGGGCTAACTGCTTTTCCTGTCACCCGTTACTATGTCTCAAATGGCCTAATCACACAGAATACGTGGCCCTCCCACCCTAACACTGAAGCGACTATGCCTAAATAAAAAAATTCCCTGAATTTTCAGTTGGTATTATTGTTCAAAAAACTTTGAGCCATAACCTCTATTAATTCTTGAACTTGAGAAACACAAATTAAAAAACAAAAACACCACGTCATACAGCCCTAGCTGGTTTGACTCAGTGGATAGAGCACTGGCCTGGGGACTGAAGGGTCCTGGCTTGATTCTGGTCAAGGGCACATACCTCGGCTACAGGCTCAATCCCTGGCAAGGGCATGTGGGAGGCAACCAATTGATGTGTCTCTTTCACATCAATGTTTCTACTAGTATGACTCTTCCTCTCCTTTCCACTCTCTTTAAAGAAATCAATGGAAAAATATCCTTGGGTGAGGATTAACAAAAACCACACACACACTCAAATACTCTTACCACCACAGAGCTTGAGGACACTGAAAAGGTACCTGTGTGGCCCCTAAACAGAAGCTACAACCTGGTCCAGAAATCTGCAGAGACTTTGCTTACATGGGTGGCTCCTTACTCAGTTACTATCCAGTCAATGACTAAATCTTTCCTAAAACATTCTTGGGAAGTGGGAGTATATTGTGTAGGGTTTTAAGGTATCCTTCTCCTAGAGAGCTGTTGCATTTCCTTAAGTCACTGTCTTACAATTTGTTTACTTTCCAGTCTGAAAGGCCTTAGGAATAGGAGCTATACACTTATTTCTCCTACCTTCTGCCTCCTCAGAAGTCAAATCTTTATCTATGCACATAAACAAGTATAGAAGAGCAATCTTGCTCCTGGGCAAGATATAAGAGAAGATATAAGGTATGACTTCAAGGGCAATAGGAAAGCCTCTTCTCCAAGTAAATTTTTGTAACTCAAGATTTATGTTTGAAATTCTATATTCATAATTCCACTCCTTAGCTCCTTCTTATGAAACAAAAACTCTTGGGAAGATTAATACTTTAAGTGACTATTTGTTACTTATGAAGCTTCCTATACCTTAATATGAAGCAATTTCTTAAAGGTAGGCTTTGATTAAGGGGAATGTAGAAAAGACCAAAAAATATATAAAGGAACAGGATATCACCAGGATGTAGAATATGGCAAAGTCTAGAGAAGATTAAAACACACACATACAAACTCCTACAATTTTCTCTAGGACTGGCTTTGCAGGAAGAGAAAATAAAAACTCCTAGGGGGCACAATCAAGGTTTCTGTACAAAAGGGTGGGCATATCAGAGGACTTCTAAAGCCCATAAGGATAAATTCAACAAGGAGGTAGTATCAAGTGTCTCAGTTGTGCTAGGTTTAAAGGACAACCAATTTCTTATCTAGAGAAACTTGGGAGCTTCTCATAGAAAGATACTAGGGACCCTTAGGAGAACCATCATCTTCTTTTAGGATAATGAAGGGACAGTCATATAATCTACAGTCAGAGACCATGAACAAGAAGATAGAGATCTCAAATTTCTCATGTTAGCAGAGATGCCACTAGTTCTCCCAAACAAAATGATTTACCTTAATGTTTTTTTCCTGTTCATAAAAGAGAAAAAAGTTTTGGCCATCTATCTGGGCATGTTCTAAGATACCCACTGCACAACTGGGGTGTGTGTTAAGGAGAGGGATAACCCATAGTACAGCTCTTTGCCTGTCTGAATTTGATAGAAGACAAGAAGAACTTTGAAAGGAGCATAATAAATAACAGAGTATCATCCCAGAAGGGAAACTGAAAAGAATGAGATCAGAGTTTGGTAGGAACATCAAACAAAATTGCCTTTGGTGGCACATTCCCCAAAGCAAAGCAAGATTAGTCTCATCTGCTGTGTTTTATCTCTGACCTTTCTGGATGAAATATCATTAGTGAGGTTATGTGTGGGAGGATTTACACTTTTTAAACTTATGTACAGCTTGAATATTTAAAAATATGTACATATTACTTTTCACATTAAGAAGAAATGTAGTTATAAAATACATTGGTATAAAAGGAAGAAAGGAGGAAGTATAAGGGAAAACCCAACAAGATCCAGTCTATGGGAGACTAAGGTCAGAAGACCATTAAAAACATATGGGAGGGAACCTCTGTGCCTTAGTAATATATCTTCCTTTTCTCTACTCACTCCTTTCCCCAAGTGCCTTACTGTTTGCTATTTCTTTTTTTAAAATATATTTTTACTGATTTCAGAGAGGAAGGAGAGAGATAGAAACATCAATGATGAGAATCACTGATTGGCTGCTTCCTGCACGCCCCCTATTGGGCATCAAGCCGGCAACTGGGCATGTGCTCTTGACTGGAACTGAACCGGGGACCCTTCAATCTGCGGGAAGACGCTCTATCCACGGAGCCAAACCAGCTAGGACTGTTTGCTATTTCTAACCTGGGCTCCTGAAGAAGTAAACAAAGAATAGGGGTGATGCGGATCTTGTGGAATAATAGAATTTCTCTTCCCCAAATCCCTTCCTCAAGTGGTATCACTTCATATTTCCAAGGTTAGTTCCACCTAATCATTACCTGCCTAGGAAACAACCAAGTCTAAGTCCTACAAAGTTTCATTAACTATGGCTGGAAGATCTCCTGGTGGCTGGGGGATCCCTAACCCCTTTCCAGGGCAGATGAGATTGCTTATTCCCCACTTTCAAGTTAGAGCTATGGCATCCACCACAGACCACATTATTGAGTGGGAAAACAAACATACATCCCCCAAGTCCAACTTCTTAGCTCTTGCACAAGGACTGCACCCTAAACCATCTGAGGATGGTAGGAAGAAACAGAGAGAGTGCATTCTCCAGCTGAAGCCGAGGGAAAGTGTAGGGTCTGAGTTTGGAACAGCCAACAGTCATAGGAAGAAAAAAAAAATCAGGTTTGTTTTCATTGGCTACCCTGGGAGTTCCCAAAACTTCAAGTGACCACATCTCCACACTCAATGGGAGCAAAAGAGTGGGTCCTCCCAAGCCCCAGAGCCTCCAGCCCACCCTGGAGCAATCCCAGAAGCTCCACAGTGACACCAGGCCCTTGCTTCCATTTCCCCAATACCTTAGCCTTCTAGATTAGGAAAGCTTGCTTCGTCTGCCCCACTGAACCCAAATCCTCCTCTCAGCTCAACTCTGGGGCACCCTAGTTATTTTTATAATAGTCACTTTCCCTGAAAAAGAATGCTTTTTACCCAACTAAGAACCCTCCGGGGCCCTTCCAATTAGACATCCCGAGAGCGCCAGCCCGGTCACGCTCGGGGCCGGGCGTTGAGGCTGACCCCTCCTCACCTCCCCGTAGATGGGCTTACCTCACCGGCTGCCCCGGCCTTTCCTCCAGCTCCTCCCTCTCAGCGCTGCTCACTGAGGCCGGCCCTGCGCTCACACAGCCCTGGGCCTCGCGTGCCCACTCCCAGCCCCGCCGCCGGCAGAACCCAGCCTCACCAACTTCGGGGTCCCAACCCGCCTAGCCCCCTCCCCAGCGCCCCCATAAGGCCTGCCGGGGCCCGGCCCCCTTCTCCCCTCTCCGGTGGGCCGCTCCAGCCCCATCGCTGAGGCCCAGACCCGCCTCTGCTCTCAGGCCGGGCTGCTCTCCTCTCCCGGGCGCCTCCGCCCCTACCCTACAGGGCTCCATCAGCCCGGTACCTGGGGCTCCGTCTCCCCCGTCGGGCCCAAGCCTGTGTCGAACAGACAAACAGCCGCAGCTCAACCAAACCCTCCAGCCCCTCCTCCTCCTCCTCGCCCTGGGGCGGGGGCTCCGGCCAATAGCGCGATTACGCCTACCATCAAGGGTGGGATCTGTGTGCGCCGCTCCGCCAATCCTCCGGAGAAAGGCGGGCCTGTTTCGGCGCTGTCACCAACGAGGACGAGCCTGGGGCCGGACAGGCGTGTCCCCAGGCCAATAGGAAGAGGGAAACCTGGAATATGGACAACGTGAGGAGCCATTGACGAGAGAGCTCCCCGAGACAGGAGGCGGCACTCGGTTGACAAGCGTATGTACCAACCAATAAACTCTTGACACCCTTATGACCCCGCCTTTTGACTCATAAACATCTAATCAGGTGAGTGACGGAGGCGGGCCTAAGGGAAACTTTAACCAGTACTATGAAAGTTCGGAACTTGAATGGCAGGCGAGGCGGGGTTGAAGGAAGCCTCTGACCTTCGCCCCTCCCCCCGGATTTGGCAGGACTAACTCCCCTCCCTGGAGGACCGATTTGCGGGTGTCAAGGGAAACACCTCTCCTGGGAGCTGGAGCCTGGGAATTTAAGTAGCCTTTAAGTCGGGGCTTCCTCTTTTTAGTGGGGCTTCAGAGTACAGGAAATTTTAGGGTGGGCGGTCTGAAATGATTTTTGATGAGGTGAGACAATGGCAGTCCTACAAACCGGTAGCTTGGGGAGACTTCAGCCCCTTTATAATTTTCATCCAGACAAGTGACAGTAATGTGAATCGTATTTATAAAGGTTAATAAAGTATAGTTAGAAAACTTTGGTGTTTGTGATATGCAGCAAAAAAGAAAAAAGACGAGCTTATTGGGAAATGCAGTGTCGAAGTTAATTCCACGGAGCCCACTTCCAATCATATTACTGCTCTCAAGGTCTTCCTAACACTGAAATTCCAGAACTCAGTATATGTATCTGTGGTTACATGTGCGTTGGGAGAGAAGGGTACGGGTGGGACGGGAAGGGAGAGGGGGAGGGGAAGATGCAGGTTTGTGGGGAAAATATGAAGGCTTGTTTCTCCAGCTGTAAAATAGGACAATAATTCCCACTTTGCCTACCCAATTTCATCACAGAAGTCAAAATGGGGTGGGCTGATTAGTTCTGCACAAAAAGATTAGGAAAAATGGGGGTCTGAAACTATCATATATACACATTCATATCCTCTCACACCATTCTTTCAATAAAGAAATACACAAAAGTAAAGGAGGGAAGATAAACTATAACACTAGAAACTTTTTTTAATGAATTACAAATAATGTTAATAGCAAGAACACTCAAGGACAAGTGGTCAGAGAAAAGAAAAACAATACTCTTTTTTTAAACATCTGCATTACAAAACCCCAAGGTGCACATGGCAACAAATTCACCCACTCCCACTAAAAAACTACTATAACCTGAAATATAAATATAATTATTCATCCTTCTTTTAAAGAAATATTTTATCTCCGTGCTCCCACCCAGTCACAGCCCTAAAAAAAGTGTCAGTATTCTCAAAATGATGTCTAATCTTTACTTCCACTCCTATGGGGGTGGGCCTTCAGGGGAAGATGTGCCCTGCCACCTGAAGAACTAAGAATTTTAAAAGAGAAAAGCCCAAATATCTTTCACTTGCCTCATAAGGCCGCGGTGAAGCATAATCCCCGTCCCGAGCCCCCCAGACATCCCTTGCCTATAGGAGGCACAAGAGGGATGGGTGGGGCACTGGGGGCCATCATTTCTACTGTAACACCAACAGGATTGCAGAGGCTGGGAGTCTTGAGACTCTGAGACTATTAGGTGAGATCAAACACTGAAACTACAGTAAAAACTGTTTGGATCTATTTTTTAACTTAGTTTTTTCAAAACAGGCCCCTCTCTGTTTTTGTTTTGCTTGGTTTTCAAAATTCCAATTTAGCCCTGTCATCAATGGGCCCAACAAACACAGTGGCAGCAGGAGGTCTGGGGCCTCTGTCATCTCAAACACAGGAAATAATAACTGTGGGGCTTTCGGAGACTGGAATGGCAAATCCTATGTGGGGGGAGAGGAAAGTCAGTCTTTTTTTTTTTAAACACCAGCTCTCCTTAGCAATGACTAAGGAGGGCTGGTAGAGGCTGACTTAAGTGCATCTAATACTGAAGTTTCCTTTCATTTTCCCCCTCCAACCCCTTGTATTCCTAGAGTTGGCTGGCTAAGGAAGGTGAGTGTTAAGGCAGCCAGACAAGATAGAGGACACCCACAGCCCAAGGCCAAGCCAGATCAGGCCCCCCCACTGGAGGAGAGGGTGAGACTGGGGGCTTGGAGAAGGACATCAGAGTCGAAGATGGGGTACTGGCTTGGTCACATCCTGGAAGAAAGGGTGAGTCAGAGCTGCCTTTGCCGAAATCCGTTTGTTGGGGTCGTAGTGCAGCATTTGCTGGAGGAAAAGATGTATATTGACTTCAGTGATGTGATAGCGGGCTTAATAGACAGTAAGTATTCCAAGAATTCAGGAAACCAGAATTCATTTTACCCAAGGCAGAGTTCCCATTTCCCTCCTCCCTGAATCTGTCCGTTCAGTTGGTATGCCAACAGGGAGACAGAAGCAGGAGCTAGGGAAACACTGAAACTGAATCCAGGGTCTGACCATTCCTTCCTCCAGGAAAAACCCCGCCCTGTGGTAGCCAATGAGAGGAAAGGGAGCCCACACCCCATTCTCACCGATAATAAGCTCCGTCCATCTTCATCCAGGGGAGGCACAACTTTACTAAAATCTTGCCGGGCCCACTTGGGGAAACTTGGCTTATAATCAGGCATAGAAGTAACTCCTGGCCAAACCACCTCATCTGGGGTCCCCAGAGTCCGAAAGATCCGGAAGAGTTGGTCAATCTCAGAATCTCCAGGGAATAGGGCCCGGCGAGTCACCTGAAAATGGGGAAAGAGGAAAGGCCAAGACCCACATTGTGTCAGTCAAAACTGCCCCTTATATAACGGAGGTTCCCGCAGGCAGTGGAAGGTTCAGTAGGGCCCCATGACTCCCTCCCCAGGGCCTTTCATGGGTCAGTCACACAGAGCCTGAGACAATAAAGTCCCTTCATCTGTCTCCTTGCCCCCTCCTTCCTTCCCCCAACCATGGTTTTGCAGATCCCCAAGGCTGGGTGGGTCTGGGAGGGGGTGAATGTCTGGGGTGCCACTGACGTGTAGCAAAGGGATCCCAAGCCACTCACGGGGTGTGGGGTAGACACTGCGGTCATCCCCCCTCCTTGTGATGCAGCCACTTCTAGATAGGAGCACAGCGTGCAGAGACTGTGTCTTCCATTTCTTCTGTGTTCCCCACAGCACTTAGCATGGTGCTGGGTACACACTAGGTGCTTAACAAATATTTTTTGATGAATTGAGAGAGGAATATGGGCAATTGTAAAGTAATGCACTGGGGGATAAATGCACATTGTATATATAGGCTAATGGTCTCCAAGCCCCGGTTACAACCCAGATGAAGGACCATAAACCAAACTGCTGATTTGATTTAAAAACTCAGCCCACACCGTGATTGTATTAAATGGTAGGACAGCTCATATATTAAGGCTGGGCCTCAGGGATCCTTTAGTCTAAAAAGCCAGAGGGGTTGGGACATGAACTAAGTTTGCAGTTTAAGTAAAAAAATGTGGATAAACTGAACACAGGTGGCTTCACTGCATTCCTCACACCGTACAATAAGGTCTCCAGGCCAAATGAAGGAAGCACTAAATGGACCTCATTCTACCAAATATATGCAGACCAGAGCTAAAGCAGCTATAGAAATTATTTAGCTCAACTTGGGGATCAGAGATGTACAAGGATGCTAAAGCTATTTGAGGATATCCTAGCATTGTGGTTGACATCAGGGACAACAGTCCTATCCTACAAGGGTGGTGGGGAAAGGATAGTGCTACTCTAGAGAAAGAACCCTGTGGTAATAGAAGGGCCATAGTTCTGGGCCAAGAAACAGTTCTGTTGTTGAATGTGGGGAGGAGTGGGCAGGGTGGAACAGGCATGTATCTGTACCATCTCAGCAAAGATGCAGCCAAGGCTCCAGATGTCCACAGCTGTGGAGTAGTATTTGCAGCCCAGAAGGATTTCAGGTGCTCGGTACCACAGGGTCACCACCTGAGGACAAAAGTAGGAAGGGGAGGGTTGGAATATGGGGCATGAAGATTCCATCTCAGTTCCCCAGCCCTACACTGCTAACTCCCCGCCTCTTAGCAAGCAGCTTCTTTCCCTCCATCCTTCCCTTGCCTCTTGTTTTCCCTTAGCAAAATGACTACATACAGCTTAGCCCCAAAATGGGCCTAGCCCATGACTCTGGGGACCATATTTTCTAAACCCCCAATTTGTGACCCTCATGGAAAACTTGAGAGAAGTGGTCATAATTTTAATGGTGTGCCATCCAGCTCACCTGGCTTGGTATCTATCGAAGCCCAATTAGCCCTGCAGTACGAGCTCTGTAAGTACTCTAAGACCTCTTGAGATGTCAAAAACACTCTCCCTTTAGTACGGGGGTAAGGAACGTCCAGCTGTGGCCGTATAAGGCTCAAGAAATCACTTGGTCTGGCCCGCCCAAGGCATTAGGGGTGAGTTAATTAAATGTTTGATTAGCAGACTGATTTGTTATTGTTGTTAATAGTCACCTGAGGATATTTTTCCATTGTGTTTGAGAGAGTGGAAGAGAAGGGGAGAGACAGAAAGAAACATCCATGTGAGAGAGACACATCAATTGGTTGCTTCCTGCACACACCCCAACCAGGACCTGGGATGGAGATACATGCCCTTGACTGGAATTGAACCCAGGTCCCTTCAGTCTGAGGGCCACTGCTCTATCCACTGAGCCAAACCGGCTAGGGCTAGCAGACTAATTTTTTACATTGATAATGCTGTGTAGCCCTCGAATGATGTTATAAATATCCACATGGCCCTTGCCAGAAGAAAGGTCCTCTACCCCTTCTCTAGAGAGAGACAAACTACTGTCTAAATATTTTCAGTTACTTTTTGACTGTCCTTGGGAACACCTCCCAGGAAGTTCAGAGAGAAATGCGGAGAGGGACTGACCTCGTGGGTGTAAGTACGAACAGGGACTCCAAAGGCTCTGGCCAGTCCAAAGTCTGCTAGTTTGATGGACCCCTCTGCGTTGATAAGCAGATTCTGGGGTTTGAGGTCTCGGTGCAGGACCCGGTGAGAATGGCAGAAAGCGAGGCCCTGGAGCAGCTGGAACAGATAGCTCTGACAATGGAGAGAGACAGAATTATCTTTCTTCATCGCCTCCAAAGCTCTTATATTAGATTATAAGTGTGTGTTGAATAAACATTTGTTGATAGACTGAAAGTAGTTTGGGGAGTAAACAACCCAGCTGGAATTCAGAAACTAGAGACTCACTGGCTATTTCTCCCACCAAACAGGTAAAGGGACTTTTTTGGAGGAATGTACCAAGTGCCCTCAAGTCCCATTTATCTGCGTTTCATCTGACCTTCCACCGGAGCTGTTATGTTGACTCACTAGAGTTTCAGCTTTGATTCTTCTGCCCAGCCCTATGGTTAATAAGCACAATAAACAGTGAAGAGCCACAAAAGAAAGGTGTGTGTGTAGGGAGAGGAGGGCTGGGAAACCAATATCACAATTCTTCATTGGGTCTGATTTGCCTGGCCTTCAGTCCCCACAAGACATGACCATGTTGGGGAGGAGTTGAGAAGGATTACCTTGATGAGGGGAAGAGGAATGCCAGTAAGAGCAGAGGCATCCATGAATTTCTTGAGATCTTGGTGCAGAAACTCAAAAACCAGGTAGAGTTTGTTTTCTGTGTGGATGACATCCAGCAGCCTAGGGAAGGGAGGTCCAGGAATGGAGGTGAGAGAGCGAGACCGCCAGATAACACAGACAGGAGGCATCTTCCTTACTATCAAGCACCTCCCATTTACATACTTACTTGACAATATTTGGGTGGTTAAGCTCCTTAAGCAGAGAGATCTCTCGAATAGCAGTACTGGGTACACCCTCTGTCTCACTTGGAGAGATTGGGAAACAGAGATGGGAATGTGGTTACAAATATTCCTTTTCTCCCAGCCCAGGCATTCTTTTCCCCTAAGGAGACACCACCCCAGCATCCCCTAGTAAAGTGAGAGAAGAGAAAGTGTGTTGTAGTTCATTCATTCATCCAGGGCAGAGAGTGGCTTTTGGACATATTAAGGCCATTATTTCTTTTCCCCCCAAAGGTAGGTGAGTAAAGCCTCCTGGTAAAGAGGGAGAGAATGTTAACAGAAAAAAAGGGGAGTAGCAGCACCCAGCCTCCCTAGAGGGGCCAGTGAGGTTCAACTGCCATTCTTTTACAACAGGGAGAGAATTCTAAGATGAGGGTGGGGCTGGGGCAGCGAGGGGGGCTCTTTATTCAGAAAAGGGCTCTTCACCGGTTACCATAAAACCCACCTCCACGGGGAGTACTGGACCCCAACTCAGAGGGCTCCTTTCTCTTCCTGTGCCTCCCTGACTGCACATTTGGGGGCTTCACCGGGCCCCGGGGAGTAAGTCTCCCACGGATTCGACACTACCCTACAATCTCTAGAGGGAAACCCTCCACAGTCCTCCAACCCATTTCTCCACTTCAAAAGAAGTCCCTCCCAGCTATCTTCCGGTCCCTGGACGGCTACCCGCCGGCGGGGTGGGGGCGGGGGCCCTCCAGGAGTTCCCGAGGTGGGAGTCCCAGGACTGAGGCCACTCACGTGTCCAGGCGGATTTTTTTAAGCGCCACCACTTCTCCCGTCAGCTTGTTTTTGGCTTTGTACACAACTCCGTACGTGCCCTCTCCGATCTTTTCCACTTTTTGGAAGTTCTCCATGAAGCGCTAGCGAGTCGGGTCAGCCGGGCCCTGGGGCGGGGGCCTGGGAACCCTGAAGAAAGCGGACCCCGGTTCTCCGGGGCGGAGGAGGGGGAAGCAGGGCCCAGCACGGCGGCTCCAGGTCCGGATGGAACGCAGGGTTATCTCTCGCTCTTGTCAATTTGTCCAACTTGAAACAATGTTGCCGCCTCCCTCCAGTTCCCTGCCACCGCCGGAGGCCCCGCCTCTCCTTCCCGCGTTTCCATGGCTCCGCCCCCAGCCCTTCCTATTGGTCGACGTCAGGACGGAGGGCTGAATCCCGCGCCCCTCGCAGCTAATGAGCCAGCCAGGCGCAAGTTTGGTTCCGAAGAGGCTTTAAGACAGGTTTCTGCCCCGGTGGGGAGGCCCAACACCTCCTTCCAAGTACCAATCTGATTTGGGCTCGAATTTCCTACCTGTGTCCTGAGCTTGTAGGGATTTCCTGATCTCGCCGTTTTCACGACCTTTAGGGAAAATGCATGTGGATCTGAGATTAAATGCCACCTGACCCTGGGGCCTCCTTTGAAACGCAGGAAGCTGGGATGTGCTCTCCTCAATAATACATTTAATTGAGTAAATAAATAAAAAAATAAAGAAAAGCAGGAAGCTGGAAATCTCTTGTAAGGGTTTCCTGGGTGTCGGAGGAATCTTTGCCTCGGCCTCTCAGCCTACATTGATACTGTCTCTCTGTTTTTGGATGTAGGATCTCTGTTTCAGTCTTTTTGAGGCTCCTGGTTTGACTCAAACAGATTAATTTAATCTCCCAGGATGAATTGTGCACGTGGAGGACGTGTTATGTAGCTGCCCTTCAGCCGATTCTTTCTCAGTCAAGATGAGAATGAACCTGTGTCTAGGGACCACAGGATCCCTTGTCAGTTCGGTTCTCCAGCAGCCCCTCCCAGACCTCCACTGTATGGAGAGGAGGAAGGACTATGCAAATGAGTACCCCTTTCTTATATAGGGGCTTGTCCCAGCCCCTCAGTGCCTTTGGTTGCTGGAAGACAGACAGGATGGTTCCCTTAAAATGCCTTCTCCATGTGGCTGTGCTGGGTGCTCTTCTGGCTGTGGGGGCCACAGAAGGTTAGTGTGGGGCGTGTGGATATGAATAAGTGCATTTGGGGTTGCACACCTGCTCTGGTTTCCCCCCTTCTAATGGGAAATACCAGCAACACTTCAGGCTTCTCTCATTCATTTGATTTAGTAAGGATGTGGGCACTTGAACTCTGAATCTGGGACTGAATCTGAGAGTAATTCCATCTGCTTGGAAGGGCAAGAAAACAGTGGGTCTTCGTAGCCATAATTCTGAGGCTCCCCAGGACAGGGGCTCCAAGGGGGTGGGGGGAAATGAGTGGGAGGCTCTTTTAGGAGATGTCTCAGGCACCGGGGATAAGGTATTTAAAGTGAGGAGTAAGAAAGAGAAAGTGGTATTGGATAAAAAGGGTAAGGAGGCACCATCAAACTTCTGTAGGGTGAGGATGGGTGAACACAGCCCAGGCTTTTGTTCTGGGCATGGAGAAGACAGGCAGAGGGGTCTCAGCTGAGCATCACATGAAAGGGCTCTAGAGGATTGGGGCCTCGTGACAGGAGCAAGAGGTGGGGGTGAGGAGTGGTGAGAGGATCTGGAATGTCCCGTGGGGCTCTGAGGAGGGAGGGTTGGGAGTGGGAAAAGAATGGGGCATCTTATGATTCTCTTGCTGTAGTGGTAGGATGCTCAGTGAAGATTCCAGATCCTCCCCCAGCCAAATCAACTAGATTTCCAGTACAAATTACAAATGGAGTGAAGCTAGTTTCTGCTATGCTGAAATACATGCATCATATCTCAGTTTCTTCTTCTTTTTTTCTTTTAATGTATTTTTATTGATTTCTGAGAGAAAGGGAGTGGGATAGAGAGAGAGAAACATTGATGTCAGTTGGCTGCCTCCTGCATGCTACCTACTGAGGACTGAGCCCGCAACCCAGGCATGTGCACTGACTGGGAATCAAACCAGTGACCTCTTGGATCATGGGTTGATGCTCAACCACTGAATCACACCAGCTGGGCTCTCAATTTCTTCTTTCTCATAGACTTCAAGGAAATTCTTCTTGATTTGACTTTCCTTATTCATGGTGCTGTTTTAAGTCTTTTTTTCTTACTATGTTCCTTAATGTAGTCTGGAAACATTCTATTCATTCTTGTACATCTGAGGCTCTTAAAAGACTGTGGTTACTTTTTGGATCCTGATTTTTTTTTTATATTATAAGCCATTTTTAGATATTAATGAAATTTTTATGGACTAGGTTTGATAATTTTGTCTAGTGTGAAGTAATGCTTACTCAATAAAATATTTATTTTAAAAACAGATACATACTGAATTTGTAGGGTTAAAATAACAAGATTCCTGGGATTAGCTTTTAAAGACTTTAGCTAAAAACAAACAAATATGAGACTTGACTTGGGTTGCTAAACATACAATACAATATACAGATAATGTATTATAGAATTGTATACCTGAAACCTATAAAATTTTATTAACCAATGTCACCCCAATAAATTCAATTAAAAAACAACAAACAAACAACAGTAACTACATAAAGAAAAAGCAAATGTAGCAAATTCGATAGTTGTTGGATCTAGATGAGGCATATAGAGATCCATCATATCTTTTTCTCAGGCAGTTGCAATAAATTTGTCTGCTGTGTTCCCAACCCCAACCTCTGCCTACTTCTGATCCATCTTCCTCACTGTCAGTTTCCTTCTAAAATACAATCTGATCATATTAAAAAAATATTCTTAAGGATGAATTTTTTATGTATCTGGATTATAGCTCAATAAAACAATCTTCTGAGGTGGCCTTGCCTATAGAGTTAAAGGCCAACCTCCTTCACTGGACACTCAAAGCCCCCAAGGCAGCTTTTTGGTCTCAGCCTTCCCAGTGTGCATTAACCGGACTGCTAGTAGTTCCCTATCATGCCACTTGCTTCCATGCCTCCATGCATGCATCTGCTCATGCTAGGCCTTCTGCCTGGAGTGCTTTATCCTACAGGCCAATTCCTCGTTGAAGTCTTTCCTATCCTACCTAATCTGCCAGAGTGGAACTACAGAAATCTGTTTAGGCTGTCATTTTGTAGTACTTCATGCATAACTGCTATGGCTCATATTAAATAGTGCCTTGATTTATAGCAATTTACATATATGTCTATTTCCTATACTTTACCTTGAATCCCTTCAGAGCTATGTCTTATTCATGTCTTAAGTCCTTTGTACCTAGCATAGTCCTTTGTACCTGGCACCTGGAGGGCATTCAGTAAATTAAAATGCTCTTCGAATGTGAGAATGAGTGGAGTGAAATGGGGCACTAATTTCTCCTGAGAAGGGACTGAGTGAGGCTCCTAGGGCCCTCATGACATTTTCCTTTTAGGATCCATAGGCCAAGACTGGCTTGGTGTCTCGAGGCAGCTCAGAACTAAAGCCTGGAACAAGCAGCTGTATCCTGAGTGGACAGAAAACCAGGGGCCTGACTGCTGGAGAGGTGGGAACTTGGCAAATTCTGGGGAGGGCGTGGTGGAAATGGGGTGGGTAGAGAACTGGGTTGAATGTAGTTTGAGAAGAAGGGGAAGGGTATATGAGGAGGGGAAGCCAGGGAGTCCCAGCTAATGCAAACCGCCTTTTCCAGGTGGCCCGGTGGCCTTGAAGGTCCGTAATGATGGGCCTACGCTGGTTGGGGCAAATGTCTCCTTCTCTATTTCCCTGCACTTCCCTGAAAGCCAAAAGGTGCTGCCAGATGGGCAGGTCATTTGGGCCAATGACACCATCATCAATGGTGAGTACTCTCTATCCCAGACCCTCCTTCCTATGTCCCAATTCTCTAGTACCCCTAATGAGCTCAGGGAATGCCCCCTTCCACCTCTACTTAAAAAAAAACAAACACAAATTACATATGTAATGCATATTCTTTGTAGAAAAAGTAGAAAACACAAATAAAGTGTGGGGGGGATTATAGTCGCCCAAGTAGGGGACAGAAGATCCAGTGGACTTAGAAGTTGGATGGATTTAGATTTAAACTTGTTACTTGTATGTGACCCTGGGCAAATACTTGTTTTGTGCTTCCGTTCCCTTATCTGTAGAATGGGGATGATACCTACAATGAAAGATTGTTGTAAGGACTAAAATGTGATAATATATAAAGAATTTAGCACAAGGCCTGCCCTAGCCTATAGCAAAGGCTCAATAAATGTTAGCTGGTGCTGTTATTTTTACTTTTATCCCATTAGCTAGAGCAAATCTCTCTAAATATATTGATATATGGCCTTCCAATCTCTTTCCTAGGTAAGTGTATACATATGAATCTTTAATTGTAGTTTCCATTCTTTCCACTACCACCCTAAATGGATTATACCAAGGGGAATACACTTTGTGGCTAGAGAGTATTCCCAGAACACCCCCCTCAACCCCCGAGAGCAATATTAGGGGTTTTGTATAATGCCAGGGTTTAAAGGAGACTCTGTATCTACCTTTCAGGGAGCCAGGTGTGGGGAGGACAGCCAGTGTATCCCCAGGAACTTGATGGCGCCTGCATCTTCCCTGATGGGGAGGCCTGCCCATCAGGCCGTTGGTCTCAGAGAAGAAGATTTGTTTACGTCTGGAAGACCTGGGGTGAGGGACTCCCTGCTCTGGCCTGTCATTCACACTTGGATTCACCTCTTCCCACCTAATTTTCTTTCCTTTTGGTCTCATCCTTTAAGCTCTTCAAGTTTCCCTAATCATTTTCCCCATGGCTCCTACCTCTTCCATAGCACCCAGTCCCCTCCAACTCTATTATAGTTCTTTCTGGGAATCCTTCCTCAGTTATAGTCCCATTCCATGGAACCACTCATTAGGACTCCTTCCCTGGCCCCCATGTCACCACCTTCCCAATACCATCTAAAATTACCATCCTAAATTCATCTGACCTTCCTTCTCTGGTGCTGTCTCTAATCAATCTTTTTCAACAAGTAACCCTCACCCCTCCCTGCTTTTCTTTCCAAAACCCTCAGGCCAATACTGGCAAGTTCTAGGGGGCCCGGTGTCTGGGCTGAGCATTGGGACAGACACAGCAGTACTGGGCACAAACACCATGGAAGTAACTGTCTACCACCGCCGGGGGTCTGAGAGCTACATGCCCCTCGGTCACTCCAGCTTAGCCTTCACTGTTACTGGTAAGGATTAGGAAGGGGCAAGCCCAATCCTACAGCAAGAGAAGTTGGAGAGGAAGGGGAAAAGGAAAATGTATATAATCTTAAAGGGACAGAACCAGGAAAACCTGGACAAAGGAATATGGGGCTTAGAGCCAGTGAAGACACAGTCAGCTTGGGATTGGAGGGTGTGGCTTGAAAAGAGAAGCTGTGGCCCAGGTGTGCATCTTCCCCTTTCTGGTTCCCATCCCAGACCAGGTGCCCTTCTCTGTGAGTGTGTCCCAACTGCAGGCCGTGGATGGAGGGAACAAGAACTTCCTGAGAAACCAACCTCTGGTCTTTGCGCTCCAGCTCCATGATCCCAGTGGCTACTTGTCTGGGGCTGACCTTTCTTACACCTGGGACTTTGGAGACAGTACTGGGACCTTGATCTCTCGGGCACTTGTGGTCACTCACACTTACCTAGAGTCAGGCCCAGTCACTGCCCGGGTGGTGCTTCAGGCTGCTATTCCTCTCGGCTCCTGTGACTCCTCCCCAGTTCCAGGAACCACAGATGGGCTTGTGCCAACTGAAGGGGCCCCTGGCACCACACCTGGGTTAGTGCCTACAGCGGAAGTTGTAGGTACGACACCTGATCAGGTGCAAACTGCAGAGTCCTCTGGAACCACAGCTGTGCAGGTGCCAACCACAGAAGTTTTAGATACTACACCGGTGCAAGTGCCAACTGCAGAAGGCCTAGGTACTACACTTGCAGAGATGCCAACTGCAGAGGCTACAGGTACAACCCCTGACGTGTCAACTGGAGAGCCCTCTGAAACCACAGTTGTACAGGTACCAACCACAGAGTTGGTGGAGACCACAGCGGGAGACGTACCCACGCCTGAGCCCGAGGGTCCAGATGCCAGCCCATTCATGCCTACAGAAGGCATTACAGGTAAGAGTGCCAGTGTGAATGAGGTTTATTGAGGTGGGGCATTTGCAACTAAAGAGCTGAAAGACTTCCCCAGGCCCCAGTTATTACTCAGTCCTTTGCCTAGCGATGGGAGTCCCCTCAGAGGACTCACTGGTTTTAAAGCCTTCAAGTCCCTCTTAATGCCAGGGAATAGATATGAAGTTCAGGATGTCAGGACCTCCCCCTAGGACCTGAGGAGAGAGCTTGTTGCTTCTGTCCCTGAGAGCTGTTCTCTGAGGGACAGGCCAGGGAATGACAGACTGTGGTTATTTATATAATCTTTATATCTCATTTTCTGTGCAAGCGTAAATGCATAGAAATCTTTTCCAAATTCTGACACCATTTCCCACTCCTGGATTCTCTTCCCAAAGCAGATCAGTATGGGAATTATAGCACTGAAAATGGGAAAGTGAGAAAGTGACACTTAGATGAGCTAAACATATATCTAGGCTAGCTTAGGGCCTGGCACGGTGTGGGGTATAATAAATACTTGTGATTTTAAAAACTCTAACTCTGCCCCATCTGTGAGACTGTGGGAGAATAATTTCTCCTTCAGGGACTCAATTCTCTTATCTATGCAATGCGATTTCCCAAGTCTTGTCAGATTCCAAGCCTGGATCCAGTAGCTCTGGCTCTTCTGGGAGCATGCACGCTAGGCTTCTGTTTCCAGGTGAGCCATTTTTCTATTGACTTCTCTCCTCTCCTGCCAGGCTCCCAGAGCCCCCTGCTGGATGATACAGCCATCTTAATCCTGGCGAAGAGACAAGTCCCCTTGGATTGTGTTCTGTATCGATACGGTTCCTTTTCCCTTACCATGGACATTGTCCGTGAGTCTTGCCTACTGTGGGGGCTGGTGGAGGGAGGTTGTGCTGTCTCAGGTTGCCTGTGGAAGCCTACTGTGGAAGGAGTTGCTCACATGGGCAAGAATCCCTAAATCCCAGAGTTTTCATTAGAAGGCATGGGGATAGGATGAGGGAAGCAGTTTAGGAATTTCCTGTCTGTGGGCCTTTAGGGAATCCTAATAGAGGAATCCCAGGCTTAAGATCTTGCAACTTTGCAGAGGGCATCGAGAGTGCTGAGATCCTGCAGGCTGTGCCGTCCAGTGAAGGGGATGCATTTGAGCTGACCGTGTCCTGTCAAGGCGGGTGAGTGTTCCCACTGGTGGCCCTGAGAAATCCCGATTGACTGTTAGCCTACTCTCTGGTCTCAAGTGTTCCTTCCCAGACCCCCTGATAGAAGATGTCACTTCTCCCAGGCTGCCCGAGGAAAGCCTGTGTAGACATCTCATCGCCAGGGTGCCAGCCCCCTACCCAGCGGCTGTGTCAGGCTGTGCCACCTAGCCCAGCCTGCCAGCTGGTTCTGCACCAGGTACTAACAGGTGGCTCAGGGACCTACTGCCTCAATGTGTCTTTGGCTGATGCCAACAGCCTGGCAATGGTCAGCACCCAGCTTGTCATGCCTGGTACGTACTTGGACAAGAGCAGGATGAAGAAGGGCAGTGGGCAGAGGCTATCTGTCAGGGAGCAGACACTGAAACAGAGCCTGGGATTCTACTCACAGGTCAAGAAGCAAACCTTAGGCAGGCTCCCCTGTTCGTGGGTATCTTGCTGGTATTGATGGCTATGGTGCTTGCATTTCTGGTATACAGGTGAGGAACCCCACCATCCAGCTCACACTCCCTTATTCCTTATTTCCACCACTCACTCTTCCTCAAGAGGAAGTATGGTGTCCAAACTTGGAAGTTAAAGAGCCCATACTTGGAATTTAAACAAGTGTGGGCTGCATTCTTGCTCGTGGGATCTTTGGGAAGCAGCTTCACCTTTTTGAACTTCTGAAAAGTAGGAAAACTAACACTTATCCTGTGGGCTGTTGTCAGGATTAGAGACAATGTGGATAAAGCATCTGGTTCTGAAGCAAGAATACAATAAATGATTACATCGATGACTATTGTTATTGGCAATATCAAAGGTGGAGGAGGTTGGGTGAACTGAATTCTCCAGCTGCAAAAAGGGCAGATCTCTAAGCCGGAGCCCTCAAATAGGGAAGCTCGTGGGGAGGGGAATGGCCAGAGGATGCCACAGAAACTAGAGAGGATGAACCCTGTTGTTGAGGAGGTTGGGGAGCAAGATCAAGGCCAAGGAAACCTGAAATATGGGTGTGTCCTTTGGAGAGGCACAGACAGGCTGCCCTTGGCCATTGCTAACCAGTTTCCTCCTCCTTCTCCCAATATCAGGCGCAGACTTATGAAGCAGGGCGCTGTGGTCTCTCTTCCCCAGCTGCCACAGGGTAGTACCCACTGGCTGCGTCTGCCCCGGGTCTTCCGCTCTTCCTCCATTGGTGAGAGCAAGCCCCTCCTCAGCAGGCAGCCGGTCTGAGTACTCGCATGGGATGCCATGATTTACCAGGGTGGACAGCAATGCCTATCTTTTCTCTACTCCAAGGCTGCCATTGCCTGAAATAAATACTCAGAACCTGATGCTGTTTTTTTCTTGCTTCTCGGGAGAACCTGTGTCATTTATAGAGTGAAGGTGTAAAGGAAGGAGGTATACCACTCACTTAACAGATATCCCAGTGAGGGGGAAAAAGTCATTTTATTCAGATGAGGCACTTGCAATGTATGAGTTTGGGGTGTGTGTGTGTGTGTGTGTGTGTGTGCGTGCACACGCGTGCATGTGCACGCGCGCACATACACATATATATGTGGGAAATAGTGGAGGTGGTGCAGAATAATAAATACTGTAAGGGTGAAGGAACACTGCCCTGAGGGGGCAGGAGGGTGTGGCAGCAGTATACAGAGCTTATGGAGTAGAGTCCAGAGAGGTGGGTTCAAGGCTGGCCGAGGTGTCCCCCTCAACACAAGAAGCCAAAGAAATTGGAGGAGCGTGGGGGTGGGCCCACGAGCATGGGCATCTGGTTCCTGTGGGTGATCTTGATCTGGAAGGGAAGGGAGCATGTTCAGATGCAGAACCTAGTGTCTTGGGGCTGCAGCAGCAGAGATTTGGGGGAAGGCCCATGGGTTCAGGGTGGGTTGCTGGGATCCAAGATAAGCCATTCATAGCAGGATAGCCAGGGGCTGAGAAGTCAGGGTATGAGAGGAATGGTATACAGGGGAACTTCAGGCATCAGGAGGAAGTAAAGAAGCTATGGAATAGAGATTTTAGGACTCATGGAGCCTGAGGGTTCAATTTTTGGCAGGCATAGGCAATACTCACCGTACAGGGTGACTGCATCCAGGGTTCTCCGTCAATTTGCATGGGAAGGGTTTTCGTGGTGCTGTGGGAGGCCAAGGCAGATTGGTGATTTCCTTGCCAATCAAATACCAAAACTCTGTTTCTTACCTTGGCTTTCAGACCTTTTATCACTGAGATCTCCTAGTACAGCCCCTCCCCACCATTCCCATGACCCAGGTGCTCCCAGCCCAACTCCTTCCCTCAGAGCCCCTGGCCAGAGTTTTCCTTACTGAAAGGTGATCTCAGAGCACTTGGCCAGCCGACGTCCAGCATTTTTGAGCTTGGTATAGATCTGGCCCATTTCAATTGCACCCTCCAGCCCTACTACTTCCAGCCGCTTGTCACTTAGGTCTGGGGATGGAAAGTAATGAGATAAGTTTTGCAGAAGCAGGGTGCCTTCAGAGAAAGTCACACTTCCCCTTAGTCCCGCTCATTCCACTTCCAAAGCTGCTCCTCTCACCTGGTACAGTAGTTTTCAGGATGTCAGGGTCAGTGATGACTTTAGCTGCAGAACCTAAGGCCTGGTTGATCCCATGGGTGTCCCCATGGGGTCTCTTGGTATCACCCCAGAGGTTGGATCCACCATGCATGCTAGGAATGTTCAGGACTGCAATGCCTTCTAGAGATAGGGAACTCAGATCCAGTGGTTTCCCACAGATCTGAGGGTAGAAAACATTTCCTTACTTCATGACACAATCAAGGGCGTGACCTCTTCCTCCACCAAATGAACAATAAGGAAAGCCAAGATTTTGAGTTTTGCAAGGGATGGGGGGAAATAGGGACTGGTATATTTTGAGAACTTGGGAACTTCTGTCAAAGCAAAGGTTCAAGAATATGGGAAGTTCTTGAGGCACCTGTGTAGGCAGAAACTAAGATATAAAAAGCTGAAAAGGATGTAGGGTTAGGTTTCATCATACCCACCTCAACTGTCAAAGACTCCTCCAGCTTTTTGCATGTTGAGAAGATGGATTCAGATGTGGCAAATTCAAAATACCATAGCTTGTTCTTCATTCTGTATTAGCCCCAACACAAGACCCAGTAGGGAAGCGACAAATTATACAGTTGGCAGTGACAGGGGAAGGCATCAACCTCCTGACTACATGCCCATGCAGAATAGGGCACCTTTGGGTTGAGGGCTTTCCCAGAGGTGTCACTGCCCATATAAGTGCTCTGGTCACATTTGGCCACAACTGATCCCTGCCACTGTGTATACCCACCCTTCCCCCCACTTTCTCTCACCTGCTGTTGAACTTCTCAGGATATTTCTCTCGCATCATGTGGAATCGGTGAGCAATAGAGGCATCCTGGAGAGTTCAGGGCATATAAGATTAGAGGCCTGCCTCCTCTCAGCACAGAACTTTCCTTAACTTCCCCATTTGGGAGCAGTATGCCTCATGTTCGTTTCTTGCAACCCACACCACTGGGCCCCACCCCAAATTTTCCTGTGTATAGCTTCCTTAACCTCTACCTTCCCAGTCTGCCCTCTTCCAGCCTGTGCCTGCTTAACCCCTAGTTCCTCTCTCCCCCCATGCCCTCTCCACTGACCACACCAATGGAGAAATAGTTATTGATGATTTGAAAGGGGACTGGATCACACTTTTCTTCAGTTTGTTCGGGTATCACTTCCACAGACCATCGATCCATATGGACCACTTTACTCGTCTCTACATCTTTGAGGATCTTCCCCAAATTCTGTCCTTCATAGCCTAGAGAGAGTGGAGAAGACAGGTTAGCATTCAGCCCCAAATCCCAGAGGGACCTCCTCTTAGGTCCTAGCTCCACAAATTCCCAGGGATCCTCTGCCCTGATTCTGCAGACCCTCCTAGTCCTTGCCAGTGGAAGAGAAGGATGCTTAGACATGGACCTTGCTGACCCTTTTCTCCACACTGTCATGAAGGATGAGTGTTCCCAATGTGTGTGCTCATCTAACAATTATGCCAAAGTTCATCTGGAAGATAGCCAGAAAAATGTTAAAATGAGTGATGAATGGGAAAAATTCATATTCTCCCTCTCTCTCACATTCCTTGACACTTTCTCTGTCTAAACAGTGTGATAACAGTAAATAGAATAAAAAGTAAAGGACAGAGTGCCCAGAAATAGAATAAAGTATATATGAGATATATGATGACATTTCAAGTAAGTAGGAAAAAGATAGATTATTCCATAAATGGTGCTGGATGTAAAAGTTACTTCTTATACCAAAATAAATTCAAGATGGATCAAAGAGTTTGAATGTAAAAAAATGAGGGAGGAACCAAGATGGCAGCATAGGAAAACACCTATACTGCTGCTCTGCACAACAATTTTGAAACTACAACTAAGGGACAGAACGGACATTATCCAGAACTACCAGAAAGCTGGCTGATTGGAAATTCCACAAATAGAAGGAAAGATAAAGGGACACTGTGACTCAGAGGAGCCACAGAGGGCAGAGTTGCTAAGACCTGTGGAGAAGGAGATGCGGAGCCACGCGTGAGTGGAAGGGGCAGGCGGCTGGATACCCAGCTGGTTTTCTTGAATGGGGAGGGAGACAGAGGCGTCCCACTGTACTGATCTCCCAGTTCCGGGCGAGTCTCGGGAAACCCAGACTCATACAGGATGAAACTGGACCTTAAGGAGGAAGCACACTGAGATTTGGAAGCTACGGAGAGGGCATACTGCAGAGGCGCATGAGCTAGCTGAGAGGACGTGTGGCTGGCGCTCTTGTTCAGGAGGAAAACAAACCCCACTAGACTGCATTGCTTTCCAGTTCTGGATGAGAATTTGGGTGTACAGACTCATTTGGAGAGAAACTGAACTGTCTGGCAGTGGTCAGAGCTTGGGGGCAGCTTTCTCTCCATTGCAACAGGGCACAGAGACCTGGGTGTCGGAAACCAAGGCTGTCTGCTCAGTGCAGAGACTCCTCCCCACCCAAGCTGAGCACAGTGGCTCTACCAGCATAAACACAGCTGATTCTCACAGCCAATTGGCCTGGAGGTCAAACCCTCCCAGTGATACCAACAACAATCTAGGCTTAACTACAACAAAGCTGTGTAGCCCATAAAGGGGTGCACCAGGAATGTCCACCTCAGGTAACTGGGGAGGCTGAGCCACTGTCCCCTAGAGGACACCTAGCACACAAAGCTACTCTACCAACTTAGGGAAGTAGCCAACATGCAGAGAAAAGGTAACAAATCACATTTGAAAGAAATGGAGGGAAAAAAACCGACTGGACATAAAGTTCAAAACCACGGTTATAAGGTTTTTCAAGAGGCTCCTAGAAAAGGCTGATAAATTTAACAAAACCCTTGAGGATATGCTAAAGGACCAACTAGAAATTAAGCATACACTGACTGAAATAAAAAATGTTATACAGAGACCTAAAAGCAGTCTAGAGGACTGCAATAATCAAGTCAAAAATTTGAAATCAAAGAAGCAAAATCCACTCAGTTGTAAAAGCAAGAAGCAAAAAGAATCCAAAAAATTGAAAATAGTGTAAGGGGCCTCTGGGACAACCTCAAGCATTCCAACATCTGAATTATGGGGGTGCCAAAAAGAGAGAGAGCAAGATACCAAAAACCTATTTGAAGAAATAGTGACCGAAAACTTCCCCCACCTGGTGAAGTAAATTGACTTAAAAGTCCAGGAAGTACATAGAACCCCAACCAATAGGAATCTAAAGAGGACCACACAAAGGCACATTATAATTAAAATGCCAAGAGCAAAAGACAAAGAGAGAATACTAAAAGCAGCAAGAGAAAAACAGTTACCTACAAGGGAGCACCCATACGATTGTCAGCTGATTTCTCAACAGAGACTATACAGGCCAGATGGGAATGGCAAGAAATATTCAAAGTGATGAAGAACAAGAACCTACAACCAAGATTACTCTACCCAGCAAAACTATCATTCAGAATTGAAGGTCAGATAAAAGCTAAAGGAGTTCATCACTGCTAAACTAGTATTATATGAAATGCTGAAAGGTATTCTTTAAGAAGAGAAAGAAGAAGAAAAAGGTAAAAATAAAAATTATGAACAAATACACATCTATCAACAAGTAAATCTAAAAATCAAGTGAATTCAAAATCTGATGAAGAGAATAAACTGGTGAATATAATAGAATCAGGGGTATAGAGAGGGAATGGACTGACAATTCTTGGGCAGAAAGGGGTGCGAGGTGCAGGAAGAGATTGGACAAAAATCATACACCTATGGATGAGGACAGTGGCGGGGAGGTAAGGGCAGAGGGTGGGATGGGTACCGTGTGGAGGGGAGCTCTGTGTGTGTCGGGGGAAAGAAACATTGTAATTAATAATCTGAACAATAAAGATTTATTAAATTTTAAAACATGTAAAAAAAGGAAGCAGAATTTGTACTAGAAGAAAGCACAATGCTTTAACAATCCTGAGTGGAAAAGTCCTTTCTAAAGCATAATACAAAGCTAGGAGCCAAGAAAGGGAAAGACTGATTAACACAAATATATAAAAAATAAAACTTCTGTATGGTTAAATAAATAACACACTTAAAAAAAAAAAAAGACAAAAGGCCTTACTGGTTGTCTGGCCGCAGACTGAAGGTTCCTGGATTGGATTCCCATCAAGGGCATGTACCTCAGTTGTAGGCTCAATCCCCTGTCCTGGTCAGGACATGTTCGGGAGGCAACCAAATTGATGTGTCTCTCTCACATCAATGTTTCTCTGTGTCTCTCCCCCACCCTTCCGACTCTGTCTAAAAAAAAAAAATCAATGGAAAAATATTCTGAAGTGAGGATTAACAGCAACAACAACAGACAAAATACAAACTGAGGAAAACTTTCTGCAGCACAGACAACAGATTAACTTCCCCAACATTAAAAAAAAAAAAGCTTACAAATTCTGTGTTTATAAAGTCAATAGAAAAATTGGCAAATGAGGCAAACAAGCCAATCACAGAAGAAATACAGCCCTAGCTGGTTTGGCTCAGTAGATAGAGTGTCAGCCTGAAGACTAAAGAGTCTGAGGATTGATTCCCGTCAAGAGCATGTGCTCGAGTTGCAGGCTCAATCCCCAGTAGAGGGGCATGCAGGAGGCAGCCAATCAATGATTATCTCTCATCATTTGATGTTTCCATCTATCTCCCTCTCCCTTCCTCTCTGAAATCAATAAAAATATATTTAAGCCTTGTCATGGGAGATCACAGTTTGATTCCTGGTCAGGTCACATGCCTGGGTTGTTGGTTGATCCAGAGTGTGGGGTGTGCAGGAGGCAGACGATCAACGATTTTCTCTCATCACTGGCGTTTTGATCGCTTGCTCTCTCTCCCTTCCTTTTTGAAATCAATAAAAAATATTTTAATAATAAAAATATATTTTAAAAATACAAGTGGACAGTATGCATATTAAAGATGCTCAGACTGACAAAGTATAAAGAGATTGAAAAAATCAAGTATTAAAGAGATTGTGAATAAACTGGCACTCTCATTTGCTGTTAGTTGGAGCATATATTGTTGTGTTTGTGTGTGTTATTTTTTATTGATTTCAGAGAAAGGAAGAGGGAGAGACAAAAACATCAATGATGAGAGAGAACCACTGATTGGCTGCCTCCTGCACACCCTCTGCTGAAGACTGAGCCCACAACCCAGACATGTGCCCTTGAACAGAATCGAATCTGGGACCCTTCAGTCCGAAGGCCAATGCTCTATCCACTGAGCCAAACTGGTTAGGGCTAGAGCATATATTGTTATTTCATTTTTTGGAAGGCAATTTGGCAATTTTTATCAAAATGTTATAAAAAATATCCTTTGACGTAGCAATTCCACTTTTAGGAATTTCACCTACAGAAACTAACACACATGTGCACAGCAATGTATATACAAGTAACTTGGCTGGGGGAGGCCCAGATCCCTGCAGGCCCAATCCTGTGCATTGAGTGTCTGTCCCCTGGTAGTCAGTGCACATCATAGCGACCAGTCAACCACTCATTTGGTCACTTAGGCTTTTATGATATAGATACTGCTCAAGCAAGCACTATTTATTTTCTAAGAAAATAACTAATCAAGTGTCAAATCTTTATGCTCTTGGAGCCAGCAATTTCACTTCTTGAAATCTCTCCTAGAGAAATTCTCACATCTGTGTGCAGAGAGAGATGTGCAGTGTTCACTGCAGATGGTTTGTAGTAAAAGACCAAATGCTGCCCAAATATCTATCAACAGGGGACTGGTTAAATAAATTACCACAGGCGCTTTCCTTCCCAGGAGCACATCCATGCTTTTCTTCCCCGAAAGGCGTGCCTCTCCTAAACTCGAACAGTCCCCATGAGACTTGCAATCAGGGGAGCCCTGGGCAGCAGCTGCTCCTCCCAGGTTAACCCTCTGAACCTGTTTCCAAGACCCCTTTTCTCTGACTTTCCAGTGAGCAAACACAGCCCCACCCTGGCTCACTTTTTCCCCTGTAACAGTTCTAGAGAGATAAAGTAGCCTCGCCTAGTCTCTCTCCTGTTGCTTCTTTTATCCTAACCCCTTCTTTGTTTCACTATGTTAACTTGAATAAGCATACTCTCAAAAAAAAAAAATAATAATGACATTCACAAAGCACAGTGCTATTCAGTAATAAAAAGAGTGAGGCAGCCCTGGCAGGTTTGGCTCAGTGGATAGTGTTGGCCTAAGGAGTGAATGGTCCTGGGTTAGATTCCTGTTAAGGGCACATGCCAGGGTTGTGGACTTGATCCCCAATAGGGGGCGTGCAAGAGGCAGCCAATCAATGATTATCTCTCATCATCTGATGTTTCTATCTCTCCCTCTCTGAAATCAATAAAAAGAATATATTTAAAAATATGCCAGCCAAGATGAACTGTTTAATTAAAAAAAAGAAGGAGAAAAGCATCTGTAAAACCATCTTGTTGTATAAACAGATTAGTATGTCTCTAGAAAGATAACCATGTAGAAATAGACTCCAAAACTTTAGGGAGTAGATTACAGGGAACTTTCACTTTCTTGGCATGTATATCTGAAATGTTTGAAGTATATTTTACCACAAGCATGTATTATTTTTGTAATCAGGAAGAAAAAGATTACAAAATTGGGTCTTCACTTCCTCACATTCCATTGATGGTTCAACCCTCTGTAATTTCCCTTTCACCATACAACTCTGCTGAAACTCTTTTGGCAAAGATTGCCAATGATTCCTGCCAAAACCAATAGTATATCTTAAGTTCTTATTTTAACTCATGAAATTACTCACTTGGCTTCTTAAATAGCACTCTCTAAGTTACAGAGGACCCTCTCTAACTGCTCCTTCTTAGACTCTGTGGTAGGCAGAATAATGGCCCCTCAAAAATGTTCACATCCTAATCTCCAGAATCTGTGAATATGTTGCCTTACATGGCAAGTGGTTTTGCAGATGTGATTAAATTAAGGATTTTAAAAATGGGGAGATTATCCTGAATTATCTAGGTGGACCCAAGGTCATCACCGGGGTCCTTATAAGTAAAAAGAGGGCCCCTAAAGCCTCTAAACAAAACACAGCCCTGCCAACACCCTGACTTCATGCAAGGGGACCTATTTTGAACTTCTGATCCTCAGAACGTTAAGATGATAAATTCATGTTGTTTTAAACCACTGTTTGTGGTGATTTGTTATAGCAGAAACAGGTCACTAATACAGACTCCATTAATAATTCATATTCCGCTACTCAAACCTTAAATAGGGTGATTACCAGGATCTTCCTGTCCTCATCCACCTTCTCTTCTTAACTCTTTTCCTGGTAACTCTTCTATTCTCTGGATGTCAATTACCTCCCAGGAGCAGATGACTCTGAACATGTATTTTCAGCCCTGACTTTTCTTCTAAATTCCTAACATTGATTTCTAACTACCCACCACACACTTCTATCTGGGTGCTCACTGACACCTCAATGCAGTATGTCTAAAAATGAATCTTTCTTCCTTATACTGGTCTTCCTCCTATATCCTCTATCTTAATAAATGCCATCTCATCTGCTCAGTCCACAGACCTAGGAAATGTCTTGGACTGGTCTTCATCTCCTCCTCCACAACCCATTAGTTACCAAACATTGTGGCTGCTACCTCATTGCCCTGGTTGGGGTGGGTGCTAGAGGCAACCAATCGATGTGTCTCTCTCACATCAATGTTTCTTTCTCTCTGTCTCTCTCCCCCTTCCTTCCACTCTCTCTAAAAATATCAGTGGGGCCCTGGCTGATTTGGCTCAGTGAATAGTGTTGGCCTGAGGAGTGAAGGGTCCCAGGTTCGATTCCAGTCAAGGGCACATGCCCGGGTTGCAGGCTCAATCCCCAGTGTGGGGCATGCAGGAGGCAGCCGGTCAATGGTTCTCTCACATCATTGATGTTTCTATCTATCTCTCCCTCTCCCTTTCTCTTTTAAATCAATAAAAATATTTTAAAAAGAAAAACAATGGGGAAAATATCCTCAGGTGAGCATTAACGCAAAATAAAACAAACAAACAAATAAATGAAATCTGGCTAAAAATTTACTTTGTATAAGTATTCAAAGATATTCCTAATTTCTGGAATAATATTTTATATAGAGAGGGTATAATATTTTATTTTACTTTTAAATACATTTTTTCTTGATTTCAGAGAAGAAGGAGAGGGAGAGAGATAGAAACATCGATGATGAGAGACAATCATTGGCTGGCTGCCTTCTTTACACCCCACACAAGACTGAGCCCGCAATCGGGCATGTGCCCTACCGGGAATGAACCGTGACCTCCTGGCTCATAGGTTGACATTCAACCACTGAGCCGCACTGATCGGACAAGAGTATAATATTATATATATATATTAGTTACCAGATATATGTATATATCTTTCATGAGTTTAAGAGCTCCCTACGGTTCAGGGATTGCACATTCAAATGCTCAGTTGTTAGAAAGGTAGAGTGAATGAATAGTAGGAAGCCCAGGGATTGTGGGGAATTGAAGAATACATAACCCACTTTTTAGAAACAATCAAAATCAAAAAATTAAACGCTGCAAGGTAGATAATACAAATAATTCTGTCAGCTTGCAATCTCCAGCATGATGAAGGTAAAAACTCCTCAGCACAGCATTCATGACCCTCCATAATCTGGACTCTAGTAAACTCAGTCCTCCTTCTCCCCATTCCCCATTTTGCACCTTATGTCCCAGTCACAATGAATGATTCACACTGTCCCCTAACGCACCACCACATTGTTTGGTGGCTCCAATGGTTTTACATAATTTCTTCCACTTAAAATACTTTCATTCTCCTTAGCAGACCCCTATTCTATAATCTCCTGTGACATCTCAGAGCTGGACTTTGAATCCAACAGCTCAACCCCAAGATACCTCAAACTCAACCTACACCACACTGACCTCTTTAACTACTAATACCTTCAACTCCTTCTCTTTTTTTTAAAAAAAAATATTTTATTGATTTTTCACAGAGAGAAAGGGAGAAAGACAGAGAGCTGGAAACATCGATGAGAAACACCGATCAGCTGCCTCCTGCACACATCCCACTGGGAATGTGCCTGCAACCAAGGTACATGCTCTTGACTGGAATCAAACCTGGGACCCTTCAGTTCACAGGCTGATGCTCTATCCATGGACCCAAACCTGTCAGGTCAACTCTCTTTTAAGGGAGCAAAATCTAGAAATGGGAATGCAGTTAGGAGACTGTTGCAATACACTTGGGAAGAAATTACAATGAATGAATACATGACCTTATTAACTGGCTGAATGAATGGATGAGTCATGGCAAATCTCCCTACTAGTTCCATCACTCCGCATCTGGCTTACATAATTTTTTAAAAATACGTTTTCATTGATTTGAGAGAGAGAAAGAAAGAGAGGTAGGGACAGGGAGAGAGAAACATCAATCCGCTGCCTCCTGCATGCCTCCTACTGAGGATGAGCTGCAATCCAGGTATGTGCCCTGACCAGAAATCGAACCAGCAACTTTTCTGTGTGCACTGGACAATGCCCACTCAACTGAGCCGCACTGGCCACGTCACCCTGGCTTAGCTCTTACACAACCTTTCTTATTCCCACACTGTCCTCCCCACGCCCCCATTTTCCCTGATGCTCTGGGCCCTAAGAATTGGTTGGGAGAAACAGAAAGAGATTTTTAGGTTTATAGGGAGGAGAACCATCACCCTTGACCCTTCTAAGTTCAGACTGTGATCCTTGTTCCCTCCAAAGCTCTCTTCTTTTGGGACAATCCACTTTGGTACCCAGCCATCTATACCTCTTCTTCCCAACCCTCTTTGTACACCAGACACCTAGATGCTTTTTAGGTATCTTTTCCTTCCAACCCAACTCCATCCATCACCCAAGAAAAAATTTCTAATCATTTACCTCCTCCCCATCTTAGACAACGCGCTAGATCATTTCCAGTGCCCAGGGGTAACACAGCAACAGGAGGCACAACAGGCAAGTTGGCTTTGTCTGGGGGAGACAGGAGAGGAGATGCATGGAGCGAGTTAGCTCTGGAAGGCCACTGCCGGAGTGCCCTACCCAGGGCGCTCCCTGCACTGACCAATGGTCTCAAGGATCCAGCCTACTGTGCCATCTCCCCCACACACCAAAATCCGGCAATCTGGAACTTCTCTGAAGAATCTAAGCCTGAGACAAAAGATGAAAGAGAAGACGAGGAATGATAACTGGTATGAGGCTACACAACTCCTGGACAGGCAGATTTCTTCTATTTTGCACTTTCTTTATAATCCCCTTCTCCTATGTCAAAAGACTTATCTCTATTAAGGGCAGAGAAAAGCTACAATGGGGATAGTGTATAGCCACTCCTCGGTAGTTAGAAAGAAATTGGTATCTCCAACCTTTGAGAACAGAACAATGATGACGCAAAGCACTCAGAGGAGAAAATACTCAGTGACCCTAGTAAAAACAGCATTCTGAATTCTGGTTTCTAGGGGTCCCCTGGCCCTCCCCTCCCAACATGCAATCTTTCCTGCTCTCTCAGCATACAGAGATAGGCAGACACACACAAACATTGTGATATAGCTCCCAACTCACACTCACCCTGCCTCAGGACCATCCTTTAGGAGGTTGAACACCTGTCGAGGGTTTAGCAGATACTGGAATTTCCAAAGCACCCTGTTTGATGGAAAAAGGAAAGCTCATGGCAGGGGATGGAGTTTCTGTACCCCACCTTCTTGCTGTCCTCCTCAAGGAAAGTGCTCTCCATATATACAGATTCCAAATCTCTGTTGGTCTTCTCCCCCCATCTCAGAAGACCCAGCATTTGTTTTCTCACCTCTCTCCCTGCTTCCCACCACTCTTAGGGTTGACAAAGACCAGAAGTGGGTGGGTGTTAGCAACAGGGTCAATCTGCATGGGGGAAGAAAACAAGGATAAGGACGCAGGGTTTTGTTAGCGTTCACAAGGACCCTGGAGACAGGGGCAGAAGGCTGTCATTCCCCCAAGTTATTTTTTCCCTCCTCTACCAGGGTGGGGCTTCTGGAGAGCAGGCACAATTCCCCAGGTTTCCACTTCATTCCCCACAAGAGGGCTCCAGTGAAGAAAAGCCATTCCCCACCACATGAAGCCCAACCCTCTCAGCCTTGTACCCGCAGAGCCTCAAATGTGTTCAAATTTAAATCATCCACGATCTTCTGGTTTGTCTTGTTACTTTTATGCTCCTGTCCAGAGGCCTAGGAAGGGAAGCAAATGGAAGGAAAACTGGATTGTGTGTGAATCCCTAAACAGATGAGAGTTTGATTTGAGCCCTGAAAGTATGGGCTCTCTGCTCTAAATGGCATTGTGTGTATTTTTAAACCGGAGAAGCACTCTTGTCCCCTCCCAGCCGCTTCCCACAGGTCTCACCAAGACGCTGGGATAGATGGAAGACGGGGGCAAGATGTGATCCCGGAGCAGCCCACAGTCACACTCATGGCCCATAGCTTGCAGGCAGTCATCATGGATCTGAAAGACAAGGTGGGCATGGAGAGGTCGTGGAGGGAACCTCATCCTTCTCAACTTGGGGATCTAGTACTGAAAAGAGAGCCCTTAGGGGCTGTAAGGGATATGCTGTCTGGGAGGCATAGAAAACGAGAGTCTAGCAGAGAAGAGAGGGCAGTTCAAGCAGGGTCCCGAAGGCACAGCCTGTAGACAAAGGCTCCGAACTGACCTCTAGGTGGCACCACACACAATGCAGCCCAACTAGACCGTGGTAGATCCGGATTTTTTTCTGACAGCGGTCGCATCTTCCAGATACACAGCCTCCTCGCACCCACACATGCGATTGGACCTTGGGAAGAAAGGCAATCCCTGTCTGAGGGGGTCTGAGCAAGGATTTGGGAAGGGCTGAGGGTAGCAGTGGGTCAAGGGCTGGGGCCAGGCTGTGGATGGTGATGGGGTAGGTATGGGGGTCACTCACACCAATGTCCTTCCGAGACTTGGCATAGGTGCTGACTTCACAAGGCAGGGCCTTCATAGCACACTGGTCATGAACGGTGTACTTACAGACTGGGCAAGGGGGAAGAAGGTCAGAGCCTTAGCTAAAGCCCCCCTCTCTAGTTCCTCCTTACCTGGGGATGAGGTAGGATCACTCACTGAAATAAGACATATAATCCCTTGCTGTGAGGTATGGTAGATAATTAAAGTTTGGGGTGGGGGGCTCAGTTGCAAGACCTATGCCTTTTGCCCACTCTTCCAACTAAGAGAGCAATTGTTACTGCATGACTACCCCTACTCCCTCCAAGTACCAATAACTGAGTTGGATGATCCAAAGGAGGCCCAGATAGAACAACAACAACAGTAATAACTAATTTTTATTGCAGACTTAATAGTAAGTACATGCACTGGATGAAGCACTTTTCTTGCAACAACTTATTTAGTGCTCACAATGATCTCATTTTCAGTTGAGGAGACTAAGGCTTAACTAGGTCACATAACTTGTCAGTGGCAGAGGTCAGAATTCAAACCCAGATTACACTAAATTCAGAGTGCCATGCTCCCACAGAGAGCTGGGCTGCCCCTCTGCCCCACACTCCCAGGTCCCATCACTCACGGTTACAGCACAGGCCCTGTTTGCCAAGACCAATGCTTGACTCGCACCGGTTGCAGTAGACTGGTCGGGGGAATCTCTTAGGTCTCCACATGTGTTGCCCATTGTCCTTCAGGGTCTAGGAGGGCACAGTAAATGATAGGGAATGTCTAAGCCCTTAAAGAACCAACCTCTGGCAAGCATAACCCAAGGCAGCTGTCTTAACCATCCTCACAAGTCCCTCCTACTCACCATCTCCAGACCCAGCAGCACTAGCAGTGGCACCGTAGTGGCCCCAGCCCGGAGCCACTCAGCTAGGGAGACAGAGCCACTGCCATCATAGTCAATCTCTTTCATCATTTCCTGAAGAATCTGAGCAGAGAAAGGGGAGACTCTTGGTGTGAGTGGCCCCTCAAACCTGACACCTCTCCATGGCCCCCTAGGATACCCAGACCAGCCATCCTAGTCAAGGGTAAAGTAGAATCACTAGAGAGAAAATACAAGAAGGGACATGAAGGAAGAGCTGCCTTACCGGCTTCAGTTCAGACACATCCCAATCCAGGTATTCAGCCACTCGCATCATCTGTGTGATGATTTTGTCCACTTCCTGTGGGCCAAGAGAGTAGGAGCCACAGCCATATCCGACCTTACTACCACAATTCAAACCATTCTCTAGAAGTCAGAGTTCTTGGATTCCACCCCAGACCCATCTCTCATTCTCAGGTGCCTATGCTAAGTTGATGTGTGTTCATATGTTTGCAAGGCAGTCCCCAATTCACGCCTCCAGCTTCTTCTTTTAGGGATCAAGAGCTTGGGACCTATTCCCAAATTTAGTTCTACAGGATTCAACTTCTCCCTCTAGCTTCCTCTGCTTCTTAAGATCCTGGAAGAGTTGGGACAGGAGGACACAGACAAATGGACACATACTCCCTTGCCCAACATACAGGTCCCCCAACTCACTGAGCTGTCCAGGATCCCATTTCTGTCCATGTCGTACAGCTTGAAGGTGACTGTGGGGTGTTTTAGGGGGACCAGGGTCAGTTTGTGAGGGATACCCAAAGAATTCATAATAGAATACAGGGGAAACAAAGAGATAGGGGGAAACCTTTTAAATGAAGAGCCCAGAGCTTGGGATTGGGATTGAAAAAGGAGACAAAAAGGGAGGGGAAACAGATCTGGATTCCACCCTCAGTGAACCTAATTGGGAAGATACTACACACCCTCTAAATCACAAGAACACCCCAAGCCACCTACATGAAAATGTATAAAACATAGGAACTCGGATGACGATGGTATAAGGAGTCTGGGGGAACAGAGAAACATAGGAACTTGGATGACTATGGTATAAGGAGTCTGGGGGAACAGAGAAACATAGGAACTCGGATGACTATGGTATAAGGAGTCTGGGGGAACAGAGAAACATAGGAACTCGGATGACTATGGTATAAGGAGTCTGGGGGAACAGAGAAACATAGGAACTCGGATGACTATGGTATAAGGAGTCTGGGGGAACAGAGAAACATAGGAACTCGGATGACTATGGTATAAGGAGTCTGGGGGAACAGAGAAACATAGGAACTCGGATGACGATGGTATAAGGAGTCTGGGGGAACAGAGAAACATAGGAACTCGGATGACTATGGTATAAGGAGTCTGGGGGAACAGAGAAACATAGGAACTCGGATGACGATGGTATAAGGAGTCTGGGGGGACAGAGAAAATGGGCCCACTCTCTGGCCCCACCTTTGTCGGGCCATGTCAGTCTTTAGGAATCCTGAAAAAATTAGGGAAGGAAGGCTGGGGAACACCTTCTCTCCCTTCACCTTTCTTCCCCTTCCCCAGTCCAGAATGGCAACTCACATTCTAGCTTGTCTTCTGGTCGGCCACCCTCCAGAAGGGAAAAGTAGCAGGAGACATCACTGAGACATACCATATCTGGTTACAAAAAGTACAGCAAATCTGAGGTTGGGGCTCCCTCCACTCTGGCTCTTCTCTTTTCTTTTGTTTGTCCCAACTCTTCCCTTTAACTTTCCTTCTTCCAGCTCCCAGACACCAACAAGGCCAACCTCTACTTCTGACCCCTAACCCTACCCCCAACATTGACTCAATTAAACTCTCACCCCAAAACCCATGACTTTTCTTGAGAAGGCTGGGCCCATTCCCACCTGTGTGACCATACCTTTTTTTACAGTCTCTTCTAAGGAGTAACTAGTCTGGAAAGACTGAAACAGTGCCAAGCTTAGGCGACTGGGAACGTCATCCACTTCCAGATAGATTTTCAGGAATTGCTTGAATCCCTCATACCCAATGGCCTATGATGAGAGCAACCATTATCCTGGGGAGTCTGGAGGATGGGAGTTGGGAATTGAAGGACTGGAGTAGTGGGGACAGAGACAGTAAGTACAGAATTGAGAAGCATCCAAGGCAGGAGTATAATTTCTTAGGTTGAGCCCTGAATTAATAGAATCTCTTGCTTTGTTCTAAAGCAATAGCTGCAGTAACAATGAATGTTGGGATATCTCAAGGGAAGAGAGCATGGGTGGGCCCAGAATAATCCCTGGATATTGGGGATCCCAATGGTATAGCAAAAAACAAAGATAGGAGGAGTTGGTCCAGGAAAAGATTTACCAGCTGCCACTCACATCTTCTTGGACATATGCAGCCATTTCACCATCCTCAAAGAGCTTTAGGACATCACTGACCTTCTTGGTGGAGTCTAAGGGGTGAAGAGAGTGAAAGAAGAGCATTAGCCTAATTTAGCTCTCCCTGCCCTCTGCCAGTGTCCCACCCAGACATCCAGCAGGAAAAAAAGACTCAAGTGAGACGAAGAAAGAAGAAAGTCTGAAATACACAGAAATACAGAAGAGAAAAACATTTCAGGTCCTCCAAAGTGGTACCCCTATTTTTTCATCTCTGAGCAGGCAGTCAAGGTTCAGAGAAGGTAGATGGAGAGCTGAGACCCCAGGCATCTTCCCATGTCCCTCTCCTCCCTTTCCTAAGCATATCTTGGGAGCTGACTGGTTCAAGACCATTGGGGAAACTGGGGGTGAGGGGGAAATTGAAGGAAGAGGAGGAGCTCTCTGGGGTAAGGTCTCCAGAACTAAAGGACTGAAAGACTCACATTCCATGTATTTTTGCAGCTGGGCAAAATCATTGGGGCTTATTAGGCCCCTCTCCTTGGCCATGTTTCTTTTTTTGTGAAGGACGGCCACAAAGGCAGCGTGGTAGAGGTACTTATGGCGCCTGGACGTCTTCTTTCGAGAGTAGGTCTGGAGGGTGACAAGAGCATGTGGCTGAAAGAGCCAGCACAGTCCCTCTGGTTGTCTACTCACCAAGTGTCCGCTCCCACTATTCTTTCTGTTCTCTCCTTTTCTCTGAGTCTCTCCCTAAGTCTCTTCTTTTCCTTGGGTCCCTCTCCATGGGTCCCTCTCTCCCCCTGACAATCTGTCCTTTGTTTTCTGACTCATCTCTTTCTCTCCTCCATTTCTGGACACTTCTCCAGCTCTCTTATTCCCCTCGCCCCACAGTCTGTCTACATTCATCTCTGACCACTCTCACCTTCTCGCCCCCACACCCGCTTTCCCAGGGTATATGTCTTCCTGAGTGTGTCTCTGGCCTGCTTCTACCTTTTCTCCCGCCACCCCCAATTTCTGCAGTCTCTCCCGAGCCTGTGCTCTCCCTCGCAGACCCCACAGTCCCGGCCCTCCCGGTGGTTCTCACTTCACTGCGGGCACGCTTTCCCGGCCAGGACCCCATGTTGCTCCGCCTCCAGTCTTGGTCCCCAGACCCGCTCTGCCACCCACTCCCCGAGCCACCCACGCCCCGCAACGATCTCTAGCGCTTCTGACGCGCGACATAGAACCAACTCTGGCGGGGTCCCCAAGCTCGGCCCCGCCTCGCCAGCGTCCAGCGGAGCTCGACTGAGGAAGGGGGGAAGCCGGGCACGTGAGATTGGGAGGGACGAGAGCATCTACCTGCCTGGCTTCCCAGTGGCAGCAGGGTTGAACTGAATGCGGGAGTCTCACATTCTGGGGTCTTCCTTCTACCCACCTAGGCTGGCTAACAGTGTGTAGGGAGTCCCAATTTTTAGCAGTGGGACTCAGAGACCAAAGGGGAGCCATCATGTGGATCATACTGACCACTGGCCCAGAGACCAAGCAGCAGAGGGCAAGTTGCCTTGAGGATTCAAAAACAGAAATAAAAACAGCTCACATTAGGATAGCACCGCATAGTACGGCACCGTTTTGGAGTCAGACAGAACGAGGGTTAGTCATAGCTGGGCTCTATTTTTAGCTCTGATACTACTATCTGATTTGGGCAAATTACACCTGTAGAATGGGGAGAATAATGCCTATCTATCACAGTTGTGAGGATTGTCAAATAATGTATAAAAAGTACCAACTATAATGCCTGGCATACAGAAGGCCTTCAGGAAACAGTAGTTATTGTGTTAACAATTAAAAGAAAATTCTATGAGATAAAAAAAAATTATTGGTATAGCCATTCTATAGATGAAGAAACTAGAGCTCCAAAGGAGGCTGGAACCTAAGGCAGGAACCAAAGGCTTCAATCCAAGAATTGTGAAATTATATATATTAGAAGTTATATAACTTTTAAAATTTATTTCAGAGAGGAAGGCAGAGGGAGTGAGGGACAGAAACATCAGTGAGAGAGAATCACTGACCAGCTGCCTTCTGCATGCCTCCTATTGGGGGTGAAGCTCCAAATGTGCCCTGCCTGGAAACTGAACCCTGACTTCCTGGTTCATGTGTGGATGCTCAACCACTGAGCAACACTCTCCTCTCCACACACTGCCTTTTAGTCCCACTGCCCTCCTTTCTGTTCTGCAAACACACCAAGTTCTCCCCCGCTCAGGGTCATGAGACTCACTGTTCTGCCTGCCTGGAACACCCTTCCATTCTCGTGGGCAGAGCTGACTTTTGCCAAAGCTGAAATGTCAGCTCCTCCAAGAGTCCTTCCCTGATCATTCTAAAGTAGTCCCTCCTTTGCATAGCTCCTTCCTTTGTTTCTATTATAAAACTTATCACAACTAGAAATTATCATGTTATTTTTTCTTTAAACCATTTTTTATTTTTCAATTACAGTTGACATATATTGTATTAGTTTCACCACAGTGATTAGACATTATATAACTTAGTAAGTGATCATCCCGATAAATCTCATACCCATCATACCCATCTGTTTTCATTCCTGATTGTCTTCTCCTTATTAAAATGTAAGTTCTAAAATGTAACTTATTATTTTTAAATTCTATTTCTTTAATCTTTTGTTTCTTTTTAAATATATTCTTATTGACTTCAGAGAGGAAGGGAGAGGGAGAGAGAGACAGAAACATCAATGATGAGAGAGAATCATTGACCGGCTACCTACTGCACACCCCCTTTTGAGGGGTGAGCCTGCAACCTGGGCACATGCCCCTGACAGGAATTGGACACAAGACTCTTCAGTCTGCAGGCCGACACTCTATCCACTGCCCCAATATTGAAAACAGTGTCCAGCATGTTGTAGGTGCTCCGTATTGGTTGTACAAATAGTTGTGTCAAGTTAGGGAATCATATTTTGAGAGTAATACAAATATGGTTAAATGGGATGCCAGAGTGTCCATCTTGACAGTCAGGGGAACCCATGAGACACTTTGGAGCACACATAGTAGATGCTAAATAAATATTTGTTAAATGAATGAATAATGTTAAAAAGCACTTCATCGTACTTCAACCAAGGCTCTGACCTTCTGCCTCCTCTCTGCCCACTTATTTAGGGCTTTTGGGTTCAGGCTCAAGGAGGCAGTTAGGACCTGTGAGAATTTCTTTTCTGATGGTGCCTCTGCCCTTGGGACATCTTTGCTGCCCACCTCTGTGCGTATACCATTCCTCTTCTGGGGGCTCTCTGGGAAAACGTAGAAAGGGGTTCTGCGACACTGATATTCTGGAGCAAGGACTCCACCCCTCTGGCCCTTTTCAATGACTATAATTCAACTTCTCCTGCCTACAGATCTAATGAGTACATAATAGTCTCATGGCTAATGGGGCCTGTATGGCTTAATTAGCCACTCTGATTACCACTGGGAATTCTTAGATGGCTCCAAGGTTCTAGGACATCTGAGAGAGAAAGTTACAGGGAGAGAGAGCAAACAAGGGACAATAGGACAATACTTCTCTCTTGTCTCTCTTTTCAAAATGACCCTTCCTAGCCCCCCAGGTCTTAAATGTAGTATTCAGTAGATGTTAAGAGCATGGGCTTTTGAATTAGATAGGCACGGATTAGAATCCTAGCCCTTGGGTGAGTTATTTCATCTCCCTGAACCTGTTTCCTCTTCGATAAAATGGGTACCTAGAGAAATTAGTCACAATGTGGGGATTAAGTAAGATAATACATGCAACATACTTAGTAAACTTCACGATACAGAAGGCTCTATAAATGATAGACATTATTATTTTTGTTACTTTATTATAATACAAAGATGGTACCTAGAGAAACACACATCTGGAGTTTAGGAAAAATGATATCTTTGACCCAGAAAGGGACTAAGAAAGGGACTCCCAATAGAAGTGAGGCCAATTGTATACCTTCCCCTGCGTCAGGCACAGACATGTAGTATCAGGATTCTGTACTTTGCCTATGGGAGGGCGAGGCGGTGGCTGCAAGCTACAACGTCAGGGTCCAAGGATACTCCTGGGCTGGGACCTTGGACATAGGACTCCTCGGATCTTTTCAATCATCCTTCTGACTTTTCCCCTGAAAGGTTAGCTGCCTCAGTTGCTGAAAGACAACAAACTGCAGGATCCTAGGACCTTAACGACCTACAACAAGTCCAGGTTTGTCCTCCGCTCCATCCCAACCCTGAGTCTGTAACCTGGGCTAGTCCAGGCGACTGCTGGGTTGGGAGGGTGGGGTCAGCTGCCAGCCGCCAGCTACTTGTGACTCACCCTTCCCTTCCCTCCTCTGGTTTCCCTGCCTGCCTCTTCCAACTTGGGGTGAGAGAGTTAGTTGACTTGGAGGCAGAGAATCATAGAACGTCCTCAGAGCTGGGAGGAAAGTGAGTCCCAGAGAGAGTGCAGCCCTCACAGGGTTACATGCAGACTCTACACAGCCTGTCCTGAGTCCATTTCATTAAATCCTAGTGCCTCTGGTTTTCTAGATCTTATTTTAAACATTACCTGCTAAAACTGCTGGTTACCGAAAGATAAATGTGATTTCCAAAGCCAGTGCTAACATTTACAGTTTCCCTTTTCCCTCCAAACACTCATTGCTCACATTCCAAGTCCCATAAGTTGACCATTACTCAAGAATCAGTTATGCCCCCACAACATTAAGGCCGACCCAGCGAGGAACTCCAGGGGCAGGCACTGATCCGTGAGGGCCCAGGACTGATTACCTGGACTTCTGAACCCTTTAACCACACCAGAACCTGCATCCTCCTCTTCCCCGGGGCTGAGGGAGGCTCTCTTCCTCTCTGCCCATCGCTGTCGCTAGTTAGTAGCCCCTGAGAGGGAAACATTTGGTTTGGCTTGAAGCCCCAAAATTCGTTAAACCTCCACGAACCCCACAGATGGCAGTGTTGCTTGATTAGGGGGTGGCGGGGGTGGAGGTGTGTGTGTGTGGGTGGGGGGTCATTGTGTAGTGCAGGCGGAAGTTCTGATGTTGGCATAGCTGGGGGATGTGGGCTCATTCCTTCTGAGAGTGAGAAGATGCCCAATAATAAAGCTCATTTCCTCCCCTGAAGGTGAAAAGGGGGTTCAGACGCAGGTAGTTTCAGAACCCCGGTGACAGGTGTGGGAAGGGCACGGGTGGTAAATTGGGGACCAGGAGGCCAAAACAAGAAGCCTACTCCAACGTGCAGCACTTCGAGGGTCCAAAATGGACTTTCCTCTCACTCGGGTCTCTGGGAGCCGAGCTTCACCATCCCTCCGGGACAGCGAGAGATGCGGGGGAAGATCTGGGGGGACCGCTGCCCGCCGGGCTCCGGCCGAGCCCTCCCGCTGCCCCCGCGCCCCGGCGCTAACCCTGCGGGCTGCCTGCTCCAGCTGTCACGCTTCCTCCTCCGCCGCCGCCCAGCAGCCCTACCCCAGCCCGGGCGGTCCCCTCGCGCGCCCCCGGCCTCCAGCGCAGAGGGGTGGGCGGGCGGCGGGGGGCGCGGGGTCTCTACCTGCCTGCGGAGGGCGCGCGGTCGGAGCTGCAGCGCGGCGCGGGTGCGGGCGCGGGAGCCGGAGCCGGAGCCGGGATGGAGGGGACGGGCCAGGCAGATACGGCCGCCGCGGGGCCGCCCCTCTCCTGACGACACAGCTGCCCGCCCCTCACCCCGCCGGCCCGCCCGCGCCCGCGCCCGGGGCCCCCAGCGCGGGGTGCGGGTCCGGAGAGGCCGCGTTCCAGTCCACCAGACCCCATGCCCTCTCCGAGGATCTCCGGAGCTCTGCTCTGGGCCGCGTCCTCCCGTCCTGCCCGCGCCTCTCATCTCCTCCCCGCCCGGGGCCGCTGTGTTTCTATTTTCCCTCCATTCCAGGCACTCAGCCTCTCCCTGCATTCCACCCCCGGAGATCGGATCGGGGCGGGACGCTGGCGGCACCGGTGACAGCTGCCCACCCAGCCCACGGCTCTCCCTCTCCTAAGCGCTGCTATCCGAACCTCCCTTCCCAACGCCTGTGCATCCGCTGCTGACTGAATCCATACCCCAGAGATCTCACAGCAGCGAGGCCAGAGCTCCAGACTCCACATCCTGAGACCCAACCCCCCCCCCGCCCTCACCACCACCATGGGCTCCACACCACTTGACACTCAGGAAAATCTGCCCCCTTCACCGCCAGGTTCCTCGCCTCAGGAAAGCCCAGACCCCAGACGTCTCACACTTTGCTTTCCCAAGTCTAGGGACACTTCCTTCTCTCAAAACTCTGATGACTCCCTTGATTCTGTGGTGCAGGCTCAGGTGCAAAGAGCACTCTGGTCTGTTCCACCCTTTCTTTATGCCCTAACCCTCCCACTTTACCTGCTGGTCTCGGCAGGCAGTATAGAAGGCCTTGGCCAAAAGTAGGGGTGAGAGATCTTTTCAGCTGCTTCTTTCTGGAATCTGTTCTGGAGTTACGATTCTGGGGGCAGCACGGTAGCAAGGGAGAGAGACAGAGGCCTAAGGACTGGGGACCCTGGCATCCTGCTTCCTGGCCCCGCCCCGTCTGCCCCGCTACACACACACACACACACACACACACCCCTCCTCTTACCCTTCATTGAAATAGGGCACAATAACAAAAGCTTGAGTTCCTGGAATCTTCCCTCTTACACCTGGTGGTAGAAGAAAGGGGAGGGGAGAGACCTGGCTGAGAGGGTGTATGTATGTTCTGTAAATGTTGTGTGTGTGTACACACATAAACACACACATACAATATATACATACTTCTACATACTTCGGTGGGGGTTGAAGAGGAGTGAGTACACGAGGACCTCTAGTGGAAAACAGAGGGGTGTCAGCAGCTCTGGATGGTTTTAAGACAATCAAGACAAGCTTGTTGGAAGAGACTCCTCCATTTTTATCAGAAATACAGCTGCTGAGTAATGGGTTTGGGAGTATTGTTGCATGAATTGGAGATCTGAGGTAGGGGTTAGAGAGGGTCTGTCTCTCTGCTCCTGTGTCGCCTCCAAAAGACATGGGCTCTGCCACTCATCTTTCATCTCCCCTTCCTATAGGACCTTTTTTAGTCATTAGGGATCATAAGTGCTATGATTCCAAGGCCTATTTTGCACCAGGGCCTGTACTTAGTTCTACAAGACAGCCAAATACATGGCCTAGTTTAGGGGTACACCATGGAGTGGCTTGGTGTGTGGAGTGTGTGTATGTGTAAGGTGCCTCCGCACTCTAACCTACCCTAATCAAGCATACAGTATCAGTTAAGAACAAGTCCCCTAGAACCTCTTCCAATCAGTTTTCTGCCCATGAACCTCTCATCTAGACACACTGGAATGCCCCTAGTCGGTTTGGCTCAATGGATAGAGCGCCAACCTTGGGACTGAAAGGTCCTGGGTTTGATTCCCCTGTCAAGGGCCCCAGTAGGGGGCGTGCAGGAGCCAGCTGATCAATCCATCAGTGGTTGTCAGGATTGGTGTATCTATCTCTCCCTCTCTCTAAAATCAATAAAAACATATATTTTTTAAAAAAGTAGAAATACTGGAATGATACTACTCCTGAAAGCACTCAGCTTTCCTTGCAAAGAACACTTCCAGTGATACACTCTATGTCTGACCTGAATTTCTCATTCCATCATCATCATCAGTTATGTCCCTACATGAAGTTAAAGAGTCCCCTTTTACGACATTATTGGAGACTTGAAATGAAGCAGGGGGTGATTTCTCTAGTGAGGAATGATGGAATCAGCCTAGGCGTCTCTGTGTCTTCTTTAGGAAGTGTGTCATACCCCAAGTCAGTTACGGGAGGGGGTATGATGAAGAAAGGCCAAGCAACATCTAAGGAGGAAGCGTCTAATGACTGTAGTTCCAGGTGCTCATTTCTTTAATCAACCACATCATAAAAATCAGAAAGAAAGAAACCGCAATGAACAAAGGGAAAGGAAAAAACAGCCTTGTTCTCCTCAGCCTTCTTTCCCCTCTTCCTCCTCAGGGCAGGGGGGCCACATCCGGGGCCCAGGGCCGGGCTCAGGCAGGTCTGCTAGGCAGACACTAAGTTTCACTTCCTGCCAACCTCCGAGCTGAGGCAGGATGTCTGGGGGCATGAGGAGGGCCCAGGGCTGGGTAGTCAACAGGGGCCACTTCAGGATTCCCTCCTGCAGAATGTCCCACAGAGCATCGCCAGGCGAGCACTTGCACCCTCAGGTAGTGCAGTCAAGGCCAATGCACCCTCAGATTTTAGGGGCCTCGTCTCACATGCTCCTCCAGTTAGTAACAAGAGGGAGGCCAGGAGGCCAGGTCTGGCTGCCTGCAGCATCGGTGGTGAAAGAGCAGGCTCAAAAACGGCAGTTACAACACTTGCAGAAACTGTGTATTGAATGCAAATACGTTTTTGTAGTCTTTTTGGAGACCTTCCGAATTGGGCTTCTGCTGAGAGTCAGAGAGGTGGAGGACAGGAAGGCAAGCCGTTACCCCCCAAAACGTTACCCGCCCCTTCATTTCAAAGCCTTAGGTTGCTCCTAGTGAGCCATTGCTCTCATTTTTTGTTTGTTTTTAAGTAGGACGGGCAACTTGCTGTTGGAGGTGGCCACTGCCATTCGCCTGCTCCCTCCTGGTTTCAGCGCTGCTGTAGGGAGTGAGCAGAGCCAGGGTAGGGATTTGGAGAAAGGTAACACAGGGTTGGGAGTTAAAAAACCACAGGAGGTTGGGGGAGGACAGAAGTGACACCTGAGGAGAGGAACCTGCCGCCGGCCCCTCCCAGGCTGGAGGGGAAACGAGTTTAGCCGGATCAGCCCTGAAGGAACAAGAGCTGCTGAAAAGGACGGGGGAGGGAGAGCTTTGGGGTTCCTATAAAGAATAGGGAGGTGCGAGGCAGGGCGGGCTGCATGACCGGCGTGTGGCCCGCTCGGTCCCCGGCGCCCAGAGACTCGGAGGAGGTTCATTAGAATACGAACTGGGCCCGCCCAGTAGCCCACACGCTGCCCTCTGACCCTGGGCCCTGCCCGCGGCTGCCGGGGTCGAAGGTCAGAGTCACTTCGGTCACTTCGCCTCCTGGATCCGCGGGGCCGCCCCTCCGCAGGGCCGAGCCCGGGCTGCCTGAGGTCGCCGGGACAGGTGACCGACCGCGGCGCCCTCCGCCTCGCCGCGCCTCGCGGGTCTCTGCTCGGCGGGCTGAGCTGGGCGGCTGAGAGCCATCGGCGCGCGATTTCGACTGCCCATCTCCTGAGAGGATCAGGGTCTTCCATTCGCCCCCCACAACACCAGTGCGCCCGCCCCAGTGCATTCCCGGAGTTTGCCCGACCGGCTCCATGTCCCCATGCCGTTCTGGGACGTGGGCGCAGACCAGGGCCTGAATATTCTTCTCCTCACTTATCAGCCCCCCTTTCCGAGAGCAGATAGGCCTTGCCCCCTTTTCCCTCGCAGGTCCTGTTCGGACTAAGTGCCTGTGAGGAGAGGGCTGTGCGTCAGCATTCTTTCGGCGCCCAGAGGACTGCTTTCCACGCAGCAGGCGCTCGATAAATGGTATCAGTGACAGGAAAAGAGCCCACCGTTTTTATTTTACTAACGTCTTCAGCTTCTACTCCCTCCTCCATCTTCGTCCATGAAATTGTGTACTCTCCCTTTAAGACTAAAATGGTGGCATGCAACGATCGGGACTCCACTTCCGGTGGGGAGGGGGCGGGACCCCAGCCCGCTCACGCCGGAAGTGGTTTGCGCTCTCAAGATGGCGACTCCCTATGTAACTGACGAGACCGGCGGTGAGTGCGGGAGGCGCGGAGCCGTTTCTCTCTGGGCTCTCGGGGCAGGGGTTCGGACTTGGAAAAGGGTCTGTGCCCCGCCCATCCCGGGGCCCCTCCTTGGCCCCGCCCTTCGGACCGCCTTCCCCATTCATTCCTACGGGGTGCCACCTGCGCCCCCTTCTGGTCTCGAGTTTAGGGGTCTCTGCTTCCGGTCACCCAAACCTCGGGGTCCTTCGATGCTGGCCCCTAGTCCTGGGCCCTCGCGGGCCTTTAAGGTTTTCTCTAGCAATTGAAGCTCCAGTGTCTCTCTTTTGGGTTCTCCAGTCCTGGGGGTTCCAACATCCTTAGTTCCCTCCAATTCCTGGCTTCCCTTTCTTCCCCTCCCCCATCTTTTAGCTATACCTGCTTTCTGCCCTACCCCAACCACATTTAAATTCTTTTTCTGGAAGCTGTATCTGTAGATCTTCTCATTGCTGCATAGTGCTTTTTCCACTTTCTCCCTCATCTTTATTGTTCGTCCAGAAGTGTGAAGGGTTGAGGATCCTAATATAACTTTCAGCATGAGTTTTCTCCTTGATGGCCCCATCTTTGCTTTCTCTGTTGATAGTGATAGGAGTTGAGGGATCTAAGGTGGGAGAAGGCAAACCAGGAACGTGTCTAGTGGTCTCTCAAGCCCTCTGACAAGTTGATAGAACCTAGTTATTCCTTCTGGCTAGAGAATTTTCAGTCTTGCTGACTGAAATGCTGAAGTGTTTCCTGCATATGTGAGCTTTATGTGCTGAAAACTGAAAGTCAAGATTTTCATTGTGCTTTTGTCCCATCCTAATTTCCTCATTTTTAGATAGGAGTATCTAGTCATTGACAATCAAATAAGATAGGATATGTGAAAACAATTTCTAACATGTTGTGCAAGGCAAAGTGTTACTGTTTTCTTTTTGTGTGAAGCTTTCACTGTGTATATATAGTCCTCTGTAGAAGTGATGCTGTGCCTGTGCTGTGGTACATATGGTCTGTTTTAAAATGTGCCATATATGCTTCTTGCTTTGTTACTTTTCATGTTCTTTATATCCCACCTCTTCTTTCCTATGGTATGTAATGACAACCCTGGTCTCTGCTACCTCTCCCTAACCTCACATTTTAAAGTGGTAGGTACAACCTTTCCTGCTCTCAGTAGACCCTTCTTCAGCTAGCTTCTTTTAATGTGTGCTTTGAAAATATTACTCATTTTCCAATTTCCAGTATACTTCTTTATTCTTAACTGTTTTTTGTTATTGTTGCTACTGTTTTTTTATTGACTTCAGAGAAAGAGAAAGAGAGAGAGACATCAGTCTGCTGCCTTTCTCCCTTCCTCACACGCCCTGACTGGGATTAAGCCCACAACCTGGGCATGTGCCCGGACCCGGAATCAGATTAGCTAACTCTTGGTGCGTGGGAGGATGCTTAACCAACTAAGCCATACCTGCCAGGGCTTACCTGTTTTCTTAAACTGATTAATGAAAATCCAGATATTGCATCTTACCCTACCTTCCCACCAGGGAATAATCTCCTGATCTCTGTGACTGTGTAGAAGAGGAGAAGGTATCATTGCTTTGCTTTCTCTTACTACTTCCAGATTATTGATCTACCGCTGTCACGCTAATACTCATGGAAGGTATCGCCATGCAATTATAGCCTTTTCTCTAAAATTTCATGGACATCATTCTTTTTTTTCCCTCTCAATTGTTTCTTGCTCTCATTTTCAGTATCTCCAGCACCTTTGGATACTTTGATCTTATAGTTCTTCAGCATGAGACCGTTAAACTTTCCTTTGTACTTTCAAACCAGCTACATACACATCAGAGCCACTACAACTTGGACCTTACCGATGATACCGCTTCCCCTTCATGTGCTCCCCATCACTTATTTTTGCCTCCTTACTAGTCATTTTTTTCACTACCTCACATCCACAGAAGCAGTGTTTTGCCCTCCTTAAGTTCTCTGATTTTTTACCTTTCCTATTTCATTGAGTCTTACCACTACCCTCATGACTATCATTGATGCTACCCTTGCTAGACCTCTGTTTGTGAACAGCCACTTTGGTACTATCCTTATTGCTTTCTTCATTTGTTTTGATCTTCTGTACTAAGCAAGCATGAAGGTTATTTTGAGTCATACTTATCAGCTGTTTTCTTGGCTTCTGCTTCCAGGTCAAAACATATAGCTAGAGGAAAAGCACAGAAGCTAGCAGATTCACTATAATGTAATTTAATATTAACTTCTGCCAAGATCACAGTTTCTCTCTTAATTCTTCTTTCTTGGTTTGCTTACAATCTACAATGGCCATTTCCACAATCTTTTCTGGCTCTCTGTAACCTTTCCATTTATTTATTTATTTATTTATTTTAATGCTTTTTTTTATTGATTTTAGAGAGAAAGGGAGAGAGAGAGAAACATCAAAGATGAAAGAGAACCATTGATTGCTGCTTTCTGCATGCCCCCACTGGGGGTCAAGCCTGCAACCCAAGCATGTGCCCTTGACTAGAAGAATCAAACCTGTATCCTTCAGTCCTCAGGCCAATGCTCTATGCACTGAGCCAAACTGGCGAGGGCTGTAATCTTTCCTTTTATTTTATTTTAAAATATGCATATTTTTATTGATTATTTATTTATTTATTTATTTATTTATTACAGAGAGGAAGGGAGAGGGATAGAGAGTTAGAAATATCGATGAAAGAAAATATCGATCAGCTGCCCCTTACAGATCCCACGGGGATGTGCCCACAACCAAGGTACATGCCCTTGACCGGAGTCGAACCTGGGACCTTTCAGACTGTAGGCCAATGCTCCATCCACTGAAGCCAAATCAGCCAGGGCATAACCTTTCCTTTCAATTCTCCCTCTCGTGGCAGATGACCTCACTTCCAATTTCATTGAAAAATCAAGTCTATCGTTTCTGTTTATTTCCTGTCCACAGTTTGATTTCTTGAATGTCAGTTCTATATATACTATTTTCATTTCCTCACTGCTTATTTGTTCCTTAACTCTACAGTTTTTATTTTTAGCACCAACCTCTCTCCTGAGTTGCCAATTTCCTTTTATAATTGTTTGGTAAATAGCTTTCATTCAAGGGTATACTGTCTACTTCAAATACTATCTGACCAAAATCAATATAAATTCTTTTTCCTTATTTCTATTAAAGGCACCATTGTGTTAGCCAACCAGAGATCAACTATTTTGCATTTTCTCCCTCTTTCTCTCTCTCTCCTTAAAATTTTATTTTCTTCTTAAAATTTTAAATAAATTTCACTTTTTAGAATATTTTTAGATTTAGAGAAAACCTTTTTCTAAAATTTTTACTTATTGATTTCAGAGCAAGAAAAACATTGACTTGCTGTCCCGCTTATACACGCACTCAATGGCTGTCCCTTGCATGTGCCTTGATGAGGGATCAAACCTGCAACCCTGGCGCACTGGGCCAGTGCTCCAACCAACTGAGCTACCTGGCCAGGGCCTAGAGTTACAGAGAATTTGAGAAGATGATATAGACAATTTCTATATATACCTTATATTCAATTTCCCCTATTGTTTTAATCTGAACATTAATATGGTACCGTTATTGCAATTAGTGAACCAATATTGATACATTATTATTAATTAAAGCCCTTATATTATTCAGATTTCCTTACTTTTTACCTAATTTATTTTTTTTCTGTTCCAGGATCCCATCCAGGATACTACCTAACATTTAGTTCTCAAACTTTTTTTGTTTTTGATGTTGATATTTTTAGGAGGACTGGTCAGGTATTTTGTAGGATACCCCCATAATGCAATTTGTCTGATGTTTTTCTCATGATTAGATTGGAGTTAATGTATATTTGGGGGGAGGGGTTGACCATCGAATTAAAGTGACATTTTCATCATATAATGTCGAGCATAAATAGTATCACAATGATTTTTTTACTGTTGATATTGACCGGGACCACCTGGTTAAGGTTCTGTTTGTAAGGTTTCTCCACTGTAAAAGTGACTCTTTTTTTCCTGTCCTTTTCATACTGTATTTATTAGAAGAAAGTCACTGTTCATACTTTTTTCCTATTTGAAAAAAAATTTCAGTGACAGTAAACATTAAATATTATATTAGTTTCAGGTGTAGAGCAAAGTAATTAGAAATTTTTTATAACTTATACTGTGATTCCCCCAATAATTCTTGTACCTACCTGACACCATATATAGTTATTACAATGTTATTGATTAAATTTCTTAAGCTGTACTCTACATCCTGTGACTATTGTGTAACTGTCAATTTGTTCTTCCTAACTCCTTCATTTTTTTTACCCAGCCTCCTCAACTTCCCTCTCATTTGGCAACTATTAGTTTGTTCTTTGTATCTATGAATTTATTTCTGTTTTGTTGTTCATTTTGTATTTTATATGATTCCACATATAAATGAAATCACGGTATTTGTCTTTCTCTGTCTGATTTATTTCATTTAGAATAATACCCACTAGGTCCATGGTGGTGAACCTGTGACATGCGTGTCAGCACTGACACGCGGTCGCATGCGGTTGCATACAGAAAAGTCTGGTTTTTTTTCTTGAAGTGACACACCACCCGAGTTATGCTCGTTTTTTTGGCTAGTTTTGACACACCAAGCTCAAAAGGTTGCCTATCACTGCTCTAAGTCCATCCATGTTGTCACAAATGGTACAATTTTATTATTACTATTATTATTATTATATATATATTTTATTAATTTTTTACAGAGAGGAAGGGAGAGGGATAGAAAGTCAGAAACATCGATGAGAGAGAAATATTGATCAGCTGCCTCTTGCACACTCCCTACCAGGATTGTGTCCGCAGCCAAGGTACATGCCCTTGACCGGAATTGAATCTGGGACCTTCCAGTCCGCAGGCTGACGCTCTATCCACCAAGCCAAACCGGTTTCGGCAAAAATTTTATTATTTCTTATGGCCAAGTAATATTCCATTGTATATGTATACCACATCTACTTTATTCATTTCTTTTTGTTTGTTTGTTAATCCTCATCCGAGGATATTTTTTCCATTGATTTTTAGAGAGAATGGAAGTGGGGGGGGGAGAGAAAGAGAGAGAGGTTGATATGAGAGAGACACATCGATTGGTTGCCTCCAACATGCACCCCAACCACCAGGAATCGAACCTGCATCCCAGTTACCTGCCTTTGACTGGGAATCAGATCTATGGCCCTTTGGTGCTCGGGCCAATGCTCTGGCCACTTAAGACACTGGCCAGGGCTATCCATTCCTCTTTTGATTGGAGCATTGAATCTAAGTAAGTAATTACTTATCTTTTTTTATGTAAGTAATTATTGATAAGTATGTAGTTATTGCCATTTTATTAATTGTCTTTTGACTGTTTTTGTAGTTCTTTGTTCCTTTCTTATTCTCTTGGTCTCTTGTATATTGATGACTTCTGTAGTGTTCTGTGTGGATTCCTTTCTCCTTATTTCTTTTATATCTCTTGAAGATTTTTGGCTTGTGGTTACCATGTACTTTATATATACTAAGCTATATTTATAGCACTCTGTTTTAAGTTGGTCACTTAAATTAGAACATATTTCCGAAATCACTACCATTTACCCCCTCCATGTTTATATTTTTGTTGTTATTTTTTACTTTTATGTGTGTTGTAATTTATTGTTGTAATTACACATGATCTTACTACTTTTGCTTTTTAACCTAAGTACTAGCTTTAATGTTAGTTGATCCACTGCTTTTATTGTTTGCCTTTGTCAGCAGGTATATATATTTTTTTCTTTATGATATTCTCTTTTCTTTTAAAAAAATATATTTTATTGATTTCAGAGAGGAAAGGAAGAGGGAGAGAGAAACATCAGTGAGGAGAGAGAATCACTGGTCGGCTGCCTCCTGCACGCCCACTACCGGGATTGATCCCACAAACTAGGTATGTGCCCTTGACCAGAACTGAACCTGGGGCTCTTCAATTCGCAGGCTGATGCTCTATCTACTGAGCAAAACCGACTAGGGCTCGTTTTTTTTTTTTTTCTTTTAATTTATTGGGGTGACATCTATAATAATAAAAGCGTAATATGCAAATGGCTGAACAGCAGAACGACCATCTGGGTGACTACGCTATGACACTGGCACTGGTGCCAGGCTAGCCAAGGCAGATGCAATGTGATTGGTCGATGCAGAGGGGGAGAGTATGAGGGGGAGAGAGGCGCCATCACCCCACCATCACCCTGCAGAGGGAGGCCCAGGCTACCAGCCAGTGGGGCAGTCAATGCGGGTAGGGGAGGTGCTCTGTGATTGCCCCAAAGAAGGAGGCCCAGGCCACCCTCTGCGGGGTAAGCAATTGGGGGCCCCTGTGGAACCAGGGATGTGTGGCAGCCAGCAGCACCAGACCAAAGAGGGGGGTGACTGAGGGGTGGGGCCACGAAGCCTGGGCTGCAAAGCCAGCAGCAGGGGAAGGAAGGCCTACCCTTGCACTAATTTCGTGCATTGGGCCTCTAGTTGGTTAATAAAAATTATATAGGTTTCAGGTATACAATTCTATAGTACTCTTTTTTAAAATATATTTTTATTGAGGTCAGAGAGGAAGGGAGAGAGAGAGATAGAAACATCAATGATGAGCTCTGGCCAGTTTGGCCCAGTGGATAGAGCGTTGGCCTGTGGACTACAGGGTCCCAGGTATGATTCTGGCCAAGGACACATGCCTGGTTTGTGGGCTCGATCTCCACTCCAGTAGGGGATATGCAGGAGGCAGCCAGTCAGTGATTCTCTCTCATCATTGATATTTCTCTCCCACCCCCTTCCTCTCTGAAATTAATGGGGAAAAAAATTTTTTTTAAAAGAAAAAAATATGGTTCCTTAAATGTTAAGAAAAATAAAATAAAGAAACATCAATGATGAGAGAGAATCATTGATTGGCTACTTCCCGCATGCCTCCACTGAGGATCGAGCCCACAACCCAGGGATGTGCCCTTGACCAGAATCTTGAGTGGGGGAGGGGGACCTTTCATTCCACAGGCTGACACTCTATCCACTGAGCCAAACCAGCTAGGGCCTGCAATACTTTTAATTATATTTTCTTATTCATTTTTTTTCCTTCTCCTTTCTCCTTTCTCCTTCCTCCCCCTCCTCATCCCTTTTTCTTTCTTCTTGGTCCTTTAATAGTTTTTGTAGTACTGGTTTTGTGGTGATGGACTCCTTCAGCTTTTTCTTGTCTGGATCAACACCTCCATTTGAACAGTGGAGAGTTATGCTCTCTTCCTTAAGGAAGGATTATTTACATACATTATTTGGAATTCTGAACAGGAGATTTGTCTCTCCTCCCCCATGTATTTATTCAATCATTTACTTATTATTATGGACTTCAGGTCATAATACAATTGTTTTATTTATTTTATTGCTCAAATGTTCCTGCTTTGAACATTGGGTGCTCTTTTAGTTGGCCTATGTCCCTTTGGTATACCCCACCAATGTGGGTTTTTGGTTTGTTTGTTGTTTTTTTAGTTTTTCCTTACTTTCTGCTTTAGGATGCTTTAAGATCATCTTGTATATTTCTACTCTAGTACTAAAACCAGCCATTTCTCCAAAGAATCCTTGTTTCTTTTATTGGGGAACGATAATAAGAAACCAAAATCAGAGCATTAGGTGTTTTTCCTGCATTGGGGGTATTGTTTTGCATTATTTATGCCTCTTTTTCCTCATCCTTCCCCTGCATCAGCTGCCAAATTATCAATCTTCTATTCCCACTGCCTTACCCTTATCCCATTTTCTTTTCTTTTTTTGTGTTAATCCTCACCCAAGGATAGTTTCCCATTGATTTTAAGAGAGAGTGGAAGGGAGGGAGAGAAACATCGATGTGAGAGAGACACATTGATTGGTTGCCTCCCACATGAGCCCTTACCAGGGCTGGGATCAAGCTGGCAACTGAAGTATGTGCCCTTGATCAGAGTCAAACCCAGGACCCTTCAGTCCTCAGGCCTAGGCTCTATCACTGAGCCAGATCGACTAGGGCCTTTATCCCATTTTTAATACCTGTTAGGTATGTGGCCCTGGGAATCTAAGCCTTAATTTTCTTATCAGTGAAATAGGAATAACTCCTAAACATAGAACTAATGGGAGATTTAAAATTTAAATGAAATAATGTAGCCCAGTTGGCATGGCTCAGTGGTTGAACGTTGACCTATAAACCAGAAGGACACAGTTTGATCCCAGTCAGGGCATATGCCTGGTTGTGGGCTCAATCCACAGTGTTGGGTATGTAGGAATTAGCCAATCAATGATTCTCTCTCATCATTGATGCTTCTCTCTCTCCCTCTCCCTTCTTCTCTGAAATCAATAAAAAAATTTTTTTTAAATTAAATGAAATGTACATGTCTGGCACATAGAAAGTGTTCGACAAATGTTTCTGCAATTATGTATAAGGGTTATTATATGGATTAGAGGAAATTATACATGCAAAGTATCAAGCACAGTACTTAGGTCATTCTAAGTACCTGATAAAATTCTAGTTTCCTTATCCTGCACATAGTGCTATGACCTCCTAAGTAGTAATCTTTTTTTTTTTTTTTCAGTTGAATTTTAGAGAAAGAGGAAGGGAAAAGGAGAGAAAAAGAGAGAGAGAGAGACATCAGTGTTGGAGCACAAAATCGATTGCCTCCTGCCCACAACCTAGGTATGTGCCCTGAGTAGGAATTGAACCAGTAACCCTCCAGGTACACAGGATGATACCCAACTAACTGAGCCACACAAGGCAGGGAAGTCTTTTTTTTTTTTTTTTTTTAATAATTTTTATTTTCAATTGCAGTTGACATACATTATTAGTATCAAGTGTACACCCAGGATTTAACATTACATAACTTACTAGATGATCATCTCGATAAATCTTGAATCCATCTGACACCATGCAGTTATTAAAATATTGACTTGTATTTCCTATGCCTATTCTGTAATAACTGATTGTACTTCTTAATCCCTTTACCTTTTCCACTCATTCTCCCAACCCACCAACCATCTGCCAACCATGCAAATGCTCTGTGATCTGTGAGTCTGTTTCTTTGTTTTGATTTTTAAATTCAATTGTTTATATGTAATATATATATATATATATATATATATAGCCATTTTCTTTTTCGTATTATTTATTTATTTAATTTTCTTAAAGAAAACCCCTGAAGATTTCATGTAATACTGGTTTGATGTGATTCACTCCTTTAGCTTTTTCTTGTCTAGGAAGCTCTGTCTGTCCTTGGTTCCTAAGTGATAGCTTTGCTAGATAGAGTAATCTTATTTGTAGGTTCTTGCTTTTCTTCACTTTGAATATTTCTTGCCAAGCCCTTTTGGCCTGAAAAGTTTCTATTGTGAAATTAGCTGACAGTCTTATGGGAACTCTTTGTAGGTAACTGCTTTTTCTTGCTGCTTTTAAGATTCTCTCTTTGTTTCTAAACTTTTGTTATTTTTATTTTAAATCCTCATCTGATGATATTTTTTCATTGATTTTTAGCGAGTGGAAGAGAGAGGGAAAGACAGAGAGAAATATAGATATGAGATCAACACATCGATTGGTTGCTTCCTGCACAAGCCCTGACCAGGTGCGGGCGGATAGGAGCCTGCAGCTGAGGTACGTGCCCTCACTGGAATCCTTCCGTCCACAGGCTGACACTCTGCCACTGAGCCGAACTGGCTAGGGCTTTTTAAACTTTTGCATTTTAATTATGATGTGTCTTGGTGTGGGCCTCTTTGGGTTCATCTTGTTTGGGACTCTGCACTTCCTGGATTTTTATGTCTATTTCCTTTACCAAGTTTGGGAAGTTTTCTGCCATTTTTTCAAATAGGTTTTCAGTTTCTTTTTTTCTCGCTTCTATTCTGGCACCCCCATGATATGAAATGTTGGTACACGTGAAGTTGTCCCAGAAGCTCTTTACACTATCCTAATTTTTTTTTTATTCTTCTCTTTGCTGTTCTTATTGGGTGTTTTCTGCTTCATTATATTCCAAATTGTGGTTTTTCTTGGCTTCAACTACTCTAGAGTTGATTTCCTGTAAGTTATTCCTCAATTAATGTATTCCTCATTTCTGACTGGTCCTTTTTTATGCTGTTGAGATTCTCACTAAGTTCATGGAGCATCCTTATAACCAGTGTTTTGAACTCTGAATCTGGTAGATTGCCTGTCTCCGTTTTGTTTAGTTCTTTTTCTGGAGCTTTATATTCTTTCATTTGGGACATGTTTCTTTGTCTCCTCATTTTGGCTGCCTCCCTGTGTTTGTTTCTATGTATTAGGTAGAGTTGCTATGTCTCCCAGGCTTCCTAGGGTGGCCTATTGTAGTAGGTGTTCTGTAGGATCCAGGGGCACAGCCTCCCTGATCACCCAAGCTGGGTACTCAAGATGTGCCTGCCATGTGGGATTGTATATCCTCCTCTTATAATTGAGCCTTGATTGCTATTGGCATGACAATGGGAGATATTTACCCTCAGGCTGATCAGTTGCAAGGACTGGCTGTGACCACTGACCACCAACTTCCAACCACTACGGAGGATCAGCTTTGCAGAGTCCCACCCCATAGAGCACAACTTACTTCAGCAGGGCTCTGGTGCTAGTTTGAGTGTGTTGCTTGTGGAGATGGTTGGGGTAATGTTTTGACATCGTCAGAAGCTGTCGACCCAGTACTCTGGCTCTGGAGGCCTCCCAGGATGTGTAGGCCAAGTTTGGCCACTGCCTATTTTCTGCCTGGGGCCACCTGGCATGAGTACAAAGCAATCTGCAGATTGCTGCTACTTGTGCTGGGCTTAGAGGTGCTCAGGCAAGGTCAAGAACGGAGGCTGTGTGCTGTTAGTGCTGGGCCTGGGGCCACCTAACAAGAGGTACAGGGTTCACTGAGGCCAGATGCTGCTTATTTGAGAGATTTTTGGGAAAATCTGAAGCATGAGCTGAGACATGAGACAGGTCATTCAAATGGAAAAGCCACTGGAAACAGCTTGGGTGGGCCCAAAAGTTGGGTGGGTCTAGGCCTCAAGGAATCATCTAGGTGGGACAAACTGTGAGCCAGGTTAATGGATTCTCAGATTTGGCGCCCTCCTGGCTCTGTTGGGGGAGAGCTCATCAAAGAAATAATGGCCTCTGCCAGCTCTTCTGTCTGGGAGAAAGCTGCCCCCCAGATCTTGGTCTGATGCTGGACAATTCAGTTCCTCCCCATAAGTTTCTGGTGCCTATCAAGTTGCTATCCCAGCTCTGGAGCTCAGAGGGAGTGAGTCTGGGTTAGTCTGTGCCCAAGCCCTTTGAGAGGAACTGCCTGGGACTCTAGTAACTTCCATCTCCCTGAGCCTCAATCCTTGCTGGTTTTTACAGCCAGAAGTTATGGTGACTTCTGTTCCTGGCACTGGAATCCTGGTCTGGGAGGCCTGGTGTGAGGCTGGGACCCTCACTCCACCGGGGGACCTCTGCAGCTGAGATATCCTTCTGATTATCCATCACTAGAGGTGTGGGACTAGCCTTTTCCATGTCTCTGCCCCTCCTACCAGTATCCATGTGGCTTCTTTTTTAATTCCCTAGTTGTCAGACTTCCATTCAGCTCGATTTCAGGCAGTTCTAAATGATGGTTGTGCTGTACTTTAGTTGTAATTTTTATGTGGTTGTGGGAGGAGGTGAGTACTATCTTTACCTATGCCACCACCTTGACCAGAAGTCAGTAGTAGTCTTATCTCTAGTCTGCCTGTTCTAGTTACACTCCCTGAAACACTGTTATCGGATTATTGCTCCTTAAGTACAAGTTAAATTATGTAATATTTGTTCAATTTAATTCATTCACCCAGAGTCCATTGTTAAATTTGTCATATATCCTTCTGATCTTTATTTTTCTGTGCATTTAAAAAACACTTTTGAATCAGATTATATATACATTTTTATATCTTGCCTTTTATTTTATTTATTTAGTTATTTATAATATATTTTAATGATTTTTTACAGAGAGGAAGGGAGAGGGATAGAAAGTCAGAAACATCGATGAGAGAGAAACATCCATCAGCTGCCTCTTGCACACCTGCTACTGGGAATGTGCCCGCAACCAAGGCACATGCCCTTGACCGGAGTTGAACCTGGGACTTTTCAGTCTGCAGACCGATGCTCTATCCACTGAGCCAAACCGGTTAGGGCTTGCCTTTCATTTTAAATGTATTTTAAAAAATATATTTTTATTGATTTCAGAGAGGCAGGGAGAGGGAGAGAGAGATAGAAACATCAATGATGAGAGAGAATCGTAGATTGGCTGCCTCCACACTGGGGATCCAGTCCGCAACCTGGGCATGTATCTTACTGAGAATCAAACCGTGACCTCTTAGGTCAGTGGTTGGCAAACTCATTAGTCAACAGAGCCAAATATCAACAGTACAACGATAGAAATTTCTTTTGAGAGCCAAAAACCAACTTCTGCGAATGGGCCATGAAGTTTCAAACGCACTGTATGTGGGTGCCCGCACGTGGTATTTTGTAGAAGAGCCACACATAAGGGGCCAAAGAGCCACATGTGGCTCGCGAGCCGCAGTTTGCTGACCACTGTTCTAGGTCATAGGTTGATGCTCAACCACTGAGCCAAATTGGCTGGGCTATATCTTGCCTTTTTATTTAACCTTATGACAAAAATATTTTTCTTAATATTAGAAACTCTTTGTAAACATCTTTTATAGTACTGGCAGAATATTGTTTGGAAACATACCCTTTTTTAAAATCTTTCTTTTGTTAGGGGACTTTTAGATTGTTTCCAGAATTTTTTTTTGTCTTGTTTGCAGTATCATAACATGATCATCAAATTGCTGCTAGAATGTTGACACCCATTGCTGCAAACTGAAAACCCAAGAAAAACTTCTGGGAATTTACTTTATTTAGGTCAGGGTAGGGCTGCCTGGTTCGAGGCTGCACTCACAACTGGGCGGGTTCAACAACACAGGAGCCTTTCCCGGGACCATTCAGAATTTTAATTATAAGAACTCTATGAGTATTTTTTGTGCATAAAATTTTGCCTGCATTTAGGGTTATTTTTTTTTAGGATAGATTTCCCAGAGATAGAATCACTGGGTTGGAGGGTACAAGCATTTATTTATTGTCTATTAATTATAAAATTAATTCTCATTGATGATAGCTAACTTGGAAAATATTTTCAAAGGTTGTATAAAATGTGCCACTCACATGTTCGGTAATTTCAGAATCCAGAAATGACTACAGTTACATTTTCTTTTAGTTTTTTTTTCTATGCACACATATAGCTTACCTATATTTAACATAACTGGGATCTTAGCAAATGGCTGTATTTCCCAAAATATGATCCTCAGAATACTTAGCAGTCTTGTGAAATGTGTTACAAAATAAGTAACTGAAGTAATGATAAGATTTCTGAGGTCAAATACATTTGGGAAACACTATAAACCATATTCCCATCTTGGTTATTCACATGAATAAGAACATATTAACTCAGGCTCCTCTCTCTCTCTCTCTCTCTCTCTCTCTCTCTCTCTCTCTCTCTCTCTCTCTCTCTCTCTCTCTCTGACAGAACCCTGAGGGCACCTTTCCCCCACCTCCCAGGAGAGTTTTCTTTGCCTTTCTCCTAAGCTCCAAGGGGGTCCTTCTTTTGCCTTTGTAACTTTTTAAAAATATATATATTTTATTGTTTTTTTACAGAGAGGAAGGGAGAGGGATAGAAAGTCAGAAACATCGATGAGAGAGAAACATTGATCAGCTGCCTCTTGCATACCCCCTACTGGGGATTTGCCCGAAACCAAGGTACATGCCCTTGGCCGGAATCGAACCCGGGACCTTTTAGTTCAGTCCGCAGGCCAATGCTCTGTCCACTGAACCAAACTGGTTTCAGCTTGCCTTTGTAACTTATTTCTCACTTCTTCCACAGCTCATTTTATCTATCCCTTTGACTTTCTAAATAATCTTTTGCTTGTATTTGGGCGGGGAGAGAACATTAACTCACTTAAGTTTTGCTGATAAAAAAACAATTTTTTCTATTTTTAACCCAGAATTCCCGAACTTATTTAACAATTTATTTATTTTTAGGTAACCCTTATTAATGTCTTACAGAAGTAGTGTTTTAGATAACAGAAGTTTTGGGAAATGCTGAAGAAATGGTAGGATTATCTTATATTCTCTTGCTATGTTAGGCAAATTGCTTTCTAACTTTTTTTTTTTTTATCACCGAAGATAAATGAATGTGCTGGTTTCACCATTTGTATTCTCATCTTTAAAAATCCTACTTCTTTGAAATACTTTGGAACCCACAGTCTAGGTTTGAATTTGATTTTGTAACTTTGGGCAAGTTATTAAATTTCTCATAATCTGTGAAACTGGAATAGCCATTCATAAAGTCATAAAAAGGAAATAATGCATATAAGCATTGTCCTTGGCATGAAGCAAGCGCTCAATAAAGGTTGGTTGACTATAAAACTACCCTTTATTGAATTTATTTAGAATTGATTATAAAATTTCCATATGGATAATTCACTCTTGCACTCACTACTATGAGCACAAACCATTTTTCAATATAGTATCATCACATGCTGCATTTCTGCCTATACCCTCCAATGAAACGGGGCTGTCTAGTATAAGACAGATACAATAGCAGTGTGCAGATGTATAAACTTTGACATCAGAACTGAGTTCATATTGCAGGTACCCGCTGCCTTTGTGATCTTGGACATATCATTTAACCTCTTACAACTTTGTTTCCTCTACTGTAGAGGGTAATACCTGCCCATTGTCTAGATTTAGTAAGGTAATGTAGATGAAGTTCTTGTAGCTACTTATTGAAGTAGCTATTTATCCTATATAATAAAAGCATAATATGCTGTGTTTGACCAATAGGTTAACTACTTGACCAGCCACTATGATGTGCACTGATCACCAGGGGGCAGACCCTCCGACTGGTAGGTTAGCTTGCTGCTGGGGTCTGGCTGATTGGGACTGGGCGAGAGGGCTGGACACACACTGGAGCCTTACACGGTCCCTCCACAGCCGGCAGGCCAACCTCCTGCAGTCCCTCCCTGGCTGGCTGGCCCTCATCAGCCCTGAATGGGACTGGGCAAGACGGCCTCAATTGGCCCCGATCACTGGCCAAGGGACCCCACCCATGCACGAATTCATTCATCGGGCCTCTAGTTAATTAATAAATGTTCTTTCCTAATTATTCTTAACATACTGTGAGTTTTTCATTGCTGTGATTTTGCTTGTTATTCCTCTTAGAATGCCTTTTCCCTTTTCTCTGCCAGCAGAAATAATGAGCCACTGATTTGTTGTTATTATTATTACTACTCCCTGGTCTTTAGGGTCAAGGTTGTCATGATTTAGCCCTGGCCATGTAGCTAAGTTGGTTAAAGCGTGTCCCCTTATGCCAAGGTTGTAGGTTCCATCTCCAGTCAGGGCACATATAAGAATCAACCAGTGAATGCATCAATACGTGGAACAACAAATTGATCTCTCTTTTTTTCTCTCTCTAAAATCAATTTTTCATGATTTTGTGTCGCTTTCCACCATGAAACAGGGTGTAATAATTTATTCTCTTGAAATCTCTTATCAGTCTATATCAGTGTCTCTTAGGGTACTTAAGACATTTATATTTTTGTCTTATTATTTGTTTGCCTAACTTACCCACCCTTCTTACTTAGACTATAAATTTTTTGAAAGTGGGACCATTTTACTTAATCCCTGTAGTACTTTGTATAGTGTTTTTCTCCTAGGAGGCTTTTAGTAATTTACTAGAGGCCCGATGCACGAAATTCATCCAAGGGCCTTGGCCCCGCCAGCTGTGGCTTTGTCTGGAAGGAAGGACGACCAGGAGGGCCTCTGGTCTAATTAGCATATTATGCTTTTATTTTTATAGATTGCATTTAATTAATTTATAGTTTGGCTTCTGACCATAGCTTTTCTGAGACAATATTCTTGGAAATAACTGGAGATTTCCAAATTGCCAAAATCTTTTCCTTAATCTCTCTTCAGTGTTTAATACTATTAATCACCTGTCCTTACTTAACTCTTTTGGTCTCCATGGCAAAACACTATCCTGGTTCTTCTTTCCTAGAATCATTTTCTCTTGTTGTTGACACCTTTTCTTCCTTGAGGAATATGATCATAACCATTTTTCCAGGTCATCCATTCAGATTGGATCTTCGTATATTTTTTCTTGTTAGAAACCTGGGTCTTATCATTGTTGGCCCTGAAATCATCAAGCTCAGATCTGTGACCCAAATCTCCTTTCTTACTTGAATAGTCACTTCTACCTAACCCAGTGAGTGGTTGGCAAACCGCGGCTTGCGAACCACATGCGGCTCTTTGGCTCCTTGAGTGTGGCTCTTCCACAAAATACAACTAGCGGGCACACACACACAGTGCGATTGAAACTTCGTGGCCCATGCACAGAAGTCGGTTTTCAGCCTGGGCGAGTCTATTTTGAAGAAGTGGTTCTAATGCTGAGCCACACTCAAGAGACCAAAGAGACGCATGTGGCTTGTGAGCCGTGGTTTGCCGACCACTGACCTAACCGCTTGGAGTCCTCCCACACCTTACTGTGTTTTTTCTCCATTGTCTTCCTGCCGTCACTGAAAACTTTTCAGCCCTTTCAGTTTAAGGAAACAGTCTGAGGATTACAAAACAGCAGCTGTCAGGAAATAACAAAGCTTACAAAATTGTTATAGTAGCAGTCTCTAATCTGTAATTTCTGGAAAGTCCTGATAATCTACCATTGGTTTTTATTTCTAGGGGTAAAAACCTCTTCCTACTTTGTGACTTTACCTTTGGATACCATTAAGGACAGAATAAAACCAATATAACATGAAATAAGTGTTCCTTTGTGATAATAGGCTGTTTGTATATCTCTGAGGGCTTCCAGTTAGGGTGGCCATTCAAAAAGCTTCTGCCCTATCTATCTATATATTATTATTGACAGTATTATAGATGTCCCCCAATTTTTCCTCCCTTTGCTCCCTTCCTTCCAGTCCCTGCCCCACCCCAGGCCTTCATCACACTATTGTCTGTGTTCATTGGTTATGTATATCTATATAATAAAAGCCTAATATGCTAAGTGTCTGACTGTTCGTTCGACCAGTCGCTATGATGCGCACTGACCACCAGAGGGAGACACTCCAACCTGTAGATTAGCTTGCTGCTGGGGTCTGGCCCATCAGGACTGGGTGAGACGAGCCGAACAAGTCCTGGAGCCCTCCCGAGCTTCCTCCCCGTCTGCCAACCTCCCACGGTCCCTCCTCCACTGGCCCGATCCACCCTGATCGGGACTGGGCGAGATAGGCTGGACTCACCCTGGAGCCAATCTCCCATGGCCCTTCCCAGCCCCTAAAATATTTCTTCTAATTTATTTCCTTTCAATGTGCATGAATCTGTGCACCGGGCCTCTAGTACGTGTATACATTTTTTGGTTAATCTCTTCCCCACTCCCCTCTGAGATATGCCAATCTGTTCAATGCATCCCTATCTCTGGATCTATTTTGTTCGTTAGTTTATTATGTTCATTGGAGTCCACATATAAGTCAGGTCATCCCTATATCTTTACTAGCCTTAAGGCTTCCACTATCATCTCTGGGCACTTAAATATATTTTTCTTATTGTCCCTTTTTCCTTAATTCCAGGTAAAACACTGCGTTTCTAGAATTGAATGTTATTTTCACAGGGTTTTCTTCTCCTCCAGACTTTTTATCACTGGTGTTGAGTCTCCAAATTTTCCACATTCAAAAGTGATATTGTAATTAGTATATTAGTGTTTTTATTACCTTTCTACATCACTAGAATTCATGCTACAAGGAGGCTAGACCCTTGCCTATTTTATCCATTGTTGTATCCCTGGGTCTCATTGTATCCCTAGATAAGCGCTCAATAAACATTTAAAATCCATGTGTGAATAAATGTTACTATCATATGCCCTACCTACCCACAAATATGTTGTGAGAAGTAAGAATACATGTGAAAATCACCAGATTAATTCCACTGTATCACTGTTTCAATTATTCCCTCTCTCTAATTCAAATCTTGGCAGTCTCCAGATCCTGTTAACTTATTTTTCATTTTCCTTTCAATACCCAAACAGAGCATCTAAATCAAGTCTTGCATTGTGACTATTGCTTTCATTTTTTTTCTACCTTTAGTTTATGTTACATATTTTCAGGTTAATCTTAAAGCATTGCTTTGAGAATATCATCTGTACTTCCTTATTGGCCTTCAGTGTCCTACAATTTGAAGCTCAAGTCCAAAGTCAAGAGGAGATTGGATACCTTTTATCTTCTGACTAAACTACCTCTGGTCTCTTTTCCCATTACATATACTTTTGCTCAAAATACACTGGATTCTTGCTGTTCCCTAATATGATACATGTTTATTTATTCATTAATTTGAATTAATTACATTCTTCTATGGGGCAAGTACTTTGCTCTAAAGATCAAAGACAAAGTTTATGCTCTCAAGCAAACAATTATGTTAAATATTAGAGTATGATAAAGGCCAAAACAGGTGCTGTAGACACACAAAAGGCTACTTTTAACCAGACTTGGGGTGGAAACATTAGGGAAGACTACATTGAGTAGTTTCTATTTGAACTTGACCTTTAAAGATCAATAGGAATAAACTAACATATGATTCAAGGAAAATCTGTCCCAAGCCAAAGGAAGCAAAAGCAAAAAGCATGAGAATAGAGACACCTTTGGGTGAGATTTGTGAATATTTCAGTGTCTGGTGCAGAAAGTGTGAATCATTGGGTGTTAAGAGGCTGGAAACTAAATCAAGAAGGCCTTTGTATGTGGTTCCATTTTCCATGTATATACTCTGAGGCAACAAGAATCCAGGAAGGATTTTAAGTAGGAATATGAACTAGTCCAATTTGTTCCTTTGCTTATGTTGTCCCTTATGCCTGCAATACTTCCTTTTCTCCTTTCCTCATAGTCTCACCCCATGCTTCCACCTGTCTAAATCTTGCTCATCTTCCAAAGTACACAACAGATGCTGTGTCCTTAAAATAAACTCACCTGGTCAAAAGTGATTTCACTCTCCTTTGTGTACCCACTCTCCAAGCCAGTTAGGTTTGAAACCTAAAATAAGGTATTTTTTTAAATGCACAATATAACAGCAACAATAATGGAAAATTTTTAAAAATATGTTTTTATGGATTTCAGAGAATGAGAGAGAAACATCAATGATGAGAGAGAATCATTGGTTCCTTCCTGCACACCCCACACTGGGGATTGAGCCCACAATCTGGGCATGTGCCCTTGACCAGAAATGAACCTGCTCTAGCCACTGAGCCAAACCAGTTAGAGCTGTTTTACCTATTTTATTTTTAAATATATTTAATTGATTTTTTTTTTTTTTTTTACAGAGAGGAAGGGAGAAAGAGGGATAAACAGTTAGAAACATCAATCAGCTTCCTCCTACCACCCCCCCACCCCCCTTACTGGAGATGTGCTGGCAACCAAGGAACATGCCCTTGACTGGAATTGAACCTGGAACCCTTCAGTCCACAGGCCAACACTATCCACTAAGCCAAACCGGTCAGGACTTTTTCATCAATTTTAGAGAGGAAAGGAGAAAGAGAAACAACATCAATGTGAGAAAGAAACATTGATTGGTTGCCTACTATACGCACCCTGACTGGGAATTGAACCCGCAACCTTTTGGTGTACAGGATGACACTCCAATCAACTGAGCAACCTGGCCAGGGTAAAAATGGGATTTTTAAAAAGAAAAAGTATTTATAATCTAATCACCTCAACATAAATTTTTATGTTACATACTTTTTCCTAAAAGTACAAATATGCCTCTTGCTAAAATAAATAAACTTACAAATATGAATGATATAATTAAAATCATGATGTATATATAATTATGTTTTATATCACATTAACGTTATTTAAATTTTTTTAATCACTTAAAAACAATCATATTGATTTTTAGAGAGAGAGAGAAAAAAAAACATCGATGTAAGAGAGAAACATCAATCAGTTGCCCTTCTTTACTTCCCCTATCAGGGATTGAACCCACAACCCAGGCCTGTGCCATGACTGGGGGAATCCAACTGACAACCTTTTGGTACACAAGAAGATGCCCTGTTGCCGAAACCGGTTTGGCTCAGTGGATAGAGCTTCAGCCTGTGAGCTGAAAGGTCCCAGGTTCAATTCCGGTCAAGGGCACATACCTTGGTTGCAGCACATCCCTAGTGGGGGTTGTACAGGAGACAGCTGATTGATGTTTCTCTCTGTAAAAAATCAATAAAATATATTTTTTAAAAAAAAGAAGAAGATATCCAGCCAACTGAGTTACACTGGTCAGTATTCTTTTTTAAAATATTTTTATTGATTTCAGAGAGGAAGAGAGAGAGAAATCAATGATGAGAGGGAATCTTTGACTGGCTGCCTCCTGCAGGTTGGACTGAGCCCGCAACCCAGGCATGTGCCCTGGACCGGAATTGAACCTGGGACCTTTCGGTCCGAAGACTGACGATCTATACACCAAGCCAAACCGGCTAGGGCAGGGCTTAATCATTTTTAATGGGTGTGTTATAAATCATTCCTATATAACTGGATGTGAAGTTTGTTTTAATTTGTAGCTATTTATAGATAATACCATTTAAAAATATTTTTAATTGATTTCAGAGAGAAAGGGAGATAGAGAGATAGAAAGATCAATGATGAGAGAGTATTATCGATTGGCTGCTTCCCACACAATCGAGCCCACAACCGGAGCATTTGCCCTTGGCCGGAATCGAACCTGGGACTCTTTAGTTCACAGGCCGACACTCCATCCACTGAGTCAAACCAGCTGGAGTGATAATACCATTTTTATATGATTTTTTCCCTGTTGGAATTATTTTCTTATACAAAATTATTAAGATTAGGAAACTAAAATGAAACTGTTTGCATAATCTTTGACTTTAACCCCTAACCTTTCCCCTTTCCCCAATCATTGAATTACCAAGTGTTGTTGATTCTTTGATTATGTACCTAATAACAGCCTCTTCCTTCCCATTCTTACATGTTCAGCCATTCTGTCCCTTATGCCAGGATAATTTTGATCTTTTTTTTTCCTAGCTGATTTACCCAGTCTCCACTATTTCCCTTTCCAATTCTTCTCATCATGCCAGATTAATTACCCTAAAGCACTGCTTTGGGTAAAAGATTCTTTTTTTTTTTTTTTTGGCAGATCCTTATTGAATGCATGCCATGCACCAAACATTAAATCCCTTGAACTGGCATTTCCAGATAAGAACATCCTCCCCTCATATACTTTTGCACAGCCCTCTGATCCAGCCAGACGGGTCTATTCACCATCTCCTGAACATTCCATGTACATTACCATGTCTGAGATTTTGTTTTAGAATAAGCTGTTTAGAATCCATTCTGCTTCCCTTTTTTCAGTTTTTGATGATTTCTTCAAAGCCCCATTCAAGTTTCACCCCTCAATCCTTGAAATCTCTCAGTTTTTCATTACTCAGTTTTTTTTTTTAATTTATTTTATTGATTTTTTACAGAGCAGAAGGGAGAGGGATAGAAAGTCAGAAACATCGATGAGAGAGAAACATCGATCAGCTGCCTCTTGCACGTCCCCTACTGGGGATGTGCCCGCAGCCAAGGTACATGCCCTTGACCGGAATCGAACCAGGGACCCTTCAGTCCGCAGTCCGACGCTCTATCCACTGAGCCAAACCGGTTTCGGCTCATTACTCAGTTTTTACTCTTGTCTCTGTGCTTGATCTTAGCCAAAGACCAAGAAGCAGTTTTTCTAGTTTCTAAACTGTCACAGTTAAGCAAACAATATCTTCAATATCTCTGAAACCCTTGACCTTGTTTTTAAGGCTTTCTAAGATCTGCCCCCCTCCCTTTTTAATTGATTTAAAAAAGATGAAAGGAGAGGGGAAACATCAATGATGAGACAGAATCATTGATCGGCTGCCTCCCGCATGCCCCCTACTGGGGAGATCTGGCCCCATTTTTTTATTTCCTACCTGGCTTCCTATTATTCCCTAAAATGAACTGTCTGATTCCTCTGGACTCCTCTACTTATTGTTCCTCAAATACTCCATGCCACCCTGGCTGGGTTGCTCCATTGGATAGAGCATCATCCTGATCCAAGAAAGTTGCTGGTTCAACCCCTGTTCAGGGTACATACAAGAATAGGTGAATCTCTGAAACTGATTTGGCTCAGTGGATAGAGTGTCAGCCTGTGGACTGAAAGGTCCCAGGTTCAATTCCAGTCAAGGGCATGTACCTTGGTTGCGGGCACATCCCCAATAGGAGGTGTACAGGAGGCAGCTGATCAATGTTTCTTTCTCATCAATGTTTCTAACTCTATCCCTCTCCCTTCCTCTCCGTAAAAAAAATAAAATAAAATAAAATAAATCAATAAAAAAATATATATATATATTTAAAAAGAATGGATGGATGGGTGGAGCAATAGGTTGATGCTTTTCTCCCTTCCTCTCTCACTAAAATCAACAAATAAAAAAATTAAAAAATATTCCATGCCCATTCCCACTTCCATGCCTTTGTTTGCTCATGTTTGTTCTTTTTTTAAATTTTAATCTTTATTGTTCAGTTTATTAATTACATTGTTCCCCTTTTTTTCGCCCTATAGCTCCTCTCCACCCGGTACCTATCCCACCCTCCGCCCTTACCTCCCCCCACTGTCCTCTTCCATAGGTGTGTGATTTTTGTCCAGTCTCTTGCTGCACCTCCCACACCTCTTTTCTTCCCAAGAATTGTCAGTCCATTCCTTCTCTATGCCCATGATTCTGTTACATTCACCAGTTTATCCTGTTCATCAGATTTTTAATTCACTTGATTTTTAGGTTCATTTGTTCATAGATGTGTATTTGTTGTTCATAATTTTTATTTTTATTTTTTTCTTCCTCTTCTTAAAGAATACCTTTCAGCATTTCGTATAATATTGGTTTGGCGGTGCTGAATTCCTTTAGCTTTTTCTTATCTGCAAAGCACTTTTCTGACCTTCAATTCTGAATGATAGCTTTGCTGGGTAGAGTAATCTTGGTTGTAGATTTTGCTATTCATCACTTTGAATATTTCTTGCCACTCCCGTCTGGCCTGCATCGTTTCTGTTAAGAAATCAGCTAACAGTCATATGGGTGCTCCCTTATAGGTAACTAACTTTTTTTCTCTTGCTGCTTTTAATATTCTCTCTTTGTCTTTTGCTCTTGGCATTTTAATTATGATGTGTCTTGGTGTGGTTCTCTTTGGATTCCTATATTTTGGGGTTCTGGGCGCTTCTTGGACTTTTAAGTCAATTTCTTTCACCAGGTGGGGAAGTTTTTGGTCACTATTTCTTTTTTTCTTTTTCTTTTTTTTAAAAATATATTTTATTGATTTTTTACAGAGCAGAAGGGAGAGGGATAGAAAGTCAGAAACATCGATGAGAGAGAGACATCGATCAGCTGCCTCTTGCATGCCCCCTACTGGGGATGTGCCCGCAGCCAAGGTACATGCCCTTGCCGGAACCGAACCCGGGACCCTTCAGTCCGCAGTCCGACGCTCTATCCACTGAGCCAAACCGGTCTTGGCTTGGTCACTATTTCTTCAAATAGGTTTTCATTATCTTGCTCTTTCTCTTTTTCTGGCACCCCTATAATTCGGATGTTGGTATGCTTGAGGTTGTCCCAGAGGCTCCTTACACTGTCTTCAATTTTTTCGATTCTTTTTGCTTCTTATTTTTTTTGGCTGAGTGGATTTTGCTTCTTTGTATTTCAAATCCTTGACTTGGTTCTTGTGGTCCTCTAGACTGCTTTTAGGTCTTTGTGTAATATTTTTTATTTCAGTCAGTGTATGCTTAATATCTAGTTGGTCCCTTTTCATATCCTTGAGGGTCTCATTCATCTCTTCGAAGGTCTCATTAAGTTCATCGGCCTTTTCTAGGAGCCTCTTGAAAAATCTTATAACCGTGGTTTTGAACTCTATGTCCAGTCAGTTTTTTCCCTCCATTTCTTTCACATGTGATTTCTTTCCATGTCTCTTCATAGTGGCTGCTTCCCTGAGTTGGTCGATTAGCTTTGTGTGGTAGATGTCCTCTAAGGGACAGTGGCTCAGCCTCCCCAATTACCTGAGGTGGATACTCTTGCTGCAGTCCTTTATGGGTTGCACAGTCTTGTTGAAGTTAAGCCTACATTATTGTTGTTAGCACTAGGAGGGTTTGACCTCCAGGCCAATTGGCTGTGAGGATCAACTGTGCTCAGGTTGGATGGGTGGAGTCTCCGGGCTGAGCAGGCAGCCTTGATTTCCCATCAGCTCCGCCCTTTGCAGCACCTGGGTCTCTGTGCTGGGTGGTAATGGCTGCCTGCACCTCTGAGAGAAAGCTGCCACCGACATTTACCTGCTGCCGGACAATTTAGCCTCTCCCCAAGTGAGTCTGCACACCCAAAGTCTCACCCAGGGTTGTAAAACAGTGCAGTCCGGTGGTTTCCCTTCTTTCTTTTTTTTCTCCCAAACGCTCTTCTGAGCGCTCGCACGCTTCTGTAGTTCCCAAGTTTACGCGTCCTCTCTGCAAGCTCACAAACCTCTTCAGTGCCCGAGTTTCAGCATGCTTCCTGCTTACTGTCCGTGTGGGTTCCCAAGACCTCGCCTGGAACTGGGGAATCAAGGCAGTGGGATGCCTTTGTCTCCCTCCCCGCTCGAGAAAACCAGCCAGGTATCCAGCCGCCCACCCTATCCGCTCGCGTGTGCATGGCTCCAAACCTCTGACTTCACGCATATCTTCAACTCTGCCCTCCACCACTCCTCTGAGTCACGGTGTCCTATCTTTACTTTTATTTGTGGAATTTCCACTCGCCAGCTTTTCGGTGATTCTGGGTGATGTTTGTTCTGTCGTTAAGTTGTAGTTTTGAAATTGTTGTGTAGGGCAGCAAGATAGGTGTTTACCTATGCCGCCATCTTGGTTCCTCCTCCTCATGGATGGATGGGTGGAGCAATAGGTTGATGCTTTTCTCCCTTCCTCTCTCACTAAAATCAACAAATAAAAAAATTAAAAAATATTCCATGCCCATTCCCACTTCCATGCCTTTGTTTGCTCATGTTTGTTCTTTCTCCCAACACTTTTAGCTGTCAAATCTTATCAATTTTTTTTGTTTTTTAAATATATATTTTTCAATATATAGAAACATCAATAATCAGAGGAAATCATTGATTGGTTGCCTCCTGTGCGCACCACATGGGACAGAGCCTGAAACTCAGGCATGTGCCCTAACCAGGAATCGAACCTTGACCTCCTGGTTCATAGGTCGATAGTTAACCACTGAACCACACTGTCCGGGTACAGGTTTTCTTTAACACTTTTTTGTTTTAACTCATTAATGATATTTGCTTTTGAACAACAACAACAACAACAAAAACAGCTCCTGTTACAATGTATAATCCATGTGGGAGGTTCATATACTTAACAATGAGTAAATACAAGATATATGGGCAAAAGTAAGTTTACAGTTTGTATGAAAAAAAGACATGCAGATTATGATTATTACAATAGCTTTATTGTGTTTTGAGTAGTCACCACTGTAAACCTACTTTTGTCAAACCTTGCATATATATATATATATATATATATATATATATATATATATATGATTTTTTTGTGTTTATGGTTTCTGCCACCTCTACTTCCAGGTTATCCTTCTTAAGGTAACTCAAATGTCCAGGACACTTGGAGGTTCCCTAAGACCCTTACAGGAAATCTACAAGCATAACTATTTTCAGAATATACTAAGATGTTATTTGCCTACTTGCTAGATTGACATTTTCACTGATAAGCAAAAGCAGAGGTGGCTAAAACTGCTACCCCCTTTGCACTAATCAAGGTAGTGGCACCAACTATACTCATCATTGTATTTTTCGCTGCCACATGCCTGCAGTAAATAATGCCAGTTTTTCACTTAATATCCTTGATTATTAATTTGATTAAAACCTGGCCCTTGAAATAAACATTTGTATTATTTTTCTTAGTTTTATTGAGATAAATTGACATATAACATGTAAGTTTAAGATATACAGTGTAATGATTTGATATTTGCATATATTGTGAAATGTTTACCACAGTAAGCTTAGTTAACACATCTTTCATCTCACAGAGTTACCATTTTGTTGTTATGGTGAGAACATTAAAGCTCTACTTTGATAGCAAATTGCAAATATACACTACAATATTGGTAACTATAGTCACCATGCTGTACCTTAGATCCCTAGAACTTAACGCATCTTATAACTGAAAGTTATAGTATACATCTTTTTAGTGTTCTCTCTGGACTAAATGGGAAGTAAACATGGAACATTTTGCTGCACACTGTAGTTGGTGTCTCAAGGAAAAGTACTGACGCAACTGTACCAATTATAAGCTAAATAAGCTTCCTTTCCAAAGAACACAATTTTTACTTGAAAAAACCACTGACAGCCCTAACCAGTTTGGCTCAGTGGATAGAGCGTTGGCCTGCAGACTCAGGGGTCCCAGGTTCGATTCCAGTCAAGGACATGTACCTTGGTTGAGGGCACATCCCCAGTAAGGGGTGTGCAGGAGACAGCTGATCGATGTTTTTCTCTCATCAATGTTTCTAGTTCTCTCTCCCTCTCCCTTCCTCTCTGTAAAAATCAATAAAATATATTTTTTAAAAATGCACACAAAAAATACACAAACTGGTAATCCAGACCTAGATATCTGATAGGCACTTTGCTGAAAATGAGGGAAGTGAGCCTGTCATTTTAAGGAGAACAATTGACAGTGTTTGTTTCAGTGGTAAGATTCAAGCCTTCAAGTGAACATTAGAATTTTGGAAAACTTGTATCTGCTACTGTGAGCTTGAAAGTTTTCTAATAAAACTTCTTTCTGGTGATATTAACAAATATTGTATGGTTAAATGCATAATATTACAAAATAAGAGTGCGAGGGGGGATCATGAAATAAAAAAAATGTTTGAGGATCACTACCCATTTTCCTGCAACTTACTCTTTCACTTAGTATATTTTGAACACCATTCAAGGTCAGTGCATTTATATCTGAAATTCTTTTCCAGCCCTAGCTGGTTTGGCTCAGTGGATAGAGCGTCTGCCTACAAACTGAAAGGTCCCAGGTTCGATTCCAGTCAAAGGGCTTGTTTCCCAGTGGGGGGCTTGCAGGAGGCAGCCGATCAATGATTCTCTATCATTATGGATGTTTCTACCTCACCCTTCCTCTCTGAAATCAATTAAAAAAAATATTTTTCAGTCCTGGCCAGTTGGACTATTGTCCCTTACACCAAGAGGTCATGTGTTCAATTCCCAGTCAGGGCACATACCCAGGTTGTGGGTTCAATCCCTTCAACCAAGCTATGTTTTTCTCTCCCTCTTCTTTCCTCTCTCTCTAAAATCAATAAAAACATATCTGCTGGTGAGGATTAAGAAAAAAAACAAACTTTCATAATAGCATGGTGTGCCATCATGGCGATGATCCATATCTATTTAATCATATATTAATGGCCATTCATTTTGATTGCTTTCATTTTTTTGGTAAATAATGCAGCAACAAACATTCTTTATTTTTTAGTCATCTCCCAAAGATATATGTTTATTTTTATTGATTTTTACAGAGAGAAAGGGAAAGAGAGAAAAATTGATGTGAGAGAGAAATGTGGATGGATTGCCTCCCAAACACACTGTGATTGCACCTCAACCAGGATGGAACCTGCAACCTGGGTATGTGCCCTGACCGGGAATCGAACCCACAACTTTAAGGTGCATTCTATGACATTTCAAACAACTGAGCCACACCAGCCAGGGTGCAACAAAGATTCTTTACATATATCTGTGTGCATTGATGCTTCATATATCTATAGTATGGATTCCTAAAAGTGGACCTGTTTTTTACAATCCATCTTAATAAAACTTCCCTTCTTACATCTTCTCTGGTCATTTCTCTTTATTTTTACTCCTTTTTAGTCTCTTAATCATTTACCCACTTTTGATGTATACATGCTATTGTCTTGTTTTTAAAGACTTCCTCTATGCCTGTCTTGCCTTGCCAACTAGATTATGAAACTAGAAATTCCCTGAGGGCAGGGATGGTGTGTTTTACAGTGTATAGACACTCAATAAATAATGACCAGAGCAAGATTGAAGGTTCATATGAGAAAGGGATACTTTAATGGTTCCATTTAGTGTCCACATGGATGCTGAGGAAATCTGTGCATTCATGCATTCTTTCATCTTGGGAACTATTTGAAAGTTAGAGTAACTCTCCAACTTGATTCTCTCATTTCAGGCAAGTACATTGCCTCAACACAGCGACCTGACGGGACCTGGCGCAAGCAGCGGAGGGTGAAAGAAGGCTATGTGCCCCAGGAGGAGGTCCCAGTGTGCGTGGTTAGGCGTGAGGAGGGGGTATTTAACGGGGTCCCTACAGAAAGAAAGAACATGTGTCCCTATGACTTCAGGGAATGATTTTCTGATGCCCAAACCTCAGGAATGGGAGGGGAAAACAGAAAGGAGAGGCAGGGGTTGGTGAGGGTTCAAGAGACGAATCATGTGCCTATGGCTTCTGTTCATCAGAACCTCCAAATCGCATTCAGAGATCCAGAGCTCTGAGACCTAGGGACCCTACTTAAACCTGCAAAGAAGAGGAAAGTTGGGGAGAGACCAAGGGGGTGAAAGCAAACAGAGGTGAAAAGGGTAAAGTGATTTGGAAGGTTAAGAAAAGGGCTCTAAAGTCAGTGGTTCTCTAACCGTCGATGTCTTCTGTTCCCTGCAGGTATGAGAACAAGTATGTGAAGTTTTTCAAGAGTAAACCAGAACTGCCCCCAGGGTTGAGCCTCGAGGCCATTGCTCCAGTCAACCCATCAAGGTCTGAAGGTGGCGAACCAGGCCTCTCCAAGACGGCCAAACGCAACCTGAAGCGGAAGGAGAAGAGGCGGCAGCAGCACGAGAAAGGGGAGGCAGAGGCCTTGAGCCGGACTCTGGAAAAGGTGTCCCTGGGAGAGACAGCTCAACTCCCCAGTGCTCCACAGGGCTCTCGGGCAGCCCCTACAGCTGCCTCGGACCAGCCTGACCCAGCTGCTATCACTGAGAAGGCCAAGAAGATAAAGAACCTAAAGAAGAAGCTTCGGCAGGTGGAAGAGTTGCAGCAACGGATTCAGGCTGGAGAAGTCAGCCAGCCCAGCAAAGAGCAGCTGGAGAAGCTAGCAAGGAGGAGGGTGCTGGAGGAGGAGCTTGAGGACTTGGAGCTTGGCCTGTGAGGCCTTTGGGGAATTAGGAATGGACTACAGAACAAACCATGGGGCTTTCTTGGGTCCTGGGGAATATGGGCAGCAGCAGTCAGGAGGGGTACCCCCCAATACTGGCTCACTTCCATCTCTCATGCCCAACTCTGCCATCCAGAGCCTAGCCTCGTCCTCATTCCTTCCCTTTTCTTCTAAACTATTTTTTAGACGTTTCCCCTTCCCATTCCCAGTGTTCAAAAATCTCAGTGACTCCCCCAGGTTCCTTCGCTGCTGATTTGGGTGTCTAATTCAAAAGAAAATTGGGTGGGTGGGAATCTCGGGAACTGAGGTTGAGGGTAGGGGGAGTATGCCCAAGTCTTGGAGTCTTGGTTCCTGTTCACAGTGTTTATGGGTTATTTCCCCCTCCATCCCTGACCTCTTTTTTTTTTTTTTTTTTTAAGAACAGAATAAACAAGTAGACAAATTGTCTAGCTTTGCCTCTTTCTTTTCAGCTTCTAGTAAGTATTTTATTTCCTTCAGTTGGGCACAGGAAGAAAACTTTTTTGGGGGGGTAATCATTTTTTTTAATTTAATCTTTATTGTTCAGTTTATTAATTACATTGTTCTCCTTTTTCTCCTCCTATAGCTCCCCTCAATCCAGTGCCCATCCCACACTCCGCCCTCACCTCTCCCCCACTGTCTTCTCCCATAGGTCAATGATTTTTGTTCAGTCTCTTGCTGTACCTCCCACACCCCTTTTCTCCCCAAGAATTGTCAGTCCATTCCCTCTCTATGTCCATGTTTCTGTTATATTCACCAGTTTATCCTGTTCATCAGATTTTTAATTCACTTGATATTTAGGTTCATTTGTTCATAGATGTGTATTTGTTGTTCATAATTTTTATTTTTATTTTTTTCTTCCTCTTCTTAAAGAATACCTTTCAGCATTTCATATAATATTGGTTTGGCGGTGCTGAATTCCTTAGCTTTTTCTTATCTGCAAAGCACTTTTCTGACCTTCGATTCTGAATGATAGCTTTGCTGGGTAGAGTAATCTTGGTTGTAGATTTTGCTATTCATCACTTTGAATATTTCTTGCCACTCCCATCTGGCCTGCATAGTTTCTGTTGAGAAATCAGCTGACAATCGTATGGGTGCTCCCTTATAGGTAACTAACTGTTTTTCTCTTGCTGCTTTTAATATTCTCTTTTTGTCTTTTGCTCTTGGCATTTTAATTATGATGTGTCTTGGTGTGGTTCTCTTTGGATTCCTATATTTTGGGGTTCTGGGCGCTTCTTGGACTTTTAAGTCAATTTCTTTCACCAGGTGGGGGAAGTTTTTGGTCACTATTTCTTCAAATAGGTTTTCATTATCTTGCTCTCTCTTTTTCTGGCACCCTTATAATTCGGATGTTGGTATGCTTGAGATTGTCCCAGAGGCCCCTTACACTATCTTCAATTTTTTGGATTCTTTTTGCTTCTTGCTTTTCTGGCTGAGTGCATTTTGCCTCTTTGTATTTTAAATCCTTGACTTGGTTCTTGCGGTCCTCTAGACTGCTTTTAGGTCTTTGTGTAATATTTTTTATTTCAGTCAGTGTATGCTTAATTTCTAGTTGGTTCTTGTTCATATCCTCGAGGGTCTCATTAAGTTCATCGGCCTTTTCTAGGAGCCTCTTGAAAAACCGTATAACCGTGGTTTTGAACTCTATGTCCGGTCGTTTTTTTCCCTCCATTTCTTTCACATGTGATTTCTCTCCATGTCTCCTCATGGTGGCTGCTTCCCTGAGCTGGTCGATTAGTTTTGTGTGGTAGATGTCCTCTAAAAGACAGTGGCTCAGCCTCCCCAGTTACCTGAGGTGGATACTCTTTCTGCAGCCCTTTATGGGTTGCACAGTCTTGTTGAAGTTAAGCCTAGATTATTGTTGTTAGCACTAGGAGGGTTTGACTTCCAGGCCAATTGGCTGTGAGGATCAGCTGTGCTCAGGTTGGATCGGCAAAGTCTCTGGCAGCCTTAATTTCCGTCAGCTCCGCCTTATGCAGCACCTGGGTCTCTGTGCTAGGTGGTAATGGCTGCAACCACCTCTGAGAGAAAGCTGCCGCCAAGCTCTACCCACTGCCAGACAATTCAGCCTCTCCGCAAATGAGTCTGCACACCCGAAGTCTCATCCAGGGTTGTAAAACAATGCATTTTGGTGGTTTCCCGAACGAGAGAGCAAGTCACGAGTCCTCTCTGCGCACTTGCGCAACTCTGCTGTTTCCAAGTTTACACGCACTCTCCACAAGCTCTCCCTCTCCACGAGCTCGCAGACCTTTGCAGTGTCTGAGTTTCAGCATGCTTCCCTACTGTCCAGTTTCACCCCATATGAGTGTGGGTTCCCTGGACCTCGCCTGGAACCTGGGAATGAGTGCAGTGGGACGCCTTTGTCTTTACAGCCGTCCACCCTCTTCGCTTGCTCTCGCGCGCATGGCTCCAAACCTCTGACTGCACATATCTTCAACTCTGCCCTCCGCCACCCCTTTGAGTCACAGTGACCTATCTTTACTTTTATTTGTGCAATTTTCACTCAGCCAGCTTTCCGGTGATTCTGGATGGTGTTTATTCTGTCGTTAAGTTGTAGTTTTGAAATTGTTGTGTGGGACAGCAAGATAGGTGTTTACCTATGCCACCATCTTGGTTCCTCCTTTGGGGGAGGGGGTAATCATTTTAAATTATTTTAATTAATCCCCACCCAAGGATATCTTTCCATTGATTTTTTAGAGATAGTGGAAAGGAGGGGGAGAAACAGAAACATCCATATAAGAGGGAGACATGGATTAGTTGCCTCCTGCACAGGCCAGGGATCAAGTCTACAACCAACCCTCTATCCACTGAGCCAAACTGGCTAGTGCTGGAGTAATAATTTTTCATTTTTATTTCAGAGAGGTAGGGAGAGAGAGAGAATCACTGATTGGCTGCCTCTTGCACACCCCACACTGGGGATCAAGCCCGCCACTTGGGCATGTGCCCTGACTGGAATTGAACTGTGACCTCTTGGTTCATAGGTCAGTGCTCACCCCCTGAGCCGCGCCAGCCCGGCTGGAGGAATGCTTTTAACCATTACCGCTGTGTGACCAGTGAGCAACACTGACTTCTGTGCGTTTGGTCAGACTTCGCTGAGGACAGAAATTCGTGTTATAATAAAACGAAACTTAGAACAGATTTCATTGGACATGCTAATCTGCATGTGTCATCACTTGCATAGCAGTGGGGCCTTTGTAACACCATTGCTTTCTCATTTATTAGGGTTCTCTCCAGTGAGTCTTCTGGTCATTATTCAGGAAGTTTTCTGTATTTTAGTTGTAATTCCAGTTTAGTCCTGATAGCATATCTGTGTATCATTCACTTACTCTGCCGCCATTTTTACTCTTTACTGTTTGGGGCAGTTCATCTGAAATTTTATCAGATGCCATCCTCAGATAGCATTGTGGAACAAATTAATAATGCAAGTAAAGAAATTTACAGTCAAAGAGCTTCCACTTAATGTTTTCATGAGCTCTGATTTCCACACCTTCACCTATCAATCTTTCTTTCTAGTCAGCTGCTGGTGTAGAAACCAACAGAGGGAAAAGTCAGCCGAAACCGGTTTGGCTCAGTGGATAGAGCGTCGGCCTGTGGACTGAAGGGTCCTGGGTTCAATTCCAGTCAAGAGCATGTACCTTGGTTGCAGGCACATCCCCGGTGAGGGGTGTGCAGGAGGCAGCTGGTTGATGTTTCTCTCTCATCAATGTTTCTAGCTTTCTATTCCTCTCTGTAAAAAATCAATTATATATATGTTGTGGGGTGACTTCCACAACCAGTTGCAAACGACCGCGGAGGCGATTAAGCAGGCAAGAATTTATTGAAAACTGCCCAGGACGGTCGGAGACCAAACACTCAACAACCGCCCCGCCCCGGGTGCAGGCAGGCCTTTTAAAGGGTCTGAACCATGAATGTTACTGCCCTGCGTTTGGCGAACAGCCCTCAAGGCCACATCTGTGGAAGGGGTGCCAATAGACTATGAATGACCCTATTGCTCGTTCTTTATCTTCTAACTGTGTTTTCTGCTAGACATGGGAAACTGGTCCTATCTTTGTAAAAACAGGTGGTGTAGCTACATAATAGGCGCCGAGGTTACTCCTCTGGTCCTAGTCTTCAAAGGGTTTTTTTAGCCTTCAAGGTCACAAGCTGGAAACTAAAGCAATAATTCTTTTGTTTTAAGCAAGCAGAGGTGAACTGTGGCCAAAGTTTCAAACAGCAGTTTTACTCTACTAAATGTTCTTATGACCTTATTTCATATATATATATTTATAAATAAAGGGGGGGAAGTCAGTGATGACCTGTCTCAGGAGTTCAAAGTTCTTAGCCTCGCCTTGTTTCTTGCCATTCCTCAACTCTGGCAAACTGCTCCAACTTTACTGAACTATTTTCAGTTCATCAAATGAGCCATATTCTCTCTGAACCTCAGTCATTTACTCTTACTGGTTCCTTTGCCTACATTCTCTTCCTAATCCACCCTTCCTAGTCAACTCTTTCTTATCCTTTGGATCTTTAATGTTATCCTCTCTGGGAGGACTTCCATTACCCTCCAATACTGATTGAGGTGCCTCTCAACTTGCTTCCTTATCACTCGCTCTTAGCCTTTGTAATGGTGTGTATTGCATTATGTTGCCATGCTTGTTTACCTGTTAGCTCCTCTTCCTCATCAGTCAGCGGTACCTCAAGCCCTGGGATTGTGTTTAACATCATTGCACCCCAGTGCATAGTAAATTCTCAAATATGTGACCAAGTGAATGAGGGTAAAGCCACACGGAGAAACAGAAGAGGAGGGATAGTCTGTGCCTTTAAAAAAAAATGAAGACTTGACTAGGTGTGAGACCAAAAGCCTGAGCTCTCTCTCCTGTGCAGGACCTCTACACAATTATAAGGATTTTATAAATAAGGTTTAATTGGCTTATATGTAGGAATTTGATGCTTTGTAAGTTTGGACGTTTTTGAGGAATCTATACTTTCTTTTAAAACAATTATTTGTTTTGCAAAAGGATTCACTTCAGTAAACCTTTATATTTCCTGGGTCTTTTGTGGTTTGGTTCAAGTTTATTTTGTTATTTATTAGGGTTTGTCAGTCATTTTGCTAGTTGGGAGGGATGCAATTATGAATACATTGTAGAATCTTCATTTAAAAAAGCTATTAAATTATGCAAGCCACAAATTAAGTGCTTGCCAGATTTAATTAACTTCTGTGGTAGAGGTATCAGCAACGTGTTGAGGGAGAGCTAAGAAAAAACGATTTATTTTGATTTAGGGTATGGAGAGGCTTAATGGTGGAGTTGGATTTTGAAGATCTTGACTTGCATCTCAAGAAAGGCAGGGGTGCCTTGGCTGGTTTGGCTCAGTGCGTAAAGCATCAACCTGCGGTCTGAAGGGTCCCAGGTTCGATTCCATTCAAGGGCACATGCCAGGGTGTATGCTCATCTCCAGTGGGGAACATGCGAGAGGCAGCTGATCAATGATTCTCTCTCATTGATGTTTCTATGTCTCTTTTCCTCTCTGAAATCTATCTATATATATAGAGAGATTTTATATATATATAAAAGGCAGGGAGGCTCTGGCCAGTGAGCTCAGTGGTTAGAGTGTCAGCCTGTGCACCAAAGAGTTGTGGGGTTCGATTCTCCGTCAAAGGCGTGTGCCTGTGTTGCAGGTTCCAGCCCAGTCAGGAGTTCTGCGGGTGGCAACCGATTAATGTCTCTCTCATATGATCATGAATGTTTTGTCTCTCCCTCTCCCTCCCGCCCTTCCTACCTTCCATTCTCTGTAAAAATCAGTGGAGCTCGCAGGCATGGCTCAGTGGTTGAGCATTGACCTATGCACCAGGAGGTCATGGTTCGATTCCCAGTCAGGGCCTTCCTCTCTGAAGCCAATAAATATATATTAAAAAGAAAAAAAGCAACGGAAAAAAATGTCCTCAGGTGAGGCTTGGCAGCATGAAAAGCATGCATAAATTTGCTTTCAGTTTTTTTCCCCCTTTTTTAAAAATTGATTTTAGAGAAGAAAGGAGAGGAAGTGATAGAAACATCAATTATGAGAATCATTGATTAGCTGCCTCCTGCACGCCCTCTACTGGGGATCAAGCCTACAACCCAGGCATGTGCCCTTCCCTTGACCTGAATCAAACCCGGACCCTTCAGTCCACAGGCTGACGTCGTGTACACTGAGCCAAACCGGCTAGGGTTGCTTTCAGTTTTTCAGGGCCATGTTTCCTACATAAAATCAATGTTGCATGACCTAACCGGTTTGGCTTAGTGGATAAAGTGTCGGCCTGTGGACTTAAGGGTCTCAGGTTCAATTCCGATTAAGGGCATGTACTTGGGATCCTGGTACATCCCCACTGGAGGATGTGCAGGAGGCAGCTGATAAATGTTTCTCTCTCCCTCTCCCTTCCTCTCTATAAAAAAAAAAAAAAAAAATCAACAAAATATTTTTAAAAAATCAATGTTGCCCAGCCAGTGTGCTTCAGTGGTTGAGCATCAGCCTATGAACCAGGAGGCCACGGTTTGATTCCCAGCCGGGGGACATTCTCTGATCCCTAGTAGGGGGTATATAGGAGGCAGGTGATCAATAATTATCTCTCACCATTGATGTTTCTATCTCTCCCTTCCTCTTTGAAATCAATATTTTTAAAATATATGTTATTGACTTTTTACAGAGAGGAAGGGAAAAGTATAGAAAGTCAGAAACATCTATGAGAGAGAAACATCCATCAGCTGCCCCCTACACATCCTACTGGGGATGTGCCTGCAACCAAGGTACAGGCCCTTGACCAGAATGGAACCTGGGACCTTTCAGTCCACAGGCCAACACTCTATCCAATGAGCCAAACGCGTTAGGGCTAAATATATATATATATATATATATATATATATATATATATATATTAAAAATCAATGTTAATCACCTGATATAGGATGAAAATTTGCACATAAGCTGTTTTTTTTCCTAAATGTGGGTAATGAAGTGCCGTGCCAGCACAGCCAAGGGTTCGGCGAGCCTAAGGGAGGGCCGGCGAAGGATGAAGAGAAGACAGAGGAAAAGCTGGGTCTAGGTGGATTTTCTGTGCCTGACTGAGACCACAGAACAGATCCAGACTTGGAGCTTATGCTTTCTTTTATAGTCAGAGGTAATTTACAATGTTCTTGTAAGTTTCACTTGTTTTGGCAGCACTTGCTGCACCTCCCACAGCCCATTAGCTAGCTAGCTACCCAGGGAAGATCTAGGGAGCAATCACAAGATCAAGCTTAATTATGCTAAGGGGGCTGTACCCTCTAAGCTGGGATTTCTTTGCGGCTTTGCCAGCAGGTCAGTCCCAGGCTTAACCCTATAACCAACCGCTCTTGACAATGAAGTGAATTTAAAAAGTTGTGACTAGTATAGATAGCAGAGACTGATCTATAAGGGTAAATATGTCTCATGATACTTTTGTTTCAGAAGAAATATTCCTTACCTTGGTTTGCAGGAAAATAAGTGTGAAAGTCACCAATAACATCAATACTGAGGGGCTGACGCATCACACACTCTCCTCTGGCCTGAGTGTTTGAGGTGGATGGGCTGGAAGGACATTAGTTCAATTATTTCCCCAATAGACCCTTATTTGCTATGGTAAAGTAAATTTGCCCCTGGCCTTCTTTTCACTCCTGAAGCTGTATTACGATTTATTTGGAATTTCTTTCCTCATTGCAGATGATTCCTTTCTAATGTATAAATAGCAAAGATTTTAGGGATCTAGAAGTGAGTTATTTTAGGACTGGCCATTTATCCTCATGGGCTCAGAGCCCATGTGTTAGTTTCTTATTGTCCACTAGGTGGTACTACCAGGGGCCAATATTTGCAAATGATCTTGTCCCTCAACTCCACCTTGTTTCGAGATAACCCAGGAGAGGGTACCTAGATCTCCCTTCTCTCTGCAACCATAACCTAATCTTACAAATTGAGGAAGTTAGAGAATCTGGGACTCAGAGGGTACAATATTTGGTCAATATTGCTGTCTCTCAAAACGGGTAAGGAATGCATTTTGTTCTCCGAGATCAAAGATGTTGAACAGTAGAAGCGATAGGAAGTCACACTCCAAAACGAGTAATTGGCTGAGTGCAGGTAATGTAATTGGCTGAGAGGAGGAGAGAGAGGAAATGTTAAAGGATCTCTTGGGAAAGCAACAAGTCACGGACTTTTATTAAGTTCAGCAAACACTTTTTGTTGTTGTTAATCCTCACCGGAGGGTATTTTTTCCTTGGTTTGAGGGAGAGTAGGAAAGAGAGGGAAAGACTGAGAGAAACATCCATATGAGAGAGAGACGTTGGTTAGTTGCCTCCTGACCTGGGCTAGGGACCAAACCTCTGACATTTCGAGCCCAAGCCAACACTCTCGCCACTGAGAAAACGGGCGAGGGCAAGAATACATATATTCTTTTTTTTTTTTTCAATTCATGTAGTGTTTATTCACAGAAACTAGTACTATTCCGCAATGAAAAAAAATTAAACTCTTCACACAAGCATGTGTATTGATTCCGTGGATTGGAGGAAACAGGTATTTGTTAAGAAAAAAAAACCCTACACATTAAATAGTGCCTATAACATTATGAACAGTATGAACTATTCTGTTGCAAAGAATGGAAAATCCTTGAGTGCATGGAGGGCAGAGAAAGGCAGAAAGAGAGATTATAACATGGCAGTAGGAAAATAGTGGGTGTGACAAAAGAAGGTACACAGTTGTTGGTATGGAAAATAATACAATGATTAATAATAATAAACAAGAATAAACTCTGCCCCGGCCAGTGTCCTCAATTGGTTGGGTTTGATCCCATTCAGTGACAGGTCCCTGGTTTGATTTCATGTCTGTGTACACCTCCAAATTGATTTTCAGTTGTGGCATGCAGGAGGCAGCTGTTCTATGTTTACCTCTCTCTCCCAGTCTCTCTCTCACACAAAAAAGAATAAAATTATTACCTATAAATATTTTTAAAAGAATAATCTCTGTTTTCCAGACATACAACTGTAAGGATATTGTTGACCCATCCTGTATATGAGTAACAGGTGGGTTTATGTCACATGTGGCAGTTTCACAGATTTATCTCTAGGTCAGAGCTAACCAAGTAGCACATATAGGATAGGTGCAGCCTAGGCTGGTTTAGGTCAGTGGATAGAGTGTCGGCTTGTGGACTGAAGGGTCCTGGATTCAATTCCAGCTGGGGGCACGTGCCTTGGTTGGGGGCGCATCCCTAGTGGGGGCTGCAGGAGGCAGCTGAAGGAATACATATATTCTTTAAAGACTGAAAAATATTAACAACTTCAGAAACCTGTAGGACAGTATCAGAAATCTAATATACATATATGTAATTAGAGGCACAGAAGGAGAAGAAAGAAAGAATGGGGCAGAAAAGACTGAAAAAATAATGACTGGAAAAAACTTTCCATGTTTGGTGAAAGACATAATTTTCAGATAAAAGAAGTTCAGCATGTCAAAACCGGCTTGGCTCAGTGGATAGAGCGTCGGCCTGCGGACTGAAAGGTCCCAGGTTCGATTCCAGTCAAGGGCATGTACCTTGGTTGCCAGCACATCCCCAGTGGGAGATGTGTAGGAGGCAGCTGATCGATGTTTCTCTCTCATTGATGTTTCTGACTTTCTATCCCTTTCTTTTCCTCTCTGTGAAAAATTAAAATATATTTTAATAAATAAATAAATAAATAAATAAATAAATAAATAAATAAAAGAAGTTCAGCAAACCACATTTAAGCACATCACAAACTGTTGAAAACCGAAAATTAGAACCAATCTTGAAAACAGTCAGAGAAACATTACATACAGAGGAACAATGATTTGAATTACCATGGACTTCTCACCAGAAACTAGAGACCAGAAGACAGTTTAAAGTACTCAAAGGAGAAAAAACTATCAACCTAGATTACATATTTAGTTTTACGTGGCATAAACTGGCTGCTGGAAGCCACCCGTTTGGGCCTGGGGAAGGGGGACAGAGAAGGAGTAATCACTGTGAGAAGGACAAATACCTGAAAGAAGTGACCATCACAGTTACATACATCTACCCTCTGAGCATTCATTTTCATAATCTGAGGAATTTTGTCAGAAAAGCTTAAGAAGCTCCAGCAGATTCCATTAGTGAAGCAATAAATGATGGATGAATACAATTTTTGCCAGTTCTGTATTCATTCACTCTGTCTGCTAGCCAAAAGTAGAACCCTTTTGATTTTCCTCAACACATGACCTTAAGCCAAGCTGGGTTTGGTTTTCCATGCTCCTTCAGCTCCCCATTCTGATTGCCTTTTTCACTTGCTTTTTTGATTCCCTTTTTGCCACTGGGTACCACCATTCACCTCCTTGCTGATCAGTTCTTTCTGATGTTATTGACCACCCATTCTGGTCAATGGTCAAACTTGCTTTGTGGCCAGTAATCAACCGGATTATTATTTACCTGTTTCAGTTCTTGGTCTTCAAAGATCTCTTAACTCTTTCCTCCCAGTGTGCTCTGATCCCATCAATATTTGGCACTTCCTTTTTGAAAGCAGGACAGTTATCTCATTTTTTTTTTTAACAACATAGTATCACTCCTGTAATAAAGTGCGCACCTATGCGTGCTCCTGCTCTCTCTCCCCGCCTCCCCCCCCTCCCTCTCATGGGTCTTACATAAATGAGCAATAGGCAAACACACACATCCTTAAGATTAGCTTCTGGATAAAAAAAATCTAAGAATACAGTCTTAGGATCAATGGTCTTCTACCTTAGCTATCTTTTCCTCTTTCCCGTTTCAGAAACTTTTTTCATATCTGAGGGGTGATGCTCATTATGCCAAAACTGCATGCAAGTCAAACTCAACTGGAATTGTGCCCCTGTGGCACTTTAAAATCTTTTAGCTCTTCTTCCCTTTGTGAGGATACACTCGTACACAATGTCAGCTCTTCCCTCATTGTCAATTAATGAAACCAATGAAAGAACAAAGCAAAACCACACTGGTGAATACCCACTGTTCTTCTTAGGTAAGTTAGGGGCAAAACAGGAGCTACACAGGCAAACCCACCCCCTATATAGCTCCCCATCAAGGGCAGCCTTCTCATCCCAATAGCCCTCTCTTCATTGCCGCCCTGGCAGAAAACAGAACTGAGTCTCTTCCAGGTCTCCCTCCCCTATCTAGTTATTACCCTCTTCAAAGGAGAAGTCAGTGCTGAACTTCTTCCCCTGCCAACCCCTACCAGATGCTTTGCCAACAAAAAAAGAGCTAAAGCTGGACTTTCCAGGCCCATGACTGTCCCCAAATATCAGGACAGATCTGTTTCCTGGGGTCATGGAGTGAAGACACAAGGCCAAAGTTCTCCCCACACTCCACTTCCCTTGGGAAAAGCAATAAAGGTCAGTTTTGTTTTGTTTAAAATATATTTTATTGATTTTTTTACAGAGAGGAAGGGAGAGGGATAGAGAGCTAGAAACATCGATGAGAGAGAAATATTGATCAGCTGCCTCCTGCACACCTCCCACTGGGGATGTGCCTGCAACCAAGGCACATACCCCTGACCAGAACCAAACCCGGGACTTCTCAGTACACAGGTTGATGGTCTATCTACTGAGCCAAACCAGTCAGGGCCAGATTTTTGGTTTTTGTTTGTGTGTTTGTTAATGAAAAGGCTGTCATTCCCAGAAGGAGCAAAAATGCCTTGTAACCACCATTTCCCTATTATCCCAGATGCTGAAAGGACACTTAAACTCCTTATTTCTTTATTCCCTTACTTGTTTCTGAGGCTAGAATTTATTCCTTCATGCATCCCTTTCGCAATCTGCTGCGTTATGGGACCACCAGCAGAAGCCTACAGCAATCTCCAGGGGAGTCTTGTGGGGTAACACCCTTTTCTGTGAATTGGAGAAGGGAAGCAGATCTTGGTCCTCTTCACACTTTGATAAGAACCAAAGAACTTAAGAATTGGGTCTGATGTTCTTTCAGTTGAACCAGTTCAAGGCAGGGCCCTAGAAAGTGTCCTTAATGGGGGTCTTCAACTAAGTTTGGTGCATCCAGAGAACAGAATGTGCTGACCCAGGCCTGAGCCACCCCCAAACTCCTCCCACTTCCCTGGTCACTAACCAGTTCCAGCTGTGCACAGTCCCAGCCATGACTTCCCATCTGGCTTCTAGGAACTCATGACTAATTAAAGAAGTGCATGTATGTGGGCGGGACCCTTCTCAAAAACGGAGGTTTCCAGAGTAAGTGGCTTAGAGAGAACTCGATCCCACTCAGCCAGGGAAAGTCCCCTTCATCCTGACTCCCCGAGCAGAAAACCAGCGCCTCTTGATCAAGAGCACACTGGCCTTAACTTAGTTACAACTTAGCTTTTTCCACATTCAGTTTCCAGTGTCAGGATCCAGACTTGCCCTTTAAAAACCAGGATGCAGCTGAAACCGGTTTGGCTCAGTGGATAGAGTGTCAGCCTGCGGACTGAAAGGTCCCAGGTTCTTCTGGTCAAGGGCATGTATGTTGGTTGTGGGCACATCCCCAGTAGGGGGTGTGCAAGAGGCAGCTGATCGATGTTTCTGACTTTCTATCCCTCTCCCTTCCTCTCTGTAAAAAATCAATAAAATGTATTAAAAAATAAAAATAAAAACCAGGATGTAGCCCTTCAGGCCACCCCATTCCAGTAAGGATATCTATCAGCAGGGGTGGGTGACAATAAAGGTTGGCTTCTCTTGGGCTTAGAGATCTCTGCAAACCTTTGCCCTCCACCCATAGCCCCATAGTCTCTGATCATTAGAACATACTCTCAGATTCTAATCTAATCCCTCCTGTAACAGTTTAACATATATAATTAAAAATATTGCCGAGACCGGTTTGGCTCAGTGGATAGAGCGTTGGACTGTGGACTGAAGGGTCCCGGGTTCGATTCTGGTCAAGGGCATGTACCTTGGCTGCGGGCACATCCCCAGTAGGGGGCGTGCAAGAGGCAGCTGATCTATGTTTCTCTCTCATCGATGTTTCTGGCTTTCTATCCCTCTCCCTTCCGCTCTGTAAAAAATCAATAAAATATATTTTTTAAAAAAATATTTCTATACACATTCAAGGGAAACCAGATTGCAGGATGGGAGCAAGCCAGCCAAAGAACCCAGGAGTACTTTCTCTCATGGAATCAAGTTCTCTTTTTGTGGCAGACAGACTACATGTTCTGACCCTTCACACACATTCCCCCAGCTTCCCCCTCCCCCCAAACCCCCAGTGAGAGATGACAAATTCAGAGGGAAAAAGAGCTGGGTCAGCCTGGCTCAGGGAGTGGGGCTGGCAGAGGGTGGTTATGACGCCATTATGGGAACAGACTGAGTCATGCAGTGCTTGTACTTAGGCCCTGCCTGCAGCTCCTGGCTCTGGGCCTTTTGTTTGGGTGCTCCCCCCAGGGCAGGAGGACTGGGGTAGGGGGGCTGCAAAGATCATAGCTTGAGCCTGAGACTCTGCTGCTTCTTGCTGTGTGATCCAAAACAACCGATTAGAGACTCTTTTTTTTTCTTTTCTACAAAAAGATGATAATACCAGCCCTCAGAATTGTTGCTGAGATTTAAATAAATCAACAAATAAATTATCTGGCAGCTTTCACCATTTTTCTCAATTCTCTCCTGGACTCTTAGTATCTAGCATGTGGTTCTATCCTCCAGGGTCTTCAGAGGCCAGACTGCTCACTCTGTCACCTTTCACGATAACCACCATCTCTCTCACTACCACACACAATCCTAAACACCCCATTGATTTTTTTCTTATATGAGGTGCGGGGAGGAGTAATCTGCTATCACAGTCATCTTAACTTGACTCCTTTTCCTGTGTCCTCCTTGTCTGTGTTCTCCTCTCACCACCACCCTCAGCTCCTGTCTCCCCCGCCCCCTCCCAACCCCCCAACCCCCCCCGCCCCCCCCCCCCCCCCCCCCCCCCACATTACCCTTACTACTTGCTATTGCTTTCTCTTCCGCTGCAGCCAGTTCCATGGGCTGAGCCTGGGCAGGCGGAGCGGGAGCCAAACTCAGGGTCACAGTTCCAAGGAACTGCATCAAAGTTACGATTAGTTCTCTTCTGTGTAGAATTTACTGGTGGATTTCCTTTTCGTCCTTGTTTATTTTGAGATTTTCCAAATTGATTACAGTGAGCAATGAATAACCTTTATTCAGAAACACACACACACAAACTTTAATCAGAAAAATATTATCATTTTCTTTTCTTATTGATTTTTTACAGAGAGGAAGGGAGAGGGACAGAGAGTTAGAAACATTGGTCAGCTGCCTCAAAAATATGGACTGCTTCAGGAATTTGCATGGCATCCTTGCACAAGGGCCATGCTAATCTTCTCTGTATCGCTCCGATTTTAGTATATGTGCTACCAAAGCAAGCACTATTATCATTTTCAATTGGTTCATATCTTGTTCACAAAAGCAGAGGGACTGAGGGGGTGTGTGGAAAAGAGAGACAGATGGGCAGGGTGGAGAAAGAGCCCTGTAGGGGGCTGAGCATGAGCTGGTTCTCCAATTCCATCATTTCCTGGGGGCATCAACCTTAGTGGTGGGCTCTTCAACCTCTCCACAGTCATGGCCTCTGTGACTCATCAGTCAGAGGCTCTCTGTCCTCCGTTGCTGGTCACTGGCCATGTGGGACTTAGTCACCTGATTGTTACCCAGTTGAGTGCTGGGTGGATGAAGGTGACCAGCATCATTGAGGGCAACCATATGAGTCAGGACTATCCCCCCCGCCTCCATCCTGGGGTGTTCAGTGTTCCACTATAGCCTATCTGCCTTTCAGGCTGGAGTGTGGGGAAGGGCTCAAAATTGGAGTCCTACTGAGAACATGAGTTTAGTAACCATTCCCCCCATTCCTATCACTACTTCCCTGTGCGTTTGAACGGTATGCAAATGTTGTGTAAAGCATAAATGACAGTGCAGCCTTCCCTGGCTCCTAGCCATCTAAGGAACAGAGTTCTAACCCTGGCTGGTTTGGCCCAGGTGGTTGGGGCGTTATCCCATGCACTGGAAGATCACGGGTTTGAACCCGGTCAGGGCACAAGCTTAGGTGGCAGGTTTCATCCCAGATTGGGGCACAGGCGGGAGGCAACTAATTAATGTAACTCTGTCACATTGATGCCCCCCCCCCCCAATTAAAACAAAACAAAACAAAACAAGAAAGCTCTGAGAGTCAGTGTACTTGTGCTATGGAGTCAGCAGTAGGGTTCAAACACAGGCCAGACCAATTAGGAGCTCCATGTCCTTAGTCATTTTTCTTTTTTTGGCTTTTCATTTTCTCGTCTAAAAAATGGCCAGAATTATTCTTCTCTCATAAGAGGGTTGCGAGAATTAAATGAGATAATAGACATCAACTAACACAAAGTAGGTTTCTAATATGTAACTTTCCCTCTCTTCCTTATATAGCATTCAGGACTTTTTAAACTCTGGTTCCCACGCTGACCATTTATTTGACAAAGATTTATTAAGCACCACCTGAAGGATTAAGCTAGCCTGGGGTAGGCACTAGGGATTCAGTGTGAATGAAGTAGTACAGACCCTCAGCACTTACTGAGCACAGCTGGCTTTTCTCAGCTCTATACTTTTATTATTTTCTTAAAATATATTTTATTGATTTTTTTTACAGAGAGGAAGGGAGAGGAATAGAAAGTTAGAAACATCTATGAGAGAGAAACATCGATCAGCTGCCTCCTGCACGCTCCCCACTGGGGATGTGCCTGCAACCAGGGTACATGCCCTTGACCAGAATCGAACCTGGGACCCTTGAATCCAAAGGGTGATGCTCTATCCACTGAGCCAAACTGGTTAGGGTCAGCTCTACACTTTATTCAAAGACTACACTGTCCCTGCCCCTCAGTACCATTTCACCCCATCCAGCTCATAGACAGCCTCCAAAATTTGCCTTCTCAAGGCTGGGGGAGGAGAAATGAACTGGGGAACTTATATGCATAACCTATGAACACAGGCTATAGTGTGGCGAAGGCTTGGGAGGGACGGGTGCAGGGACGAGGGGCTCCATGGGAAACAAACAAGAAAAAAGCAAGGAGGACATATGTAATCTTTCAACAATAAAGATAAATTTCAAAAAAAGTCTGCCTTCTCAGCGAACCTTTCCACAGCCCCATGACCCTTAGGGTGGGCAGCTCCTGACTGGCATCCTGGGTCCCCTCATTTCAGGTACTTGGATTGCCCTGACCCTCTCTGTAAGCTCCCTGTGCACAGTGTCCTGCCCTTCACTTCTTCGTGCCCTTGTTAACCCTACCTCCATACCAGGCTCATTACATTCTTGAAATCATGACTTTTTATGAAAGCAGACATAAGTCGGCCTCAAGAGCATTTACATTTCAAACTTGGGCCCTAGCCAGTTTGGCTCACTGGATAGAGCTTCAGCCTGGGGACTGAAAGGTCCCAGTCGATTTTGGTCAAGGACATGTACCTGGGTTGCAGGCACATCCCTAGTAGGAGGTGTGCAGGAGGCAGCTGATCTATGTTTCTCTCTCATCAGTGTTTCTAACTCTTTATCTCTCTCCCTTCCTCTCTGTAAAAAATCAGTAAAATATAAAAATATATTTCAGTAAAAAATATATGATCAGTAAAAAAATAAAAATATATTTAAAAAACAAACAAACATCAATTTCCAATTTGATCTTGGGGGCAAAAAAAATATAAGACCTCATCCTTGATTCCTTCACCTGAAATCCAAGCACCTAAGCTGCTTTCTTTTATTTTCTTCATCTTCTTCTTTTTAATATATTTTATTGATTTTTTACAGAGAGAAAGGGAGAGAGACAGAAAGTCAGAAACATCGATGAGAGAGAAACATCAATCAACTGCCTCTTGCACACCCCCTACTGGGGATGTGCTGGCAACCAAGGTACATGCCCTTGACCAGCATCGAACCTGGGACCTTTCAGTCCGCAGGCTAACGCTCTATCCACTGAGCCAAACCGGTCTCAGCTCTTCTTTTTTTTAAAAAAATATATTTTATTGATTTTTTACAGAGAGGAAGGGAGAGGGATAGAGAGTTAGAAACATTGATCAGCTGCCTCCTGCACACTCCCTACTGGGGATGTGTTTGCAACTAAGGTACATGACCTTGACTGGATCCTTCAGTCCACAGGCCGATGCTCTATCCACTGAGCCAAACTGGTTAGAACCTAAGCTGCTTTCTACCTCTTAGCTTCACCGACCCCACTACCCAGCCCCACTTCAGAGCAGACAGGGAGACATGAAGGTTGAAGATGAGGAGCTTGCTGCCCCAGGTTGCTGGGGCATAGGAATGTCCAGCTCCAGGGGATGACTGTGGTCCCTATCCCTAGTCTCTGCAGAGATTCTGCCTCTCATCCTTCTAAAATGCTCCCCTTTGCCCCCCAACAGTATGAAAAGTCTTCCTACCTGCAGTAGAACACTCTGGGGCCTGGTTGGGGGATCTTCTTGACTGCCCTCTGGCAGGGCAGGGGTTAATTGTGAATTACAACATATCTCTGGGCTGAGTCACCTCCCAATGCCACTCCCCCCAGTTTTTCTATAAAGAGGACCAGGGACTAGACAGTGAAAAGAACTGGAGGCAAGAGTCCCTCTGCCCCATCTTTGCTCCCTCAGGCTCCCAGAAATTCCAGGGCAGGGGCCACAGTCAGCCTCAAGAGCTCCTGTGCGGTGGGATCATGGACTGGCTGCCGCTGTGGCTGGGCTGTCTACTTCCCATGACAGTCACAGGCCGAGCCCTGGGGCCTGCAGAGAAGGAGGCAGCTGTGGTGAGTCCCCTGGGCAAGAAGGACCTCGGCCAGGGGAGGAATTAGGGTACTGTTCAATAGCCCATCCAAGCCTCCCTCCTGACCGCCAACTTGGCTGCCTTTCCCTTCCTCGACTCTAGGATCTATCCCTGCTCATCTTCACTCCTTCCTCTTGTTCCACCGGAGCCCCTTTCCTTGGGTGCCTCTCCTTAATCTGCCACGCCTGTCCCTTCCTATCCACATGGTTCTATTAGGTCACTTACAGGCTTTGCCCTGAGACGAATCCCCTTTTTATCCTGCTAACCCCTCCCTCTCTTAGGATTACCTTTTGCAATATGGGTACCTACAGAAGCCTCTAGAAGGACCTGATAACTTCAGGCTAGAAGATATCATAGAGGCTCTGAGGTGAGAGATCATAAAGGGCATGCCTACAGGGTGGAGGTGGCAAGGTCTTTCCCTCTTCTTGTCCCTTCCTCTCCCTAAACCCACCTCTGCCTGACCCAATCCATGTTGTTATCTGGGGAATGGGTGGTTATCACTTTTAGGGTGATGTGCATGGGGTGAAATGGGGATTCAAAGATGAGAAGCAGCCATTGACTCTTCCGAGGCTCTAAACACTCCTTTGGATGCTCCACGTTGTGTTCAAATACTAATATGAGTCACCGCCCATATTAAGCATAATTTATAAACAAAAGTATGAATTGAGTTGAGTTGGGGTTGAGTTGTTGACATGCTGTTGCCTTTTTGTAGACATTTAATTCATCATTTATTTCTGTTTTGAAGTTTTCTTTTTATATTTTGGATCCAATGGATCATTCTTCTTCTTGCTCTCATATCTGTTCACAATCCCTTGAAAAGCCACTGTACCTGCAGTGCCTGATGGATGAAATTGCCCCAGAGCAGGTCCTCAGGTGGGAGCAGAGGTGGGTGAGTCTCCAGAGCAGGGGATCAGGACATGTCCCCAGAGCAAGTTCGATGGCAGTGGGGGGTGAGGGGAAGGTTACACCGAGGAGAACCTTACCCAAATAAGAGACTGGAGATGGGGCAGTAAGGTTGGAACAGAAGAGAAAGTCCAATTTATGAGAACTGGATGCGGGAGGAAACCCATCAGCTTCAGAGATTCTCAGCTATCGCTTTGGGCAGCAGGGAGCCAAAGAGCTTTCCTCAGATGCCCAGTCATCCCAGATTCCCCTACCTTGCTAGACCTATCCTTCTCCCTCTTTTCAGAGCTTTTCAGGAAGCATCTGAGCTTCCAGTCTCAGGTCAGCTGGATGAAGCCACAAGGGCCCGCATGAGCCAGCCCCGTTGTGGTCTAGAGGACCCCTTCAACCAGAAGACCCTAAAATACCTGCTGCTGGGTGAGGCCTGAGCCTGGGAAACAGGGGATAGGCAGAGGTGGCATGGACAGCCCAGACTAGCTCAGTGTTGGATGGGTGGTAACCTGGTGGTTACCTGATGGATCATCACGTGGCTGGAGGGCTGCTACATAGCTTTGCTGAGTGAATGCACAGTCAGCAGAGCTCTCAGATTGGCAGAAGGATCTGTGTTTCTAATCTATTTCCTGGTCCAATAACCAGGCCGATGGAGGAAGAAGCACCTGACCTTCCGCATCTTGAACCTGCCTTCCACCCTGCCAGCCCGCACGGCCCGTGCAGCCCTGCATCAAGCCTTCCAGTACTGGAGCAATGTAGCCCCCCTGACCTTCCGGGAGGTGCAGGCTGGCTGGGCTGACATCCGCCTCTCCTTTCATGGCCGCCAAAGCCCGTACTGCTCTAATACCTTTGATGGGCCTGGTAGGTACCAGCTCTTGGCTCTCACCAAACAGACCTCTGAGATGACCTCTGTCTCCTTGAGCCACGGACTCTGGATCCTTAATGTCTAGGCTGATCCCTATGCCCATCTACCCTTACACGCTCTAACCACCTTCTAACATTCCCTTGGGGAGTAGCTGATCACCTCCCTTGGACCCTGCTCAAGGCACAACCCAGAGAGGACTGGGCCAGAGAGGAGAGAAGTGGTTGGGAGGTAACAGCAGAGTGAGGGACATCCCTGTAAGAACTGGGTGATGACAGGGGAATCCGAGAGAAGAGAGTGAGGTATCCAAGAGACAGTGACCGAAGATAGGGGAATTGTACGGGAATGGAGTAATTGGAGTTTATTACAGGAGCTCTGACCTCTTTCCTACCCACCTTTTGCCTTTGTCCAGGGAGGGTCCTGGCCCATGCCGACATTCCAGAGCTGGGCAGCGTGCACTTTGATGAAGATGAGCGCTGGACTGAGGGGACCTACCAGGGGGTGAACCTTCGCATCATTGCAGCCCACGAACTGGGCCATGCCCTGGGGCTTGGGCACTCCCGATATACCCAAGCCCTCATGGCCCCTGTCTACTCTGGCTACCGGCCCCACTTCAAGCTGCACCCAGATGACGTGGCAGGGATCCAGGCTCTCTATGGTAGTCTTTCCCCTAGTGGTCATGAGGGTCAGATGCTAAGCATCTTAAGGTTTGAAGAGGCAGTTCCAACCTCCACTGAGGGAAATGGCTTAGCTCATTTCTCTTCCTCTTGTCCAGTTGTTCAGACTTGTATTTTCAGGAACTGTTTTTCTGACACTTCCACATCTAATCTTGCTTTGGGGCCTCTCTCCCCTCAGACCCATTCTTGGGGATGAAGAATGAATATTTCAACAAACCTTTTTTCTCTTAAACCAAAACATGCTCCTCCTAATATCAATATGATCTTGCCTCCCGCCAAGGGAAACTCTCTAGGATTCCCTTTCCTCATCTCTATGGAGCCTCTGAGCCAAACTTACAGAGGAGTGAAGAGGTTAGGAGTTATGAGTTCTCTCTCTGAGCAGCATGACATTACCTTGCAGGCAAGAAGAACCCTGAGACAGAGGATGAGGAAGAAGTGACAGAACTCACTGTACCACCCCAAGTGCCCACAGAATCCAGTCCTATGCCAGATCCCTGCAGTGGAGAACTGGATGCCATAATGTTGGGTGAGGCCCTTTCCCTCCAGGCTACAGGCAGGCAGTGACAGGAGCCTGCTGAACTTGAGACCTGGACAAATGGGAATGATGTAGGATCACAGCATGAGCAGGCAAGAGTTAGTGGTCATAGAAAGAGGCATGTGGCATGGGGAGAGAGGGTTCAGAGCCAAATTAAAGATGGGCCAGGTAGGTATTTACCTCAGTTGCTATAAGGACCACTAAGACACACCTGGAAATACAGCAAGATGGAGAAAACTACACTGAGTGGCCAGATTATTAGGATCTCTGAACACATAATAATATGGCCACTCAGTATATATCCTATATAATAAAAGGCTAATATGCAAATTGTCCCTTGACCAGGGTTTCAACCAGCAGGCAGGCCTGTCAAATACCCATGTCCCCTCCTTCTGGCCAGGCTGGCCAGACTCCACCCATGCAGAAATTCATGTGCCAGGCCTCTAATATACATATATGTATATTTATACACATACACACACACTTAGTAGCCAGATTATTATGAGTTCAGAGATCATGATAATCTGGCTACTCAATGTATATTAACTGGAATGTCTATTAGGGAAGGTATTATACCTGCATGGAAGAATAACTTGGAAACCGAAGGGATGGAAAGTGAGTTCCCCCAAGGGGAAGCAGTTATATCCAGGGTTTTAGTTTTGCTAAGTGGGCCAGACCTCAATTGCTCTGAACAACAAAGGAGAGGCTGAACTCTGGGTCCTCCTTCTCTACCTCCTTAATCTTACTGAACTAAAGTTGGATGAATTTTTGAGGAATCAGGCTGTGGGAGAAGGGAAAATTATCAGCCTACCTGAGATGACTGTATTTATTTGACCCTGTCTTTTTAACTTATTGACACATCTTTGCTCTCAGGGCCCCGTGGGAAGACCTACGCCTTCAAGGGGAGCTACGTGTGGACTGTGACAGACTCGGGGCTGGGTCCCTTATTCCAAGCATCTGCTCTTTGGGAGGGACTCCCAGGACATCTGGATGCTGCTGTCTACTCTCCTCGAACACAATGGATTTACTTCTTTAAGGGTAAAGGGACTAGTTTATGTGTCTTATCTGACAGGGCCTACCATCAAAGAAGTCATAAAAGGAAGGGAGAGAAGTTTCTGAGAGGCTGCAAAGGAGGAACCAAACTATCAACTGAAGACAGAGGTGACTTGTTCTTATATGTTCTCAGGAGACAAGGTGTGGCGCTACGTTAATTTCAAGTTATCTCCTGGCTTCCCCAAGAAGCTGAATAGGGTAGAACCCAACCTGGATGCAGCTCTCTATTGGCCAGTCAACCAAAAGGTGTTCCTCTTTAAGGTATATACTTCAAATCAAGGGCAGATCCCTTCTTAGGATGGGTGGGCTACTTTGCACAGAGAAGCTAAGACTTGTTTCTAAAGGGAGTTTTGCATCTGCTGTGGACTCAGAGTAGATATCTGGGGTCCCTCAGCTGTCTCCTCATGCTCCTCTTTTTCCTTACCACCCCATACCTAGGGCTCCGGATACTGGCAGTGGGATGAGCTGGCCAGAACTGACTTCAGTCACTACCCCAAACCAATCAAGAGGTTGTTTACAGGAGTGCCAGACCAGCTTTCAGCTGCTATGAGTTGGAAGGATGGCCATGTCTACTTCTTCAAGGGCAAACAGTATTGGCATCTCAACCGGCAGCTTCGAGTACAGAAGGGCTATCCCAGAGATATCGCCCGCAACTGGATGCACTGTCATCCCCAAATCCCAGACACTACCCCATCAGGTGGAGGCACCACTCCCTTAGCCACAGGCCCTGACCACTCTGTCACAGGAACAACCTGGGCTACCACTTCCTTGTCCATAGATACCACCTTGAACTCTGACCACTCACCCAGAGTCACAATCCCTGGTAATGTCATCCTCCCAGAGGCCTAAGACCTCAACCAAATGTCTCCTCACTGGACTGAAGGTGCTACAGCAGGGACATGGACCATAGACCTCAGACCTCTAAATGCCCCAGCTCTAGCCTCTATTCCCTGTGCTCTGGGTCAGCCCCCAACTCTATCCAGTTCTTCTTATTCTAGGTAGCACTTCTAACTGCATTACCTACTCTCTGGAAAACACTGGTAGAGAGGTGTCAATCAGGCCTGACAGGAGGCACTAGCTGGGAAGCTGTTCTTCCTAAATGAAGTGCAAAACACACACACACACACACACACACACACACACACACACACACAAAAACAACTGCAGCATGGCCAGTAAAATGAGCAAGGGTTTTGGAATCCTTGAGAATAACATTGGCTGGTTTATGACTTGAGCAAGTGAATTAACCTTGTTGAGCTTCAGAGTTCCCATCTGCAGAACAAGGTTAATGCCGATCCTGCAGGGTTGTTGCATTCAATGAAATACTATATATGAAGCGCCTGACAGGGTCAGGCATATTTGTGCTTAATAAAGACTAACTCCATGTTCGTAAGAGAGGACTGAACAACTCTTTCTCTGGCTGTGTGTGTGTAGCTCCTACAGTAGTCCAGTCTGCTAAGGGAGTCCTTATCAGATTTTCAGTGGATAGAGAACTCATCAGTATGGCTAACTTTGTTTTGGGATGCAAAGAAACAAAAGAGCAGCAACAATAGAGGCCAGACTCCCTGATTCAGGGTTCAATTAATGCCACTTTATTCACATGTTCACATGTTCTTCCTCCCTCTCATCACAGCCTTGCTGCCTAGGGGAGGGAGGGCCATCTCTTCCTTCACCGTATCTTCCTTCATGCCGTCTGGGGAACCAGGGGACTGGCTCGGAGGGGGGGAGAATCACAGTGGGGAGAGTTAGGAGGGATCAGCAGGGGGACAAAGTTCTGGTCAAGCAAGAAATCAGCATCACCTACACAGAAAGGCAGAGAAGGCACTTGTTTCCCATACAGCCCTGAAGACTAGGCTCCTTTGGGCCAAGGGCAACACTCTGGCACGTGGGCCAAGGCTCCCTCCTTGGAGCAAGAAGCCAGCTTTTGGGGGAGGTGGGGGCTGAGCCAGGCACTGCCCCATGTTCTTCCCCCCATCAAGAAGAGAAAGGGAGCCGAGACCGGTTTGGCTCAGTGGATAGAGCGTCAGCCTGCGGACTGAAGGGTCCCAGGTTTGATTCTGGTCAGGGGCATGTGCCTTGGTTGCCAGCACATCCCCGGTAGGAGGTGTGCAGGAGGCAGCTGATCGATGTTTCTGACTTTCTATCTCTCTCCCTTGCTCTCTGTAAAAAATCAATAAAATATATTTTTTTAAAAAGAAGAGAAAGGGAAGTACCACGGAGGACAATACCCCCATCTGAGGTAGGAGGAGGGGGCTGAGCCTATGGGGCCTGGGGGTAAGGCTAATCTGGAACCCAACTATCCCCTAATGGGGGGCCTGGGGATTGGAAAATCCTAGAGCTCCTCTGTGCCCTTCTCCCCATCAGAACGCTATCAAGTGCCCAGCCAGTGTGGTCTGTGGTTAAGCACCAACCCATGCTGGTGTGATTTCAGGTCAGGGCACATGTCCCAACTGTGGGCTTGATTCCTAGCAGGGGTTGTGCAGAAGGCAGCTGATTGATGCTTCTTTCTCATCGATGTTTCTATCTCACTATCCCTTCTCCATTCCTCTCTCTCTCTAAAAATCAATAAAAACACATTAAAAAATAGCTATCAAGTGCTTTAGGAGGCTTCCTGATTTTCTACAGTTCCTACAGAAACAAAGCCCCTTATTTTACCATTTTGTGGCACACTGAGGCAGGTATATAAAAGGCTATCTGGGTAAGGCCCCCACCCCCCTGATTTGGAGGGAATTAGGGAGTCAGTTACTTTAGGGAGCAGGGCACCTCTACTCTTGGACAGACATAGCTACTCGTACGTCCATTCCTCTCTGTCTCTGAAACCTCTCCCTACAGGTCTAGATGGAGCACAGGTTTCACACCCAGGTCTAGGAGGTGGGGAAGTTTGTGTGTGAGTCCTGTGGGCTCAGTCCTGCCCACCTAGTGCTCCCAGGCCCTTGCTATGAGTGTGGGGGTAAGAGTGGAGGTTTAGGGTCAGGTATGGGTGGAACCAGAAGGTGTGGTGAGGGGTATAGTGGAACCATAGTCAGAATCCAGGTCCAGGATGGTATGGGGGGCTGTGGTCTGGCTGCCTGGTCCCAGGTGGCGATCTCGAAGGCTCTGGAGATAACTCTGGAGGGGCACAGGGCAGAGAGGACAGAAGGAAGAGCCTGGGTCAGTCCCCGTCCCACCCTGACTGTCCCCATGTACGCTCTGCCCCATCCCACAGCATGCCCCTTCCCCACCACTCACTGGAGCCAAACTGTCAGCAGGGCTCCGGGCGTTGGTGGGGAGCTGCCTCCGGTAGCTGCCCTCACAGAGCCCCACCCCAGGGGAAGTCCGGTGCCACTTGGCCTCTTGCTGACGGATCCGAAGGAGTTGGAGATGCCTTCGCTGGTGGCTCAAGACCACTGCTTGGGAGGGGGCAATACAGACTGAGGGAGGCCTCTTTAGACCCCAAATCCCGCCCCCCAAAACGCACTCATACTCTAGAGAAATCCATTTGATCTTGTTCTGGCTCTATCAAACCTTGTCTGTCTCCCCACCCGCCCCCGGCCCCCCCTCCCACTTTCTTCCCCCAGTTCTTCTAAAAGAAACCCTTCTTCAGAGTCTTCCTACTCTCTCCTCCTGGACTTTCCTGAGATCTTCATTATTTTCCATAAACAGCCTCCAATAAATAACTTTCCCATTCCCCCTGACAATTTTTCTTCTCATTCTTACCCAGATTTTTGGCTCCTCCAATTCTAACTTCCTTTCAATGTCCTTCCTGCCCAATTCTCCCTAGACACCTCCTCTCTCCTCTCAAGTCCCCCCCCCCCTTCCTCAAGTCTGGGACCTGGGGGCTTGAGAAGGCACAGGCTGGCTGCTTCTGTACCATGACACTAACTCACCATTGGCGTGGCCTCCATGTTCCTCATCCATGAGCTTCCACTGGGCCAGGGCCCCAAGGGCCCCCAGGGCTGGCCAAGCTCCCAGCAAGACCCAGCTATACCAGCAGAGAGGAGGCAAGGCTGGAAGTGCCTGCAAGCGTTGGCCCAGCCGACTGCCCAGTGCCAGCCCTTCCAGGAAATAGTCAGCACAGGCCACCAGCACCGCAGCACCCAGCAGGGCTGTGCCCAGAATGGTGAATGGACGTGGCCACCGAAGCGTGAGCAGGGCTCCCAGCAGCGCCAGCCCCACTAGCCCCCCAGCCGGCACCCAGGCTGAAGGTGGCTGGTAGATGGGTTCGGTGCCCAGCAGGGTCCCGGCACCCAGGGTTAGGCCTAGCAGGAGACCAGTCAGGAAGAGCCCAACACTGCGAACCAGCATGGTGACCAGGCCGCAGAGGAGTCCGATGCCCAGCGCAATGCCCGCGCTCACCTCCAGGCTCAGCTGTGTCTCTAGCACTCGCTCCTTGTGGCACAGCAGAAAGATGACCAGAGCTCCTGACAGCAGGCCGGAGAGAAACATCACTGCCTTGAAGCAGCGGTAGCCTGGGGAGGGAGGCAGGGCACTGAGAGATGGAAGGGGCAGGAGGAGTCCATAGGGATGACTCTGATGGCAAGCAGAAGAGCAGAAGACAGGAGCAGCACACCCAGGCATTTCAAGGCAAGAGGCAGAAAGGAATATCAGGGAGGGCAGAGACTTTTCAGAAACTGTGAGGGGATGGAAGGGAAATAAGGAGGTAAGATGGATGCATTGAGGGGAGTAAGTACAGAAAAAAGGTCTAGTCCTTCTAGGGATGGTAGATAGGAAGCCATCAGCATAAGCTGATTCAGGTTGTTGGGGGAAGAGTGAAGAAGCCGTAAGCATGGATGATAATTTGGAATGGAGTTTTGAGGTAGAAGACATGGGGAAGGCAAGCGAGAGTGCCAGAGGTCACAGCTGGAGGGTATGGGGGGCATAAATAAGAAGAGCTGGCAAGAGCTGCATGGGCCATACTAAAGGTAGGCATTCCTTGGTAGAGTACTAGAGGTAGCCCAGGAGCAAAGGGGAAAGTTAACAGCATCCGTGAGGGTGACAGTCTCGGGCAGCTGCCCCCCAGAACCTGGCTCTGCCCTCACCGAAGCAGCAATAGATGATTCCAAAGCAGCAGCAAAGAGCACACACCAGGGCAGGTGCCAGTTCAGGATTGTCCTGGGGTTCCAAGACACATCTTGGGTCTGGAGGCTCTGGGAGTTGTTGATTAAAGGGCCTGGGGTCAGAGGTCATGGCCAGGGGCAGCAAAGCTTCCTCCATGGCAAGAAGAGAAGGTGGTCACAGAGGGGGAGGTCAATGTCAGCTCCTCTCATCCATCCATGAATGTCCTGAGGGGTTTGGGAAACCTGCAAGGGAGTAGGGGGGCAGCAACTCAGGTGTCTACGAATTTTGAGAACTTTGTACCTCTAGTTCATTTGAAGAAAGCCCAATTTCAGGAGGGAGCATGACCCTACTGGGGTAACTAAAGATATTTACGGGGTTGGGTCGAGGGGAGCCAGCTGTCTCTTTACCACCCTGTGGAGCAAGGACACTAACTGAAACGTAAATGAAAATCTTATAAGGTGATGGACCTTTTTTTGCCCCTTAACTTTCCAGGGATGGGATGGGAGGAGTAGAAGTCCTAAGATCTGTGGAAGGAGTCGTCCAGGGGCACTAATGGGACTACAGCAACCTGTTCCAACTGGAAAAAGAAAGCTTGCCCCATCTGCAGCTGGCACTCAATATTACCACACTGGACTAGGAAAGGTGGGGTAAATAAAAGGAGGAGAAGGAGGAGAAGAGAGAAGGGCGGGGCCTCTGGACTGCTGCTCCAACTCCGGGGAGAGGGGGGAGGGGCGGGAACCAAAAGAGTTTGGGGCAAGGAATCCACATTTGCCACGGTTTCAAGTCTCTGCTTCTTGGGAGACGGAGCTGTTGGAGGAGGGGCCTCCAGCCAGTCCAGCCCCAATGACCCCCATGGAATAAGCAGGCACCTTGCCCACAGATGGGTTCTTGCTCCTCCGCTCAGGACACCGGGACTTTTCCTATTCCTTCCTTCCCCAGGGGACTGAGGGCTGACAGTGAGGTTTGCACTCCGTTCCTGAGAGGAGAACACCAAGGAGGGGCTGGCGAGAGGGGGGTGGGGTAGGATGGATGCAGCCACATTCCTTCAGCTGTCCTCTTTGGACATCAAGGTCCTAACAGGCTGAAAGGGTTGGTTTGGGGAATCCCTGGGGTTCCTCTCCTCAATTCTCTTGGAAGCCTAGGGACCCTAAAGAAGGAGAGGTTTGGGAGGGGGTGTTAACTACTCACCACCCTGCCAGGGCTGAGGAGAGGAAGGGGGTAGAAGTGCTTCCCTAGACCCTCAGCTGCATCCCTGCCCGGAGGTCTTAGATGTCCCGGCGGCTGTCGGGCGTCGGTACCCCTAAGGCCATTCAGTTCGTTGCCCCCTATACTCTTGCAAGTCGTAGCCCAAGCAGCTGGGGAGGATTGGGGAGGGGGTGGAGGAAGGCGACAGGGCGGGGGGTGGGGGGGGGTGACATCACGGGGCGGGCCCCTCCAACTCTTTCCCTTTTGTGTGGGGGAACAGTTTGCCTGCTGCTTGAGGCTGGGACCAGAGGACACCCCCCCGCCCCCACCAACCATAGCAGAGAAGGGTCCTGGATGCACAGGAGGTTTGCAGAAAAGTCTGTATACTTAGGCGATGACTCGACAACTGGAAGCTTTCAGAGCCCCAGGTGGGGTCTCAGCGCCCCCCTAGCTTTGCCTTGGTTTCTTCCACTTCCCAGAGAATTGGAGTATTGTCTTCTGGAGAACTGGGTGGTCGGGACTGGGGATTTGGGGCAGAGTCTCTTGCTGCCCTGGGGCCGCCGGCGAGGGGTTCATGGGTGAACAAGCTTGCGGAGTGAGGCGAGGTCTGAAAGGAGGTCTAACGAGAGAGGCGTGTGCAAAGGAAGGACCGACAGAGAGGGGACCCGAGCCGGGTCTGCGTAGGGGAGGGGTCGCTTGTCTACGTCCACCGAACGGCTCGGTATGCAAATGAGATGTAAAGCAGCCTGCGGCCGAGTGCACTGTTTTTGGCTCCCCGCTCAGGTCCCGCTGCGCTCGTGGTCTCCGGGCCCCGCTCCGTGAGGGAGAGCCTGGAGCTGTGTCCGAGGGGCGGATCCGGGCGGTGGTAGCTGCAGTTACATGGGGCGGTTCGCCAGCTGGGTCAGAAGCTGGGGAGGCTGAGGGTTGCTGGGAAAGAGGGGGCAGTGCTAGGGGGACCAGGGCGGGGACTGGCCCGGGGTGTCTTCTCTTGAAGAGGACTTGATACAAAAGAGCCTCTGTCCTCTGCCCGCAAGGAAGGGGTTAGGGCGGTGGCCCCTCCATGCTCCCTAGTTTTGTCTGCAAGGGAAACAAACTATGGCTCAGAGGCTGTCCTCTATCTCCCATTCTCGGAAAAGCCCAAAAGTCCAGCCAGAGGAACCCTAAGAATCTGTCCCCAAAACGCAGGCACTGCTACAGCACCCACTTGCTTCGCTTCCAGGGGTGCAACTTGCAGGGATTCAACTTCAGCACGCGGAGGGCCGCAGCAGAGGGCCCTTTAAGGGGCGGTGCCCGCGTTTCCCCAGGACCGCCTCCTCTGATTTGACCCACCGCTCGCTAGACTGGCTCGCGCTTCAGCCAACCGCTTTTTCTTTTCCTTCCTGTCTTCCGTGGTGACCCCGGAAGTGAAAATAGGCACAGGTCGGCGTTTGCGGCGGGGACAGAAGGCGGAAGCAGAGCTTGAGCGGGAGGCGGAGCCGGGGGAGCCGCTCTCTTAGGTCCCTTGGATCTGGGCCCAGCAGCTCGAGGGGGAGGAGTTACCGCCGCTCTTCGGTAGTTACCTTCTCCCCGTCTACCCAGACTCAGGGTTCCCTGGTTGTCTGTCTTAGGGGCAACCCCAAGCTCCGCCTCCAGGTTTTCTTTAAGGGCCGCAGGGTCCCCACCCTTTTCGGGCAGCCTACAGCCTTCCTTTCCGTTTTTCCCTGGAGTGATCCCCGGGCCACAACCTTTGCGGTACCTCCCTCTTTTCCGGATTCGGAGCTGTATCTTTCAGGGGAGAGAAGAAAAACTTAAGTGGAGTTGGAGGAGGGGGCAGGGAGTGGTGTTCTGGTTAAAGTAGTATTGGCTTATTGCTAGAGGTAATAAATGCCCCAAAGAACTTGGGAAGGCAAGGGAAGTGGATGCATTCTGTATACTATATATATCCTCAATTTAACACCTTTCTTGGACCTATCCTTGACCCGACTTGATACTTTGTTGCAGGCATCAGAACTTACCATGATGGCTGTGACCTAAAATCTTCAGGAAGCCAGGGGGTCATGGCCCAGAAGCACCCCGGAGGAAGACAGTTTTGTGGAGCCCACCACAGTGGTGGTGCCTCCCTCCCTACTTTAGAACCCTCTCTGGACCCTGAAATATTTTCATTCTCAGAACTCAGGGACTCAGCGAGGCCTGCTCCTAATGGTACCCGTTGCCTCACAAAGGACTCTAATCCTAAATACACACAGCCTCCAAACCCAGCCCATTGGTGGGATCCAAGCCATGGCCCCCCAAGGGGTCCAGGGCCCCCTGGAAATGGAGAGGACCCTGATCAGAGTGAGGCATCTTCAGAAGAAGAGTCAGGAGTGGACCAGGAACTCATAAGAGAGAATGAGGCTGGGCACCAGGAGGGTGAAAACCCTTCTTTTCTTTCCATTCCATCTGCTTGCAACTGCCAGGGAACACCTGGAATCCCTGAAGAGCCTTACTCTGGAGGAGGAGATAACTCTTCTAGCAACTTTTGCCACCATTGTATGTCTCCAGCTTTAGGAGAACATGAAGAGCTGGAAGAGGAATATGATGACGAGGAACCCAAGTTCCCCAATGATTTTTCACGTGTGCCCAGTGGAAAGAAACGTCTGCCCCGGAAACAGCGGCACCGTGTTTCAGCCAAGGACGATACTTGGGAGGGTGGACGCAGGGATCCCAGGTCCCCTGGTCGACATCGGCTGGGCAGGAAGCGAAGTCAAGCAGATAAGCGCAAAGGCTTGGGATTATGGGGAGCAGAAGAACTGTGTCAGCTTGGACAAGCAGGTTTCTGGTGGCTGATTAAACTGTTGGTATTGGTGGGAGAGTATGTGGAAACTTGTGGCCATCTCATCTACGCATGCAGGCAGCTGAAAGCCAGTGATTTGGACCTTTTTCGAGTCTGGGCAGAAGTCTGGGCAGGGCGACTGGGTGGCTGGGCCCAGGTAATGTTCCAATTTCTGAACCAGGGCTTTTGCTATGGGGCAGGGCTGGTCACCCGTTTTCTTAGGCTACTGGGTGCTTTGCTGCTTCGGGCTCTGGCCCTCTTGTTGGGCTTTCTGCAGTTGGGCTGGAAGTTTCTTGTGAGACTGGGTGACCGGTTAGGTTGGAGAGCTAAAGCCATCTGGCTCTTCTCTTGGCTGGATTCTCCCACCTTTCAGCGTTGTCTGATTGTATTGAGAGAGAGCAGGCCATGGCAGCAAATGGTAAGAATGGTTCAATGGAGTTGGCTGGAGTTGCCTTGGGTCAAACAGAGGACTAACAGACAAGAGAATGCACCTGTAGCTAGTGGTCGCTATTGCCAGCCTGAAGAGGAAGTGACTCGACTCTTGACCATGGCTGGGATTCCTGAAGATGAGCTAAACCCTTTCCACGTGTTGGGGGTTGAAGCCACAGCATCAGATGTTGAAATGAAGAAGGCCTATAGGCAGTTGGCAGTAATGGTGAGTATCCTTCTCCGCTGTTTCCTATCCCTTTTGTGCCTATATTTTCTAATTTTAGGGAGAGTAAAATAAAGGGAAGGCAGAGAAGAAAATCAACCTTAAGCTCAAGAGTAACTTTAATTCTTAGAAAAGAGTCATAAAGACTTTTCTATTTTTAAATATGTATTTTTATTGATTTCAGTTAGAGGGAAAGAGCCATAGAAACCTCAGTGATGAGAGAGAATCACCAATCAGGTGCCTCCTGCATGGCCCCAACTGGGGGCCGAGCCCACAGCCTGGCGTGTGCCCTGACCAGAGTCGGACTGTGATCTCCCGGCTCTAGGGGCACGGCCAGCCCCCGAGCCACACCAGCTGGGCAAGACTCTTGTTCTTAATGAAGATAAATGAGTGGGTGTATATGGCAGTGTGGGACTCACTCACTTTGAAATGTTGAGATGAAGGCCCTCTCCTAGGGTGAAGAGGCCTAGTCAGAAAGCTTGTCAGTTCCTCTCCCTGAACAAATGAGGGGTGTTTCTGAAGATGGAGAAATTCAACCATCTGCCTCAGAAACGCAAGTGTGGGGGGAGAACTAAGATGGCGGCAAAGGTGAAACACCTATCTTGCCGTCATAATCAGCAATTTTAATACTACAACTTAACGAAAGAACAAACACCTTCCAGAATCACCAGAACGCTCGCTGAGTGAAAATTCCACAAATAAAAGTGAAGATAAGACACTGGGACTCGGAGGAGCGGCGGCGAACAGCGTTGAAAGATTCGCACGGAGAGAGGTTTGGAGTGCGCGCCGCGGAGAGGGCGGGCGGCTGGAAACCGGCCAGTTTTCTCGAACGGGGAGACAAAGGCGTCCCACTGGACTGAATCTCCAGCTCTGGGCGAAGTCCAGAGAACCCACTATCATACGGGGTGAAAACTGGACAGTGGGAGGGCACGCCGAAGCTCGGGTGCTGCCGGGTCTGCGGGCTTGTGGAGAAGGCAGCTTGTGCGAACAGCTCGGCTGCGTGACGGCGCAGGGAGCGCACCGTGACTTGTCTCTCATTCGGAAAACCGTCAGACTGCTTTGTTTTACGACCCTGGGTGAGACATTGCGCATGCAAAGTCACTTGGGGACAGTCTGAATTCCCCGGCAGCAGGTGGAGCTCCACAGCGGCTCTCTCTCAGAGGTGCTGGCAGCCATTGTCCCCGGCAGAGCCCCTGGGGCTGCATAGGGTGGAGCTAACGCTGTCTGCTTGGCCCGGAGACTCCGCCCACCCAACCTGAGCACAGCTGAGCTTCACAGACAATTGGCCTGGAGGTCAAACCCTCCTAGGGCTAACAATAAAAAACTGGGTTTAAATTCAAAAACACTGAATACAACCCATAAAGGATTGCAGTAAGAGTACCCACCTCAGGTAACTGGGGAGACTGAGCCACTGTCCCTTTGAGGATAGCCACCACATAAAGCAGCCACCATGCAGAGACATGGAAAGAAATCAGGTGTGAAAGAAATGGAGGAGAAAAGACGACAAGACATAGAGTTCAAAACCACGGTTATAAGGCTTTTCAAGAGGCTCCTACAAAAGGCCGATCAACTTAATGAGAATTACCAGGAAATAAACAAGACCAACCAGCAAATGAATGAGAATTACAAGGAGATGAATGATACTTACAAGGAAATGAATGAGACCCTCAGGGAAATGAACAAGACCTCTGAGGATACGAACCAGACCCTCACAGATAAAAAAAAAGGACCAACTAGAAATCAAGCATACACAGACTGAAATAAAAAATATTACACAAAGTCCTAAAAGCAGTCCAGAGGGCCACAAGAACCAAGTCAAAGATTTGAAATACAAAGAAGCAAAATCCACTCAGCTGGAAAAGCAAGAAACAAAAAGAATTCAGATAATTGAAGATAGCATAAGGGGCCTCTGGGACAACCTCAAGCAAGCCAACATCCGAATTATTGGGGTGCCAGAAAAAGAGAGAGAGCAAGACAATGAAAACCTACTTGAAGAAATAGTGACTGAAAACTTTCCCCACCTGGTGAAAGAAACTGACTTAAAAGCCCAAGAAGTACACAGAACCCCAAAATATAGGAATCTAAAGAGGACCACACCAAGACATATCATAATTAAAATGCCAAGAGCAAAAGATAAAGAGAGAATATTAAAAGCAGCAAGAGAAAAACAGTTGGTTACCTACAGGGGAGCACCCATACGATTGTCAGCGGATTTCTCAACAGAAACGATGTAGGCCAGACGCGAGTGGCAAGAAATATTCAAAATAATGAAGAGCAAGAATCTACAACCAAGATTACTCTATCCAGCAAAGCTATCATTCAGAATTGAGGATCAGATAAAGTGCTTCGCAGATAAGAAAAAGCTAAAGGAGTTCATCACCACCAAACCAGTATTATATGAAATGCTGAAAGATACTCTTTAAGAAGAGGAAGAAGAAAAAGGTAAAAATATAAATTATGAACAACAAATACACATCTATCAACAAATGAACATAAAAATCAAGTGAACTGATAGGCTGATGAACAAGATAAACTGGTGACTATAGCAGAAACATGGACATAGAGAGGGAATGGACTGACAATTCTTGGGTAGAAAAGTGTTGTTGGAAGTACAGCAAGAGATTGGACAAAAATCTTGCAACAATGGGAGAGGACATTGGGGAGGGGAAGGTGAGGGCGGAGGGTGGGATAGGTACAGGGTGGAGGGAAGATATAGGGGGATAAAAAAAGGGGAAACAATGTAATTAATAAACTGAACAACAACAAAAAAAAGAAACGCAAGTGTGGACCTAGTGTGGGACAGTTCAAGGAGTGCTTTTGAGTGATTATTCCAGGACCAGGTGAAAGAAAAGCTATTTCAAGACCAGCAACCCAGCCCAGACGGCAATACTCAGTGGTTGAGCATTGACCTATGAACCAGAAGGTCACGCTTAGATTCCAGGTCAGGGCACATGCCCAGGTTTCAGCTCGATCGCCACTGTGGGGCGTGCAGGAGGCAGCCAATCCCTGATTCTCATCATTGATGTTTCTCTCTCTCCCTCCCTTCCTGAAGTCAATAAAAATATCTTTTTTTTTAAAAAAAAAAACATTTTGTTGATTTTTCACAGAGAGGAAGGGAGAGGGATAGAGAGTTAGAAACATCAATCAGCTGCCTCCTGCACACCCCCCACCGGGGACTTGCCCGCAACCAAGGCACATGCCCTTGACCGGAATCAAACCCAGGACCCTTCAGTCCACAGGCCAGCTCTTTATCCACTGAGCCACACTGGTTTCGGCAATAAAAATATCTTAAGAAAAGAAAGACCAGCAACCCAGAGTGGGAAAGGGAAGAAAATAGGATATAAATCAGAAATATGTGCAAATGAATGTCATATATGAAAATATGGTTGCTTTTATGAATAAAAAGGGAGTTAATAGGTAAGAGTTGTGACGCACCACATGCTTGAGGGAAATGATTTAATACAAGTATGCAATCAAATTGCTATTAGAAGTTAATATTAGATTGCTGTTTTTAGACTATTGTTTCTATTTCTGTACAAGTGAAACTGTATTATGAATATAAAGTGTGTAAATTGCACAGGTGGCCTGTTTGACTGAATGTATGGAACTAGACTGGTACAATATCACAGTGTGCAGATTATCTCAACAGTTGCATGACACCAAAGGAATGGGCAGCCATGGTTTCCTTTCATCATTTAAGGCACAATAAAGTACCAGACCTGCAACTTACAAGAGGATTAAATGAATTTAGTGGGAAATGCATGCCCCTTAGTTGATAGCTTGGGATATTCTTAGAATGGGGAACAAGTGTTTACACTCAAATAGTTAACTAATAGTAGAGCGCTTTTCTCACCTGCATGTCTTTTTTTAGCAGATATCCTCTTTTGTTGAATATCATTCTTCCAAAAAAAATATCATTTTCAACTTACTTTGGAGTAGAGATGATGTTAAATTACCCAGTTCTCAACACCCTGCCTCACACCCCAGAGTTCCCCCTTGTTCTCAGTCAGTGTGTCAGTGAGGTTCTTGCATAGAATCTCTCACTGCCCTTATTAGGCCCTAGAGTGACCATGATTACAAGGCTGTTCTTTAAGCCTGGAAATATGGGAGATTTAACAGCATTCTGCTTATTTGGCATCAGTCAAGAGACTAGCTTTATGTCTGTACTAGAGGCCTGGTGCACGTGTGTGTGTGTGTGTGTGTGTGTGTGTGTGTGTACACAAATTTCGTGCACCGGGCCTCTAGTACAGGGGGTGTCCTTCAGCCCAGACTGCACCCTCTCCAATCTGGGACCCCTCAAGGGATGTTTGATTGCCCGTTTAGACCCGATCCCAGTAGGAGGATCGGGCCTAAATGGACAGTTGGACATCCTTCTCACAATCCAGGACTGCTAGCTCCAAACTGCTCGCCTGCCTACCTTTCTGATTGCCCCTAACCGCTTCTGCCTGCCAACCTGATCACCCCCTAACCACTACCCTGCCAGCCTAATTGATGTCTAACTGCTCTCCTGCCAGCCTGTTTGCCCCCAACTTCCCTCCTCTGCCGGCCTGGTCACCCACCCCTAACTGCCCTTCCCTGCAGGCTTGATCGCCCCCAACTGCCCTCCCTTGCAGGCCTGGTCCCTCCCAACTGCCCTCCTCTGCTGGCCTGATGGCCCACAACTGCCCTCCCTTGCAGGCCTGGAACCTCCCACTGCCCTCCCCTGCTGGCCATCTTGTGGTGGCCATCTTGTGTCCACATGGGGGCAGGATCTTTGACCACATGGGGGCAGCCCTCTTGTGTGTTGGAGTGATGGTCAATCTGCATATTACTCTTTTATTAGATAGGATAGAGGCCTGTTGCATGGGTGGGGGCTAGCTGGTTTGCCCTGAGGGTGTCCTGGATCAAGGTGGGGGTTCCCTTGGGGTGTGGGGCAGCTTGGGCAAGAGTCCTGTGGTGGTTTGCAGGCTGGCCACGCCCTCCAGCAACCCAAGCAGAGGCCCTGGGACCTGGGATTAATTTATGTTCTACAATTGAAACTTTGTAGCCTAGAGTGGAGGCCTAGGCTCTAGGGCTGCAGAAGTTTGGCTTCCTCCATCGCCCTGGCAACCCTAGCCTCTTCTCTCTCCACCTCCATGGCTGTCACCATTTCTGTTGGGATTATGTATCTTCTATAATTGAAATTTTGTAGCATTGAGTGGAGGCCTAGGCTGGCAACGGCAGGCAGAAAGATTGGCTTCCTCCCTTCTGGGGAATCCCAAGCCTCCCTCCTGCTCTCAGTGGCCACAGCCATCTTGGTTGGGTTTATTTGTATAATTTGCTCTTGATTGGCTGGTGGGCGTGGCTTTATCAGGGTGAGGGGGGAAGGGTACGGTAAATTTGCATATTACTCTTTTATTAGATAGGATTTTGTAGGAACGAGGATGGGAACAATAAGCAGTAGGAAGAGAAGTTATTGTTTGTCTTGGAGAAAGGCTGGAAAGGGGATAAAAAGCCTATATCACAATATGCTATTTCCTTTCTGGGACAGAAAGGCAAACTATTGTAGGAAGTTTTGAGTAGATATGAGAATTTTCTAGTTAGAAAAGTGAGAATGTTACATCTTTGGAACTCCTATTTTATAACTGACAGTAAAGTTAAAATGTGAGGGATTAGTATATAGGTGCCAGGTCAGGTGACCAACCATGCCTTGTTTGCCTGAGATTGAGGGCTTTCCTGAGACATGAACCTCAGTGCTAACTAAAACTGGGACAATCCCAGGTGCACTGGGATGGTGGATCACCCCAGTACAAATTCTGTACTTCACAAGTATTCTCATTTAATACTCCCCAACAACCCATGATAGAAAAAATATTCTAGGTCATGTAGCTAATGACAGTGAAGCATCCGTCTTATATAAAAACTGCTGTTTGAAATTTTAACCCTGCTATTTGCCTTTTGTAAATGCTTGCTTGCTTAAATAATAAGGAAAATATTCCCACTACTCCCACTTCAGAGAGGCCATTAAACCTTCCCTGGAGGAAGTTATCAGTGCTGGTGCCAGGCCAAGCCTTTGGTTGAGGTCTCAAGACCCCAGCACACAGGGGCTCTTTCAGAACTTGCAAAGGGGGCCAGAAACACCCCATATTTGGGAGACAAAGAAGGTAAAAGCATATAAATAGGGAAAGTTCCTCCATGTTGGGGTCCAGAATTTGAGAGACATTTTCCTCTGGGCCTGTGCATAATAAATGTAATTCCCATCTCTCTAAGTGTTGCTTGGTTCTCCAGTTTTCTGTAACAACAGAGCTGTGACTTGAATAGAGATCTCTCTGCAGAGCCAGAGCAATTAATTATTAAGCTATATTGAGAGGAGAAAATGGTGGCCAAATAGGCAGACGTGTCCTGCACTTGTCCTGGAGCAGATAGAAGAAGCAACTAAATTGGAGAGCCGGAATTGGTGAATTATACACAGCTGATGAGACAGTTCACAGCCGACAGGGGCAGAGGATGCCTGGAGAACTGTAGGGCCAGGGAATCTGGGCTGGAGAGAGACATGTGACCACCAGGCTGAGGGTTAGGAGAAAGCTGCACTGCCCCAAGGCCCTGTCCCTTGGGGACAGGTGTAATATCCGACTGTGGAAAGGAAGTCCACAGAGTGCTGGTGGTTGGGGAATCTCGATCTAAGTTCACGGCTGAGAGGGGCTGCGCCCAAAAGGTGGCCTGAAGAGCTGCCTAAGCAGCGTGGTGCCAGGGATGAGGGAAGGGTGAGCAGAGAAACTCACAGCTCTTGGATGTTTTGCCTTCATTTGTCTTCGCTTTTATTCGCTAAAACCAGTTCATAGGACCTTTCAGTTACACTCACCAGAGGCTGCGGTGCAGATAGAGGTGATTTGTGGGGCTTGGGGAGAGGCTGTGGAGAAAAGCAGAGTAAGGAGAGGTGACCAGGAATCTGGCACAGAGACATTTGTGACCCTCCAAACCATTTTTCTCCTGAAAAGCCAGCCCCTGCCAGTAGCCTCAAGATAGCTAATACTGCCATACCTGGCCTACATCTTGAGTTTTACAAAGGAAACAAAGACTCTGAATAGCCTCGAAGAGCCCTCAGAGACTGGGTTGAAGAGGGGCCTATCAGTCCCGGAAAGCAATATGGCACCCCCCCCCCGCCCCACCCCTTAAAGCCCTGACTGGAATCAGAAACAGGAACAAGACAGGGTTGCCCACTTTCATCACTCCTGTTCAACATAGTACTGGAAGTGCTAGCCGTAGCAATCAGACAAGCAGAAATAAAAGGCATCCAAATTGGAAAAGAAGAAGTAAAACTGTCATTATTTGCAGATGACATGATATTATACATAGAAAACCCCAAAGACTCCATAAAAAAATTTCTAGACTTAATAAATGAATTTGGCAATGTAGCAGGATACAAAATTAATACCCAGGAAACTGTTTTTTTTATACACCAATAATGAACTCACAGAAAGAGAAACAAACAAACAAAAATCCCATTTACCATTGCAACAAAAAAATTAAGATACCTAGGAATAAACTTATCTAAGGAGTTAAAAGACCTGTACTTGGAAAACTACAGGACATTGAAAAAAGAGATAGAGGAAGATATAAACAAATGGAAGAACATACCGTGTTCCTGGATTGGTAGAATCAACATCATTAAAATGTCCATATTACCCAAAGCAATCTATAGATTCAATGCAATCCCCGCATATTTCACAGACCTAGAATGAACTCTCCAAAAATTCACCTGGGATTAAAAAAAAACAAACAAACAAAAAAACTCGGATAGTTGCAGCAATCCTGAGAAAGAACAAAGTTGGAGGGAGCACAATACCAGATATCAAGCTATATTACAAAGCCACTGTTCTCACAACTGCCTGATACTGGCACAAGAACAGACCTATAGACCCAATGGAACAGAACAGAGAACCCAGAAATCCACCTAAGCCATTTACCCTCAATATTTGACAAAGGATGCGAGAGCATACAATGGAGTCAAGGCAGTTTCTTTAATAAATGGTGTTGGGAAAACTGGACAGATACATGCAAAAAAAGTTGTATAAAGGACTTAAAATGGATAAAGGACTTAAAGGTAAGGCAGGAAACCATAAAAATCTTAGAAGAATATCGTAGGCAGCAAAACATCAAACATATGTTGTAGCAATATCTGCCGATATAGTTCCTGGGGCAATGGAAACAGAAGATAAATGCAACTACATCAAAATAAACAGCTTCTGCACAGCAAAAGAAACCATCAACAAAACAAGACAGCCCACTGTGTTGGAGGACATATTTGCCAATATTACATCTGATAAGGTTTTAATCTCTAAAAATTACAGGGAACTCATACAATTTAACAAAAGGAAGATAATCCAATAAAAGAATGGGCAAAGATCCTAAATCAAGCATGTCAAATTTGCGGCCCACAACAAATATTTTTGCAGCCCAGCCAATATAACGGTATGTAAGAAATGTTTTAATAAAAATTTCATAATTTTTATAATATCCCATTATACATAATTATTAACGAACTACAATGTTCGCTAATGACTGATTACTATAATCATGTTGCATTCATTTCCCTTATATACAGGCACACCATTTCTCTCCACTAATAGTAGCAGTGAATATTTTAGCAGCCAATTTCCACATCATTAGTCTTGTACTGACTTGTTTGGTGTGCACAACTGGAAATATTTCGGTTTTGGAGAACAAGAAAAATAGGTTTATTTGTGTTATGCTTATTAATTTGTGCAGTTATTCAGTGTCTGGTAAGTTTATGTTCAAGAAAAAATATTAATTATTAAAAATATTCTGTTATGTTAACAATTACTCATTTATTTCAGCCCTTTGTATTCAGCATGTTTCTATGAAAATGAAGCTTCTTTTTTTTGCGACCCACCTAAACTTAAACCTTGTTTATTTGGCCCCTATTAGCCTTTGAGTTTGACGTGCTTGTCCTAAATAGACATTTTTCGAAAGTGGGCATACAGAAGGCAAAGAGACATATAAAAACATGCTCAAAGTCACTAATCATCTGAGAGATGCAAGTTAAAAGAACAATGAAGTACCATCTTACACCTCAGAATGGCTATCTCAGTCAACAAGTGCTGGCAAGGATGCAGAGAAAAAGGAACCCTTGTGCGCTGCTGGTGGGAATACATACTGATGCGGCCACTGTGGAAAAAGAGTATGGATTTTCCTCAAAAAATTAAAAATGGAACTCCCTTTGGACCCAGTAATCCCACTCGTAGGAATATATCCCAAGAAATCAGAAACACCAATCAGAAAGGATATATGGACCATTCCAGCACAATTTACAATAGCTAAGATTTGGAAATGGTTTAAGTGCCCATCAGCAGATGAGTGGACTAAAAAATTGTGGTACCGCTACACAATGGAATTACCACACTGCTGTAAAAAAAGAAGGAATTCTTACCATTTGTAACAGCATGGCTGGACATGGAGAGCGATATGCTATGTGAAATAAGCCAGTTGAAGAAAGATAAATATCGCACGATCTCATTTGTGAAATACAATGAACAACGTAAACTGATGAACAAAAATAGATGCAGAGTAACAGAAGCATTGAACAGACTGTCAATCCTCAGAGGGAAGGTAGGGGAAGAGATTAACCAAAGCACTTATATGCGTGCATATAAGCATAACCATTGGACACAGATAGCGGGGTGAGGGTATGTGTGGGGACGGCTGGGGAGAGGTCAATGAGGTGGGGGGAGGAGACATATGTAATACATTAAACAATAAAGAATTTAATTTTTTAAAAAGCTATGTTGACTCTCCAAAAGGGAGTGAAAAAAAACAAAACCATTTGACATGAGTTGTTTTTTAAACATTTTATTGAAAACATCAGTGTGACAGCTAACATTGATCAGCTACCTCCTGCATGCTGCCTATTGGGGATTGAGCCCAGACCCCGGCATGTGCCCTTGACCGGGAATTGAATCGGCAGCCTTTAGTGCATGGGATGATGCCCAGCCACACTGGCCAGGGCTACCACTTAACGTAAGGTTTTGATCCAACAGGGGGAGAGGATTGGAATGGATTTGTGATGGAATCTTTGTCTTGGTAGGTTCATCCTGACAAAAATCATCATCCCCGGGCTGAGGAGGCCTTCAAGGTTTTGCGGGCAGCTTGGGACATTGTCAGCAATCCTGAAAGGCGGAAGGAATATGAGATGTAAGTTGGAGATAGGAAATTGTCAAGTGATGTAAATGAATAATCTTCAATAGCAGAGGTCCCTGGAGTTGTGGGTGAATGCCCTCTAAGGTGGAGAAAATTGCTTGTCTTTCTAGTAAGCCAAAGGCCTTTAAGAGGCCAATAGATTGTCTCCTTTTATCATTTGCTCAATACCCTGATTTACAAAGCCTTTCTTCTCTTAGGAAACGAATGGCAGAGAATGAGCTGAGCCGGTCAGTGAATGAGTTTCTCTCCAAGCTGCAGGATGACCTGAAAGAGGCAATGAATACTATGATGTGCAGTCGATGTCAGGGAAAGCACAGGTATGAAATAGGAATGTAACAGCCACAGCTTAGGGGTTAGGTAGCCAAAGACCTTCTTTGTATTATTGGCAGTTGTGGGATAGAAATGGTAAAAGAACCCTTGGGTTTCCACTCTGTTGTAGAGATTGGGGATTCTGATTAGTAAGAAGAAGAAAAAAAGAGCCCAGAGGTTGTGGCTAAAGGGTTGAGCATTGACCTATGAACCAGGAGGTCAGTTTGATTCCTGGTCAGGGCACATGCCTGGGTGGCAGGCTTGATCCTGTGTGGGGCCTGCACGGGAAGGCTGCCAATTACGGATTCTTTCTCATCATTGATGCTTCTCTCTCTCTCCCTCTCCCTTTCTCTCTGAAATCAATAAAAGTATAATAAAATAAAAAAAGAAGACATTTTTTACCTTTAAGATAGAAGATTGAGAGAAGGCTGGGCATAGGCATATGTAATAAGACGTAATAATGAGACTACAGAAATGTCACAGGCTTGAGAAATTATTAAGGAATTGTCCTTTTGTTTGGTTGCAGGAGGTTTGAAATGGACCGGGAACCTAAGAGTGCCAGATACTGTGCTGAGTGTAATAGGCTGCATCCTGCTGAAGAAGGAGACTTTTGGGCAGAGTCAAGTATGTGGGGCCTCAAGATCACCTACTTTGCACTGATGGATGGAAAGGTGTATGACATCACAGGTACACTTCTGTTCTGTAGAAATACGGGCTCATATATGCTTATATGATGTATTAGCTAATTCTTTCTCATGTGTGCAGAGTGGGCTGGATGTCAGCGAGTAGGAATCTCCCCAGATACTCACAAAGTCCCCTATCGCATCTCATTTGGTTCTCGGATACCAGGCACCAGTGGGCGACAGAGGTAGGTGGTATTTCTTTCAATAATCTATCCAGGATACCTAGATGTCTTACCCTTTAAGAAGTTTGGTAAATGACTTAATATATCTTTAACATAGTTACCTATATTTGACTTTTAATCTTTTGCTTCTTTATTATTCTGTTTTCCTTTCAGAGCCACTCCAGATGCCCCTCCTGCTGACCTTCAGGATTTCTTGAACCGGATCTTTCAAGTCCCCCCGGGACAGATGTCCAATGGGAACTTCTTTGCAGCTCACCCTGGCCCTGGGGCCACTGCAGCTTCCAAGCCCAACAGCACAGTGCCCAAGGGAGAAGCCAAACCGAAGCGGCGGAAGAAAGTGAGGCGGCCCTTCCAACGTTGACACGTTTTCTTCTTTCCTCAAATCAATGTCAGGGAGTCAAAAGGGCTGTGTACAGCACAGGATGGAGTTTGATTTATTTTTAAATATTTTAAAAAGGGAAACTTTTAAGCTCAAATTGTTCACTCAGTACTTGTAGGAAGCCCCAGAACCATTCTGCCTCCTCCACCAGTACCCAGGACCTGAATCTTGTCTTCTGGCAATACCAAAGAAACAGGGGGTGGCTACAGCAAAGAACCTAGGGCACGGACCTGGGCTGGACAGTATCTCCCAGAGGAATATGGGAACTGGGTATTTCCCCAGGGTCTGTATGCCTTTGTCTCGTCTTTTGCTTCTATAGCAGATGACTTTACCCCCTCTTTTTAAACTATGAATCTATCTTATTTCTTGACCCATTTCAGGGCTCCCTCCTGGATATACTAGTTAGCCCAATACTAGATAAAAGACAGAACAAGAAAGCATGTAACTCTAATTATAGGAGATAGAGTTCAGAGAGTGGGAACTCTGAATTTTTTCTGTGACTATCACCTTGTGGGTAACTGCCCAACTTCATGCTTGTTGCTGCAGGGATGGCCAAACTAATAATTAAAAAAAAAAAAATCAGACTCATGCCCTCTGCCCTTGAGTGAGGGGAAAGAATAAAGGGGCTCCTGGTAGCCCCCTTATGATCCAAGGGTTTGTATTTTTTTAAGTTTGTTGATATTTGTATGTACATAACTATTTAAAGCCAGGGGATTATCTTTCTATAAATATGTAACTGGCAACCTGTTTCTTCCCTTTCTTCTTTGCCTTTATAGATAGTGTCCTTTTTCTCATTTGAGAATCCTTTCTCTAAGTGTTAGCTGGGAGTGAAGGACACTTCTTTTTTTTTTTTAAATATATTTTATTGATTTTTCACAGAGAGGAAGGAAGAGAGATAGAAAGTCAGAAACATCAATCAGCTGCCTCTTGTGTAACCCCTACTGAGGATGTGCCCGCAGCCAAGGTACATGCCCTTGACCGGAATCGAACCCGGGACCTTTCAGTCTGCAGGCCGATGCTCTATCCACTGAGCCAAATCGGTTTCGGCTGAAGGACACTTCTTGAACTGAAGGAGAGGGGATAAAAAATACCTTAGAGAAGTTTTGTGTATTAAGTCACTGTTTCATCTTCCCCAGCCTTATGAGGACATCTCCCTACCCTCCCTGCTGACCAAAGAGTAGCCATATCTGAAAAAAAAAAGTGACCTTTATTATGAGGGAAATACACAGCAAAACAGAGCTGGAAGGCAGTGGGGGTGGAAGATATGGGAAAGTCAAACAAGCTGCCCAAACATGGCCTCCTGTGGAGGAGAGTGATTTGTCCCTTACCTCATTTGCCTTTCCTGACTCAAAGAAGCCTGCTCCTAGCAGTGCTACTCCCAGGGAACCCCATTTTCCAATCTGTTCTCGTCCTGGGAGTTTTGGAACAGTTGTATAGTTCTCAGGCTTCCAAGAAAAGGAAGACAGTATGGAGAAGGAAAGATGTTACAGCCTTTTGTTCCAGTGTTGTCCCCAGACCCACCCCTCAGTATTTATTGATGCCAAAGAGACGAACCCCATGGAATTGGGGCAATTTAGGCAGCAGTACGCTGAGCAGTGAGGTTGTATTGATGAGGAAGTGAGCAGCATCATACTTGGTGTAGAAGCTGGCTAGGAGGTAGCTGGAAAAAAAGAAATGGGTTGAGTGAAGCTGGCCTTTCCAGTGACTTTCTCTTCTATTTTAAATGACCAGTTTTATTGCATGTAGTCCTAGGATATTTGAAAATATCCTAGGGGTCAGGGAGATAATCAGCACCTTTAACTGGAGATTTTTAAGTTAGTTTGTGTGTTTAATAATTGTTAATGATGTGGCAAATGACAGAAGCAGTTTCAGCCTGTATCACTGTTAAGTCCTCTGTGCGTCCACTCCTCAAAGCTAGTTTTCACAGATTTACATCAGTTGTGCCTTGATTTATTTATTCACATCTTTTGGAAATGTAAAATCAGTTGGTTTTACTTGGTTTTCTCAGTCCCATCTCTGTTCTCCTACCACCAAGGAGCCTGCAAGGAATGCTTGATTATTGCTTTCTACTTTTTACTGCACTAGATTTAGACCTAGTATACCATAATATCTTCAAAGGGTCCAAGTGATTAATCTGCTTTTTTTTTAAGTTCCCCTGTGGGCCTCTGTACCTGGCTCTTGGAGCATTTCCCGTATCTCCCACTGGACTCACAGTACAATAGGAGAGATGCTGAGGAATTTGCGGGAAGAGGTAAATTGAAGCCCGTAGTCCATCTGTTCCCAGTGTGTCAGTAGCCGAGCCTTTCCTTGGTCAGGGGTCTCAAAGGGTGTCCCTTTCACCGTATGCAGAAAGACATACATGGCCTGGGAGGAGAGAAGGGAGCAGTTTGAAGGGACACAATATGGTTCTTTAGCCCAAGGATTAAGATCCCCAAAGGAAGGCATATCCCCAAATAATTGGGGGTTTTATTTTGTTTGGGAAAGGCTGGGAGTGGGTATAAGGGTGTGGTTTAGCGCTCACCAAGTTATGGATGACGTTGGTCAGGGTCCAGACAACAGGAATGCTGAAGAAGGGGATGCTGAGTAGCACCACATGCAGCAGTCCTACCAAGATGATGTAGGCCAGCCAGATGCCCCGGCTATTCATCACTCGAGTGTTGGGGTTTACTTCGCTGTGTGCTACTCCCACATTCATCCTACCACAGTGGCGGATCAGGCAGGAGTCCACCTCTAGTTCCTCTCAACCCCTCTTTGATTTTTTTGCCCCCACATTGTCTCCTAAATAGCTCAAATCCCCTGAACTGTATTGGGAAGGAAAGAACATCTCCATCATGCACAAAGAAAAACTGAAGACGTGGGAGGTAAAATACTTAAAAAGCAAGAAGAGTCCTTTCTACATCTTAGAGACACATGGTAATCCTTGATTCTTATACTCCAGCTTGAGGAGTAAGTCTAGGCCTGGGCACCTACTTCAAGGAGCAAGGAAAACAGTATTTCACTTTATATTTCTTAAGTTGTTAATAAGGAAGCCTGAAGAGGTTACATACACCCATAATTCCAGAAGCAGGTAATGGGAAACAAGGATTCACTAAGGAGGCGCGAGGGGGTAAAGCTACTTCCAATCCTCACCTTTACTCTGGGGTTTGCCCGTCCTCTTATCCCCTTGGCATGTAAGCAGCCAACATCCCAATTCCTTCTCTCAAGCGTGGGGCATTGGAAGAATTTACCCAGGGTTTTGGGTTGAGCGCCTCCAGTTGGATCCCTAATCCCAAATCCAAATGCGGCTCAGATCGTCTGAACTTCGCTCCTTAAAATTGTGCTGGTCTAAAGTTGATGTCTAGTTTGGGAGCAGCTCTTAACCGCCCCTCTACCTAAAATTCCCTAAACCCTAATATTGAACCTGCCCGATGCTTTCCCAGCTTCCCTTTCTCGTATGTCGGCTCCCTTCTGGTTCTCTCTCGGTATTTAACTCACCGCCGCTCCAACCCCCGCCCCCGCTCTTGCCTCCCATCACTGCCTTCCACCATTTTTGCAGAGCACCCCTTTCAAGTCAATCGTTAACTCCTACCTGCAAGCTTCAGAAGCTGATCAGCGAGGGGCGCAGCTCTCCCTTCTATACCTGTGGTCTCCAGGAAGCAGCCGCCCACGCTTATCTGCTGCCTTCCTATTGGTGAAACAGGATTAGCGCTGCCATCATCCATTGGCTAGGGGTCTGCAATGAAGATGCCCAATTGGCCGCCGTTTCCGTCGTTTGGAAGGCGCAGAACCCGCCCCTCTCCCTGCCTCACCTTTTGAGTGGTGGGGAAAGCTGGCTAGAGGAGTGAGAGGACGGCAGCTATTGACTAATGGGAAGAGTTGATGGTATGAGGTGAGAGTAAGAGTGGCAGTGATTGGTTGACCCTGGTTATCGCGCCTGGGCGGGAGCTGCTGGAGGCGGAGGCCGCGAGTGGGGGCCGAGTGGAGTGGAGGGGTAACAAGATGGCGGCAGAGACGGTGGAGCTGCATAAGCTGAAGGTACTGTGAAGGCGGGCAAGGGCTGACTTAGACTTTTTCTGGGGACTGGGTTCTGGGAGTGGCTTGTGCCCTTTCCTAAGTGTTCTCTTTGTAGGCTTTTCCACTTTTTACCGGCTCCCTCCGTAGTTCTCCACTACGCCTGTCCTAATTTCCCATGCTCCTCACGGTTTTATTGTATCTGTATTGTTATTTCGGCTCTCTTCTTCACTGTTGTATCGTCCGTCATTTCTCCACCGAGTTGTGTAAGTGCCTTCAACCAGTTCTCCCCTTATTTATCGTTAGAGCTGCATTACGTCAGTGGTCCCACCTCTCTGCCCCATGCCGCACCTTGCACCCCCTTTTCTTCCCTGGATTGATGCTTTCCTCTCCATCGTCCCAAGCTGATTCCCGTTAGGATATGTTGGCATCTTTGTGCATTTCTACCTATTTAAGTCTCAAATGTGATCCAGAGAACCCCCCCCTTTTTTTTTTAGATGGGGTCATGCCCTCGGAGGGGGGGGCGGCTTTGAAACTGAGGAGGGGCTTCAGAATACTGGTCTGTCTCCCCATAGAAACCTGGGGTTTGGGAGAGATTTAGAGTTAGTAAAGGCACAGGTAGCTCGGATTTAAAAGTTTTTCGAGTTCTCTCATGCGGTTCTCCCCTGGCCAGCCCTCCCCGCTCCCTACTTAACGCCAGACAGACATCTCGCCTTTAGCAGTAATGTTTTGAAAAAACATTTTCAAGGTTGGGGTTATCTCTGTCCCATTTCTTGTCGGGGATGGACCCTGCATCTCTTGGTATCACCACTTGGTGACACTCAATCACCTGTTCTAAGATGTGCCTTGGGAATCTTGGTAGCCTTCTCACATTTATTTTCATGGAAGGAAAGAGTAATTTCTTTTAGGGTAAGTTATGAGAATATCTTGATAAGTTGAACGTTTGTGGTTTCACAAGTAGTTTTCCCATTAAATGTTTTGGTCACATCATCCTGGGAATCTTGGACAAACCAAACTGACTTAGCAGAAGCTGAAAACTAACCCTTGAAAGTTGTTTAGCTTAAAAACAAACAAAAGTAAGGAAAGTAAGGGTAGGGAGAGGTCCTTTTAGTCACTTTTTAGTTGACACTGATTAGCTTTTTTTGTGAAAGCTGAGAGATTTCTTACTCTTGGATTCTAAACTGTACTAGTGGATCTTTGTATCATTCTGGAGTTACTATTAGCTTGGTGGTACTGAAGTGTGTAGGTTATATCTGTGCTTTCATATTACCACAAGTAAGACAAATTGAGCAACCACTTCCGTTATATGTACACTTCTGTAAATTATGTTACCATACTATTTGTTATGTATATAACACACAGAAAAGGAATGTTTAATAAATGAGATACAAGAAAATATTAATGGAAGATACACTATTTTCTTCCTATTAGTCCCATTTTGAAACCCCTGGAGTAAGGCACCACCAGTGTTGTGACTTACCTTTATGGATTTGATTTTGTATATGGAGTTCCTCCTTCCCTAGAAGCTGTATTTGTTTGGACCTTATTGACTTTTACTTTGATTGGATATTGTCCTTTGACCTGATTTCAGGTATTATAGTCTACGATCATGAGGCATCTCTGACAGCCTAAAAAGTAAAAAGGATTCACTCTTTTAATCACATTTGCTTGTCTTTGCTTTTTCTCTAGAGCACTTCTTAACCTTTTGGAGGTCACAGATATCTTTGAAACTCTGATGAAAGGTATGGACCCTCTCCCCAGAAAAAGGCATGTACACATACCTTGCATGCGATTTGAGGGGCTTCATAAAATTACCATGTAGCCCTGAGGAGTCCATGGACCTCTGGTTAAGAACCCATGCCTTTAATTCTGACTTCTAGGACAGTTAATGTTTGAGTCCACTGTTGATCTTGATGGAGTAATCCTGACTTGGGTTGACTTAGGGTTATATCTTTTTTTTTAAGTCTTTCCATTTTTATAAAGAAATGTGGGGCTTTTAGAGAGGGCCCTCAGAGGAAAGGAACAAGCTTTAATATAGGAAGGAAGAATATTTGAATTGGTAGGTAAGTCTACATCACCTGCAGAATTCTGAAGATTTTATAAAAGTGCCATCATTCTAACACAGTTCTAGAGACTGAATTGTGGGCAAAAATGCTTTGAACTGGAATAGTACCAAATCCCCAATCAACAGTGAGGAAAGAGACTACTGCAGAGGAGAGAATGAGAAGGGTGTACAAGTGCAGGAGTGTTGGAAAATTCGAGATGTAATTTTGAAGCATAAAGTGGATACATGTTGGTGGCTTAAGATTGATTGTAAAGGGAACTAGATGAATTATGTGACTATAATGGTAGATTGAAGTGATAATGAAAGGGGCCTTTTAAGTTGTGTATGGCATTTGATTTTTGTCTTATAGGCAGAAAGTGGGGAGCCTTTGGAAATTTTTAAAGAAGGAGCTGATATGATCCATGTGTGTTCTTTGGCAGTGTGGAGGGTGAGGTCTGAGAGGGAGATATTTTACCAGTTACATTTTTATTATATTATTCACTCCCCTGCTAAAACCTTTTAGTTTCTCACTCTCCAACCACAGTGGCTTCATTTTATTTCATTCCTCAGAATGAACGTGTTAAGTGCTAACATTAACAATAGCATTTATTATGTGGCAACCACTGGTCAAAGTTGTTTACATACATTAACTGATTCAGTTTTCACAGTAACCCTGGAAAGGAAATGCCTGTTGTCCCCATTTAAAAAAAATATTTGTATTGATTTGAGAGAGAGAGAGAAAGGGTGAGGAAGAGAGAAAGAGAGATCCCCGGGCTGCCTTCTCCAGTCCTCCTCTCTGAGGACCGAGCCTACAACTCTGGCATGTGCCCTGATCAGGAACAACGCTCCACCAACTGAGCCACACCCATTTTAAAATATGGCTGTCCCGCCGAGACCGGTTTGGCTCAGTGGATAGAGCGTCCGACTGCGGACTGAAGGGTCCCGGGCTCGATTCCGGCAAGGGCATGTACCTTGGCTGCGGGCACATCCCCAGTAGGGGGCGTGCAGAGGCAGCTGATCGATGTCTCTCTCTCATCGATGTTTCTGACTTTCTATCCCTCTCCCTTCCGCTCTGTAAAAAATCAATAAAATATATTTAAAAAAAAATAAAATATGGCTATCCCTATTTTAAAATCAGGAAAACATGGAAGCTCAGAGAAATGAACTGAATAACTTGCCCTAGGTTCCACAGCTCATGATTGGCGAGATCAAATCCAGGCAGTCTGTCTCCAAAACTTATGTTCTTAATCGCTGTGCACTGCTGCCTCTCCTTACCTCAGAACCCAGAATCTTTATACATGCTTTTCGCTGTAGTGCTGCTGCCACCCCTTTCCCCACATCTTCATCTAATTAACTGCTAGTTGCCCTTCAGTAGTCAAACAGCATTTACCCAAGGAACCCTTAGGTGTAGGATAGGTTCTCTCTACCCACACATCAATAGACTTCTTTTTAAATGCCTTCATAGGACTCTCCACTTTTTAAAAAACTAATCAGTTAAGCACTATGTATATGATCATTGATTGCCTTATTTCCATACTAGGTTGTAAGTTCCATGTGGACAAAAACTATTCGTTTTGCGTATAATTATTTCCCTGTACCTAAACGAATGGTTTACATGCAAGGGGTACTCAGTAACTATTTGCTAAGTGAATAAGTTTAGTAAGACAGGAAATAAGGTAGTAGCTACTTGGAAGGGAATAAATTTAAAAAAGGTTTTTTTAAATTTGGGATATAAAATTGTAAGTATTTATAGATGAGTTAGATGTGAGAGAAATGAAAGATGACTCCAAGGTTTGAGTAATGACACCTTTAGTCCATTTCAGTGACCAGCAAACTCATTAGCCAACAGCGTGGCAAGCTCGCGAGCTGCAGTTTGCCAGCCACTGGTCTAGTTTGATGAGAGGAAGCCAGTTTTGTGCAGTAGAGAAGCCAAGTTCAGGTTTGGGCTTAAGTGTCTTTGAGACATGTACTTGGAGACGTTTGGTAATCATAACAAAATACATGCTCTGGCTGATGCTTCTAAGTGGTTAGAATGTCAGCCTTTGCACCAAGGGATCAAATGTTTGATTCTGGGTCAAGGACATGTACCTGGGTTTTGGGCTTGCTCCCCGCTCCCAGTCTGGTTCGTGTGTGGTAGGCAACTAGTCGATGTGTCTCTCTCACATTGATGTTCTCTTTCCCCCTTTCTCCCTCCCTTCCACTCTGAAAAGCTGAAACCGGTTTGGCTCAGGGGATAGATCGTCGGCCTGTGGACTGAAGGGTCCTGGGTTCGATTCCGGTCAGGGGCATGTATGTACCTTGGTTTCGGGCACATCCCCAGTAGGGGGTGTGCAGGAGGCAGCTGATCGATGATTCTCTCTCATCGATGTTTCTAACTCTATCCTCTCTCTTCCTCTCTGTAAAAAATCAAAAGCAGAGAAGCATATAGACGTGTGCTCTCTGTCATATACATGTATTTTAAAAAGCGGGGGGTGGGGGAGATGCCTGGTAATCAGTTGGAAATGAGAGCCTCCTGCTCAAGAGTTGAAAGCTGATAATAAAGGTTTGGGACTTATTAAAAAAAATATTTATGGGGTGCCTACCATATGCCAGCTAACTGGTGTTGGAGATACTGTAATGCACAGCGTAGACAAAATTCCTCCTGTTGTGGAGCTTATGTTTTGCTGGGGAAGGCACAGTAAAGTAAAATATATAGTATCAAATAGTGGTAAAGTCTATAGTGAAAAATAGCAAAGAAGGATAGGAAGTGCAATGGGAAGAAGGCTATTGTAATTTATAATAGGGTGACTAGGGTAGACCTCATTGAGAATAGGATGTTTAAGCAGAGAATTGAAAGAATGAGCCTTATGCATAATGTAAGAGGACTTTATAGGTGATTGTTAGGATCTGGCTTATACTCTTAGAGATAGGGAAACCAATAGAAGATTTTTGAATAGAGGAATGACGTATTCTGACTTAAATTTTCTTTCTTTCTTTTTTTAAATACGTTTTATTGATTTTTTACAGAGCAGAAGGGAGAGGGATAGAAAGTCAGAAACATCGATGAGAAGAGAGACATCGATCAGCTGCCTCTTGCACGCACCCTACTGGGGGTGTGCCTGCAGCCAAGGTACATGCCCTTGACCGGAATCGAACCTGGGACCCTTCAGTCTCACAGTCCGACGCTCTATCCACTGAGCCAAACCGGTCTCGGCGTTCTGACTTATATTTTCAAAAAAATCACTGACTCCCTTGTTAAGAATAAACTATAATAAGGTGCAGGGACTGTAGAGTATTTTTTTTCTTCTGTTTTTTTTTTTACCCTCCCCCCCCACACACGCTACCAGCCAATCGGGGCAGGGGCGGGGCAGGGGGGAGGGCAGAGGGTGGGCAGAGGGTGGGCAGAGGGTGGGACGGGACGGCAGAGGCATGGCTGCAGTGCAGTGAAAGCTACCTGGGACTGTAAAGTTTTGACAATAATCTGTATTTTAAAAGGCCAGGAGGGATTAGATCCTAGATATATTTTGAAGGTAGAGCTAACAGGATTTGCCAGTGAATATTGGCATTTACAGGTTGAATGAAAGAAGAGCTAGCAAGGAGGCTGATGAGTGGTAAGAGGAAAATAGAGAGTGATAGATAGAGCCTGTACATGAGAGCAAGATCTTGGTAGTTAAGATTGGGCTTAAATCAGAGACCTGAGCTGGCATATTGGCCTCACTATTTTCTAGCTACATGATTTCTAAGCAAATTATTAAATCTCTTTAAGCCTCATCTATCTATATATATAAAAGTCTGAGCGATCATTGCAACCAAATGACTGGAACTACCAGTCGACCAGTCACTATGTCACCCACTGACACTCAATGCAGGAGCTGCCCCCTGGTGGTCAGTGCGCTTCCACAGCCAACTCGCGTGGCTGGCCAACCTCCCAGGCCCCTTCTCCTGGCCAGCTGGCCCCCAATAAGCCTCAATCGCCAGCCAGGGCAAGGGACACCATCTATGCACAAATGTGTGCACTGGGCCTCTAGTTTTCTTTATAAAATGGGATCGTAATACCAACTATGTTTGTTGTAAGGATTAAATGAGGAAATAATATTCAAAGTTTAGCTCTTTGTCTGACATGTATTAGTACTTAAAAATAAATAGATTCCTGTTGATTGAAATGTTATAAATGATATGAAATGTCTCTGCCCTCAGAGCAGAGTTTACAAATCATATCAGGAGATAACAGATTAAAAAGATTTGAATCAAAATTCAAGACTAGTAAACAGAAGAAATCACAGGGCAATAAATGATTAATGTTAAATGTGTTATGTATGCTATTGATTGGTCTTTTCTCTGGAGGTTGATAGAATGGAAAATGTCTTATGATACTGAAAAAAAATATTTAAATTAATGTTTGCGTAGGTCATTTATGTACAAGTTCACAATTCTAAAGGTACAAAAAGGTATATGGTAAAGTGTTTCCTTCCTTCACTTGTCCTCAACAAGCTTCTTCTGGTATTAATTTATAATTTACCTGTTTCTTGTCAGGCATCTTGTGTATATACATCACATGGAATGGGGTGTGTGTATGTGCATTATTTTTTTTTTACATTAACATTAAAGTTAGTATCATGTATAAAGTGTTCTATAACTTGGTTTTTAAAAGTAGTCTTATGGAGATAGAATTCACATACCATACAATTCACTCAGTATACCTTTTTAAAATGTTTTAAAGTTAATTGTGTATAAAAATGGGTAAGACTTTATGAGTTATGTCCTAGTGTGTGAGCAGAACCTACCACACAATAACTAAAATAATACAGTATGAAAAAATGATACGTAACATCTTATTTGACTAAAGAGGGGACATGGAGTGCTGAAAAGACTGCTGCATGAACCAGAGACCTTGGGGTTAGGAACTGGGAGCTATTTGCGAGTGAGGTTGGGGGGCTGAGGTTCGGTGATCAAGGCAATAGTAAGACCAATGGTCAGCAGATACTGTCCATGTAAACAACTCCTTGTACCAACCTGTCAGCTCCAAGTCTAGATCAGGATCTTATGCAAAAACCTTCTCTAACTACATTTTCCTTTCATCTGGAAATTTTTGTAAACATTTGCGTAGGCACAATTTTGGGAAGGAAGGAAAGGGGGGGAAACAATTCTACTAGAAAGTTGAACTTTGAATTGCCTGAATATTTATCAAAATTGGGGGGGGGGAGGAATTGGGGCTTCTGGGGAAGATTAGGAGTTACAGGAAATAAAGAAGTTGTATTGCATTGTAGACAACCAACACTGTCTAAACACACACACACACACACACACACACACACACTTAAAAATGTTGTGGTCTCTCGGTGTTGGAGTTACATAAGACTTAATTTCCTCTATACTTTTCAGAATTTTCAAACTATTCTGTTGTGAACATAGTCTCTATATATAAAATCTATATATACAAAAGTGTAAGTGACTGAATGACGGAAAGTCTGGTCGCTATGATGTGCCCTGACCACCAGGGGCAGACACTCAATGCAGGAGCTGCCCCTGGTGATCAGTGTGCTCCCACAGCCAACCTCCCGTGGCCTCTTCCCCCAGCCGGCTGGCCCCCCCAATCAGCCCCGATCGGGAGGCTGGCTGGCTGACTTCCTACGGTCCTCCCCACCCCTGCCAGGAAGCCAACCTCCTACAGTCCCTCTCCCCACCCCCTGACCCCGCCCCCCGCCAACTTCTCACAGCCCCTCCCCCCACTGCTGGCCCCCCAATAGCCCTCCATCCCTGGCCAGGCTAGGGACCCCACCTGTGTACAAATTAATACACTGGGTCTCTAGTACTATCTAATAAAATAGTAATATGCAAATTGACCATACCTTTGCCATGCCCACCAGCCAATCAGGAGTGATATGCAAATTAACACCCAACCAAAATGGCTGCTGCCCAAGACCGGAAAGATCCTCGGCCAGAGGCTTTTGGCCTTGGGCAGGCTAGGGATGAAGGTCAGTAGGGCATTCCCCTTAGGGTTCCCAGTATGTGAGAGGGGACAGGTTGGGCTGAGGGATCACCCACCCCCAGTGCACGAATTTCGTGCACTGGACCTCTAGTCCTATCTAATAAAGTAATATGCAAATTTGACCATACCTTCGCTACATCCACAAGCCACGCCCACCAGGCAATCAGGAGCAGATTATGAAAATAAACCCCAACCAAGATGGCTTCCACCACTGAGAGCAGGAGGAAGGCTTGGGTTTCCCCAACAACAGAGAAAGCCAAGCTTTCTACCTGCCGTTGCCAGCCTAGGCCTCCACTCAATGCTACAAAGTTTCAGTTATAAAAGATACAGAAATGACAGCAGCCACTGAGCTGGAGAGAACAGAGGCTTGGGTTTCCCTGGCAACAGAGGAAGCCAAGCTTTCCGCCAGCCGTTGCCAGCTCTAGGCTACAAAGTTTCAAACAGAAATGGCTGCCACCACTGAGTGAGCAGAAGGCTTGGCTCTGCTCCAGGATACAAAGTTTCAATTGTAGACATAGATTAATCCCAGATCCCAGGGCCTCCACTTGGGTTGCTGAGGGCCGTGGCCAGCCTGCAAACCTCCACAGGCCCCTCGCCCAGGCCACCCCTCGTCCCAAGGGAACCCCCACCCTGATCTGGGAAACTTCAGAGCAAACCAGCTGGCCCCACCCATGCACCATGCCTCCATCCTATCTAATAAAAGAGTAATTTGCAGATTGACCATCACTCCAACACACAAGATGGCTGCCCCCATGTGGTCAAAGATCCTGCTCCCATGTGGACACAAGATGGCCACCACAAGATGGCCAGCAGCTCCCCTGCTGGCCATTGGGAGGTTCCAGGCCTGTAAGAGAGGGCAGTTGTGGGCGATCAGGCCAGCAGGGGAAGGCAGTTGGGAGGGACCATTCCTGTAAGGAAGGATAGTTGGGGGCTATCAAGCCTGCAGGGGAGGACAGTTAGGGTTACCAGGCTGGCAGAGGAGGGAAGTTGGGTGCAAACAGGCTGGCAGAGGAGGGAAGTTGGGTGCAAACAGGCTGGCAGAGGAGCAGTTAGATATCAATTGGGCTGGCAGGGTAGTGGTTAGCAGGTGGCAGGCAGAAGCAGTTAGGGGCAATCAGGGAGGCAGGCAGGTGAGCAGTTTGGAGCCAGCAGTCCTGGATTGTGAGAAGGATGTCCGACTGCCCGTTTAGGCCCAATCCCGGTAGGGGTCCCAGATTGTAGAGGGTGCAGGCTGAGCTAAGGGACATTCCCCGCCCCCTGTGCACGAATTTCGTGCACCGGGCCTCTAGTATTTACATAACTAAACAAAAAACTTTAAAAAGTGTAGCCAAAATTAGAAGACTTGTTGTTCCTCAGGAAGCTGAAGGAAATCAAAGTACCAAGGCGGGACAGATCAAGATGCTTACTTAAGAAATGGATCTTAGAGATCACTTAGAGTTTAGATTCTAGATTAATACTATTCAAGTATGATACACAGGCCAGTGCTTGTCAATGAAATGTTTGTTACTGGTTAGTGATAAATTGAGTAAGCTTTTAGAAACTTTTCTAGCAGTTTGAGATCACTGCTACTACATTGAAGCATGTGATTGTTTTTCTAGTAATTGGTTTTTATTGTCTTTCGCAAAAGTATCAGTCTGTGACCTGGTTGGAATGTTATAAAAAATTGGCACACCTATCAATCTATTTTAAAATATCTGTGAAATTCAGAAACCTGAGAAACAATGATTCAGTCTAATTTTGTCTAGAACTCTGCCTAGTGTCTAACATAAAGTGCTTACTAGGTCCCAAACACTGTTCCAAATGCTTTACAAATATTCACTGGTTTAATCTTCATAACAACCTTTTGGTGTAGATACTGTTGCATTTTCCTCATTTCATTAGAAACTGAGGTGCAGAGAGGTTAAGTTATGCACCTAAATTTACACAGCTGTTAGTGGTAAAGCTAGAATCCAGGTAGTCTGGCTTTAGAGGCCATTAACACTATGTAGCCATTACACACTTTTAATGATTGATTACCTAACATTTCTTAATAGAGAGTGCTGTTGGCTTGAGAGTGCTGTTGAGTAGGACACTTCTCCACAGAGAGGGTGGGGCAAAAGTAGGGTTACAGTTCATATGGAAAATAGTACATTGCCTGGCCAGCATGGCTCAGTGGTAGAGCGTCCAACCTATGAAGCAGGAGGTCATGGTTCGATTCCTAGTCAGTGCACATGGCCTGGGTTGCGGGCTCGATCCCCAGTGTGGGGCGTGCAGTGGGCAGCCAATCAATGATTCTCTGTCATCATTGATGTTTCTATCACTCTGTCCCTCTCTCTTCCTCTCTGAAATCAGTTAACATTTAAAAATATAATGCATTAATAAAAAATAATACAAGAATCTGGACAATGTGGATGAAATAGACAAATTCCTAGAAAAATACAATCTCCTAAAACTGAATCAGGAAGAATCAAAAACTCTGAATAGGCCAATAACAACTGATGAAATAGCAGTAATCAAAAAACTCGCACTGAACAAAAGCCCAGGTCCTGATGGCTTCACAGGGGAGTTTTTACAAACACACAAAGAGGAACTAACCCTTATACTCCTCAAACTATTTCAGAAAATCCAAGAGGAAGGAACACTTCCAAGCCCTTTTTATGAGGCCAGCATTATCCTAATTCCAAAACCATATAAAGACACTACAAAGAAAGAGAATTACAGGCCAATATCCCTGATGAACATAGATGCGAAAGTCTTCAACAAAATATTTGCAAATTTCATCCAGCAATATATTAAAAAGATGGTATGCCATGATCAAGTGGGATTTATTCCAGGGATGCAAGGCTGGTACAATATTCAGAAATCAATCACAAAAACACATTGAAAGACAAAAATCACATGATCATATCAATAGACGCAGAAAAAGCATTTGACAAATCCAACACCCATTTATGTATATAAAAGGCTAATATGCAAAGTGTCCCTTCAGGAGTTAGGGAGACCAGGAGTTTGATCGCTTGCTATGACGTGCACTGACCGCTGGGGGGCGGCACAAAACGAAGGCCCCAACCAGCAGCTGGAAAGCCCCAATTGGACCTGATCGCTAGCCAGGCCTAGGAACTCTACCCATGCATGGATTTTGTGCACCAGGCCTCTAGTTTTTTATAAAAACTCAGCAAAATAGGACTAGAGGGAGCATATCTCAACATGATAAAGGCCACATATGACAAACCTATAGTCAACATCATACTCAATGAGCAAAACTAAAACCATTTCCCCTAAGTATAGGAACAAGATAGGGATACCCACTTTCACCATTCCTGTTCAACATAGTACTGTAAGTGATAGCCATAGTGATCAGGCAAGAAGAAGAAATAAAAGGGATCCAAATTAGAAACGAAGAAGTAAAACATCATTTGCAGATGACATGATACTGTATATAGAAAATCCCAAAGACTTCGTCAAAAAACTACTAGAGTTAATAAATGAATCCAGCAATGTAGCATGATACAAAATTAACACCCAAAAATCGATGGCTTTTTTATACACCAATAATGAACTCACAGAAAGAGAAACAAGCAAACAAAAATCCTATTTACCATTGCAACAAAAATAATAAGATACCTAGGAATAAACTAAGGAGGTAAAAGACTTATACTCGGAAAACTACAGGACATGGAAAAAGGAGATAGAGGAAGACATAAACAAGTGGAAGAATATACTATGTTCATGGATTGGTAGAATCAACATCATTAAAATGTTCATACTACCCAAAGCAACCTATAGAGTCAATACAATCCTCATTAAGATACCAACAGAATATTTTGCAGACCTAGAAAGAACTCCAAAAATTCATCTGGATTAAGGAAAGATCCCAAATAGCCACAGCAATCCTGAGAAAGAAGAACAAAGTAGGTGATATCTCAATACCAGATTTCAAGCTGTGCTACAAGGCCACTGTTCTCAAAACAGCCTGGAGCTGGCACAAAAACAATGGAATAGAATAGAGAACTCAGATATCGACCCAAATCACTATGCTCAATTAATATTTGACATAGGAGCCATAAACATACAATGGAGTCAAGACAGTCTCTTCAATAAATGGTACTGAGCCGAAACCGGTTTGGCTCAGTGGATAGAGCGTCGGACTGTGGATTGAAGGGTCCCGGGTTCGATTCCGGCAAGGGCATGTACCTTGGCTGCGGGCACATCCCCAGTAGGGGGCGTGCAAGAGGCAGCTGATGGATGTCTCTCTCTCATCGATGTTTCTGACTTTCTATCCCTCTCCCTTCTGCTCTGTAAAAAATCAATAAAATATATTAATAAATAAATAAATGGTGCTGGGAAAATTGGACAGCTACATGCAAAATGAAACTAGACCACCAATTTACACCATACACCAAAATAAACTCAAAATGGATCAAGGACTTAAACATAAGATGGGAAACTAAAAATACTAGAGGAATCCACAGGCAGAGAAATCTGACATATGCCGAAGCAATTTCTTCACAGATATAGCTCCTAGGGCAATGGAAACTAAGGAGAAAATAAACAAATGGGACTACATCAAAATAAAAAGCTTTTGCACAGTAAAAGAAGCCATCAACAAAACAAGAAAGCCCACCGTATGGGAGAACTTATTTACAAATGTTATCACCGATAAAGGTTTAATCTCCAACATCTACAGGGAACTTAATACAGCTTAATTAAAAAAAGATAAATGATCCAATAAAAAATGGGCAATGGACCTAAATAGAATCTTTTAGAAAGAGAACAGAAGGGAGGCCAAGAGACATGAAAACATGCTCAAAGTCACTAATTATCCAAGAGATGCAAATCAAAATGACAATGCTGTACCATCTCACACCTGTCAGAATGGCAACCATCAACAAATCAACAAACAAGTGCTGGCAAGGATGTGGAGAAAAAGGATCCCTTGTGCACTGCTGGTGGGAATGCAGACTGGTGCAACCACTGTGGAGAACAGTATGGAAAATTAAAAATGGAACTCATCTGGTTTTTGAACAGTTTAAGTTTTGAATGTAATTGTAGTACTTTATAGGTGTATCTTACTTCTTCTAAATTGAGCCTTTACTTTTGGCTCATTGTTCACCCTGAAGAGTTGCCCCTTCCCTCAGCTTAGTTCTATCAGTAATCCATAAATGTTTCTCCTTTCTATTGCCTGCAAAGTTGATAAGCATACCTCATATTTTTGGTCAAGTTACTGATTTTAAAAATCTGCAACAGAAATCTGTGGAATAGAATTAGATTCCTCCCCCCCCCCCCATTTTAATATAGAACTTTTTTGTTGTTGTTAATCCATTTAGAAAGAGTGGAAGGGAGGAGGAAAGACTGAGAGAAACATCAATGTAAGAGAGAGACATGGGTTGGTTGCCTCCCCCAATTGCCCCGACTGGAGCCGGGGATCGAGCCTGCAGCCAAGGTATATGCCCTGTGCTAGAACTGAACACAATTTCAGTCCATAGGCCGATGCTATGTCTACTGAACCAAACCAGCCAGGGCTTGACAGATCTCTTAATTGATTCATTGTTGATATTGAGTTGGCTAACACATTCACCTAGTTCTACAAGGGGTCAGACTGGAACACCTATTTATGGCACATTTCAGTAAAGGATCTGGGATAACAGAAGAATCTCCTTTTTTAGATAACTAGATTTTATACTTAAAGATTATTTTTATTAACTAGCTGATACAGTAATTTTGGGGGAAACTATATCTTTTTCTCTTCCCAGAAATGCTAAAGATTTGTAATCATAAATAGTTGCATGAGTATATAATAACTTTATTAAAGTAGGATATTTATCTTTACCATATGTTAGAAAAGTCCTCTTGTGGATCTAGAGGCTTGGTGGGATTAAGAGCAATTATTTGGGATTGAACTTTCTTTTTTCCTTTTATGAGAACTGCAGTTGATCCTTAACAATATAGGTTTAAACTGTTCAGGTCCACTTATACTCGAGTTTTTTGTTTTGTTTCAATAAATACAGTATGCTAAATGTGATTTCTTAACATTTTCTTTTCTCTAGATTAATGTATTGTAAGATTATAGTATATAATAATATACCAAAAATTAGTTAATTGACTGTTTATGTTATTGGTAAGGCTTCCAATCAGCAGTAGGCTATTAGTAGTTATGCTTTTGAGGAATTCGAATTATACGCAGATACTTGATTGCATGGGTGTCAGGGCCTCTAACTCCGTGTTGTTAAAGAATCAACTTCAACTTTTTTTTTTTTTGCCAAGTTCATTCTGTAAACTAAGGAAAAGTTTTATTTTTTCTCAGCTTGCTGAACTAAAGCAGGAATGTCTTGCTCGTGGTTTGGAGACCAAGGGAATAAAACAAGATCTCATCAACAGGCTCCAGGCCTATCTTGAAGAACATGGTGAGTACTTTGTGGAAGCAAAGAATAATATGATTGAGGGTATTAATTTTTAGGCTCTGCCATATGGAAGATTACTTCTTTTCCTTTAGCTTGCTGGTAATGTAAGCTGTTAATTAACTATATATCAAGAAAACTTGGTTATCCAGGACAATGGTTATAATGCAAAAAAATCATTCCCTCCCACTTTTTAAATACATTGTAATTTTATTTCAGCAAATCATTTAAAAGAAAGTATGGTAAAACTATACCATTAACCTGAGAATTAGAGTATTTGAATTTTAATTCCTTTTGTGCCAGAAATTTACTTTGGATAGTCACTTTATTTCAGAGAAGAAGGGAGAGGGAGAGAGAGATGGAAACATCAACAATCAGAGAGAATCATTGATTTGCTGCCTCCTGCATGCCCCACACGTGATCGAACCGTGACTTCCTGCTCGACACACCCCTGAGCCATGGTGGCCAGGCAATACTGTGTTGTTTTAAAGATGTATTTGTTTGACTTAATTCCAATTCCTATATAGTGAGTGGTCTATGATGTATAGAATCCACCACATTTTAATTCACCCAGTGATAGACACCTCTATTGCCTCCTGAACTACTTTTTTCATGTTCCTTCACATTCCTGTTTAAGAGTCTTTCTGGGTTATATACCCAGGAATGGGTTGTTAATTAATATCTAGTTATGATGTATACTTAATGTGACTAAGCACGTCAAATTACTTTCCAGAATTGCTCTATAAATCTATATATTACATGATGGTTCGTTCTTGTATTGCTTTCACAGACCTAAACTTGGCACTATCTTAGCAAGTAGCCTAATTATTGCTAATCTCTTAGTTGTTTCGGTTTACATTTCTCTAATTATTAAAGAGTTCACACATTTCTGTGTTCATGGTTCTTTGGGTTTCTCCTTTGTTTATTATTCTTTTAGGATTTGTACCATTCACAAGTTAGTTTGCAGGCCATTTCTTTTATATTCTAGTAACTATTCCCTTGTTGGTTTTAGACTAGTATCTTTGTTGTTTGTTTCCTTTTCCATGGTGTTTTTTCTTAGTTTTAAAAAAATCTGCAATTTTTTCACATTACATTAAAAAAAAATGATTTTAGGGAAGGAGGGGGGGACGGAGGGAGAGAGGGAGGGGGGAGGGAGGGGGGAGGGAGGGAGAGGTCAATGTGAGAGATACATTGATTGATTGCCTCCCATGTTCCCTGACGGAGGGAATCGAACCTGTTACTTTTCCATACACAGGGCAATGCTTCAACCAACTGATCCACACCAGCCAGGGCTTTCTCATACTATTTTTGCTTCTGTTTTTTTTTGTGTGTGTATGTGATATATATATTTGTGTTGACTTAAGAGAGGAAGGGAGAGGAAGAGAGAGATAGAAACATCAACAATGAGAGAGAATCATCTATCGGTTGCTTTCTACATGCCTCCACTGGGGATCAAACCTGTCACCTAGCTTGTGCCCTGATCAGGAATCAAAGTGAGACCTCCTGGTTCCTAGGTCAATGCTCAACCACTGAGCAACATCGTCAGGGCTTGCTGCTGCTGCTGCTTTTTTTTTCTTTCTTTTTTTTTCTTAATTTTAGAAATAATTCCCTACCACTAAATCTTAAAGGTATTCTCCCATATCATTTAATACTAGGGGTCCGGTGCACGAAATTCATGCACTGGGGGTGAGTGGTCCCTCAACCCAACCTGCCCCCTCTCACATACTGGGAGTCCTCAGGGGATGTCCAACTGATGGCTCACCCCCAACCTGCTCAAGGCCTTGGGCACCCAGCCTTGCTCAGCTCAGCCCTGGCTGCCTGCGACCACCCGGCCCCGGGGGCTGGGCGCTTGCTGCTACTTCCGCTCACAGCGCCCGGGGGCCGGGCGCTCCCTGCCGCCGCCGCAGCCACCACCACCACCACCACTGCTGCTGCTGCTCTTCCCCTCACAGTGCCCGGGGGCTGGGTGCTTGTCGCCACTGCCGTTTCATCTCCACCCTCGGGGCCCAGTGCTCATGCCACTTGGCCCCACCCCCGCTCCTGATTGGCTGGTAGCATAGCCAATCAGGAGCAAAGGTACGGTCAAATTTGCATGTTTCTCTTTTATTATATAGGAGGATTAATATTTAAATTTGACCTCATCACATTTGGTTCTTCAGTTCAGCTGGATTTCAACTTTGTATTAATGTTAGGTGGAGAAAACAGTTTTATCTTCTTTGTGGAGCAATTTTACCAGCATTAGTTCTGCCTTCATTATTGAATTGTATTTTGGGAAAGCAAAATGTTTATAATTTTAGCCTGAGTGAAGTGATCAATATGGTTTTGTAGCATGACTTGACCTAAATATTTTAATATTCTTTAGCTGAAGAGGAGGCAAATGAAGAAGACGTACTAGGAGATGAAACAGAGGTGAGTTGGAGAGAATAAGGTTAGTGACTGACCTGATAATGTGTCGCTACCTTGGCAACATTGATTAACATCAGACATTAGAGGGCTTAAATACTAACTTGTTAAGGGAGTGTAGTGGGGAAATGAAGATTCTGAAAGACTGGTTCATTTTAGAGTTTTCATATTCTTCTACTGATAGGTTTTTACTCTTAATTTATATTAAATATCCTGTTTCATTTGGTTTTAGGAAGAAGAACCAAAGCCCATAGAACTGCCTGTTAAAGAGGAAGAACCACCTGAAAAAACTGTTGATGTGTAACTATCTATTTTTGTGATTTGAGTACAGAGCAGACAATTCTGTATTTGGGGGTGGGATATTAGTGTTTCATTTTCTTTAACTTTTATGTGTTCTTGTTGGTTTTTTCATTTCTTAGTAGATCATACATTTTTAGTAGAGTATTCCATTTCAAGTATATGGTCTCAGTGAAGCAAAGAAGTTTGTCTTTGCTTTATATAATAGGACCAGGAAACTTTAAGCTCAAAGTTTAGGTCTCCTAGCCTTTGTTGTATCACCATAATAGATAGTTCTTTTTCTATATAGCGAATTATACAAATTCTCTGCATATAAGGACTTTTGTAAGGAAGGAGAGTGCTGAGCAGAGATTTTGCCTCTCAAGTACACTATTTTCTCTACCATTTTAATTTACAGTAGAGGAGGGGAAGACATAATACTAGAGTGGAAAGTATATCTTGATTTATTTAAACTATCCCACTATATTATAAACATTTTTTATTTGGGGCTCTTTCTACAAATGTATGGCCATCTTATTCTCTAGCACATTAGGAACAGTTGAGTCCTTTTTAACATTTTTATTCCTCATAGCTGTGTTAATGAATTTAACTATAAAATGCAATATATAGACTAATTAAAAGTCAAACAGTACATACATTCAGGTATCCCTTGTTTTCACCCCCATCTGATTTCCTAGAGGTTTTCAATGTATTTGTAATATATTACAGGGTATGTGTGTATACAGATACATATGGTTACACACTGTGTATATTGTTGGTTTCTTGATTTTTTTTTTTTCCACACCTGGAGATTTTTTTTTTAAGTTATCTCAGGTAATGTTTCCTCTTTTTTTTTAATCTTTATTATTTGAAAGTATTACAGATGTCCTCTTTTTTCCCCTCATTGACCCCTTACAGCTCACCCCACCCATGGGCTATGCATACTAGGGGGGGAATATTGTCCCTCAGCCCAGCCTGCACCCTCTCCCATCTGGGGCCCCTTGAGGGATGTCCAACTGCCCGTTTAGGCCCGATCCTGGTAGGATCCTGGTAGGATCGGGCCTAAACGGGCAGTCGGACACCCCTCTCACAATCCAGGACTGCTGGCTCCCAGCTGCTCGCCTGCCTGCCAGCCTGATCACCCCTTAACCACTCCCTTGCCAGCCTGATTGATGCCTAATTGCTCTGCTGCCAGCCTGTTTGCCCCTAACTGCCCTCTCCTGCAGGCCTGGGTCCTCCCCAACTGCCCTTCCCTGCAGGCTGGGTCGCTCCCAAATTCCCTCCTCTGCCAGCCTGGTCACCCCTAAGTGCCCTCCCTTGCAGGCTTGATCACCCCCAACTGCCCTCCCTTGCAGGCCTGGTCCCTCCCAACTGCCCTCTCCTATTGGCCATCTTGTAGTGGGCATCTTGTGTCCACATGGGGGCAGGATCTTTGACCACATAGGGGCAGCCATCTTGTGTGTTGGAGTGATGGTCAATCTGCATGTTACTCTTATTAGATAGGATAGAGGCCTGGTGCATGGGTGGGGGCCAGCTAGTTTGCCCTGAAGGGTGTCCCAGATCAGGGTGAGGGTTCCCTTGGGGTTTGGGGTGGCCTGGGCAAGGGGTCTGTGGAGGTTTGCAGGCTGGCCATGCCCCCTGGGGACCCAAGTGGAGGCCCTCGTATCTGGGATTTATTTATCTTCTACAACTGATTGGCTGGTGGGCATGGCTGAGGTGCAGTCCATTTGCATATTACTCTTTTATCAGATAGGATGAGGGGTTTGGTTGATTACCTCCCACCCACCCACCCTTCTGCGCCTTCCTTCTGAGATTCTGCACTCTGTTCCATGCTTTCATGTCTCTGGATCCACTCTGTTCATCAGTTTATTTTATTCATTTGATCCCACATATGAGTGAGATCATGTGATACTTGTGTTTCTCTGACTGACTTATTTCACTTAGCATGATACTCTCCAGGGCCCTCCAGGCTGTCTCAAAGGGTAAGAGATTCTTCTTTTTTTCTGCTGTATAGTATTCCATGATTAATGTAGCACAGCTTTTTTATCCACTCTTCTACTGATGGGCACTTGGGTGTTTCCAGATCTTAGCTATTGTAAATTGTGCTGCTATGAACATAGGGGTGCATACATTCTTTCTGATTGGTGTTTCAGGTTTCTTAGGATATATTCCTAGAAGTGGGAATCACTGGATCAAATGGCAGTTCCATATTTAATTTTTTGAGGAAACTCCATACTGTTTTCCGTAATAGCTACACCAGTCTGCATTCCCACCAGCAGTGTACTAGGGTTCTCTTTTCTCCACATCACTTGTCATTTGTTCATTTGTTGATGATAGCCATTCTGACAGGTGTGAGGTGATACCTCATTGTCATTTTAATTTGCATCTCTCTGATGATTAGTGACTCTCAGCATTTTTTATATGTCTCTTGGCCTGTAGGTCCTCTTTCATAAAGTGTCTATTATGTTCTTTGTCCATTTTTTAATTGGATTGTTTGTCTTCCTTTCGTTAAATTGTATGAGTTCCTTATATATTTTGAATATTAACTCTTTATCAGATGTATCATTGCCAAATATGTTCTCCCATACAGTGGGCTCCCTTCATTTTGTTGATGTTTTCTTTTGCTGTGCAGATGTTTTTTATTTTGACGTAGTCCCATTTGTTTATTATATCCTTAGTTTCCTTTGCCTTAGAAGATGAATCCGTAAACATATTGCTACAAGAGATGTCTGAGATTTTGCTGCCTCTGGTTTCTTCTAGGATTTTTATGGTTTCCCTACTTAAATTTTGGTCTTTTATCCATTTTGAATTTATTCTTGCATGTGGCATAAGTTGGTGGTTTAGTTTCATATTTTTGCATGTACCTGTCCAATTTTCCCAGTACCATTTATTGAACAGCCTGTCTTGACTCCATTGTATGTTCATGCCTCCTTTGTCAAATATTAATTGAGAGTAATGGCTTGGGTCAATTTTTTGGGTCTGTTCTGTTCCATTGATCGTTATGCCTATTCTTACGCCAGTACCAGGCTGTTTTGATCATGGTGGCTTTGTAGTATAATTTGATATCTGGTATTGTGATTACTCCAACTTTTTCTTCTTTCTCAAGGTTGCTGAGCAGTTCAGGTTTTTTGGTTCCATATAAATTTTTGGAGTAATTGTTCTAGATCTATGAAATATGTGTTGATATTTTAATGGGGATTGCATTGAATCTGTTGATTGCTTTGGGTAATATGGACATTTTAATGATGTTGATTCTACCAATCTCATGAACAAGGAATATTCTTCCGCTTGTTTATATCTTCTTCTATCTCGTTTTTCAATGTCAAGTAGTATTATGAGTACAAGTCTTTTTTATCTCCTTGGTTAAGTTTATTCCTAAGTATCTTAATTTTTGTTGTTGTTGTTCAGTGGCAAATGGGATTGTTTTTTAATTTCTCTTTCTGAAAATTCATTATTGGTATATAAAAAAAGCCCATCGATTTTTTTTATTTTTTTTTTTGGTGTTGATTTTGTATCTGCTACATTGCCAAATTCATTTATTAACTGTAATCATTTTTTGGTGGAGTCATTAGGTTTTCTATGTACAATATCATGTCATCTGTGAATAATTAAAGTTTTTTTCCTCCTTTCCAATTTGGATGCCTTTGATTTCTTCCTGTTTAATCACTGTGGCTAGAACTTCCAGTACTATGTTGATTTAAGAACGTTGAAAACCGGGGTGGGGGGGGGGGGGGGACACATGTACTACTATATATTGTAAATAAAATTTAAAAAAAAAAAAAAGAATGTTGAAAGCCGACATCCCTGTCTTCTTACTGTTCTTAGGGGAAATGGTTTTAGTTTTTGCCAATTGAGTATAATGTTCAATAAAGGTTTGTTACATATGGCCTTTATCATGTTGAGATATGCTCCCTCTATTCCTACTTTGCTGAGAGTTTTTATCAAAAATGGGTCTTGGGCCTTCGCTGGTCTGGCTCAGTGGATAGAGCATTAGCCTGTAGAATGAAGGGTCCTGGGTTCGATTCCAGTCAAGGGCACGTGCCTGGGTTGTGGGCTCCATCCCTAGTAAGGGGCGTGCAGGAGACAGCCAATCAGTGATTCTCTCATCATTGATTTTTCTCTCTCCCCCTCTCCCTTTCTCTCTGAAATCAATAAAAATATGTTATTTTTAAAAATGGGTATTGGATTTTGTTAAATACTTTTTCTGTCTCGTTATGATCGTGTGATTTTTGTCTCTCAATTTGTTTATGTTACGTTTCATGTTTGTTTATGTTATGTATCATTTGTTTATGTTATGTATCGATTTGTTTATGTTGTGTATCATGTTTATGTATCATGATTTGCGAATATTGTACCACCCTTGCATCCCTGGAATAAATCCTACTTGGCCATGGTGTATGATTTTTTTCAATATATTGCTGGATCTGGTTTGCGAATATTTTATTGAGGATTTTAGCATTTAGCATCAGGGATATTGGCTGTAATTCTCTTTCTTTGTAGTATCTTTCTCTGGTTTTGGAATTAGGATAATACTGGCTTCATAACAAGAGCTTGGAAATATTTCTCTCGAATTTTTTTGGAATAGTCTGAGGAGGGTAGGTGTTAGTTCTTTGAAAGTTCGGTAAAACTTCCCTGTGAAGCCATCAGGACCTGGGCTTCTGTTTGCTGGGAGTTTTTGATTACTGCTTCTATTTCATCAGTTGTTATTGACCTATTCAGGTTTTCTGATTCTTCCTGATTCAGTTTTGGGAGATTGTATTTTTCTAGGAATTTCCCTATTTCATCCACATTGTCCAGCTTGTTGGCATAAAGTTATTCATAGTATTTTCTTACAATCCTTTGTATTTCTGTGGTGTCAGTGGTTATTTCTCCACTTTTGTTTCTGATTTTATTTATTTGGCTTCTCTTTGTTTTTTGATGAGTCTGGCTAATGGTTCATCAATCTTGTTTATCCTTTCAAAGAACCAGTTCTTGTTTTCATTGATTTTTTTTATTATTATTTTTTAGTTTATCATTTATTTCTGCTGTAATCTTTATACTTTCTTCCTTCTACTTACTCTGGGCTTTTCTTATTGTTCTCTTTCTAGTTCTTTAAGTTATGGGGTTAAATAGTTTATTATTAATGGCCGGCTCTCTCTCTCTCTCTCTCTCTCTCTCTCTCTCTCTCTCTCCCTCCCTCCCTCCCTCCCTCCCTTAGGTAGGCCTGTAGTGGTATGAACTTCCCTCTCAGGACTGCTTTTTAAAAAAATATATTTCATTGATTTTTTTACAGAGAGGAAGGGAGAGGGATAGAAAGTCAGAAACATCGATGAGAGAAGCATCGATCAGCTGCCTCTTGTACACCCCCCACTGGGAATGTGTCCGCAGCCAAGGTACATGCCCTTGACCAGAATCGAACCCAGGACCTTTCAGTCCACAGGCAGATGCTCTATCCACTGAACCAAGCTGGTTTTGGCATCAGGACTGCTTTTGCTGTGTCCACATCTGGAAATCTTTATATACTAGTGTTTTTACATAAATGTTAGTTATATACTAAGTAAGGTTCTAAGTGTTATACCTATATACATTTAATTTCACATCATTTCTGAAATTTGAATAATTATCCTAGTAAGTGGTAGGTCTCTTTTTTTAAGTTTGTTGTTATGGGAAATTGCAAATATATGTAAAAGTTACGAGAATAGTATAATAGAACCCATTTATTCAGATTTAATAGTTATCAGCTTAGAGCCTTATTCTTTCTAGCAATTAATAGTATTCCATTCCAGGGATAAACAGTAATTTCACTAGTCTGTTGATGGACATTGAGATTATTCATAAAAAATGCAGTGCTACATGTTCTTATGCAACTGTTTTTATATTTATGCAAGTATGTTCATAGACTGTATCCCTGGAGTTGCTGCATTACAGGAAATGTGCTTGTAATGTTTTATTAGATTTTTTAAAGTATTACTGCTTTTGAAAACCTTTTAGTTATCTTCTATCATAGAGGCTTGTGTTTAGATATAATGTTTTAAGAAAATGTTTTATGAGATAGCTTTAAAATTGAGATGTTTTGGGGACTTCTGGGCAAGAAGGAATATCAGCTAGTACAGTGATCAGCTAGCACATTCCCAGTGGGGGGTGTACAAGAGGCAGCTGATCGATGTTTCTCTCATCGATGTTTCTGACTTTCTATCCCTCTCCCTTCCTCTCTGTAAAAAAATCAATGAAATATATTTTTAATCACTTGTGTGGTTAAAAATAATGAAATTTGGATCTGGTCGGTGTGGCTTGGTTGGACAGCATTCCCTGCACCAAAAGTTTGCCTGTTTGACTCCCTGTCAAAGAGCGGGCATAAGTTGTGGGCTCTGTCCCCAGCCAGGGGAAAGGGAATGTACAGACGGCAGCTGATCAGTGTTTTGTGCTCTCTTTCCCTTTTCCTTCCTCTTTCTCTCTCTCTAAAAAAATAAAGAATCAATAGTAAATAAATATTTTGAAAAATAAAGTGTAAAAGTTCATTATTCTTAGAACATGTGAAATGTGTAATTTGTTTAAAGAGTTTTAATTTTATTAATGAATTTCCAAACAGGGAAATGGGAAGTGTGGGTGGCAGTGATTTTGCCTCTGGAGGGAAGCAGTAGACTAAAACAGGCACAGGACGCGCCTGGCCGGCGTGGCTCAGTCATCCAGCGCCCACCTCTGAACCAGGTGGTCACGGTGTTCTTTCCGGTCAGGGCACGCGCCCCGTTTTGGGCTTGGCCCCCTACTACCAGGGGTCATGCAGGAGGCAGCCAGCCAATGATTCTTTCATCATTGATGTTTCTATCTCCTCCTTGAACTCAATAAAAAAATTTTTTTTAAATATGTACAGTTCAGAGAGGGTCTGAGTCCCTGTAGTTTAGACAGTGTTTTGTGTGTGACTGTGTGTCAAAAATTTCTCAGTTAAGAGACAAAATTTCCCTTGAGTCCCAGAATGTGATGTGTTGTTTTTGCTTGTGCTTAATTGTGCCTGCGAGAGTTAGAATGGAACAGAAGGGGGCTTTTTCTCTGGGGTTCCATTTCTGCAATGAGGTGAACTGCAGTGATGTGCTTTAAGACAGGAATGTGAAGAAAGTCATTATCCTGGGGTTGGTGAAGAGGACTGCTTTCTTAAATGGCATTGGACTTGAAGAAAAACATTAAACTTCAGTGTCCCTTTTTGTCTGAACAAGACAGTGATGGGAAAGGAAGAGTGACCAGGAAATGGGAAGAATTCAAAAATTTATTTAAAAGTCAGAATATTTAGGGCTAATTTAGATCCCTGGAACATTCAATAGGATATCCTCTACTTCATCTTTGGTTTTAGTATCTCCAAAAATATTCCTTTTTCTGTTTGATGTTTTTTCTCTTTTCATAGTAACGTCAGTTAAATATTGTAGGACTTAGTTATGGTCAGCAGGGGGCACCTATTGCTTATCTGTGAGTTCAGGGACCTCCAACAAAAGGATGTAGGAGAGAGTAAGTTCCTGTTCCAGAATTGCTTCCTCTGAAAATGCCATTAAACCATTACTACCTTTCAGGGCATCAAATGGGAAAAGTGTCTGGGATATTGGAACAAAAGCCGCCCATGTCTCTAAATGAGGGACCTTAATGAGACTGGTTATGACCCACAGTTTTATGGGAGTCGTTTGGTGGAAGGTTAATTCCCTTCCATTTATCCTGGGTACTTCCGAACTTCGTCTCCCGCCCCTATGGTCCTCCTCTTTTGTTTTCTCTTAGCCTTTTGACTAGTAGCTTACCGTGTTTTTCTAATTCAAACTTCCCATAGTCTTTTTTCTTCCCACTCCTTTTGGCATTTTTATTTGTCCCATTTTGACTATTTCAGCTATAGTCCCCAGGAGAGAAATAAGGGATTTGTAAAAGAAAGAAACCAGAGCTTGTAGAGCACACATTAATTGTTTCAGTGATGAAAATTGAGAGCTGATGTTTAAATGAGGGTTAGAAGACTAGTTAGTAGTCCAGAAGTAAATTTAAAATGGTTTTATTTATTAAAAGTAAGTTAAATGGCTTCCCGTATCCTTTAAGTATTTCCCTTCAGCTTAATATATTTAGGCAGACTTCTTTCCTGATAACTTTTTTATACTGTAACAAAGTAGCTTGGTCTGTTATTTGAACTCTTATCGGTAGGTGACAGTTCAAGGAATTGAAGTTTTAATGCGTTTTATGGTTTTTTGGGTTAAGAAGAAGTGGTAGAAAGATTTGGGACAGAAGAGATGATTCAGGAAAATTCTTATACTATTCTAAAGTTTTGGTTTAGAATGTCCATTTTCTTATTTTAAAAAACTCTTTCCTCTTTTTCCAGGGCAGCAGAAAAGAAAGTGGTAAAAATTACATCTGAAATACCACAGACTGAGGTAGGTATTTTCCCTGGGAGAAAAGCAGGCCCTCTATACATACATCTTTCTGTTTCTTCCCCTTTGTTCTATCTGTATTATCACTTTAAAATTTTTACTCATAGACAATACAGATTTGGTATTGATATATTTTTCCACCAACTACACTTGAGAAAATATTTGGGCTGGCACAGTCACCGTTGAAACCATAGCCTTTTTGTATATAACACTATACCTGTGGTCTTAGTGGTATTTCTCTTTACAAGCTAGGATTGGAGCTTGGGAGAACCGTACCTTGGGAGAGATGAAAAGTAACAAGGGAAGATGTCTTCTTTAAGTTATAACCCTAGCACATGGGTTACAACTCACTAGCTGGTGAGATTGAAATTTCTGTGGGATTCTGTCTTAAGATCTCTGAAACGAGGTTCCAGTCGAGATCTGTATTCTTTTTTATATCTTTAAAGCACAGGTGGCATAGGATACACCGTCTTATTTCTAACTGAAAGTGTGCCGCCACTGTGGGAACCAAGTTGTTCCTCTGATCCCTTTTCAAAGGTCAACTAGACACAGCTTTTTGTCTTCTTGGCTTCATGCAGATTGTGGGTTTTATTTTGTTCCTTTAATTTTTGAGGGCATGGATGTAATAATAGTCTTTTTGTGTTTGCTTTCTGGAAACGGCTATTAAGTTAAGCCCTCAGCTGGATATAACCTGATATCCTCTAAGATGGTCAGTATTCTCAGTTTAGATCTTAAGAGACAACAGAATAAGTGAGGTACTAGAAACTTCTCTGAAAATATCCAAGAAAAGAAAAACAAATGGTACTTCTTCCTATTCTCATATTCTAAAGATAAGCCTCTAAACAACTTTTCTCTTAAGAGAAGAAAACCAGAAATTAAAATTTTCTTTTCCCTTTCTTTTGTCCATTATCACTTAGAGAATGCAGAAGAGAGCTGAAAGATTCAATGTACCTGTGAGTTTGGAGAGTAAGAAGGCTGCCCGGGCAGCAAGGTGAGTGTCCCCAGCCTTTTGGACCTGAGATAGTGATAGTATGAAGGTGATGGACTGTGATTTTAAATATAATTGTTGACTTTAAGGAGAATATAGGCCTTTTTTGGCTCTATTCAGAACTCAGTTGATTTGGATGTAGTAGCTATAGGTGGGTTTTATTATAGAGCAGGGTTTTTGTAATAGATAAAAGTTAGGGACTGACTACTACTGATAAGGTTTCCTTTTAGCTTATTATTTGGACTCTTGGTGAGAAAAAGAGTAAACGGAACTTCTTTCATGGAGTTGTTAGAATTAGCTAATGATTGCAAGGCTTAAGATCACAAGCAAGAAGTGCCATATGTACACTTGACACGGAGACCAGGAGTGTGAACAGCTCCCTAAAATTTAGCTTGTTTTTCTTTCTACAGATTTGGAATTTCTTCAGTTCCCTCAAAAGGTAAGCATACAGAAACTCTTCTGAGAAAGTTATCTCTATATTCTTACTTTTCTGGCACACAGATTTTATTTCTCCAAATTAAGGTAAACTTGTTAGCTTTAGAAGCCTTAAAAGGTTGTAACATTTACCTCTTCACTTTAGGTAAAACTATACATAAGCCTTCCTGGGCAATTTAGAGAAGGTACTGAAGAGAATAGGAAGAAGTACCAACATTTGTTTTTCTTTTCTTGGACATTTTCAGAGAAGTTTCTAGTACCTCGCTTATTCTGTTGTCTCAAATCAGTATATAATTATCATGTACTTGTCCATTGTTATTCTGCTTAGTGTAGTGGTAAAGGGAGTGTCTCTTTTACCTCAGTAATCTTACTTCTAGGAATTTACAAGGAAATAATCTTGGGTATTCTTAAAAATTTAGCCACAAAGATTATATGCATTATTTGTATTGATCAGTAACTAGAAGCAGTGTGACATACAATAGGGAATTGGTTAAATAAATTTGTATCATGGTATAGTGGAAGGCCATACAGATGTTAAAAATGACATTGAAGAATATTTGTCAGAAGATATTAAGTGAAAAAAAGCAAGTTATAAAATTTGCAGATTGTCATTTCCTAGTGCATGTATGGCTAGGGATAAAGAAAGAAATATACTAAATTGTTAATACTCATTGACTCTGGTAGAATTTTGAGTGACTACATCTTGTCTATTTTTAAAATTTCTACAATGACTACATTTTGTAATAAATTAGGAAATAAAGGTTATTTGTGTTGTTTTTTTTAATATTTATGTATTTTATTGACTTCCGAGAAGAAGGGAGAGGGAAAAAGATAGAAACATCAATGATGAGAGAGAATCATCAATCAGCTGCCTCTGCACCCCCACACTGGAGTTTAAGCCCATAATCCCAGGCATGTGCCCTTGACCAGAATCAAACCCGGACCCTTCAGTCTGCAGGCCGATGTTCTATCCATTGAGCCAAACCAGCTTGGGAAGATTATTGTTTTTTTAAAAGGACATAATCCCCGTGAAATTTAAATGTAATCTCCTAGTCCAATCCGGTCTTCCTAGTGACTTGTTTGTAGTTTAAAGTGTGTTAAGAAAATGTTCTCCAAAGATCTTATATTGCTGTGCTTTTTAAAAGACCAGAAAAATTCTGACCACTATCAGTATGTGTTTTAGAAATAAGTTATTTTCTAGCTTTTAGTTATGTCAAGAGAAAGATAATAGGATTGATGATAGTACAACAAAATTATTTAAGACATTAGATGGTGAAATTTGAAGAAAGGAAAAGGTTAAGATGAATACAATCTGAAAAGTACACCTGGTCAGTAAAAATAATGTATAGATAACATTTACAGTGTTAAACCATAACTCTGGCATCCTAGAATTACAGAGTGACTCTAAAGAGCGGAACAGCCTGGCTGATGCGGCTCAGTAGCTAAGTGTTGACCCGTAAACCAGGAGGTCACCGGTTCGAGGTCACCGATTTGATTCCCAGTCAGGGCACGTGCCCGGATTGTGGGCTTGCAGGAGGCAGCCAGTTGATGTTTCTCTCTCATCAGTGTTTGTCTCTCCCCTCTCCCTTTTTGTCTCTAAGAAAATCAATTAAAATATTTATTTGAACAGAACATTTGAAAGGAGTTACAGTGTTATGAGAACATAAAAACACTTAAAAGTTTCTAGCATATGGGTTATGGTAAAAATTGAATCCAGACATAAATGTTTACATTGGAGAGCTACAAAACCAATAACAAAATTGAGATTGCTTAAAATAAAGTTTTGAAAAGTTTTAAGTCAGTGATTATTGTGACCAAATCAGGTTTGATCCTATAGACCAGTTTACTACTTGCTTCTTAGTAATAATTTTCAGGCAGAACATTGTCTTAAAGAGGCCATAGTTTTGCCCAGCTGGTGTGGCTCAGTGGTTGAGTGTCAACCTATAAACCAGGAGGTCTCATGAGGTCATGTTTCCATTCCTGGTCCGGGCACATGCCCAGGTTGTGGGCTCCATCCCCAGTGTGGAGTGCAGGAAGCAGCCGATCAGTGAATCTCTCGTCATTGATGTTTCTGCCTCTCCCTCTCCCTTCCTCTCTGAAATCAATAAGAAAGTATATGTTGCCGAACCGGTTTGGCTCAGTGGATAGAGCGTCGGCCTGCAGACTGAAAGGTCCCGGGTTCGATTCCGGTCAAGGGCATGTACCTTGGCTGTGGGCACATCCCCAGTTGGAGGTGTGCAAGAGGCAGCTGATCAATGTTTCTCTCCCATCGATGTTTCTGACTTTCTATCCCTCTCCCTTCCTCTCTGTGAAAATTCAATAAAATATATTAAAAATATATATATATATATGTTTAGCCATGACGGTTTTGCTCGGTGGATAGAGCGTCTGAGGGGTCCCAAGTTTGATTCTGCTCAAGGGCATGTACCTTGGTTGCGGGCACATTCCCAGTGGGGCATGTGCAGGAGGCAGCAGATCAGTGTTTCTCTCATCGATGTTTCTAGCTCTCTACCCTCTCCCTTTCTGTAAAAAATAAAATGTATTTTAAAAAAAAGAAAGTATATATATTTTAAAAAGAGGCCATAATTTTAACTCATAATAATAGCTCTGCTCTTTTTTCCAGATATGAATTTTTCTCATTTTTAACAGCTTTATTGAAATATAATTCATATAGCATACAATTCATTCATTTAAAATATATAATTCATTTGGTTTCTTTATATTCACGGGGTTGTGCAGCTATCATCACAGACTAATTTTAGGACATATCTATCATCCTAAAACGTGGTTTCCCATCATGTACCCCCAAGCAGCCACTGATTTTTTCCTATGTGTATATTAATTGCCTTCATATAAGTAGAATCATATAATTTGTGGTTATTTGTGACTGAATTTTTTCACTTAGCATAATGTATTCAGATGTTGTAGCATTTATCAGTACTTCATTTCTTTTTATTGGGTAATATTCCATTGTATGGATATACCATATTTTAACCATTCATCAGTTGAACAGTTATGTTGTTTTCACATTTTGGCTACTATGGATAATGTTGCTGTGAACATTCCTATACAAGTTTTTGTGTAGTGTATATACCTAGGTGTGGAATTGTTAAGTCATGTGGTAAACTATGCTTTTACTTCCTGAGGAACTGCCAAACTGTTTCCAAAGTGGCTATACAGGATATGATCTCTAGATGCAGTCTGCCTTTTACTTCTAATAGAGGAGATTTGTCATATATATTATTTCTATGCTGTCTGACTTAATTTGAAGACTGTGAGCTTCCTTTATGACTTTTTAAAATATTAAATAAAACTCTTTCTTTTTTTAGGCCTGTCATCTGACACCAAGCCTATGGTAAGAAATCTTATTTTATACCTTGAGAGCTAAAGCTTAACTCTACACAGTTAATATAAAAGTTAGAGAAACTTCTCCTCCCCAGGTCAAAGGAAACTCAAATCACATGAGCTTGGAACTGTTTTCAGTGATGTTTTATGTCCTGAATAAAGAGAATTGTTAGAGGTACCAAGAGGTCAGGGAAATTGCTGTCTTCGAAAATACTATAGACTACTCCCTTGCTATCACTCTTGAAAAAATGAATAGATTTTGTTAGAGGACAGCCCATGAAACTGTTTACAATACTGCGCTTTTAGGCCTTGTCCAGTGAGTGGGTTTGATAGTGTCTAATTCTTAATTACCACAAGAAAATCTGTGAAAGCAACTTTTAATGAGTTCTATTTCTAGATACTGGTATTTTTCAACACTCCTGGTAAATGTAAAATCAGAATAAAGACTAGTAGAATAAGACACTTCTGGGCCATTGTGACTAGTAGGCATGATTAGAAAATGGAAATAAGTGATGTGGTGAAATATGTTCAGTTTGTCCTTAGCTCAGTTGGTTCAAGTGTTGTCCTATACACAGAAAGGTCCAAGTTTGATTCTCAGGGCACATACCCATGTTGCCAGTTCAATCCTTGGTTGGCACGTACTGGAGGCAACCAGTTGATATTTCTCTCTCACATTGATGTTTCTTTCAGTCTCCCTTTCTCTCTCTCTCTCTCTCTCTCTCTCTCTCTCTCAAATCAATAAAACATCCTCGGGTGAGGATTTAAAATATAAAAATAAATAAAAATTTAAAAGTATTTATTATAAAAAGAGAAATATGTTCAGCTTTATGGATTTCTGCTTTTGTGGTTATAGTTCATTATTTTTACTAGTATTAGTAATGAAAATTTCCAAAATACTTTTATTGCTGTGGCCGCATACATGAGTATTGCTCAGGCTTCAGAAGAGGCTTGGCTGCAGTGTCCTTTTCTGTGGCAAAAAGAAGATTGGATTGGACCCCAGTGAGACTAATTAAACCGCCAGTGCCAACTCCCATCAGCAGATCTGGAAGTTGACCAAAGATGGGCTGATCATCTGGAAGCCTGTGCTTGTCCATTCCCCAAGCTTGATCCCTGCAAAACACCTTGGCCTGCAAGAAGGGTAGGCATATGGGTGAGGAAAACCAAAGGGAACGGCCAGTGCTTGAATGGCTGAGAAGGTAGCCTGGATGAGAATTCTTTTCCAGCTGCTTAGAAGATACTGTGAATCTAAGAAGATTGGTCACCACATGTATCACAGCCTGTGCCTGAAAGGTGTAACATGTTTAGAAACAAGCGGATTCTTACGGAACACATTCATGAGATGAAGGAAGGCAGACAAGACTCACAACAAACTTCTGGCTGACCGGGCTGAGGCCCACACATCTAAGACCAAGGAAGCACGCTGGCTCCAAGAAGAATGGCTCCAGGCCAAGGAGGAGGAAATCATCAAGACTCCAAGGGGGAAGAGATAAAGAAATAAATCTCCACCTCTCTTACCTGTACATAGTGGCCTCAGCAATTACATGTATTAATCATTCAAAATATTTTTCATCTACCTAAAAAGAAAGAAAATATCCTAAATATTCCTATGATAATCTTGATATATCAAGGCTTCCAAGAAAATTGAGTAAGGTACTGCTGGTAGGTTTTTCTTCTGAAGAAAGTACATGTGCTGTGATGATACCTTTTTGCTAAGAGGTAGAGTTAAGAACTATTTGCAGAAACTATAGGAATTAATGATTTTGGACTGTGAATGAAGGACTTGTTAGGAGGTGATGATTTAGACATTTGTTTGCTTTTTCAAGCAGTGTTTGTCCTACTTTGATCTTAAACCCTCCTGAGGTTCTTGCCACCTTTGATGAATAAAGGAAGTAGAGCTGACTCTCACTGAATTCCAAAAGAAGCCTTTTAATAATTAGTGGCATGGACGGGTGCAGCTTTGTGTCCTAATTTGACACATAGGTTACTTTGATGTTGTAGTCTTATTTAACTTTTATCATTGGACCATCGTTTCTGCCTTCTGTATTTCCTGTTGTGATTTTTTAAAATATAGGTTGGTTTTTTGTTGGAGTTTGTTTTCCGCCCTTGTTTTTGTAGGTTAACCTGGACAAGCTAAAGGAAAGAGCTCAAAGATTTGGTTTGAATGTCTCTTCAATCTCCAGAAAGGTAAAGTACTGTTTTTGCAATGTTAGAGCAGCTTAGGGACTACCAGGCTAAGAATGTAACACTTTTGTTTCACACAGTCCTTTGACTCTCATCTCTTCTCACTGACTATTGATTGTATTACAGAAATTGTTTCACAAAGCTAATCGGTCCGTGTGTCCTGTCTGTCCCCCTCCCCCGATTGTTTTCATAGCTCCTACTTAGTCTGTGTGAGCATGCTCTGTATTTCTCTTGGTTGTCAAAAGAAAACATTTTAAAAATTATCCTTTCCCATTTGAATATGGAAATATTGAGCTCTTTGAAAATCCATAGGAAAAAATTGACCTGTCCGGTTATATTTTTGCTCAGGAAAAAAAATGAAAACTAAGAAGTAAACACTTGTGCCTGCGGGGCGGAGGGGGAGAGAGGGAGTACCCATAATCTTGCTTACAGCTATGTTTCATCTTTCCTTCCTTCAAGTTACATTTTTTGTGTTTATCAGAAATACATCAGCGCTGTGTGCTCAGCTTGATGCTGAGACCATAGGTGTTCAATAAGAGTATTTGCTGGTTTGTGTGAAATTTTTATAGTTTAGGAGTTGAGAGGAAGGCGGAGTATGTGATTCTTAAACCATATGCAGCTTAATTGGCAAGAGTTATTATAAACCCCAAATCATTTGTGTTTTGCTAGATTGCCAAGGGGAAAGATACTTTGGATGTGTGGCCCTGGATCTCATCTGTCTCCTTTTGTATATGAGGGCTAGGCATCTGAGAATCTCAGCAATAACTTCACTCTTCTAGGGAACTATATGTGTGTTTGTATGTTCCATCAAAATGAATTAAATTGAACATTGTACCTCCTATTATTCAGCTCACGTGAACACATTCCTGAGAGGAATTTGTCCCTCACATACACTGTTTGCCTGAGTTGTTTTATTTTTTAATACATATATTTTTTATTGACTTCAGAGAGCAAGGGAGAGGGAGAGAGAGATACAAACATCAATCATGAGAGAGAATTATTGATTGGCTCTGCCTCCTGCATGCCCCCTATTGGGGATCAAGCCTGCAACCAAGGCCTGTACCCTGACCCGGAATCGAACTGTGACCTCCTGGTTCATAGGTCAAAATGTGAGTGATGCCCTCGCTGGTATCTTAATGGTTAGAGCGCCAGCCCATTCACTGAAGGGTTGCATGTTCAATTCCCAGTCAAGGGCATCTAACTGGGTTGCAGGTTCAATCCCCTGTCTGGTTGGGGCACATGCAGGAGGCAACCAGGCAACCAATCAATGTGTCTCTCCCACATTGATGTTTCTGTCCCCTCTTTCTCTCTCTTCCCTTCCTCCCTCCCTCTCCCTCCCCTGTCTCTTTCCCTCCCTTCCACTCTCTCTAAAAGCCAATGGAAAAAAATAGTCTAAAAAAAAAATAGAAAAAAAATATTCTCGGGTTAGGATTAATCAAAATAAATTTTTTTTTAAAAAAAGGGAGTAATACCCAACACTGTTTGTGAAGAATAAATAGTGTATTTGAAATTACCTAACATAGTAGTGACACTTTGACAACCTCAATAAGTATTAGTTTTTTTCCCCCTCCTTTTTTTGTTTTGTTTTGATGTTGTTTATTTTCTTCCTTCTTAGTTCAGTTTCTGTTGGCCAACTGGCTCTAAGACTGATTCAATGAGTTAACTTCTGTGGTTTTTGATCACTGGTAAGATTGAAGGGTTATGATCAGATAGTGGTAATTGGCAGAACTCTGACTATATGAGCTCTGTTTTCTAGTCACATTCATTGTCGCACATGTTTTAGAGTTGTGTTTCTCTCAAGTTCTATGGCAAAGACTACTTTTTTTTTTCCTTGACCAGGAATCAAACCCTCAACCCTTCTGTTTGTGTGTGTGTGTGGGGGGGGGGGGGGGTTCCAACCACTGAGCTACCAGCCAGGACAAAGATTAGCTTTTTAAAATTTCCAGCTTGTTGCAGAATGGTAATTCTATAAAATAAAATTAAAATGTCACAGCAATGTTAAATTACTCTGGAATAGTTTCTAACACTCCCAATTTCTGGGTTTGACAGCAGAGTTATAACAAACAGTTTGGGGACCAGCACCACATTTGAATAGCGGTGTTCTAGAGTATATGATTCCTTCCAGGGACCACTTTGCTTGGAGGTTTGTCACTTTTTGAAATGTTGAGTATAAGTTCCATATACATTGATCATAAGTCCTGATTTTCATAATCATCCTCATTTTAAGTTTGCTCTAATTTTCCCCATAAACTACTAAAATGTCCTAGAAATATTGATACTGTCTAGACTACTATTGTCCAATAGAACTTTCTGTAATGATAGAAATGTTCTGTAGAATATTGTCCTACTTAGTAATCTGTTATCTAATACAGTAGTGATTAGCAACATGTGGTTATTGACAATTTGAAATGTAGCTAGTGTAACTGAGGAACTGAATTTTTAATTGAACAGCCACAGGGGTATTAAACTACTCAAGTCTAGTTTATGTCTCCCACACAGCTTTTACACTTGGAAGTAGCATAGAACTCCTGTATCAGACCTCGTAAATTGAATCCCTGGTTTTGTAGCCCAGGATTTTTCAGTACTTGTAGTTTTATTTTTAATTATTTTTAATATATATTTTTATTGATTTCAGAGAGGAAAGGAAAGGGAGAGAGAGAGGGAAACATCAAATGATTAGAGAGAATCATTGATTAGCTGCCTCCTGCACGTGCCTCACACTGGGGATGGAGCCCACAACCTGGCATGTGCCCTTCCCAGGAATCCAACCCTGACCTAGTTCATACATAGGTGAATGCTTACCCTGAGCCATTCTGACCAGGCTAGACTATAAACACTCTTAGACTGAATCTATAGAAAGAGAAATTGGAGTAAAAGGAATAAGACAAAAGAAAGTGTTCTTTTTTTCAAGTAACTTGTTTCCTAGAACTTAGTGTCCTATATCCAAAGCCTGAAATTGCAAACGATATATTTTCAGTGAGAATTGCCTGTTTCAGTCTTAGGCATAACTGTTCTTTATCACCAGAGCTTATTTTCTACCTAGTATTTGGTTGGTTGGCCAAGGTAGTAACATGATTAAGTTTATTTTTATGGAACAGCCAGATCAACATTCTGTCTACCTTATTTTAGGGTCATGGATTCTAGTATAACATCCTCCTACATAATTTTAGACACCTGTTTTAAGTTTTACAGTTCTTCAGACACAGATCTCATTCACATATAGATGATGCCAATACTGGTAAGTTAGTAGATGGTGTGGAGATGCCCCTTCATCCTAATATCCTGTCATCTTCATTGCACAGGATTTGTATTTACTTGATCCAGGTTAAGGCCCCAGTTGCTTGCTGATTTCTCTTCAGTAGATTTTGCTGCAGACCATTATATATGATAAAAAGGGAAAGTGTGTGAGAGGAAGTGAAACATGGATTAATAGTATTTATGACGGATTTTTTTAACTGTCATAATCTGATCATCTCTTCATATTTTAGATTTATAACTTGAGCGTATTATAAATTTGAGGGCACGTAGTCTCAGCTATTCTTCCTAGGCTGACTTTTATAAAACTGTTCATATATTCCATTAGTGTACTATACACAAAACCTCTTTTGCCTGCCCAAGAAAGGCCTGTCCATTCATGTTTCTAGCTTAAGTCTCAGTGAATAGAATCCTGTTGGTTTAGGATAATGGGAAGTGACAGGGCAAAGAATGGTACTGGCATTTATAGACATTTTTTACACAAGAGGTTGTAAATTGTCCCTCCAACTCTTTGGGCTATTTTGAGAATAGAATGGCATGCCTTTTCTCATATAAGTCTCATGGTGACTATGGGCTTAGAAACCTCCCACCCCTCAAACAAAACAGAACCCAGATAAATAACCTCTGCCTGATTGGTTCTGATTGATCACCAGCTAGGTTTTTAGTCTTATGCTCTACTGTTGTTTTTGTTGTTTTCTGTCACTGTCATGCCTCCCAAGAGAAATAGTGTTTGGGTTCGCCCTATTGGTGAGAAATAGGACTTGCCTGGCACATAAGAAACTCATCTCTGAAAGGAATGAGAGATGGATAGAAGGAATAGATGGGAACTCAGATCACTTTATAATACTAGGTGTACCAGTTAATAATGTCGGATTTTGTAATCAAAGAAAACACGATAATTTCAAGAGAAACATAAAAAGTACTTTATTCAAAGTAATGTCCATCGCTTAGCTACACATTTCCCCCATCTTTCAGGTTATTTGTGGATACTGTCCCAATAGAACTTTTCTTGTTTTGAGGCAGACCATTCAGAGACCCAATTTTCCACTTCGTATGTTTTGAAGTGCTGCTCAGAAAGTGTGTGTGCCATTGATAGGAACAGGTGGTAATCTGAAGGAGCAAGGTCTGGTGAATACAGCCGGTAGGTTAATACTTCCCAGGCAAGATCTTTTAAGGTGTCTTTAACTGGTTTTGAAGTGTGTGATGGTGCATTATCATGAAGCAAAATTGCTTTGCCGTGTCTTCTGGCACATTCTGGTTGTTTCACGATCAAAACGTGGTTCAAATTGATTATTTGTTGTCAATAGCTGTCAATATTAATGGTTTCTCCTTTAGAAGCTCATAATACACCACACCTTCCTGATCCCACCAGACACAGAGCATTGTCTTCTTTCTGAAGCAATTTGGCCTTGCAGTCGATGTTGATGGTTGACCTGAATCAATCCATGATTCTCAAAATAAATCCACTTTTCATCGCCAATTACAATTTGACGCAAAAAAGACTTTCTTTCGTGCCGTTGAAGCAGCATTTTACTGATGACTTTTCAGTTTTCCATTTGTCTTTTGTTCAGTTGATGTGGCACCCATTTTCCTTCCTTTAAAATCTTTCCCATTGCTTATAAATGATCAGAAATTGTTTGCTGAGCAACATTTAATCTTTCTGCAAGTTGTTTTTTGAGTTTGACATGCATTTTCATCCATAAATGCTTGTAATTGTTGGTCTTCAAACTTTTTTAGTTAACCTGTATGTTCTTTGTCTTTCATCACTTTTAAAGCGTTTAAACCAGCATTCACAAGTATCTTGAGATAGAGCATGTTCACTATAAGCTTCCTGAAGTATTCAGCAGCATTTTTCTTCAAAATAAAGTAATGAATTAAAACTTCCACAAATGCTCTTTTTTTGGCACGAAATTCGACATTTTTAAGTGTAAAAATTTGACATATGAAGTTTTAAACCTTGCTGTCAATACAACAAAATAGCATGCATATCAAATCACATATATATCAATATATTAGAGGCCTGGTGCACAAATTCGTGCATGGGTGGGGTTCATTGGGTTGGCCAGCAATTGGGCTGATCAAGCCTGGCTGGTCCGGGAGGGCTCCAGGGCATGTCCAGTGTCTGGCCCTCTCGCCCAGTCCCGATCGGCAAGACCCCTGCAGCAAGCTAACCTATTGGTCATTGCGTCTTCCCCGATAGTAAATGCATGTCATAGTGATTGGTCGAATAGTTGAGTGAACAGTTGGCCAAAAGGTCAACCTGTCAGTTGGACACTTAGCATATTATGCTTTTATTATATATGATGGGTAACTCCCATCTATTAAAAAATCTGCATTATTAACCGGTACACCTAGTATAGGTCAGGATAGAAGTAGGTTTACAATTGTGAGTATTCTAAACACAGAGTTTATTCTTGTATTATTGTTTATTAATCATTTTCCATGCTAACAATTGTAAACCTCCTTTTGCCCCTCCTTTTATGTCAGTCATTGAACATCTGTTTTGCTAAAAGCTTAAGTCTGGGCCTAGAGTTACAATGTTAACTGAAGTAGCTGATTTGAGTTGATTGTTTTGTTTTGTTATTAGCACATTTAGGAAAGTAAAACTTGATACTTTAGGTCTAGAAGGTTACAGGAAGTCCAGCTGGGTTAAGTATCTTTCAAAAAAAAAAAAAAGCCCAGCCTTAGCTGGTTTGGCTCAGTGGATAAAGCATCCGCCTATCGACTGAAGGGTCCCAGGTTCGATTCTGGTCAAGGGCACAGCCCTGGTTGCGGGCTCAGGGGTGTGCAGGAGGCAACTGGTCAGTGGTTCTTCTCATTGATGTTTCTCTCTCTCCCTCTCACTTCCTTTCTGAAATCAATAAAAATATATTAAAAAATAAATAAAAAGCCCAGGCACTAAGTAGAAAAGCATGTGTTGCTACATCTTTTTTAAAAATTATTTTAGTATGCATTTTAGAGAGAGAAGGATATAGAAACATTTATTAGAGAGATGAGAGAGAAACATCGATCAGCTGCCTCCCGCACACCCCCCACCTGGATTGGGCAGAAACCTGGACATGTGCCCTGACTGGAAATTGAACTGGTGACCGCTCTGCATGGGAAGATGCTCATAACTACTGAGCCAGCTGGACAGAGAAAGACTGACCTATACCAGCTGGGCTGCTTATTCATAATAGTAGTAGAAAGTATAAACATCTTGTATCTCTCTTAATCTTAATACATTTTCCTTACTTCTCTATTAGAATATTAACTGGGTTTTCCCTACTTATAGCTCTTCAGATAGGTAACTATGCTAATGATTTATCTTAAGGCTTACAAACCCTGAAGGATGCTTTGCTCAGATTTGTGATTTCTGCTAGTTTCTTCCCTGATAATGTTGTCTTAAGTTACATAGTGTCAGAATATAAAGGTTAAAAACAAATTATACCTCCACTGACCACTTCTTATTGATGAGGCTGGAAGCTAGAAAATTCTTGGGTGGCTGCAGTGATTAGTTTTATGAACCTTTCATATAATTACATATTTAGATTCATTCATTGGTTGGGAATAAACCACTTTTGAGCGAGAGAGAGATATTAGACCTACCTTGTGTTTTGTTAATCCACACCTGAGGCTGTTTTTTCCATTGACACCCTATCAGGGCAGGAATCAAGCCTACAACCAAGTATGTGTCCTTGAGCAGAATCAAACCACTCTGCAGTCTGAAGGTTGATGCTCTATCCACTGAGCCACGCCAGCTAGGGCCCCCTTAATCCTAGATGATCATTTTTTCCAAAATGATTTCTCCATTTGAAAAATTGTATTCTTTCTCTGTCCAGTTGGCTCAGTAGTTAGAGCATCAACCTATGCACCAGAGGGTCACAGGTTCAGTTTCCAGTCAAGACATGTACTTGGGTTGCAGGTTCCATTTGATTCCTGCCCTCAGTTGGGGCACTGTGCAGGAGGTAATCAATTGATGTTTCTCTTTCGACTCTCCCCTTTCACACCCCCTCCTCCCTTCCATTCTCTCTAAAAATCAATGGAAAAATATCCTCACTCCTTGGGTGAGGTTTTTTGTTTTTATTTGTATTCTTTAACATATTAATTATAACAAAAGAAGATAAGAATGGGCTATATATATGATAGATAGGTTGATAGAGCAATTGAAAGTGGCTATCAGAAAGGATGTATTTTAGAAAAAACCAAGACCCAATCTCACATAGTCCTCAGTATTTCTTGGAACATTTTAGGCCCAACCAAATTTAACCAGTCCTTTAAATCCCCTTCTAGTTCATAATAATTTGAAAATAAATATTTGGCATTTTTCATGCTGCTGCTTCTCCACCCAACCATTAGAATAACACCTTTAGGGGTGAGGCTATTTAAAGAGGAAACAATAGGGGAAACTTTGTGACCTCAGTATACCCTCATCTGGTTCTTCATTTGTCCCTGCTGAGGAGCAGAACTTGTCTTTTGTTTGTAACACAAATACATCTTCACCTCCCTCCCTTTTCAGTCCCTCCCCCTCCCACCCTCTCTTCTCACTCCCTTCTGTTATGGGTCCAATCAATGATGTCATTATGTGTGCCATTCAACTGCTGTTAAACCACTTGGCTATAGGAATTTTGAAGAGCAAAGAAGCAGAATGGAATTTTTCTCTCTCCTGCCCAGGGCTCTTGAAAATGTATTCTAATTTTAACTAGGGAAGTAGGAGTCAGGTTTTTCTTTGCTCAACAACTTTTACTCTGCCACTGTGCCTTAACTTTCAAGCACACACTTTTTACCTAGCTGGTTATGAAGAAAAATTGGACATGAAATATTAGGAATAGAAATTGAACACTTTAAGAGGAAAAGCTTCAAAAATTGGGGGAAGCAAGTTGAAGTTTTTGATACTATTTTAACATTTATGGCTGGTGGTTTGCCCTGTTTACTATAAATTGGATCTTTTAAAAAATATGTTTTTATGGAAGGAGGGAGGGAGGGAGGAAGGAAAGGGAAGGAGGGAGGGAGGGAGGAATATTGATGTGAGAGAGAAACATCAATCTGCTGCCTCCCATAACGCACCTCTACCCGGGTCCAATCCCACAACCTGGGCATGTACTCTGACCAGGAATCAACCAGCAACCTTCAGGGGCATTGGACAATGCTCAACCAACTGAGCTACACCGGCCACGGCTAGAAATTGGATTTGTGAGAAGTTTGTTAAGAGGGCTTATTCTTCCCTAAGGTACATAGTTGAGACCACTAGGATCTTGATTTGATTTTTCATTTGATTTTTCCCTTTCTGATTTCGTTCATTTAGTTTGAACCCAAAGAATTAATAGATAAGTCAGATTTTTAAAAAATCAACTCTTTTCTATCTCCCCTGCTCAATACCCACCCCCACTAATATCTTTGCATTCCTTCTTCTAACATGTCAGAACTGACAACTTTGATAAAAAACAAATGTTATGCCTCTCTCTGGTCCCCCTGTAGTCTTTGCTCCAAGAGTAAACATAGCCTGGGAAAGGAGGGGAATGCTGGGTTTTGTTGAGTCTGTTTTACTTTTAAATATCCTTAAGTTGTTTTTGGCCAGCCAAGTTCTTGGGGTGGGATGATTCTTTGAGTGTTGGGTTGTTTTTTTTAAAATACTCTTCGGTATATAAGATGAATAATTTTAAAAATCCACCTGCCAATCACATTATATATGATTGGTTGTTGAGTTGTATGTCTAATTTGGGGATGATCAGAGCTGGCCTGCTTTTTCTAAGCAAAATAATATCTGTCTGATCACTTATAGATATTATTGGCTACAGTGAAATGTGAACTATCTAAATCCACCTCTATCCATCCTTGGAAATCTGCATGGTAGAAAAAATGGGGGCTTTTTAAAAAAAATCTGTGTGTATATGTGTTGTTATTCTTGCTGGGAGGGGGGAATTTTGGTGGTCAAAGGGCTCTTCATGATGTGAGAGCTGTACCAGTACAGGAATGTTTAAGATTTATTTCAATACTTGAGAGGTTAACACTTCATTAATACTGTTCTTTGGGCTGACATTGATTGGGAGAGGAAATATTTTATTTTTATGGGGTCAGTTCAATTCAGGGTTTTTTTTTTTTTAATATATATTTTATTGATTTTTTTACAGAGAGGAAGGGAGAGGGATAGAAGGTCAGAAATATCGATGAGAGAGAAACATTGATCAGCTGCCTCTTGCACACACCCTACTGGGCATGTACCCCCAGCCAAGGTACATGCCCTTGATCAGAATCGAACCCAGAACCTTTCAGTCCACAGGCCGATGTTCTGTCTACTGAGCTAAACCAGTTTCGGCAATTCAGGTTTAATAATTACATGATAATTGATTTTTCTTAATGTACTCACCAAAATAGCAAAGTTGCTTTTCATGCTGGATAGCCAAAGTTGGTCTGAAAAAAAATCAGTATTTTGGAGATGGAGATGGGGATAAGACAGGGTATCAGATTGGGAGATTTTATAGGGGGATGTTTGATGATGGGTGATGTTTACAAACTAGCAAAGAGCCTCTTTTATTTTTTTATTTTTATTTTTTTATTTTAAAAAAACATTTTATTGATTTTTCACAGGGAGGAAGGGAGAGGGATAGAAAGTCTGAAACATCGATGGGAGAGAAACATCTATCAGCTGACTCTTGCACAGCTCCAGCTGGGAATGTGCCCACAGCCAAGGTACATGCCCTTGACCAGAATCGAACCTGGGACCTTTCAGTCCACAGGCCGACACTCTATCCACTGAGCCAAACCGGTTCAGGCAAAGAGCCTCTTTTAAATAAAATCTGAGATCTTACTAAGATCTAGAAAATGTTAACTTTTTCCCTCCCCTTCTGTACCTTTGCTGCTTTTTTCTTTTTCAAAAATTAACATTTTAGCCATAGCAGGTTTGGCTCAGTGGACAGAGCGTTGGCCTGCAGACTGAAGGGTCCCAGGTTCGATTCCGGTCAAGGGCCCATGCTCAGGTTGTGGGCCTGATCCAGTGTGGGGCATGCAGGAGACAGCCAATTAATGATTCTCTCTCATCATTGATGTTTCTGTCTCTCCCTCTCTCTTCCTCTCTGAAGTCAATAAAGATATGTTTAAAGCAAAAGAACCTTTAAAAAATTAATATTTTAACCAAATCTACCTTGTCATCCCCAGAGCAGATTGTTAGGACAGAAATAGAGATGTACTTTCAGATTGTTCCACATTTGGAGTTCCTATCAAATATTGAGTCCCTAGCAGTGAATATGTGTTATTGAGGACATTGTTTGAAATGCTTAGTGTCTGGATTTTAGGAAGTATTTATTGAGGGAGGAGTTTAAGTTATAGAGTAGAGGGATCCAGTTGTATAGAATTTTCACTATTATGCTTAGATATGAAATAGTTGAGGAGGAAAGAAAAACTGGAAACGAACAGAACTATATATAAGATGAGAGGACTTTATATGATGGCCCTCTTTAGCACTCTAAATGACAAGCGAAACACATGGTCCTTGACATTTATCTGTTCTCCGCTTTATTGACATTCTCTCTTTTAACTCTGTATCAGTTCTGTAGGAAAAAAATACCTTTGTGTGCATCAACATAATTGCCTATCTTTTTTCTCCCACATACCTGAGCTGTTCCCTGAACTTGTTTTGGCATGTTCTTCCTTTATTGAACTCTTCTGGTTTAAAAGTGTCTTTCTGTTCTTCTATTTGAATTCTAAGAAGGCAGCAGGACAGGTGTGTGTTAGGGTCACCAAAGGAGGAATGCATGAGTCCAAAAGGGGTGAAGAATTATGAATTTATTAGGTCATCTGGAAAACCAAACAGGCTGAGCTTCGGCAACCCTAACAGTACGTTCCTTAGAGTCAGTCGGCTATGATTCCTTTCTGTCTTTCCTTTTCCTTTCACATCTTTGCTGCAGAGATATCCTGTTTGTAGGAATCTTAAACATTTTAGGAGGGCCCCTCCTGCTTTTGGGGGGAGTTAGATTGTGGTAACAGCCTTCTTTGGACTCGGCGAGGAATTTTTCTTTTAATGTTGGTCTACATTCAAAGCTATTTGCCATTGTTACCAACTATAGCTGCATATAAGAGTCCCAGGGGACCCTTTTTAAAATTCAGTTCCTTAAACTCTTCCTTTTGAGATTCATACTTACTAGCTTGGGTGAAGCCGGAAATCCGCATTTTAAAATATTAGAGTTGAAGAGAATGTTTTCCTAGTGCTCATTCTGAATGTGTGAATTCTTAGGTCACTGTCATCCTTCACTCTCTGTATTTCGGCCAAGACAACATTTACCTCCCTTCAAACGTTTTTAGCTTTCTTGATATTTCTTCCAAATTGTGCATCTCTTATCCTTAAAAGCAACAGCTTTTTGGCTTTCAAGGGAAGGGAGGTGTGGGGACTTTTAATAGAAATGTTGTTTCCAGGGGTCTCAAGTGTGAAGCCTTCATTTCCTCCACCTGTCTTGCTTTGTCCTACAATCAGTTACTGTAAGACCCAGATGACCTCCTCGGGGGTTGGAGAGGAGTGGGGGGTGAGGAAAAGCTTGATTTGGAAAAGAGAGAGAAAAAGTGATAGAAGCCAGTGACTCAGAAGAGTGTTTAGTTCTGAGCTGTTTGAGAACTTCAAATCCATTGAAGACAGGAGATAACAGTTCTGATGGTCTCTTATTCTGGTTTAGTTTTAAAGTTTCTGACACTTAGAAAATTGATTCTGATCTCACAGTTGAAAGATTGTTGAGAGTAAGAAGTGTGGGGGGGAGTGTTGGAATGTCTTTTTACTGTGTACTGTTTGTGCTAGTCCTGTCCTTCCTGTATAGTCCTCTTTTGGGCTCTGTGTACTGGTTTTTAGGACCACCCCAGGTCCTGTGGTCTGGCTGGCATAAGACTCAAGGGTTAACATGTACAGATGAATTTCAGAAACGGGGTCAGGGAGGTGACAGCTGTGTGTTTAAGCACTGAAGTGTTTCTGAGAGAAAAACCATCAGTTGCTGTCATTCACCCTGAGAGTATGAAATTGGAAGCTCGCTTACCCTGGAGTGTTTCATAACCTTTACCTCGGGGAAGTCAAGGCCATATCATTATTAATCTACCATCTCCTGAAAGCCCTCAGGCTCTGCTTTTCATCTTGCCATCAGTCACGTTACAGCGAGAGTCAAGATTGACCATAAGGTTCCCTCTCTTCCTTTTTGCCTTTCTTCCCTTACATTCCCTTGGAAAATCAGGTTGAACTGTTAACATAGTAGGGTAATTCACATACAAAAGGGGACAGTTATTTGGTATTTTTGCAAAATGTGACTATCTTAAGTTCACTGTTAGCCTTTCTTCCATCCCTCCAGGGGGAAAATTTTTGAGAAAATAATCTTCTGGAATAAATAAAGTGGCAGAGTTTAGGTCCTGATGGGAATGTATTGTATATGAGACTTTTACATTGAACATTGTTGAATGTGAACAATAACTCATTTAAACAGCTATAAGAGAATGGCCAGCTCCAATTCATAGCAGTATCTAAGCTTCCCTGAAATACCCCTTCCTACTTGTAAAGATAACTCTGACTGAATTCTTTTAAAATATATTTATTTGTTTCAGAGAGTAAGGGAAAGGGAGAGAACGATAGAAACATCGATGATGAGAGAGAATCATTGATTGGCTGCCTCCTTTACACCCCAACTGGGGATTGAGCCTGAAACCCCGGCATATGCCCTTGAACCTGGGGACCCTTCAGCCTGTAGGTTGATGCTCTAGCCATTGAGCCAAACCGGGCCTGACTGAATTCTTTAGATTTAAATTCTGCTTCTTACACATGATTTAAGTGAGTGAGCTTGTTGCACTGACCAGGAAAAATGCCTGGCTTGGTTAATGCTTTTGGTCTCCTCAAAAGAATAAGTGAGTATGTCTCTTAATTGAGTTCAGAAATACCCTTGCTTTGTGTTTTGGGAATTACTGAGTCAGATTCCCTAAATAAGCCTAGGTTACGTTTAGGTCACTGTTTTGTTTCTCCTGGTTTCTCTTTATGATCCAGAGTAGCACTAGTAATAAGATTGAAGAAGGTGAATGCTTTCAACACAGTCCATGGGGTGATATTGCTAATTAAATCAAAGTGGACTCCTTTTGGCAGAGCAAATGACCCTAGAACACTAAGCTTTGAATAGTAGTATTTATTGTATTCAGGTTAAAATTAGTAAGTTTTGAAAAATGTTCTCTTGAATTTGAATCTTGAAGACATAAGTTTGGTTTGGAAGATAACAAAGGTAGGGTTCCATTTTGGGTAGAGGGCAGCTTTTCCTTGGTACTCTGTCATAAAAAGAGGCAGTCGTTTTAGAAAGTGCTTCCACACTATTCAGGCTGCCAGTTACTGTAGTTGGCCTTCTATTTGGGACTTAATTCCTGGCTACAGTGTATACACCATGGAAACCTTTGACAAGAGCCCTTAATTTAAAATTTTCTAGTTATTTCCTAGTTCCTCTTTTTCCTCCTGGGACGAAAGGATTTTTTTAAATTAAATGTCATTATATTTAGAGAAGGATAAGTTCCTTTTTTTAATTATTATTATTTCTTACCCAAGGATATGTTTTTATTGTTTTATTTTAGAGAGGGAGGAGAGGGAAGAGAGAGAGAAACACCCATCAGTTGCCTCCCACATGCACCCTGACTGGAGATCAAACCTACAGCCTGGGTGGGTGTACGCCCTGACGGCGTCTCCGGCGGGCGCCCTGACCTGGTCTCCGGCGGACGCCCTGACGGGGTCTCCGGCGGACGCCCGGACCGGGTCTCCGGCGGACGCCCTGACGGCGTCTCCGGCGGACGCCCTGACCGGGTCTCCGGCGGACGCCCTGACGGGGTCTCCGGCGGACGCCCTGACGGGGTCTCCGGCGGACGCCCTGACGGCGTCTCCGGCGGACGCCCTGACCGGGTCCCCGGCGGACGCCCTGACGGGGTCTCCGGCGGACGCCCTGACGGCGTCTCCGGCGGACGCCCTGACCGGGTCTCCGGCGGACGCCCTGACCGGGTCTCCGGCGGACGCCCGGACGGGGTCTCCGGCGGACGCCCGGACCGGGTCCCCGGCGGACGCCCGGACCGGGTCCCCGGCGGACGCCCGGACCGGGTCCCCGGCGGACGCCCTGACGGGGTCTCCGGCGGACGCCCTGACCGGGTCTCCGGCGGACGCCCGGACCGGGTCCCCGGCGGACGCCCGGACGGGTTTCCGGCGGACGCCCGGACGGGGTCTCCGGTGCAGCCACCTGAGCCACAGCAGCCAGAGCTCGGGGTGAGAAGAATGAGTTCTTAAGGGTACAGCAACCACCCTGAAACTAACTGCACTTCATTCATCTTGTCTGCTAAGCCGCTACCTTGGGATCTGGGTGTTGGATATCCATCTCTGGATTTCATGTTTCTCTTTCACCACAATACTCTGCTCCTCTGCGCCACTCCTTTCTTTTTTTTTTAAATTGATTTCAATTGATTTTAGGAAAAGAGGAGGGGCAGAAGGAGAGAGAAACATCAGTGTGAAAGAGATACATCCATCAGTTGCCTCCTCTATGTGCCTGACCAGGGATCAGACCCGTAGGCAAAAGTTGAACCTGCAACTTTTCAGTACAGGGGATGACACATTAGCCAGGACTGACTGACTTCACCTTTGTAATAGAATATTAAAAAAGAAATATTTTTGCCCTGGCTGGTTTGGCTCAGTGGATAGGGTGTTGGCCTGTGGACTGGGGGGGTCCCAGGTTCGATTCTGGTCGAGGGCATACGCCTGGCTTGCAGGCTCGATCCCCAGTGTGGGGTGTGCGGGAGGAGCCGGTCAGTGATTCTCTCTCATCATTGATGTTTCTCCCTCTCCCTTCCTCTCTGAAATCAGTAAAAATATATTAAAAAATATATATTTTTTCAACATCACTTCCCAGAGAGAGATCACAGTTGGCTTCAAACCTACAGTCAGCCGAAAGAGAACACAGTTGTACAGTTTAGTTATTCACAGGGTTCAGAAGGTGAAAACTAACAAATTATTTAGCAAAAGCATAATATTTTGGGACTGGAGACCAGAAAGAAAATTTTCCCATGGGTCCTCATAATGCAGTGCCGTAATGAACAGTGGCGCACATCTTTTCAGTGACTCAGTTGTGAACTCATAAGCCACATGAGTTTAAGGATCTTTGTTTTGTTCATCTCTATTTCTAATGCCAATACAAGTACCTGACCAAAAATAGATACTCGGTGGATTTTTGAATGACTAGTAGATGAATGGGTTAATTTTACAATTTTAGTGTTATTGAAGTTGTTGATAGAAATTGATGTCAGATTGAAATTGAGACTCAAACATTTTTGTTCTTATACATTTATTTCCAGTATGCAGATGCAAGATCTTTTTAAAGAAAAGAAACAGGGGAAAAAGATTGATACAGAGGCAAAGAAGTATTGAACAAACCTCAAACTACAGGGGGAAGGCTGGGGAGGGTGGGGGGGCTGTAAGAGAACCGAAGGACGTGTATGCATGCATATAAGCATAATCAATGGATACAAGACACTGGGGCACGGGGGGCAGGTGGGGACATGTGCTGGGAGGTGAGGAAGGCTGGGGGAGGACAATGGGGAGGGGAGGAAAACATATACTCTTATTTGTAATACTTTAAAGAAAAAAATTTAAAAAAAATATAAAAAATTGATGTCAGTAAGGATTCTTTTCTGTATATTGCCTGAGGATTTTGCAAATATAAAAGGGAAACAAGGACAAAAGTGATTTTTGGAAAGTTGAAGATGTCTTCTGAAGGGTTCAGTTTGGAACTGCCTTATTTCATGATGGAAAATACCATGATAGTGATTCATGGGGATATTGGTTTTATTAAATATTAATCATGCTTTCTGTCCAGTTCTGTGTGTGTGTGTGTGTGTGTATGTATATTAGAGGCCCAGTGCATGAAATCGTGCACAGGTAGGGTCCCTAGGCCTATCCTGCAATCAGAGCTATTTTCCACCTGCTTGCCAGTCCCCAGTCCCCAGTCCCCAGTCCCAACCTGCCGCTGCCCACCCTGCTTCCCAGGTCCCTGTGTTTCCCCTTTTGCCATGAACAGAGCCTGCAGGCCAGGGGGAGGGACCAAAAGGTCGGCCATTTCCCCTTCTTGCCAGCCCCCAGTCCCACCCTGCCACCACACACACACACACACACCACCCTGTGGTTCCCTATTTGCCATCAAGCGATCAGAGCCAGCAGGCTGCGGGGAGGGGCTGAGAGATGGTCAATGTACCTCACAGCTACTGGTGGATCGGTCGTTCTGATCATTATGCTGTTGTGGTCACTGGCCTTTTATTATATAAGATGGGCTCTACTTTTACACAATTCTCTTTTTCATTTTTATCAATGAGCTTTTAAAAAGAAAAGACAATTCTGGGGAAATAGGATTATTATGACATCAGTCATTTGGTTTGCTATTTAATCTTGAGTGACAGGATGGAGGAAATGAACTATATTGATCCATATATGGATCAATCCGAACATCCAATGCATGTGTTTAGTTAGTAAGGTTTCTTTCCTTATTCTGGATGCGAATTGTATGTTTTTAGGAGTTCTCATATAACAGGAAACAAGGGCATTTCAGATTACAGCACTATTCTTCTAACACAGGAACATGGGAAGAATAGTTAGTGGTTGAGGGTTTGCAGGAGAGGGTTGGGGCTAGAGGGGTGAAGAACGGGTTTGTCACTGCATATGACACTGAGTTAGAGGAGTCAGTGCTGCCTGCAGATGCATAACCCCATTTGTGCACTTGAGCATGACCTGGGGGGCATTGGCCTGATGAATGCAGGGAGAGATGCGTTTTGATCAAGGTAATTTTCCTCAGATGGGTCTCACCATCCCATGAATCAAAACCTGTCAGCAAGGAGCTAAAGATGGAGTGAAGTTTATTGTACGACTGTCTCCATGCGACACCTTCACGCTAGAAGGGTCAAGTGAGAGAGATCATTAGAACTGTGTTGATTTACTGGGCCTGTTGTGCACTTTCCCTGCAGGGCAAGAAGGAAAGTGGCTTTAGGAGGGGAACTGAGGGCCTCTGGGTGGTGAGGAAAGAGCAGGCATGCACAAAATAAACCCTCACTGCTTTCTGCGGGTGAGGGCTGGGCAGGCTGTTTATAGGGAGTGGGGAGTGGGGGGAGTCTGTATTGTTGTTTTTTTCACCTGGTAGATTTAGAGCAGATGTTCCGCCTGGATCTCCAGGAAAAGCACCAAAGATGTGATTAAAAAACGAAGCTTGCAGGGAAATCTCTTTCTATCCTCAGTGACTAGAGAAGTATATCCTTCTCTCCCCACCTCCTATTCTTTCACCTCCCTTGTTCTTGCCTCACCTTTGAGCTCAGTAAGGAACAGGAAGTTTAATTTAGAAGTCAAAATTCCCATTTCGGGATATAGCAAAATAGAGAACGAGAAGAAATGTTGTCTCACACGTTCCAGATGGACTTTGTGATGAGATTTATGAAGGGAGTGGACCTAGGGTTTGTACTGAGAGAATGGCTGGGCTCCAAGAGTGGCATTCTCCCTCTCTGTAATTTGAACTTGCTCAAGTACCATTAGCATTGAATTGAATGGGAATAAGTGCATAATGTGGTACATTTACCAAGATATGGTCGAGTCCTGCCTCTCTTCAAGAAGAAAATGGAATGTTCCTTTTATTTTCTGCTTGGCCTGGAGACTTAGTGAAATGGAGATTTAATTTTTTTTTAATATGTTTTTATTGACTTCAGAGAGGATGGGTGAAGGAGAGAGAGAGAAATATAAATGACTAGTGGCCAGGTGCATGAAATTCATGCGGGGGGGGGGGGGGCGTTATCTCTCAGCCCGGCCTGCATCCTCTCCAATCTGAGACCCCTGTGGGATCAGGCCTAAACTGGCAGTCAGACAACCCCCTCACAATCCAGGACTGCTGGCTCCTAACCGCTCACCTGCCTGACTGCTTGATCACCCCTAACCACTCTGCCTGTTTGCCTGATTGCCCCAACTGGTCCCCTCTGCTGGCCTGTTCGGCCCCAACACCTCCCCCCCACCACCAGCCTGATCACCGTGAACTGCCCTCCCCTCCTGGCCTGATCACCCCTAACCACCTCTGCCTGAGCTGCGGCTGGGGCTGTGATCGGAACCCTCGCCATGGGAGGCGAGGGGCCAGGCCAGAGCCCCTTCTGTGGCTGGGGCTTCAATTGGGACCCACGCCACCCATAGCGAGAGGCTGGGCCGGAGCCCCTGCTACAGCAGGGCCTGTGATCCGTACCCACACAGTCCGCAGTGAGGCGCAGGCCATGGTCGGGCTGGAGCCCCTGTTGCGGCTGGGGCCGCAGTTGGGACCTGCACTGCCCGCAGCACCGCCATGGTCGGCTAGGGGCAGAGGGGCCCGCCCACCATATTGTTTGGGAGTTAATTTGCATATTGCTCCTATTGGCTAGTAGCATAGCAAAGGTACGGTCAATTTGCATGTTTCTCTTTTATTATATAGATTGATTGAGGATCATTGATTGGCTGCCTCCTGCACACCCCTGACTGGGGTTCTAGCCCGCCACCTGGACATGTGCCCTGACTGTGAATCTAATCATGACCAACTGGTTCATAGGTTGGCACTCAACCACTGAGCCATGCTGGCTGGCTAGAGTCTCTCATTTTGAAATTTCTATTATATCCCTTGCTCACTTTTAAAAATATATTTTAAAATTGATCTTAGAGAGGAAAGGAAAGGGAAAGAGAAACAATGGATCTGCTGCCTCTTGCACACCCCTTACTGGGGATGGAGCCCTAACCCAGAATTGAACACTTGGTGCACAGAACAATGCTCAACCAACTGAGCCATACCAATTACTCAGTTTTATTTTAGTGATGGCAGGCAAGACTTTTCCTAGTGACTTAGGTAAGGAAAAATGTAGAGAGGCCTATGTTCATAATTCTTTAATTACAGATCAACAGATGAAATAGCCAGTTTGCCAGAATTAGAAGCAAATTTGACTGAGAAGATCTTTAATGTAAGATTATTAACTGGAGCCTTGGTCGGTGTGGCTAAGTTGGTTGAAGTGTTGTCCCGTACACTGAAGAGTCATGGGTTCGATTCCTGGTCAGGGCACATACCAGGTTGTGTGTTTGATCCCCAGTGGATCTCTCAGTTGGGCATGTATGGGAGGCACCAATCAGATTGATGTTTCTATCTCCCCCTCTTCCTTCCTCTCTCTTTCAAATCAATTTTTTAAAAAAGATTAGTAATTGGAGTCCATTCCTTAGATCCCCTATTAGTTATAAAGTGGAGGCATTTAGTATGGTAAAAGGGAATAGTATCCTGGCATTGACCCAAGTTATTTGATATGGAAGTCGTAAAGTAGTTCACAACTTAGCTAAGACTCCTCCTTATCTTTATCCTTTGGAAATTAAGCACTTCTTCCATTGTTGTTGTTTTCTACCCATTCACATAAAGATTTTTATTTGCTTCTATTATTCCAAAGAAATGCTTATATCAGATACCTGAGAATATAGTAAAGGTGGGTTTTTGAGTAAAAATGTTCTGGATTTCATTCCTGGGTCTGCCATTTACTATGTAAGGTTATTTGTGAGACTTTGGACAAGTTACTTAATCTCTCTAAGCCTCAGTTTTCTTTTTTAAAATATATTTCATTTTTTACATAGAGGAAGGGAGAGGAATAGAGAGTTAGAAACATGGATGAAAGAGAAACATAAATCAGCTGCCTCCTGCACACCCCCTACTGGGGATGTGCCCACAACCAAGGTATATTCCCTTGACCAGAATCAAACCTGGGACCCTTCAGACCGCAGGTCGACGCTCTATTCACTGAGCCAAACCAGTTACATCTAAGCCTCAGGTTTCTTATCTATGGAACAAATTTAGTCAAAGTACATACTATATATGTCATAGTATCTACTGTTTTTGAAATTGCTATAGAAAAAAAAGCAGTCTCTCAAATCTTAGTGACTGTATTAATTTATGATTATTAAAGTTAAGGACAAGGTATTTCTTTTACTATTTTGTTGTTGTTAATCCTCCCGAGTATATTTTTTTCATTGATTTTTAGAGAGAGTGGAAGGGAAGTAGGGAGAGGAGAGAGGGAGAGAAAGCGAAACTTCAAGGAGAGAGACAACAAATCAGTTGGTTACCCCCCACACGAACCCCAACTGGGACCAGGGATCAAACCTGCAACCAAGGTGCTTGCGTGGATCAGCACTCGAACCACGGATCCATGTCGACCAGGGCCAGACAGCTTACTTTTTTTTTAAGGTGTATGCGGTGGTGGTGCTTTATTGACTAGAGGCCTGGTGCGTGAAATTTGTGCACTGGGGGGGGGTCCATCAGTCCAGCCTCTGCAGGAGGCAACCAGGCTGATCAGGGGAAGGTGCCACCCCCATTACCCCACTACTGCTGCCACTGCCGCCCGCCGCAGCTGCCAAGGTGTTTTCATCAACATGGACTCCAGTCCCTTCACCACGAAAAAAAATGACAACTTTCTTTAAGCATTTTCAAGATGTTTCTTTCATAGGATATAACATTTCTTTTTTTTTTCAATCCTCACGTGAGGATATTTTCCCATTGATTTTTAGAGAGTGTGAGGAGAGAGGGAAAGACAGAGAAACATCAATGTGAGAGGCACACTGATTGGTTGGCTCCTGCATGAGCCATGACCTGGCACTAGCCAGGGAGGAGCCTGCAACTTAGGTACATGCCTGGATCAGAATTGAACTTGGCCCCCAGCTGCGGGGCTAGAGCTGGGGGCAGCCCCCCTGTTGGTTTGTGTCTGCCACGCCAGCCCCAGCCACCCATCCCCTCAGGGCTGGGGCCAGCCACCTTGCTTGTTGTTCTCTCCAGCTCCAAGGCTGGGTGTGGGCCACCCTGTCTGTTCTCTCAGGCTCTGTGCCCGCGCCAGGCCCCTCCTGAGCTGGTCTTGACTGTTACAGCATCCTGGCCTAATTTGCATATCACCTCATTTTATAGAGAGAGAGAGGTTTCAGAGAGGAAGGGAGAGGGAACAAAAGATAGAGGCATCAGTGATCATGGAGAATCATTGATCTGCTGCCTCTTGCACGTCCTCCACTGGGGACTGAGTGTACAAACCAGTCATGTACCTGACGGAATCTAACCGTGGTCGCTGGCTCAGTCTTTTATAACAGCTTAGATTACAAAGGTTAGGCACACACTATGGATTTTGCTGGTGGTTTTAATGAAAAAGGCAGAAAAACTATGTGCAAGCCATAGCCAGTTGCTTGGTGGTTAGAGCCTCGGCCTGAGGAGTAAAGGATCATGGGTTCGATTCCATTCAAGGACACAAACCTCAGTTGCAAGCTCAGTCCCTGGGTAGGCAATCAATCGATGTGTCTCTCTTTTAGCATCGATGTTTCTCTCTCTGTCTCTCCCCCTCCTTTCCATTCTCTCTGGAAAAAATCAGTGAGGAAAAAACGGTGAAGGATTAACAACAACAGAACACTATATAGGCAATTTTCTGTTCTAGCCCTGGCCGGGCAGGTCAGCTGGTTAGAGCATTGTCCTGATACTCTGAGGTTGTGGGTCCAATCACCGGTCAGGCAGGGCACATATAATAATCAACCAGTGATAACCCATATGTTGGATTTTTCAGTTCTTCGTAGCCACCAACCTTTTTCTTAGCTTCTTTCTTACCAGAAAGCAGGTGCAGCACGAAGGAGAAAATGTACGTTTCTCAAGCTGAAAGAGCTCTGAATAGTTTGAAAGGATTTTGAAGTAAGGTGAGTCAAGGAACCAGTCATCTCTCTAAGAGACATGATCTGGACATTTTCCAAGCATGCAAGCGACTGAGGATGCCTGCCCTCTAACTAGAGAGAATTTTCAGCTTAGTAAATTAGAATTCTCCTAGAACTGTTTAAAGACTGAGCTGCTATTAACATCCAGTACTGTTCAGTGTAAGAGTCTCATACATACTCTCATTAGGACCCAGACCTGCACTTTATTTACCCTATTTTAACAGATATTTTCTCATTTTCCACCTTCTCTGCGAATCCAAGTCACCAGTATTTTAAAGCTCAGCCTTAGGATTACTGAACATCTAAATCCACGTGCGCTCTGGATGTCTCGTTCCCCTCCCCCCAAACCTAGCACATCTAGACATAGAATTCATCCTCTTATACACCTCACATACCCACCGTCACTGTGGGTCAGGATAGTTTCTTTGGTAACCAACATAAGGTCAAGTTTAAAAAGTTCAGACAAACTTTTGAACAAAGCTTCTGTGTAGTGCTTCTGAGCTGGATTTTTTTTAAACCCCAAGGATTCATATTCCTGCTTTCTATAGGCAATCCAGGGACCTACAGAAACAGGAATTTTTTAATCCCTCCACTGTCCCCCCCCCAGCCAAGGAGTGCCTTTGTTCCTGTGGTCACCGGAGCCATCTCTTCGGTCAGAAACAGGGCAGCTATCCAGCTTTGCTTGTTCAGTCTGTTTAACCCTAGCTCTGTAAATGACAAATATTTTTTCAGCAGAAATGTAGTACTTTGTGCTTACTCATCTTATGCATATTGAGGCCCTACTTATTTTATTTTTTAATCTCATTTCTGTTAGTTTTTGAAGGTTTACAGTACTTTTGTTTCTATGTATGAAGGTTTAAAAATAATTTATTATTTTTTATAAATTATAAGAACAACAAATTTCACCATTGAGTAAAAGGAAAAACGGGCCCTCACCGGTTTGACTCAGTGGATAGAGCATCGGCCTGCGGACTGCAAGGTCCCAGGTTCAATTTCGGTCAAGGGCATGTACCTTGGTTTTGGGCACATCCCCAGTGGGGAGTGTGCAGGAGACAGCTGATGGATGTTTCTAACTCCCTATCCCTCTCCCTTCCTCTCTGTAAAAAAATCAATAATATATATATATATTTTTTAAAGTAAAAACTGGGATTCTGGTGGTTGTTTTTTTCACCTAATCACATAAGTATTTTTATTTGCTCATCATAAAATCTAGTTGTGTAAATAGGATTTTTGTTTAAATTAGTCCAAAGTGGCATTTACAAACCTAGTTGTAGGCTGCTGCACTGATAAACCAAAGTGTAGGGTTGGGCCTGGTTGTGTTTATTTATTTATTTATTTATTTTCAAATATCTAATGCTAAGGGATTAAGTTCTAGAAATGTTCCATTTATAAGGAAGGAATCTGTTGGATTCCACTACATGTACACTCCTTGGGATGGATGCAGAAGGGTTGAAACACATTTTGCCAGACCCCTGTCGACAGGCACCACAAGATACCTCCAATTCCACCAGAACCTTTCACAAGTTTGGATCCTTCTTGTGACTTACCTGTAACACTTTTCAATGTAACTCTTAAATTTTTTTGTTGTCCTCACCCAAGGATATGGTGTGTGTGTTTCTTAGAGACCAGGGAGAGAAAGAAACATGAATGTGAGAGAGAAACATATTAGCTGTCTCCTGCATTCACCCCAATCGGAGATTGAACCCCGCAACCTGGATATGTGCCCTGACTAGGAATGGAACCCGTGATCTTTTGGTGCACAGGACAGTGCTTCAGTCAGCTGAGCCCCACCTGCCGGGCTCCAAATTTTTTGTTAGCAAACCATTCCAACAAGGGCATACTCTAAATTAGCTCACGTTTTTATCCTGTCTCTGTGAAATGAGGTTTATCCTTCTCCAGCTCTCATTTGAGGATTAAAAAAAAAACTTAAAGTCAGCTGATTCAGTTAAAATGAGACCAGCTACATTCACTTTGTCCCCAGAAATAAACAGCTGCACAGCTGTCTTAGCTAGTTTCCTAGCACAATTACGTCTAACTGACCTCCTCTACCATGTTTCTTAGAGAGATCCACAGTAAATATGTGCAGGGCTTCTCTTGTGTTTCCTTGGAGCGTGCCTAAAAGTACACCACTGTAATCTATTACAGTGAAGCTATAGTTGCTATCATCTGAAAGTAGTACTGTAAGAGTCTCTGTATAGAATTTGTCATACAAATAAAATAATAATTTATTTGAAAGGTTCATAGTCAGTGTTAACTTTCTTTTCCTTTACTTGTTATAATTATACCACAGTAAACCACTAGGCCATTTGGAGGTACTTTTTTTTTTAATCTTTATTGTTCAGTTTATTAATTACATTGTTACATTGTTCCCCCTTTTTTATCCCCCTATAGCTCCCCTCCACCCTGTACCCATCCCACCCTCCACCCTCACCTCCCCCTCCCCACTGTCCTCTCCCATCGTTGCAAGATTTTTGTCCACTCTCTTGCTGTACTTCCCACACCCCTTTTCTCCCCAAGAATTGTCAGTCCATTCCCTCTCTATGTCCATGATTCTGTTATATTTACCAGTTTATCCTGTTCATCAGATTATTAATTCACTTGATTTTTAGATTCATTTGTTGATAGATGTGTATTTGTTGTTCATAATTTATATTTTCATCTTTTTCTTCTTCCTCTTCTTAAAGAATATCTTTCAGCATTTCGTATAATATTGGTTTGGTGGTGATGAACTCCGTTAGCTCTTTCTTATCTGTGAAGCACTTTATCTGATCTTCAATTCTGAATGATAGCTTTGCTGGATAGAGTAATCTTGGTTGTAGATTCTTGCTACTCATCACTTTGAATATTTCTTGCCACTCCCATCTGGCCTGCATCGTTTCTGTTGAGAAATCTGCTGACAATCGTATGGGTGCTTTCTTATAGGTAACCATCTGTTTTTCTCTTGCTGCTTTTAATATTCTCTCTTTGTCTTTTGCTCTTGGCAAAAGATATGCCTTGGTGTGGTCCTCTTAGGGTTCCTATATATTGGGGTTCTGTGCGCTTCTTGGACTTTTAAGTCAATTTCTTTCACCAGGTGTGGGAAGTTTTCGGTCACTATTTCAAATAGGTTTTCATTGTCTTGCTCTCTTTTTCTGGCACCCCTATAATTCGGATGTTGGTATGCTTGAGGTTGTCCCAGAGGCCCCTTACACTATCTTTAATTTTTTGGATTCTTTTGGTTTCTTGCTTTTTCAGCTGAGTGGATTTTACCTCTTTGTATTTCAAATCTTTAACTTGGTTCTTGGGGTGCTCTAGAGTACTTTTAGGTCTTTGCATAATATTTTTTATTTCAGTCAGTGTATGCTTAATTTCTGGTTGGTCCTTTTTCATATCCTTGAGAGTCTCCTTCATATCCTTGTAGGTCTTGTTCATTTCCTTGTAGGACTCATTAATTTCCACGTTGGTCTTGTTCATATCCTTGAGGATCTCGTACATTTCCTTGTAGGTCTTGCTTATTTCCTTATAGGTCTCGACCTTTTCCAGGAGCCTCTTGAAAAGCCTTATAACGTGGTTTTGAACTCTATGTCTGGTCATCTTTTTTCCTCCATTTCTTTCACACCTGATTTCTTTCCATGTCTCTGCATAGTGGCTGCTTTATGTGGTAGATGTCCTCTAAGGGACAATGGCTCAGCCTCCCCAGTTACCTGAGGTGGGTACTCTTACTGCAATCCTTTATGGGTTGTATAGTATTTTTGAATGTAAGCCCAGCTTGTTGTTGTTAGCCAGGCCAATTGGCTGTGAAGGGAGATTGTGCTCAGGTTGGATGGGCGGAGTCTCTGAGCTGAGCAGGCAGCCTCAGCATCAGCTACGTCCTATGCGGCGCTCGCGCGTGGGTCTCTGTTGGGTGGTAATTGTTGCAGGCACCTCCAAGAGAAAGCCGCTAGTCTCTACCCCTTGCCAAACAACTCTGCCTCTCCCCAAATGAGTCTGCACACCCAAAGTCTCGCCCAAGGTTGTAAAACAAAGCAGTCCGGTGGTCTGTCGGACCAGGGGGCAAGTCGCGCATCTGTGCTGTCGCACAGTTTACTCACGCAAACTGCTTTTCCAAGCAACCCGGTTTCTCCTCAGACTAGGAGACCTCTGCCGTGCCCGGCTTCCAGGGTGCGTAGCCCGGACCTCGGACCTCGCCTGGCACTGGGGAATCCGTGCAGTGGGACGTCTCTGCCCTCCCCGTTGGAGAAATCCAGCTGGGGTTGCTGCTGCCAGACCTACAGCCCGTGTGCGCCCCACGGCTCCTAACCTCTGTCTCCACGCGTATCTTCAAGGCTGCGCTCTGCCGCTCTTCTGAGTCTCGGTGTCCCACCCTTACTTTTATTTGTGGAGTTTTCACTCAGCCAGCTGTCTGGTGATTCTGGGTGATGTTTGTTTTGTTGTTTTGTTGTAGTTTTTTAATTGTTGCGGGGGGGGGGGGGGCAGAACAATAGGTGTTTACCTATGCTGTCATCTTGGTTGCTCCAGCCTGGAGGTACTTTGTTTTAAAGTTTGACTCTTTGTTATGCAGATGTAATGGCTCTCAGGACTGAAAGATGGTTTTTCAATTGAGGGGAGGGAGTGGGGAGGAGAGGAGAGAGAAAGAGAGGGACACAGACATCAGTTACCTCCCATATGCACCAAGACTAAGGAGCCAACCCAAAACGGGTAAGTGCTGTGACCTAGAATCGAAGTCCCCTACCTCTTACTGCACAGGGATGCTCTACCCAATTGAGCCACACTAGCAAGAACCAACAGACTGCTAACATTTTTGCCATTTCTGAAATCTGGTCTTTAGTGGTCAGATCAATGATATCATGCTTGTGCCGTTGCCATGAGCGGTCCCCAAGGGTTTTGTTTTCTTTGTGGGGCTTTTTTTTTAGTTGATTTTTAGAGAGAGGAAAGGAGAGGGGGAGAGAGAGAGAGAAACATCAGTGTGAGAGAAAAACATTGATCAATTGTTTCCCGTATGCATCTCGACTGGGTATGGTATCCACAACCTGGGACTGTGTGCTAACCAGGAGTGGACCTGGACGCTTACCCAACTGAGCTGCACTGGCTAAGGCTGCCTTGCGTTCATAATCTGTTTCGTGGCCTTCCAGTGTCCCGGCTCCTGTCAGCTGGGCTCAGCCACCATCTTTGAGGTCTTAAATTTTTAGTGATTGTAGAGACAGAATGCTGTGCACTGGCTTACTCATTTCCTTACCTATTTTTTCTGTTTGTGTGACCCTTAGTTCTTCCCATAAGGTTGGCTGGCATATTGTGATCCCTAAGTTACAGTTTTATTCCCATTTACCTTGTGAATGGAGGCTAGCTCGTTTCAACCCTTTTCTTTGTCCCTGAACAGTCTGAAGATGACGAGAAGCTGAAAAAGAGGAAGGAGCGATTTGGAATTGTCACAAGTTCAGCTGGAACAGGAACCACAGAGGATACAGAGGTAAAATATACATAAATGCTTCATAGAGCCCTTGAAGGGGAATGAGGATGAGCAAACTGAGTGGAGAAACATTGTTATTTCCCTGGCCTACTTCTTAAGTGCTCATCTGAGAAGATCTTTTATCCTTTGCCTGATAGCTGTTACAAAATATGGTACTTTCCTCCCTGGCACCCCATCAGTTTAATTTCATTAGATTCTACATATAAGTGAGATCATGTGATATTGTCTTTCTCTGTTTTATTTTACTTACCATAATAATCTCCAGGTTATGGTACTTTTCTTAACCTCCGTTTCATCATCTGGGATGTAAAGATAGTAATACCTTACCTTGAAGTAGTATTTTAAGTATGAAATGTTTCTGTGTAAAAATAGATGATTCTATGTAGAATGCTTGACATAACATCTCTCATATTGAGAGTATTTAGTAAGCAATGTCCCTGATAATCAGCCAAGCATATTTCTTTGATCATTTAATGACACCCATATCCAACACAGACATAAGTATAGTTGTGCCTTACTCCCCTCTGGAATAGGATAATAGATTCAAATGAGATTTATTTTTTTATCACTTTGTTTATAAATCGTTTCTCAAAATGAAAGAGGGGCTTTTTTATTTGAGACTTATGTTCAAGCCCTAACCAGTTTGGCTCAGTGGATAGAGCATCGGCCTGGGGACTGACGGGTCCCAGGTTCGATTCCGGTCAAGGACATGACCTTGGTAGAGGCAGCTGATTATTGTTTCTTTCTCATTGATGTTTCTATCCCTCTCCCTTCCTATTTATATAAAAAAAATCAATAAAATATATTTTTTAATAATATGTAAAAAAAAAAAAAAAAAGACTTCAGTTCATCCACATTCCAGCTTCCCCTAGAACAGTGTTCAGCAAACTGCGCCTCACGAGCCACATAGGGCTCGAGAGCCACTGTTTGCCACTCTTGACTAACGAATTTGCCCACCACTGAGATAGGAGCTTAATCACAAGGAACAACGACAGCCTGTAATTATTGGAATCCGGAGTCTAGGTCAGTGGTCGGCAAACTCATTAGTCAACACAGTGGCAAACTGAGGCTCGCGAGCCACAGTTTGCCGACCACTGCCCTGAATAACAACTCTCATTCACTGACTCTTAAGCTTTGGAAGACTGCTCAGAACATGGACAGACAATGCTGATTTACTGATTGAAAGATTCATAGTCAGCTTTCTTAATATTTTTATTATTTTGCTTGTTACAGATACATGAGAATATCTGTAATGGAGACCAAGTATCACCTGAGGTGTACATAGGGAACAGTTGAAGTAATAAATATGTTTTGAACTATAGAAATTATTTGGGTGGAAAGGAGTTTAAAAGGTTCTTTCTCCCATTTAATCCAAATTTACTTCTTTCTTTCCATCTACCTCTGGAGATATCCTCTGAATATTCATTAACTTATACACTGAACATCTTACGAAGTTTTTATTTTTATTTTTATTTTTTTTTATGAATAATAAAAATAAACTGCCCAGCTGGTGTTGCTCAATAGTTGAGCATCAACTCGTGCATGAACCAAGAAGTCACAGTTCAGTTCTTGGTCGGGAACCTGCCCGGGTTGTCAGCTCAATCCAGGAGGGCAAGTGCAGGAGGCAGCCAATCAGTGATTCTCTCTCATCCATGTTTCTGTCTGTCTCTCTCTCTCTCTCTAAAAAATCAATTAAAAAACATTTAAAACAATAATAAACCCTAAAAATTTTGGGATCTGATCAGTTTACATCTTCACTAGGAAAAAACTAGAGGGATTTGTGTTTTTGATGCTAATTCAGAATAAATCATTACCTATTGTAAGTATCTGCTTACTTATTGATTTGCCAGGATGAACTAGAAATAAACTATAAACTTAGGCTTGTTTTAAATCTAGTTTAAATTACTCCCCTTTTCCCAAGGAAACTGTGTTATGCTCACTAAGCTGGTATATTTGACCTCTCCAAAATAAGGTGGGTGAGGATTTTGTTGGGTGGCAAGGAACATTGGTGTTTATTGGGAGAATCAGTGTGTGTAAGGGAGAAGTAACTTCTGAGGCCCATAGAGTTTACATGAACCAGATGGCTTTTTTTTTAATTCCAAAGAATTGTGTCAGTAACCCTGGTGGAGTGGCCTGGGCCTGTGTACAGTTAGCTTTTCTTTTTCACCTAAGTCACACCTCCTGTGTGGATGGAGTGAAAAAGAAGCCTCCCCTTTGCTGGGGGCAGTGGTTGGAATGAGGATGGATTTGTTGCTGTTTTGTGTCACTCTTAGAACAAAAAGGTTTCTTTCCTCCGCCCCCTCCCCATTTTGTGCCCTCCAATGTGTCCTCCCTTAAGAAATCCATGTTGGGGACTCGCCATCCCTCCCCATTTATTACATTGGTATTGAAGATTTTATGCTCTTTGTATCTGGAGGCCTAGAAATAGCTGCTGTGGGGCCTGACTGTCCAAAGGGCATCCCCTCACCTCCCCCAAATAGCATCGGTCAACCCTTTGTTCTCTCAAATATCCCATCTCCCTACCGACCAGAACACTTTCCCCAGCCTGTTAAGAGTCCACTGTTTCTTTTCTTTCTTTTTTAAAATATATTTTATTGATTTTTTACAGAGAGGAAGGGAGAGGGATAGAAAGTCAGAAACATCAATGAGAGAGAGACATCGATCAGCTGCCTCTTGCACACCCCCTACTGGGGATGTGCCTACAACCAAGGTACATGCCCTTGACTGGAATCGAACCCAGAACCTTTCAGTCCGCAGGCCGACGCTCTATCCACTGAGCCAAACCGGTTTCGGCTAAGAGTCCACTATTTCGAGGCTAACTTGCTACAAGGCTGAATGGTCCTCTCTCCTTAAGGCATCTTTCCATTTTCTACTACAGTTTTTCTCCTCTTTTCTTCTGACCTGTCTCCTTATAATCTTCTCCCCTCTCACCCTGTTTTTTTACTGAACCTCCCCAGCTGTAACTGTATGACAAGAGAAATTCAGAAATGAAACCTTTGGCTGCCAAGCTCAAGCCTGCGCCTTCCCTCCTCCTTCAACCATGTGACAGTCCATGTGAATGTGGATTAAAGCAGCCAGGAACCCAGGCCACTGTTGTTTTGCAACCTAATTTTTCTCTTCTTGCTTTTTCCTTATAGGCAAAGAAGAGGAAAAGAGCAGAGCGCTTTGGGATTGCCTGATGAGAAACTCTTAATGCTTTCTGTTCTTTAGTGGTTTCCATCTCTGACTCTTCTTGGTCACATATATATCTAAATACACAGTCCTGTACCTAGGTGCTGCCTCACGAGAGAGCAAGTACCCCAGGTACATCCGTGAACTAAATAGCAGTTTGACTTACTGCTGTTCCAACTTTAAGATTGTTGTTGTTGTGTTTTGTTTTTTTAATTATTATTTTGCTTGTTAATAAAAATCATTAGAAAAGAGAACAGTGTGTTTTATTAGGTACTGCTTTGAGTTCTTAGAGCCAGATTTAATCAGATATGGGGGTCTTCAGGGACGGATAGAGGGAGTTAGCCATAATGCTTTTACCCATGAGAAAAGAGGTTAAGGGAAAGGTTTGAGTCCATCAACATTTTATTATTATTATTATTATTATTATTATTATTATTATTATTTCAGAGAGGAAGGGAGAGCAGAGAGAGATAGGAACATCAATGATGAGAGGGAACCATTGATTGGCTGCCCCCCTGCATGTCCCTACTGGGGACCAAGCCTGCAACCGGGGCATATGTCCTGACTGGGAATTGAACCATGATCTCCTGGTTCATAGGTTAACACTTAACCACTGAGCCATATTGCTGGATTGAGTCATCCCTTTAAGCCTATTTATATTCTCTTATGTTCACAGGCATCCTTTTACCTCTTTATCCTTCATGAAAAGGCCAAGTTTAACTCTGAGTCTTTGCTTCTCCAGGTTCATGTGACCCATTGGGATGAAATAGGGAGAGTACCATGGGTTTTAGGAGGTGCAGAGGATGTAAAATACAAGGGCTAATGATTGGTAGTCTCTTATAGAATGGAGTCCAAAAGGGTCTTATTTTCAAAAGTGATCTGGTGTGATACTGCCTGGTTTCAACCAAAGCCAATATATGGGACCCTGTTGGTAGGCAGTTCAGGGAAGGAAATGGGCTGGGTAGCCAGCCCTCAGAGCTGGAATCAAAGTATGACAGGATGTCAGAGGTGTTATTGCATTATTGCCTATATCATTGGGCACATAAGCAGTGGACAGGAGGCTTCTACTTTCTAATCAAACCCCGTGCTAGCCTGTCTTCTGTTGCAGAAGTTACTGTAGCTTTGGCAGTAACACTTCTTAAATATTAAAATCCATTTTAGTTGCTGGGCCTCCTACTTAGAAAGGTTTTGCTCCCTAAGCAGGTTGCTTGTTTGCATTTGGTTTCATATAGATTGAGATTTGATTTTTTTTTTTTATGTGTTTGTATAAGGTTTCTCCTCTTAATCCTGGACCTACATAAGGTTGGTTTTTGTTTGGTAATAAAACTTAAGAGCTTGACACCTTACCTGAAGACTTTGGTACCATAATCAGATGCTGTGTTGCTGTGGTATAATTTCTTGTTCCCATTTCTACTGAAACCCTCTGCCTTATTTTGTGATGAATAGGTAATAATTTGATCCTCTCTTCCTAAGAATCTCTTCCCACAGTGTTTTTGATTGAGGAGACCTCTAAGTTTAGACACTTTAGGAAAACTGCCTTAGCAGATCCAAAGATTAACCATTTGTTGTACATTTTGCCCCATTCTGAGACTTTGGGAAAGTCAACAAAAGGGAATTCTGTAAATGTTTCCTTCCCTTTGGCCTCTTCTGTCAGCCTCCCTTTTCTTTCTCCAGGCCCTGATTTGAGACTGATTTTTCCTCTCTCTACTCTGAAAACAGAACCAGAGAGAATTAGTTCTGTTTTGCAGCTTGAGAGAGGTTATAAATTTAGTAAGGGTTTTCTACCCAAGGTTGATAAAAATAGTAACAGGTGAAGGGGTGGAGCATATGGTGATAATGGAGTGGAACAATGGATCCTTCAGTGTTTGTCTCCTTATTCTCTATGGTGTGTCTCCTTATTCTCTATGGTGTGTCTCCTTATTCTCTATGGTGTGTCTCCTTACCTCCTGGTTCTAGGTAAACCAGTGAGCCACACAGGCCTGGCTCAGCCCACCCCTTTATGCTTATTTACATTCTCTCATCTTCACAGGCATCCTTTTTCCTCTTTATCCTCCATGGGGAGGCCACTCTACCTCCTTATCCTCTCTAACCTTCCATAAAAGCACTAAGCCTTTTTCTGAAGTCTAATCATTCTTTCCCTGATTCAACTCCCTTTCCCCAAATCCTTGATAGTATGGATTTTTTACTAACCTTTTCATCTCATTCTAGCAGCTGTTCTTACGTTGGTCAGAAGTCTTTCATCTCCAAGCCTGATCAGCAAGTCCTCCTCTTCTTGTCTCATAGTCATTCCACACATACTTTTTGAGCATGAATAGGTCAAGATGCCTGACTTTTCCACTAATTTAGTCGTTAAATGTAAGCCGCTTTTAAGACATTAATGGGCACCCAGGCTTCCAATCCTTTCTCTTGGATCCAAGTACCTTTCCTTCCTATCCCCCAGTCTCACTTATAGCTGATCCAAGATCCAGGTGTGGTTAGCTGACTGAGGCTTTTTTTTTTTTTTTTTTTTCCTGTCCTGAAGCTGTGACATTCTCTGCATACCTGGAAGCTCTTAATGAGGGAGTCTATAAAAGATGTGGGGGGAACTAGCCTCCTCAGCTGTAAATCTGCACCTTTTTATGGTTCTCCAAGGATCATTCTCTTTTTCTCCACAGTCACTCTAAACTGTCCTTCCCCCACACCAGCTCCTGAGAACTTCTGAAGATTCAAGGTTAGAAGCTTCTATGGGGGTAAGGGGTATAGAAAGATGTGAATAAGAGCAGGATTTCTTGATGTTGGGCCCTGTTTCCATGTCTAACATGAGAAACAGATGAAGGGAAGGAAGGAACTTAACTGTTTTCCCTGTTGAATGAGGGCCTCTGATAGGCAATGTCACTCACCTGATTATTGAAATCCATCAGAAACTAACCTCTGCCTCTCTCGCAACATTTCCACACTTGTTTTTAAACTCCAAAGAAATTACCAAATAATGGTGGAATTCACACCTTTGCAGACTCTTTGAGCCAAGGGTGCTTCCAGCTTTATTTCCTATGCTTTCTCAACTACTTAGGTGTAATTCCTTGTTCTACCACACTAGCTCTACTGGCTCTGAGACTCTGGACAAATTAATTATTCTGTGACTCTCTCCAGACCCTGCACCAACAGCAACCCTGTGAGAACTGATATGCACTTGACACAATCTGTTTACCATAGTTTGCATAGTATTTGTTCAATAAATATTAAATCTTAATTTTACTAGGTTTACAGTGAGATTTCCTTTTCCCTAAATAGGTTCCAGCTAAAGGGTAAGGGATTGAGTGGATTAGGTTGAGTATGTGTATGTGTGTGTACACTATATATGCCAGGTACATTAAGAGGTTCAGAGAGTGGAAAGAGGTAGGAGTTCTAATTGCTCCCTTGCCCCTAGCTTATTGGTTGGAAAGCTGACATTGTTGCTTGGGGCAGACTTCCCTGCTTCAGCCTCACTAGAACTAGAGAGCAGAAGCTGTAAATAGATGCTTAGCTTGGGGCCCCTGACATCCCCAAATGGACAGATAGAGTATAGGCTAGCTACTCATGCATTGGGTGGAGGATGTTGGGGATAAGTCATCTTGCGGTTTCTTCTGAATATCCTCAAAGTAGGAAACAGCAGTAGGGGAGAAAAAAGTTTTAGCTCAGGTAAAAGGGATAGGTGTGGATACAGCAGCTCCTTGGGAGGGCACTGTGTAGCACTTTTCTCTCTCAACCTCCGTCTTGTAGTCTGGTCTGAGGTGGGGTCCTTCTGTAGATAAAACTAACAAGACGGGGAAGCATGGTGGCATATTGAACCTTCCATGGCCCTGTCCCCCCCATTCTGGATCAGATCGATCTTGCAGTAGCTTTTCTTCCTTTTTTTTTTTTTTTTAATGTAAGTCAAGGCCGATTTCTTTGCTACACCCAACTCTTATGCCTTGGAAGTGTGCTCTAGGTTCACGGGAGACATTTTTGAGATGCTAAACCTCTTGTTACACTGGCAATGTGATGGCCATGTTAGTTTGGTTTGTGGATTTTGGTGAAGCATGGTTGAGGACGCGGAGGAACAGGGAACTACAGAATAGGATGAACATTAGCAGGATGGTCTCGGCACTTTTAGAGCTTCCATTCTAAGGAAGCTGGGAGAGGGTTTTGTAATCTTCGGGACTGTTTTTGATAAAGCTCTCCAGAGAGTTGTTCTAGGTCCCCTCCCGTGGGTCCCCTCCCGTGGGCTGTGTCCCAACCATCACCCCAGATGACCGCAGTCGTTTTCCCATGCTCCATGACCGCCATCGTCTTAGATCTTGAGCACAAAGTTACATCCTCTCAGACCTTCTTCTGTTCCTGGTCTGAGGTACAAATGTTGGCGCTTGGTTAGGGAGAAGAGCTCATCACTGAATTCTAAATTCTTTGACTGCTTTTATTTTTCTTTTTTCAGGTTCAAGTGCTGGATTGTGTCATGTGACCATCCCAAAACTCAGAGCACCCTATGGCCATCTTTGCCCTCAGTCACATAACTTGAAAACTGCCTGATGGCCTTTTTGCAATGGTTCCCTCCAGGAATCCTTGATCTCAGTGAAAAAGTCCTTTCCTGGCATTCCAGTGCCCATACTCCTCAGACACCCTTAACAAACAAAGGCAATCACGCACACAGTGTAACAAACACACGAAGTAAATAATTACACTAATTATGATCTGAGGGCACTGGTGAGGTCCACACACATCATGAGGTGGGAGGGAGGTGCTGGTTCCCGCGAGGCCACTGGGCTATGCCCCCCGGCCTTCTGGAGGGTGGGAAGGACCAGGGAAAGGAGACTTCAACTCAGAGGTTTATGTTCATAAGAAAAAGACCCTCCTGGAATGGTCTTTATTTGGTGGTATTAAAGGGACATATTCTAAGTGTCCCAAATCTGATGCCTCAACTTGATAGAATTATACCTGCTGCATATTGAACCACCCTGTGCCAAGATCAAGAGGCATGGTCATTTGACCTTGGAGGAGGCATCCTCTGTTCTTCACTTCTCTGCTCCTCCCCTTCCACCAAGAAAAAGTGAATGGTGTTGCCAGTTCGCTAAGATTGGCCCACAAGGAAGCATAAAGAATAGAGTCAGAGAGGAGAGGCTGGGGATTAGCGTAGCTGCTGTATGCAAGGAGGCAAGTTGAAATGCTCAGCAGCCCCTGCCCGTTCCTATACTGAAACACCGTAGCCCATTTTTTCACTGGGAATGGGAATAAGATTCTGAAGCTCACCAACACTGCCTCTCCGAGGGCGGTCACATGCCGTTGCCCCTTCCACTGGCTGGACCAGGTGGGAGTCGTGCTCTTGGGAAAAACTAGCCTTCCTGGTCAGCTCTCCAGCTTGGGCCTAACTTTGTTCGGTGCTGTTTATATCGAGAACCATCACTACTGCTCTACTTAAGAATAACAGTTTTACTGAAGGTTCTTTCCCCTCCTCTCCTGACCCTCTAGGCTCTTGCCTGGACCCAAGAAGTCTGGTGGTGAGGTATGGATAGGCTGTGGGTCAGGAAAGTCTCAGTTCCTTGGCTTCAGGCACTGTCCAGCTGGGAGGCAGAGGGGAACTTGTCCTCTGAAGCCTGCGACTCCTCTAAGCCTCACATCTCTTCACCTCTACTCTGGTGCCCTGGTTATTTGTCCCACAGCGAGAGGTATTTTATGTCCATAAAGTGCCCGTGGTAAGTGCTCAGAATTCATCTCTTGGCTGTGGCGGGTGCTGCTATTTTTCATTCCATCGAGGGGAAGAAACTGAGGCACAGTGAGTCCAGAGGAGGGTGGGTCAGGATTGTGGGAGGAATGAATAGGCCCAGCTAGAGACTTGGGAGTGGTAACCAATCCCTGCCTGCTCCCTAGCCTTCCAAACAAACCAGGGGGTCTCCGTCCTTCCCATCCTCTGCTCTAATTGGCCTTGTCAGCTGCTTTTACAGTATTGTCCCCATCCCTGCTGCCAGGTGCTGCTAGATTCCAAGAATAAAACATAAAAATAATTATAGACACTCTGCTCCCTTATTCTCCCCCCCTTCCACCCTGAGCTTTGTGGTTGAGGGACTAAAATGTCCCCCCCTCCAGAATCCCTTCCACCTTGGTCTGCTGGCTCTATTCCTTAGCCCAGAGCAGTAATTTGGATTCAGATGCCTTGTAACCATCAGCCTCCTCACTACTCCTTCCGTAACCCCTCCTAACCCTTCCCAGACCTCTCCACTCTTCCTTTCACTGGCCTACAGGTGGAGGCTGGGAGCAAGGGCAGCACAGGCGCTTTGGTCTCTCGGCTGGGGGAGTTGGGGCAGACAGGCCACACCCTCTAGGTAAAGAACCCAGTACTGTGACGGTGGACCTGAGGGCTAGTGTAGTGGCTCTCATACAGATCCTGGATGTTGAAGGCTGGCTCCCCCAGCTCCTAAACCCTAACCGCTTACTGTTTCCGTGACTGCTGGAATCCAGTTCCGCCCCTTTGGCTCAGGAAGGTCAATTAAGTAGGGTGATTATGGACTGGAAGCTTCACCATATGTCAGCCCTCTTGTCCTTTACTCCCATTCCCAACCCTGGAGGCTTTATACAAGTGCTTAAGTAGGTGGGTATTGAGGGAGGACAGGGTTTAGGGAATAAGGGACAAATGGGGCACAGTGAACAGGGGCCCTTCTATTTCAATAAAGCCAAATACCAAAAAATGAAAAGTCACAATAAATAAATAAATAAAATTCCAAAATCCTCACTTTTGCTCCTGCCCTCACTTCCTTTCCCCTGGCCACTGTTCGAGAGAAAGGGAAGAACTAAGAATGGATTTTTATTTCCTTTCCTACTGAAGATGGTAGTCAGGGGGTCTCCCCAAAACATACCAAGCCCCTTACCTTGCCAGTGGAAGAAAGGAGGCGTGGTATGGGGCTTTCTCTTATTACTCCCTTTCAGTCTCTCTCAGTCTGTCTCTTGCGCCTCTCCATCCCTTTGCCTTCTCACTGCTGCTCTTAGTGTTCCTGTCTCCATCCCTCTGCTCTACCTCTGTCTCTATGCCTGTCTGTCTTCTTGCCAAACCTTCTCACTGCAAACCTCAAACACTCCCCACCTGACTGTCCCCTCCTCTTCTTTTCCCCCAAACCCCTCACCCTTCAATCCCCACCTGCCTCCCTCTATTGTATTGCACACTGCTTGGGCAGGGAACAAGATGTGATGCTCATGAGAAGAGGTGGAGGGAGAAGTAGGGCCTGTGGGGGAAGGGGGTCAGGGCTGGGATCTAGGGGTAGGGTCTGTGGAGGAGGCATCCTCTGTCCCCCACCTTAGGAGCAGCCACAGCGATCCACCACCATGCCAGGGATCTTGCCGTAGATAATCTGCTGCTTGTCATTGAAGTAGAGCATGTTGATGGGGGACATCTTGGTGGGAGTGCAGCAGGGCCCAGCAGAACCTCTTGGATTAGCCTGTTGCACCAGGTGGGTGTGCGGATACTTTTGCATGAACATGTACTCGCACTGGCCCGAGCAGTAGTTGGCCTTGTAGCGTTTGGGTGCGATGATCCAGTCCCAGCCGAACGCCTCGAAGTCCACCGTGAGGGGGTATCGGCAGCAGCGGGACTCACTCGAGTGCTCGTCGCAGTCCAGGCCCAGGTTCCGCCGGGACCGCTTTGTGTTCTCCAGGACTCGAAGCTCCATGAAAGGGTGCTGTGGTGGGAGAGGAGACAGAGCTGTGGCCGAGGCCTGCAGGGTTCGTACTCCGTTCCTCCCCAGCTGCCTCTCGGCAGGGCCATGAGACCGAGACCGCTTCGGCTTTCCCACCGCTCCCATCCCCGACCAAAGTCTTCTGCCCGCTTTTCTTGCCAGCTAGCCATCTCTCCGTCAATTCACTTTTCCTAATTCCTCCCTGGGCAACTCTCATCAGCCCCTTGGCCAGAGGCCTCATCAAGAGTCCATTTTGTGTTCCCACGGATCTCCCATTAACTCACACCTTCACCCCAAATCCAGTTTTCAACTGTTGGCCTGGCTTGGATATCTGAAAAGTGAGAGTTGCCACGCCCTTCCCTCCCAAACTCCTCCTCTAGAATCAGCTTCTGGCCCCAGATAAATAATGCTAAGCCCCAGCCCTCTTCAAGTTCCTGGTCTACCTTTTCCAACATCCCACCTCCTCAGGGCCAGGTTACCATATCCGCCACCATCTCAGGCTCCCTGCTCACCAGCCCCTCAGCTCCTGGCCCCAGAGAGGTGACAGCCAGGTCTGTGCCACTGGGATCAAAGGCGTTGATCTCGATGCCCCAGTTGCTCTGTGGCTGGCGAAACCAGCTGTGCAGCACTTGCTTGAAGTCGATGCTCTGCCAGTGGCCGGAGCGGGAGTGCAGCTCAATCTTGAGTGATCGGATACGGATGTGACGTCGGCCTCCCCCTCCTCCCCCAGGAGTCCCTTCCCCAGTTAGGGGTTTCAGCCGCAAGATCTGCAGGTAGACTGTGGCTGGGCGGGGCACGGGCCGTAGGTACACCCACAGCTGGGCCTTTAGTACCTTCGTGAACATCACCTTGGGGCTGAAGTGGAAATGACAGCAGAGAGGGCTGCCATCTGTCTGCACCGCAGGGTCCGCTGGTAAGAGAAAAGGGGGTACAAGGTTAGCAAAAGTGTTTGTGGAGGAGGTCAACAGCCCTGGGTGGCACTGGCAACTGGAACTCCTCAGCCTGAGTTTTCCAGTTCTTCATCCTTCTTCTCCCAGGTCTGTCTTGTTGACTACCATGTCACTGGTACCCCAGAACAGTATCTCCTCTTTTTCACTGTAAGATAACTGCTCTAGCATTCCCTAAACCAGTTCCCCTAATGCAGTGGTCGGCAAACTGCGGCTCTCGAGCCCTCGAGCCGCGGTCTGCCGCTCTGTTGACTAATGAGTTTGCCGACCACTGCCCTGATGCATAGTTCTCCTCTACCAGATAACCTGCAAAGATGGTTATTAGAGATTCTTCCACTTGCAGCCTTCTCTTTCTCCCTTTCCCCAACATAAAGGATTTTAACTTCAGAACCTTTGATGCTCTTCAAAGAAGCCAAACCTCTGTCCTCATACCTGCTGTTCTCAGCTCACCTTGTCCCAGTTTTGCTCTGTTTTGTCTGGTGGCCAGGAGGGGAACCTGGAATAGCACCTCCCCCCCAACACACACACACACACACAAACACACACACACACACACACACACACTAAAACAAAACAGATGGCCTCAGAGAGCGGATAACTCATGGTGCAGATACAGAGCATGGGCTAAATTTATTTCATGAAGTAAATCAGCTCTAGGCTTCCTGGCGTCACTCACACTAGAATTAACACGCCTGGAAGACGAACTACTCAAGCACTCCTGTGCGTTTGACTCTCCCGTTAACCAGGAAACCAGTTTTCTCAGCTGCTTCCTCATCCTCATCACCATTACTACCTCAGCTTTGGAGAGGGAAATTCTACCTCTGTTGTTTCCTCTTACTTGCCCAAAGCATCAGAAATAATATCCAACACACCAGGTTAACTAATCAGTCTTTTCTCCCCTGAGCTTCCTGTCCAGTGCCAGCAACTCTTTGCAAAGGTTAACATCCAAACTACATTTTGGCCCATTTCCCCTTGTTTTGCACCATAAATTGATTCTTCTTGAGTCTAAAAAATGATTCTTAATATGTGCCTCTGCTTCCATTGCAGCTCCTCTCAGTCCCCCGTCTAATCCCTTAAGTCAGTTGGAAATGCCTTAGGTTATGTTACCAGTGGGCAGGAACAGCCATCTCACTGGAAACAGAGGAAGGATCGGGAAGGAGCTTCCAGAGCCGGGTAAGAACGATTAGGAAGTCACGTCCATATGCATCTGCCCAGGTCTCTGAGTTCTGCGTAATCACGGAGGACTTAACGCCTGTGGTCGGGGTCCCACCAGCATTCCCCCATCCCCACCCCCACCCCAGAAGAAGGAGGGTCCAAATGAGATGTGGAGGAAGGTGCTTAATGATCTTCATATATTCAGGACACGACACCAAATTCCTCTGCAGCTTCTTTCCCCTTGCTGCTTCTCTGAGATCCCAGGGCACTGGTTGTGCTCCCAGTAACTCTCCCGCTGGAGCTGTGGGGTGCAGTGGAGTGGGGCTCCAAAGTGGAAATTCAGAGATCAGGAGAGCCGGGGCAGGGGAGCTGCTGGTGAGATACGTGGAGTGACAAACAACCCAAATAGCATACTGTGCCTAATTTCAGCATAACGATTTGTCTTATTTTCCTATGTGTCTTCCCCATTGGGTGTCTTCTCCGTGAGTGTGAACACTGTACTGATCCTGTTCTGCTCACTGTGGCTTTAATGCCTCCATAGTGCCAGGCAGTGTTCAGTAGATGCTGAATGAGCTCCCTAAACTCCCCGTCTTAAACTATACCGGCCACGGCCTGAAAGTCCTTCCTGACATCCACACGCTGTCCTCTGACTGCAACTGGAATGGGTTTGATCACCGCCCGGCTCCTCACTAGCCCGGCTCCTCACTAACCGCACCTGACCTCACCCACCAAACTCCTCAGTGACGGCGATGATAACCCGGCTCCACGGGAGAGCTGAGCATTAAATAGTGTGGGAAAGCAGCAGTTCTTAATAAATGTTGGTTTATTGTTAACTTTCTGAGCTGACCCAAGGTTTTAGAGATAGGGGACTGGGCCCCAGGGCCCCATCCTAAGTCTCTAGGCAGAGTCCCCTCACCCCAGGGAATCACCATACACTTCTCACCCAGTGGATGCGGGACAGTCAGGTACTACAAGGGCACAAGGACTAAAAAATGTGTGGAGAAAGGAAAGAAGAGGAGATGGTGAGGGAGATAATAGAAGAGACAGGGGTGAAGGCAGTTTAGAAGAGAGGCAGAGAAATAGAGGGGAGAAGGAAGAGAAGGCCAGATCATGGTAGAGGAAGAAGAAATCAGCTTGGGATTTGGAGACTCCTGGGAGAAAGGGGGGACTTTAAGGGAGTGGGTGTAGGTTAAGAAGCAAAAGGAGGGTGGTAGTGGGATGAAGAGAAAGGAAAAGGATACACTGGGAGGAACAAAGGAGAACCAGGTAGAGCCACGGAGGGAAACAAGGGGCTTGAGGGAGTCCCCAACACACGCATCGGCCCAGCTCCCAAGGGGAGGGGAAGGAGCCACATCTGTGTCGCATTGATCGGTTGGCGCAGGCAGCAGGTCAGGTTTAGTGGGCGGTGCTGGTCTGGAGAGAGGTCATTGCACTATTTTCAGCAAAAGCCCAACCCCCTCACTGCTCACCACCTCGCCCTCCCCCCCACTCACATACACACTCTTCTAACCCGGCTGGAAGGCCTAGGGGCAGGAGGTTGGGCTGAGGACCGGGGCCTCTCGGTGTAGGGAGGAGAGAGAAACTGAGGGGCTGGGCTTGGCTCCCAGAAGGGCAAGGGGGCTGGGTTCCCAGGATGAAGGCTGGGGTGGGAGAGCCTAAGAGGGTGGAGGGAACTAGGGCAAGCCCTGCAGCCTAGGAGAGGTGGGGGCTGGGGTCCAGGGTTGAGGGCTGGGGGAGGGGAGGTGGGAGGGGGAGGGGAGCGAAGGCCATCTCTGCTGACAAACACCTCCCCCGATTAGCAGAGCACAAGTCTCTTATTAAAGCGGGTCCCTGGGGATTAGACTATAAAAGTCTCTTTTTCCTTTTCCCCTCTCTCCCTCCCCTCCCCTCCTCTCCCCTCCTCCTCCCTCTCTTAAGAGCTCAGCTTGGCTCTTAAAGGGGACGTACAACACCTGGCCAGAGACCCGGTCCCTAGTTATCCACGTCCTGGGGTGGCATGAGGGTGTCCTCCTCTCTTCACCCGTGACCAGCCTAACCTGCTCTTCCCAAGCCAGGCATGCAGCGTCCCAGCCGTCTCATTTCCCGTGTCCCCTTTCCCCGGGCTGACTCTGGACTCGGGCCCATTGGTGAAGGGATGCTGGGGATAGAAAAGCAAGGGAAGCCCACAGCTCTCCCGCCCATCTGGAAAGCCTCAGTACCTCCACATAGACCAGAGGGTCTTTTCCCTGTGCATCTCCAGCAAACTCTTTTCCAGAATTCCTCCGTAACTTTGTTTCGCAAATCCCCACCCCCATCGCTGCCCCCAGTCCATCTCACACTAAGCCTAGCTTCTATAACGCAAAAGCTCTAAGAACAGACGGAAAACTGAGGGAAACCCAAGATCAGATCCCAAGCCTTCACCTCCACCCCACCCCAAAATTAATGTCCTAGTTCTTTGAGTTTTCTTTTCTTTAAGACCCTGACCCAGGCCTGTGGCGTTAGAGTCCAGAAAAGCTGTGGCCGTCGGAAGCACTCTGGCCCCAGATGCACACCTGGGTTCCTGTGCCTCTCCCACGGGAGGGGGCCACCGGGTCTCCTCTCAGCCCCCCGCTTTTTATGACCCATCTGCCAATAAAACATCTCCCCCTCTTCTGTTCAGAGCCATAAAACCAAACAGTGTGTGTGTGTGTGTGTGTGTGTGTGTGTGTGAGAGAGAGAGGGGGGGGGGGTACTATGCCAAACCTCTAAGAGAGGGCCTGGTGTCCTGGAGGTGGGGGGCAGGGGGCAGAGTGGGGGGACCTTAGTGGGGGAGGGGAAAGGGAGTTCTCTGACCCTAGGGAGAGCAGGGGAGTTTGGGGATGTTGGGGGGAATGTTGGCCTGGATTTTCCAGGCCATAAAATTTCAAAGCAGCACAAGTCTATTAACATGTTCATCTTTCCGCTGGCCAGGGGCTTGGATGCCTGGGTTCATCCCCCCTCCCCAAGTATTCCTTTCTCTTTCTCCTTAGGGCTTCCTCTCCCTCCTCAGGTCTGGGTGCGGGAGGGCGGGTGAGTGAGAGATGGCACACTGAGGTGTGAGCAGCCAAACTGGTGCGGGGACCCGGGGCCCGCAGCGCCACGGAGTGAGTTCTCCGAGCACAGCCAGTGGGAGGAGGCACAACTTTCCGTCCTTCGGGAGACCAGGTGTCAGGGCTCCTGCTGGAGTGAGCGCAGGTTGGGCTTCGTCCGGGAGAGACGGGGCTTTGGGACCTCACTCCGGGGAGGGGGGAGCACTCGGTTCTCGGGCTCGGGGCGCGCGGCGGAGCCCGGGTGGAACGGGCGGAGTGGGTGCCGGAGGCGCTGGAAGGCGGAGAGCGCGGCAGCCCCGCCACGACCCGGGCCGGCGCCTCCCGGTTCCGTTCCCCAGCCTCTCCCCACGGCTGGCTCTGGAGGACTCGGTAGCTGTCCCTTCCCCGGCGCTGCGGGCGGCCCCGCTCCTCCCGCCTCCCGCTCTCGGGTCTTCCCCGCACCCCGGGGGCAGAAGGCGCTACCTCGCAATCCCCCGGACCTGGCGCCCCACCCCCGCCGGGGACGGGGCGTGCGCGCCGCTCCGCAGCTCACCTGCACCGCCGGGGAAACTTACACGGAACCGCCTCCGCCCCCCAATCCGTCAAGTTTTCGCAGAAAAGGCTTCCGGGCCGGAGCAACGGGAGCGCCCGGCTCCTGAGCGGGAGGCGCTCACTCTCCCAGAGCCCGGGCCGGCACCCCCGCTCCCGCCGGACTTACTCTCCTGGGCCATGCTAATGACAGTCTCCGTGGTGGCGTGGTACTCGTCCTCCTCCAGGAAGTCCTCGGGCTGCAGCGCGTCCCCCTGGAAGTCGTGCAGGTCCAGGATCTGCTGCAGCGGCGGCGCCTTGGGCAGCAGCTGCTTCACCACCTCGCGGCTGATGTTGGGCGCCTCCTTGAGCCTCAGTTTGCTCAGGATCTGCGACTTGATGCTCTCCAGGCGCAGCTCGCGGCTGTGCTGCCGCCACACGCACACCGGGCAGCCGTCGGGCTCGGGCGCCGCGGACGCGGCCGGCCGGCCCGAGCGCTCCCCCCCGACCCCCGCCGCCGCCGCCACCGCGGGGCCCTCGGCCGCCTCCCCCCGGGGCCGCAGCTCCAGGGCGAGGAGCAGGAAGCCCAGCAGCAGCGGGGCCGCGAGCACCATGCTGGAGGGGAGGGGAGGGAGGACTGGGGGGCGGGGACGCCGGAGTCCCGCGGGGAGGGGGCGGAGGGAGAAGGGAGGGAGGAGGAGGGGGTCCCGGCGGCGCGGGATTGGGGGCTGCCCGGCCGAGGGGGGACCCGGGGGGGGGGCCGGGGGCGGCGGGCTCGCGGGCGGGGCGGGCGGGCGACCGGGGCGGGAGGCTGGGGGGGCCCGAGCCCGGGCCAGGCCCTTTATAGCCCCGGCCCCCGTGTCGTCAGCGGCCGCGATTGGCTGCGGAGCCAACAAAAGAGGCCGCGCTGTCATCCGAGGCGAGAGAGGGAGCCGGAGAGAGCCGTGGAAGAGGGAGAGAGGGAGGGCGAGAGCGCCGAAGAGAGCCGGGGAGACCGCGATCTTGGGGTGGGGAGAGAGAGGGTCAGCGACCGAGGGAAGACAGAGAGAGAACGCGGGAAGAAACCGACCAGAGGACAGAAACGGAAAAAGCCGGAGGAAGGGGAGAGAGACAAAAGGGGGGCGGGAGTCAGAGGGGGGACACGGAGAGCAGAGACTTGGCTGGGGACAGGAGAGACATGCACAACTAGAGGGGAGTCAGAGTGGGGAGACTCAGAGGCAAAGACCGGGAGAGAGGCATCGCTAACTTCGGGGGGAGCGAGGTCTGCAGAGCCCGTGCTCAGCGGGTCCGCTGTGCATAGAGGGGAGCAGAGGCAGAGGACCTGGTGGGACCGGACCGGCGCCCTGGGAAAGAGAGGAGGTGGAGGGAGAGGGGCCGAGGCTCGGCGATGCCAAGGAAGCCCCTGAGGAGGTCCAGCCAGAGGACCAGGGGAGGCCGAGATGAGCAGACAGCCTCTGGGGGAAGGAGAGACAGCAGTGACAGCAGTCAGCCTGAGGGGGGGCGAGGGGAGGAGAGGGAGAGCCTGAGTCCAGGGAGCCCTAGCTTAGTCCAGAGATTTTAAAGAAGCCGCGAAGGGGAGCATCGGGGAATCGGAAAGATAAAACGGATGGATTAGATAGACACGGGGGGTTAGCCAGAGAGACGAGGAGCTAAAGGGAGGGACAATCTGAGAAGGTGGAGAGGTGGCTGGGACGCACTGAGGCCAGAGGAAGACTTAGCGGGAAGAGGTCCTGAGCTTGAAATTGAGGCGTGAAAGGGATGAGGTAATGAGCAGGTGGGAAGAGGCTGGAAGGGGAGCCCTGGGGGAGGAAGGGGAGGAAGCCGCAGGGAAGCCACTGTGCTTGCAGAGGAATCTGCATCTCGGGATTCCCAGCTAGACTTCCGGATCCGCAGGGTCTGAGAAATCTGAGCAGGGCCAGTGGGTTTGGGGCGAGAATAAGAGAGAGATCTGCCCTCAAGATGCCTGAGTTGGAGAGTCAGCAAGTTGTCAAGAGGGAAACCCAGATACGGAACCAGCCCCGCATCAGCGTCACCTTGGGTGCAGCAGAGGGCAGCGCAGGAGAGTGCCAAGCCCTAAAAGACTCCCGAACGGCTTAGCTTCTGGTTCTCAATGCCTCCCCCAGGCCTCAGTTTCTCCTGGCTTATTTCTTGATTCTAAAGTCCTGGAGGTCAATAGACAACCAATAGGTTGAAAATGTTTAGGAGACGGGATCTTGCTGGTTTCCTGGCACACACAACATTTATGGAAGAACATTATTGGGTTTCTCGGGTGGAATAGAGAGACACTGGGTTCCTCTCTGGATTAGAGCCCCATACGGTGTCTTAAAGTTATCGTGCTGAAACACTCGGTGTAAGGACAGAGTTGGACGGGGAAGCTGGAGTGGGGTGAGGGAATAAATTGGTGGTCTAGGTGTGAAAGATGCCAAGATAAATAAGATAGTCCCTTTCCTTAGAGAATGTATAGACTAGACAGGACACTAGAGGGACGGTACTGGCCAAATCTCCACCTGGAGGTCTTGAGGTAGCTCAAAGGTTAGATGGGATAACTAGAGAACTTCTCTCCCTCTCCCTAAAATGCATCCCCTTCCGGGTGTTTTTCATTTATAGTGAGTGACATTCAATCATCCAGCCCATAAGCCTGACGTAGCCTTCATTTTCTTTTTCTCTCTCTTTAAGATTCTTATTC